>CAXKVW010000263.1:0-657095 GCA_964058825.1 Carex arenaria
GTTATGTTGATGAATCGGTTTCAATGGTTTTTGGTAATATGACTAGTGCTAAAGACATATGGGATGCTATTGTAAACAAATTTGAGGGTAATGCCTAAATAAAGTAAACCAAATTTACTGGCTTTGAAACTAGATTTCAAACCTTTAATATAGGAGATAATGAATCAATAGATGACATGTATAACTGGATGTTGCAAATGCAAAATGAATTTGTTAAATTAGGAGAACCTATTTCTAATAATATAGTTGTAGGGAAAATTTTGAGTGTGATGCTTAAGAAACCTAGGTGGGAGGCCATGATTAGCGCACTAGAGGTTCTCTCAGGAGTACAATCATTCTCCCCAAAAGAGTTGTTTGCACATCTCCGAAGTTGTGAAAAAAAACTCCGCCAATCCGCCAAAATAGAGCCCAAGTACCTTCTAAAAGGAAAAAATAAAGTATTTTCATGTTTTCAAGAATTTCAATTTTATTGAAAATCAATATAATGCAAAAATAAAGATATTTAGATCGGATAATGGGACATAATATGTAAACATAATTTTTGAAATTAAAAGGGATTTTGTATCAAACCACATGCATTAATACCCCTAGACATAAAGGAGTTTCATAACCAAAAAACCATCATCCTTTTGCAGTCACTAGATCACTTTTATTTCCAAATAATGTTCCAAAAAGTTATTAGTCAGATGCAGTACTAACATCAGCCTATCTTATAAATAGATTGCCAAGTGTAAGATTGAAAAATATGAGTCCTTTAGAAATTCTCAAGAGTAGGAACCTTGACTATATTCGAGTATTAGGATGTACATGTTTTGTGCACATAAAAAGACATGACAAGTTAGAAAAAATTCAGTTAAAGCCATATTTTTCGGATACTCCTCCGAGAAAAAAATGTATAAGTGTTATGATCCCAAAACCATAAACTCTATTTTTCAAGAAAGGTGTCATTTTTCGAAAACAAACCCTATTATCAAACAAATGAACAAGAAAGTAAACCAAGACAACCAATTATATTACCTCCAAACAATTTTGTGTTTCCTAAAGAGACAAATCAAGAACAGGTTGAGAATCAAGGACAAATTGGAGAATCAAGTGCAATTTCTTCAGGAGGAGAAAATGATGAGCAAATTCAAGAGTCAAATGAGGAGCCAGTTCATTCATCAAATGAGCAACTAACTCAACCAACTCAAGAAGAAACTGTCTTGAGAAGGTCTACACGACAAACTTAGTCATCCCTCAAATTAAGGGATTATGTGTCTCATCAAGTGATGTATCTAATTCAAGATTTCATCTCTTACAAAAAGGTATCTCTTGAATATTGGGCCTACTTAGGTAAGATAACTAACCAAACCGAATTAACTAGTTTTGAGGAAGCCAGCCTAGATCCAATCTGGTATAAGGCTATGAAAGAAGAATTTCAAGACTTAGAAAAAAATGACACATGGGATATTGTATATTTACCAAAAGGTAAAAACCGGTAGAATGCAAATGAGTCTACAAAATTAAATATAATAGTGATGGTATGGTTGAAAGGTATAAAACTAGGTTAGTAGCCAAAGAATACACCCAAAATTATGGTATTGATTACCAAGAGACTTTTGCAACAATAGCTAAAATGAGTACAGTTAGAATTCTATAATCAGTAGCTACCAATCTAGGGTGGAATATGTTCCCATTGGATGTAAAAAATGCATTTTTGTCAAAGAACTCTAGAAGAATAAGTCTACATGACCCTTCCTCCAGGCCACAGAAATACATCAAACCCATCACTAGTATGTAAACTAAGGAAAGCAATTTACGGTCTAAAATAATCTCCAAGAGCATGGTATGCCAAGCTAAGCTTTTCTCTTCTAAAAAATAATTTTGTTAAAAGTTCAGCAAATCACTCTATGTTTATCAAACATACACAAAATTCCACCACTATCATCCTTGTTTATGTAGATAATATCATAATTACTGGAAATGACAATGAAGAAATTAAAATATTTAAGCAATTCTTGAAAGATGAATTTTATATCAAGGATCTTGGCCAACTCTCATATTTTTTTGGAATAGAAATAGCCCACTTAAGCAAAAGTTTATTCTTATCCCAAAGAAAATATGTCATTAACTTGTTAAAAGAGACTGGTAAAATAGAAGCAAAACCAGCCGATACCCCAATGGAAACCAACATTAAACTTGGACCACTAGATGGTGAACCACTACCTAACATAGGACAGTATCAGAGGTTAGTAGGAAAATTAATCTATCTTACAGTTACTAGACCTGATATTACATTTATAGTTAGTGTTGTAAGCCAATCATGCATGCTCCACGCACCAATTACTTGAGTGTCATTGATAGAATATTAAGATATCTCAAAGGCACTCCAGGTCAAGGAATCTGGATGAAGAAAAAAAAAATAATAATAATGTGGTTAGTTATTCTGACGCAGATTGGACTGGAAGCTGTGACAGAAAATCAACCACTGGATTTTGTACATTTGTAGGTGGCAATTTAGTAATGTGGAAAAGCAAGAAGCAAAACGTATTGGTAAGATCAAGCGCGAAAGAAACAATGCAAATGTACCGAGCTATAGCATCCACATCAAGCGAGCTTACCTGGATCAAACAATTACTTCACGACATGAAGGTGGAGTGCAAAGAAACAATGCAAATGTACTATGATAATCAAGTAGCACGGCACATTGCATCAAATACGGTTTTCCATGAAAGAACGAAACACATAGAAGTTGATTGTCATTTTATTCGAGATAAAGTGCAATCTGGAGAAATTAAGATGCCATTTGTCAAAAGCCAAAAGCAACTTGCGGATATCTTCACCAAGGCGCTCGAAAAATCAACATTCAATAATATACTTGGCAAGTTGGGCTCAATCAATTTGTTCGAGTCTAACTTGAGGAGGAGTGTTGAGAAATTATAATATCAGCCTCAGAAAAATCATCATAGGCATTGTTAGGCAACAAATCAGCTAGCGTCTATATATGGTACCTAGCTTGATATAAGTAAATAGGATATAATCATGGTGTAATTAGGCAACAGATCCAGATCCAGCTATTGTTAAATAGGAATGAGCCCAACGCCTAATAAGAATACATAGGAATTTTAGACTATAAATATCCATGTATAGGCTATGTAAAGATTAGAACTTCTCAATAAAATTATTCAGTTCATCATTTCTCTAATTCTCCTCTAAAATCCATTTTTTTTTTTTTAAATCTTTGAAATTTTTTAAAATCATCATAACCGCATATTATAACTACCCAACCATATCTGCGCATCCAACAGCTACCAACATTCATTGACAATGTTCTTTTAACCAACACACTAATTGCACGTACGTGGGGCCCACGTAGTCAAAATTTGAATTAAATATCATCAAATTAATTGATGTTTTGACCAGATCACCATCAAGATAGTGACCAATAATCAAAACATTACCTCAATTTTATTATCCCTAATTGATAACTGAGAATAACTATTAGCTACCTTGACAAGACAAGATGAATAGAAAGACAGACGGCATGCAATTATCAAGCATTAAAAGTTTAAAAAGCACCGCACTGCATGATTCATCTTCTTTATATGCATCCCGGCAAGAACTGGTACAATATAACCCACAGAACCTTACAAACCAAAAAAAAAAAAAAATACCTGACTGATACACAATGCCTTTGCAAGAAAATATGCTCAATGCACCTCATGTGGTGCTAATACCTAGCGCCGGAATGGGGCATCTGACCCCGTTCTCCCGCCTCGCCGCCTCGCTCTCCTCTCTATGTAAAATCAGCATGGTTTCCATCAACCCCACAGTGTCATCAGCCGAATCTCGCCATTTTTCTGACATGTTCTCAGCTTACCCTGACATCAATCCTATCCATTTCCAATTGCCTCATTATGACTTGGCAGATCACCCCAATACTGATCCGTTCTTTCTTCGTTGGGAAATGATCAGTCAAAGCGCCCCTGAAATTCTTAATCACATAACAAAATCAACCATACCAGTGTCAGCTCTGGTCATAGACATCCCAATAGCAGCAAAGTTTCTCCCTTTGGCAAAGAGCTTAGGCATCCCTTGTTATCTCATGTTCATCGCCACCACTGAAATGCTATCTTTTCTAGCATATTTTCCTACTTACTGTGACTTAAAGACAACTCCCGGTCTCGGTAATGTAGATATACCAGGGTTGAGAACGGTGCCAGTGGCATCGATCCCTGGAGCACTTCATGACCCGAAACACCTGTTTACCCAATTGTTCATCGAAAGCGGACGGGTGCTACTCAAATTTGACAGTGTTTTTGTCAATACATTTGAGTCATTTGAGAAAGATTCTCTTGCAGCACTAAGAGAGGGACGGGTGCAACCTGGTTTTCCACCTGTAATTGCAATAGGACCTTTAATGCCATTAAAGATGCCGACTTCAGGTACATCAGAAGTTTTTCCATGGCTTGATAAGCAGCCGGCTAATTCCGTGGTCTACGTCAATTTTGGTAGCCGCACAGCCATGTCAAAAGATCAGATTCAAGCATTGGGTTTTGGATTGGAGATGAGCGGATACCGGTTCCTATGGGTTATCAAGACCGCAGTGGTGGATGCACAAGATGTAGCAGAGCTAGATGAATTGCTAGGTGAAGGGTTTTTTGAAAGGGTGAAAGATAGAGGATTCGTGATGAAAAGCTGGGTGGATCAAGACAAGGTGTTGCGACACAAAGCAATTGGCGGGTTCCTCAGCCAATCCGGGTTTAACTCGGTGTTAGAAGCTGCAATGCACGGCGTCAGGATGCTAGCATGGCCAATGATTGGAGATCAGAGGATAAATGCTGGTAATTCCACATTTTATACAAAATATGTACTACATTAATATTGCAATTAAACATGCATGCCTTATGAAAATATATTCTATTAAAGAAAAAAATAGTGTGATTAATTGCTTTTAAGTGTGACTAATTAATCTGGCCTAACACAGTTCCGATGGTGAAGAGCGGGCTTGGCATGTGGCCGGAGAACTGGAGCTGGCTAGGCGAGGAGAAGATTGTCACCGGGAAAGAGATTGCGGAGAAGGTGAAGGAGATGATGGCTGATGAAGGGTTGATGGTAACGGCACATTCGGTCAGAGAGGAAGCCCGGCGGGCAGCAGCACCAGGTGGCACCTCGTATGAGGCGCTGCTGGAGTTTGTTCAGAAGCTGAAGGAGCGTGCTAACAGCTGAAACCGGTGCACCGGTGTGCCAGTGCCTGCTGCATTTACTGTGATTATTAATATATATGTACTATTAAAAAATGATGTTATTTCTTAATTATTAATTTGGGTAATAAGACAAAACATATTTAGGTCATTTAAATAAATGTCTCTCCCTCTGACCCTCACTATATAAGCATGGCATAATTATGTTTTCTTTGTTATAGTATTACATACTTTGTTTTACTTCTTAAATATGTGGCATTTAATCTATTTTCTCTTTATTTTTTATTTTTTTTGAGTTAGCAAAATAATTCACATCTTCAATTTGAATAATCCGGCTGCAATTATCTAGTTAATTCAAGGACTATAATTAACGAAAATTAAACTAATTCTTAACTAACAAACACCTATCTAAACAAGAACAATTGCATATCAGATGGAAATATTGTACCAGTCAAATTGGTATTGATATGTGTGGTACATAATCTAAACTAATATAAACAAGAAACTGACTCAAATTTTTAGAAATTAGAGATAAAAACTCACTTTATGTGCTGAATTCAAAAATATCGACAGATAGCTTACCTTTCTAAGCTTTTACTTGATAATTCGTGGGTAACAATTAACAGAGCTCGTCTTTAATCAGTCTCCTCGTGTTTCAGTGTATATAAGAATCACACAATTTAATTTCATACTAAATTCTTCCGCTCCGGTTTATTATACGATTTGATTCATTTACATTTTTAAATACACACTGAAGAACAACGATATGAATTTCAAAGAAATTTGGAGGAGAAGGGAGAGAGACAAGAATACAAAGGAGAATTATAATTTTGGGACGTACAATTTTTAGATATATACAGAAGATCACATGATTCACATCAATAAAAATGAATCTTAATAATAATTTTATTTGAAGATTAATAAAAATATCCACTTTCTATCAGGGGCGGATCTAGGATTTTCGTCAGGGGGAGGCAAAAAAATATCGAATCGGGTTTAAATAACTAAACGGGTTCAAATCCATTAACTAATTGAATATTTAATAAAAAAAATAATGTTTTAATTTATACTTTTCAATGCTCTCCGATGTCATACTAGTCGGACTCCTGGATGCTACATTAAGACTAAATATGTTATCTATATTTGGTAAGTGCGGTTGGATGGTGAAGAATAGTTATTAATTTGGATTAGCATTATTTTGAGCTACTATATTTTGTGGGTGTGTTTGGATTAGTTTGTGTTAGGGTATGTAGGTGAATGATAATTGTATTGTAATAAATACTTAGTAGCCACTACTCGCGATTTCCATTTCATTCACAAATTAAAAAACAAGTTCAGATTTAAAGATTAGTTATCTCGCTAAATATGTTATTAAAATTCAACATTCATATATAATACATATTAATCAAATACATTTTAAAATTTAAATTACAGAGAAGTCTGATTTGTATGTATCGATCAAATTAAAATTGAATTCAATTTGTTATTCACATGACACATAGAATCCAAATTTCAATCAAATAAATTTCTTTTATTTTTCTAGTATTTTTTCCCTTTTCTATTTTTTTTTTCCATTTGGTATTGGGGTATTTTAGCCCTAATGGCTTCAACCGAGAACACATTTTCCTTTTTGATGTTTGACGATACCGCCTTTTTCTGACTGCTGGTATATTTTTCTGATTGCATCTAGGGTGAAAACGGTATGGATAATATCCGATCTGTATTCGAAAACTTAGTTGTTGATATTCAATATCTGAATATCCATGGGAATAAGGATATTGATATAGTTTTATGTTTTAATTATCTCTATCCAAATAATAGATATATACTAATATACCATATATTTTAATATATATTATGAAAAAATTATATTATTCACCATTACAATTAGATAAATATTATGAATTTTAATATTTTTTATATTATTTTAATAAATATCTGATTTGATCCGGATCCGTATCTGTGTCTGTCTAATATGTATGATATCTGCTCCGTATCTGTATCAGAATATATATATATATATATATATATAATTTTACCACTGTCCGCTCCGTTTTAACCCCTACTTGCATCCCAACAGAGAGAAATAAAATAATACCTATAACGTTACTGATAAATAAATTGGCCTAGAGACTTTCAACAGAGTCATCGACAAAGAATGCATGGGGCCGCATAGCCAGAAATGCCACGCGTTCCTCTTTCTTCTGTGATTTTTTTTCATAACCATTAAAAAAAATTAATAAAAATAACTATTTTTCCAAAAAAATTTCTAATCAAACCAAATCATCCCACTGAGAGGAGGTCTTCCCTCCACACCAAACCGCCCCACCCCACCCGGTGGGGCGGTCTACTACAGTAATATTTTTTTTTATCTGAACTGAAAAATATTCAATTTTATAGCAAACAAAAATGTTCAATCATACTTATGTCCTCAAAATTTTTTTTAAGATCTTAATATTTTCATCTAAAAATGGGAAATGAAAAATATTCAATTTTATAACAAACAAAAATGTTCAATCTTACACCATGATTTTAATTAATATCCAACAATAAATATAAATTGCCAAGTATGCCCATGAAAGTTAGGTAATTTTAAAAATGCTCAAACTGGTAAATTATTGGCGGTTCATATTTTTTATTAGGTAATAAATAAATTTATTTAAGCTCTGAAAAGTAGTCAATACTATATAATTTGATTTATTAGAAATTAACATTACAACTCTTTTTGGCGGATATTTATTAGTGGTCTAACAAATTCGATATGTGTCTTTCTGTTATAATGCATCTATATTAATTTTTTTAAGTCATTTCGCTCATTTCTAAAACACCTGCATGTTGTACATGTATTTATCTAAGACATCTCTCTTAAACAGTCGATATTAGGACAATGAATAAAGCAAAAGAGGCGATATATTCACTGAGAAGGCATAAAACGACGACAAAACTTCAAACGGCCATAAAATGGCGCTCGAGTGTCTGATTTCAGCAAATGATGACTTTTCGGAAAGCTTGTGAGAATACACATGCGTCAGTGTCAACAATAGTGAGTTTCAGCATTCAGAATTGCCAAAAAAAATAAAGGGAAGAGCTTCAAAATTTGAGTTGAAGTTTCCGATTAAGATTTTCATTTCTATTTTTGATCTGAGTAGCTCGGTAAATTGGTCATATAATGAACTTGTAGAATACCAATTTTTACTATTTTTTGAATTTTTTGCTATTTTTTATGATTTATGAAAGATGACACAAAATGACTTAAAAAATAAAAAAAATTTGTGAAGAGTATATTTTATCGGTACTTGGGTTAAGTTCTATACACGGTGTAAGATTGAATATTTTCATTTTCTATTTTTAGATGAAAATATTAAAATCTAAAAAAAAAATTTGAGGACACAAGTAGGATTGAACATTTTTCATCTCTCATTTTAGATTAAAACATTCAGATCCAAAAAAAAAATGTTATTGTAGCAAACCGCTCCACGGGGGGCGGTCCAGTTTCCATAGAGGACCGCCCCACGGGGGCGGTTTGGTTAGATTTGAATTTTTTTTGAAAAAATGGTTATTTTTATTATTATTTTTAATGGTTATGAAAAAAATAACTCAGCTCTTTCTTTCTCTTTTTTTTGTCAACACCTTTTATTATTTAACCTTTAATTTTAATGTTATTGAAAATAATTTTAAAAAATTACAATTAAGTTCAAAAGTTTTTAATATTGCAAATAGATCCAAGATGTAATTCTAAATAATTATCAAAATTATGGAATATTACTATCGATTTTTTTTTTTAAATCTTTGAAAGTTTTCAAAATTATCAGAACCGCATAATAACTACCCAACCATATCTGCCCAACCAACAGTCCAACAGCTACCAACATTAAGTGGCAATGTTCTTTTAACCAACACACTAATTGCACGTGGGGCCCACGTAGTCAAAATTTGAATTAAGTATCATCATCATAGCAGTGTTGTAAATAACCATATGCGGTGTCGGACGGACAGGATTCCGCCAAGCGATTAATCAGGAAAAATCAAGAATAATTGGCTATAATCGGAAATAATCGGCCGATTTGTCAGGAAAATCCGTGACAGTTTGATAACCGCCAACGACTAATCGACCAATTAATCGGTCTAAACGAACTTTTTTACAACACTGCTTCATAGTTTAGTTGCCAATTTTGCTACATTAATCTGTTTTAATAGACGTTTTCATCAGATAAATTATTAATTACTGTCCCAGCTAATTTAGCCAAGGACAGTAATTTATTAATTACTAGATGTTTTCATCAGATCCCCATCAAGACAGTGACCAATAATCAAAACATTACCTCAGTTTTATTATCCCTAATTGACAACTGAGAATAACTAATAGCTACCTTCACAAGACAAGATGAATAGAAAGACAGACGGCATGCAATTATCAAGCATTAAAAGTTTAATAAATAGCACCGCACTAGATGCCAGACAACATGGTTTTCACAAAATTGGCTATCCCGATTATTTCTTTTCAAAGCAATCATGCATCTCCTTTATAAGCATCCCGGCAGGAACTGGTACAACATAGCTCCCAGAACCTCACAAACCAAAAAAAAAAAAAAAACAACTGACTGATACACAATGCCTTTGCAAGAAAATATGCTCAATGCACCTCATGTAGTGCTAATACCTAGCGCCGGAATGGGGCATCTGACCCCGTTCTCCCGCCTCGCCGCCTCACTCTCCTCTCTATGTAAAGTCAGCATGCTTTCCATCTCCCCCACTGTGTCATCGGCCGAATCTCGCCATCTTTCCGACATGTTCTCAGCTTACCCTGACATCAATCCTATCCATTTCCAATTGCCTCATTATGATTTGTCAGATCACCCCGATACCGATCCGTTCCTTCTTCGTTGGGAAATGATCGGTCGAAGCGCCCCAGAAATTCTTAATCACATAACAAAATCTACCATACCAGTGTCAGCTCTGGTCATAGACATCCCAATAGCAGCAAAGTTCCTCCCTTTGGCAAAGAGCTTAGGCATCCCTTGTTATCTCATGTTCATCTCCACCGCTGCAATGCTATCTTTTCTAGCATATTTTCCTACTTACTGTGACTTAAAGACAACCTCCGGTCTCGGTAATGTAGATATACCCGGGTTGAGAACGGTGCCAGCGACATCTATCCCTGGAGCACTTCATGACCCGAAACACCTATTTACCCAATTGTTCATCGAAAATGGACGGACGCTACTCAAATTTGACGGTGTTTTTGTCAATACATTTGAGTCATTCGAGGAAGATTCACTTGTGGCCCTAAGAGAGGGACGCGTGCAACCGGGTTTTCCACCAGTAATTGCAGTAGGACCTTTAATGCCGTTAAAGATGCCGACTTCAGGTACGTCGGAAGTTTTTCCATGGCTTGATAAGCAGCCGGATAATTCCGTGGTCTACGTCAATTTTGGTAACCGTACAGCCATGTCAAAAGATCAGATTCAAGCATTGGGTTTTGGATTGGAGATGAGCGGATGCCGGTTCCTATGGGTTGTCAAGACCGCAGTGGTGGATGCACAAGATGTAGCAGAGCTAGATGAATTACTAGGTGAAGGGTTTTTTGAAAGGGTGAAAAATAGAGGATTCGTGATGAAAAGCTGGGTGGATCAAGACGAGGTGTTGCAGCACAAAGCAATTGGCGGGTTCCTCAGCCATTCCGGGTCGAACTCGGTGATAGAAGCTGCAATGCACGGCGTCAGGATGCTAGCTTGGCCAATGGGTGGAGATCAGAGGATAAATGCTAGTAATTTCCACATTTTATACAAAATGAATTTAAATCGGCTGAAATGAAATTCGAGATTTCTTGAAATTCCTGAAATCCGAGATCCCAGCCAATTCAACTTTTTATGTGCATGCATCTCGGAACAGCCATTTTTTCTGCACACGCATCTCAGAACAGTTTGACGACTGGATCTGAATTACATGAATTTTAGGAACACTGTTCATTCGTCTCGGATTTCAGCAGATACGGGTCCATACAAAATATGCACTACATTAATATTGCAATTAAACATGCATGCCTTGTGAAAATATATTCTATTAAAGAAAAAAAATAGTGTGATTAATTGCTTTTAAGTGTGACTAATTAATCTGGCCTGACACAGTTCCGGTGGTGAAGAGCGGGCTCGGTAGGTGGCCGGAGAACTGGAGCTAGCAAGGCGAGGAGAAGATTGTCACTGGGAAAGAGATTGCGGAGAAGGTGAAGGAGATGATGGCTGAGGAAGGGTTGATGGTAACAGCACATTCAGTCGGAGAGGAAGCCCGGCGGGCAGCAGCACCAGGTGGCACCTCGTATGAGGGGCTGCTGGAGTTTGTTCAGAAGCTGAAGGAGCGTGCTAACAGCTAAGATCGGTGCACCAGTGTGCCAGTGCCTGCTGCATTTACTGTGATTATTAATATGTACTATTCAGTGTTCTAAATAGCTATCTATAACTACGTTATAACTCCGCTATAGCTTTTTCAGACCATAAAAGCTACACTATGAGATAAAAGTGCGTTATTTCAGCTACGGCTGCTATAGCTGTAAGAGCTTACTGCTTTTACTGCTACGCGCTATTGCTACCGCTATGCTACATGAGCTTTAATTTTTGCAATTTACATAGGCTTCTATTCATATTTCTAATACTACATGGTCTGCTATAATAAGTATGTTAAACCGAACTATATGCTTTTGTTCCTATTTGTGATTTAATATCTCATTATATATCAGAAAATATTCAAATATTAATTCTTCCTTTTGTTTTCTCTTCGTCTAGTATTCACCTGTAAAATTATCGTTGTTTGTTTCATTGAAAGCTGATTTTGATTATTCTAATATGTAAAATATTCAAATAGGTATACTAACTTTATTTCACTTATAAAATTAATTGCTCTTCGTCTATTATAATCCGTAATACTATGAAATATGAACTATTAAATAATGTTACTTTGTATATATTTTTTTTCCTTCTAATTTGCATGATTGAAAAAAATATATATACTTAGATCAGTTATCATTTAGTTATTACTCCAATTATTCAATATTGATCATGTTGATAATTAGTAAAAATATAGACTAGAAATTTTGAAAAAAAAAAAAAAAACGCAATGTATGAAAGCTTCCGCTATAGCTACGGTATTCGCTATAACTTTTTTTTTATCTCCCTTCTACGCTGCTATAATCGCTATTTAGAACCTTGGTACTACTAAAAAATGATGTTATTTCTTTATTATTTGGGTAATAAGACAAAACATATTTAGTGTTATGAAATTTTAAATATAGACATTTCACCTTATCCACTTTCTATTATATTTAATTTATGTATTAACTCTCTTGTTAATTGTATGACTTTTCATTTGCTTTCTCTAGCCTATAAATAGAGGTTTGTAAGAGATTGAGAATGACACTAATATGGTGATATAATAAAGAAATAAGATTTAGCATCTCCCCAATATTATTTGATATTGTTTTATAACACGTTATCAGCACAAGTTTGCTCTAGTCAAGTTGCGACGAGATTTCGTTTTTAGTAGAAGCACAAGTTCGCTATAGTCAAATTGCAACACGATTTTCTCTAGAAGAATGTATTCTTTAGATTATATTTCATTAACCTTGTTGTTAGTAATAATTTTTATTTCTTGAATGAAATTTTATTATTTTATATTGAATGAGAGTAATATTTTCATTCCCTGAAGAGAATGATAAAACAAGTACATGATAATGGCCAGAAGCTTTTGTACATACTATAGTTATAAGCTTTTTCTAAGAGAACCTGAAGTTCTTAATCGTAATATTTTATACAAGAGAACCTGAAGTTGCACGAATTACTCGAAAAAAGTTGCAAAGTTATTATGTAAGTAATTTAGTTGATTGATTATTATATCTTTCATTAATTTAAATTTCATTAAAATTTTTATTATATTTGTTTTAGTTTATAAGAATCATTCCTTGAAGTAAATGATAGAATGTTAACCTGAAGTTATTATCGAAACTAAAAGTTTATCAAGAACTAGAAGTTCGTATTATCCTAATAGAATAATAACCCAGAGTTATTATAATTATTTAGAACCTGAAGTTCTATTCGAAATTTTAGTATAAAATTAATATAATAACTAGTAGTTATTATAGGTCACTGGATGAATAATAAACTGAAGTTATTTATAATTAAAAACCTAAACTTTTATTAGAAATTTTCATATAAAATTAATATAATTACCATAAGTTATTATAGGTAACTAGATCAAAATATAACCAGAAGTTATATCAAACTAAATTTTATAAGTGCGCAGTCAAGCAATTTAATAACCAGAAGTTATTAAATAAGTATTTTATTATAACCTGAAGTTATATAAAAATTAATCTGAAGTTATTGATACATTTAAATTTATTTATTTAATTATTTAATTTATATATTCTTTTATTTATATTATGTCTCTTTTTATTTATAATGACCTGAAGTTATGGCATTAATATAACCTGAAGTTATGGTATTTATAACCTGGAGTTATGACTTTAATAACCTGAAGTTATGGTATTAATAATCTGAAATTATTAATACGTATATATTTTGTAGTATATATGGCAAATCCCACAAAGTTTGAATTTATCTTCCTTCTCATTTATCATAACTCGGAGTTATGGCATTAATAACCTGAAGTTGTATTATGTTATAAATATGTATTAATAGAAATAAGTAGGAAATCATTCCAAAGATATTTGTTACACATGTGGAATGATAAATTATTGTTTGTGTACCTGTCGTACGCCATTCAACAAAAAGAGAAAAAGTATAGAAACGAACTTTACTGAAAATGATCTCAAAATGAATGCCATATGGATACAAATCTTGATGTATCAGTTTTTTTTTTCATAATGTGGATAAAGAAATAGACATTTTTACTAAGAGAGAAAATAAAATGTAGAAGTTTATGTTTAATAAAAGTTTAATTTACATTTCAATTTTTATATTGTATGCAAATAAAATTAATGAATAAAGATATTTTATTTTATTATTGATTTTTTTTATGTTAAAGGAAAATGATTGACGCAATGGTAGGTAAAGAAGATCCATGTCTAGTAGACAGCGGGACAACAAATACCATATTGAAAAATAAGAAATATTTTTCACAATTGCATCTTGGTGAGATTAATATTCACACTATATCTGGCGCAAGTAATTTAATTGATGGCTTCGAAAGAGCTTGTATGTTGTTACCTAAAGGAACAAAATTAATAATAAAATATGCATTATATTTGAGTAGATTCAGAAGAAATCTACTAAGTTTTAAAGATATTCGAAAGAATGGTTATCAGATTGAAACTATGAATGAGAGAAATTGTCAATATCTTCATATCACATCTATTAAAAATGACCAGAAAATTATAATGGAAAAGATGCAAGCATTGTCTTCTGGATTATATGGTACTTATATAAGTACAATAGAATCGAATATGGTAACTAACCAGAAGTTAGTTGATCCAAAATATTTACATTGTGGTATAAAAGATTTGGTCATCCAGAAAGTATAATGATGAGGAGAATAATTGAAAGTGCAAATGGGCATCCCCTAAAGGACCTGAAGATCCTATTATCAAAAGAATTGACATGCGAAGCATGCTCTCTTGGAAAACTAACTATTAGGCCATCTCCAAATAAAGTTGGACCTGAAGCTCCTTCATTTTTAGAAAAAATTCAATGAGATATATGCAGGCCTATTACACCATCATGTGGACCATTTAGATATTTTATGGTATTAATTGATGCATCAACACGTTGGTCACATGTGTGTTTGTTAGCAACAAGAAATGTTGCATTTGCTAGACTATTAGCACAAATTATCCAATTGAGAGCTAATTTTCCGGATTATCAAATTAAAAAAATCCGACTCGATAATGCAGGTGAGTTTACTTCTCAAACTTTTAATGATTATTGTATGTCTATTGGAATTACGGTAGAACATCTAGTGGCCCATGTTCAAACACAAAACAGTTTAGCATAATCGTTAATTAAAAGGTTTCAATTAATTGCTAGACCTTTACTTATGAAATCTCATTTACCGTCTTTTGCATGGGGACATGCCATATTACATGCTGCTGCACTAATTAGATTAAGGCCAACTGCAGATCATAAGTATTCTCCGTTACAATTGGTCTCCGGAAGAGAACCAAATTTGTCCCATCTAAAAGTATTTGGTTGTGCAGTATATGTTCCAATTTCTCCTCCACAACGACAAAAATGGGACCACAAAGAAGGTTGAGAATTTATATTGGTTTTAACTCTTCTTCTATTATTAAATATTTAGAACCATTAACAGGAGATGTTTTTACAGCAAGATTTACTAATTGTCATTTTAATGAATCAATATTCACAAACGTAGGAGAAGAAAAACATAAGTTGGATAAACAAGTAATTTGAAATTCATCCCTATCTTATCTTGACCTCCGAAGTGGTCAATGTGAACTCGAAATTCAAAAGCTAATAAATTTGCAAAGAATTGCAAGTGAATTGCCTGATGCATTTACAGATACAAATAGAGTTACTAAATCACATATTCCAGCTATAAACGCACCTGCTCGAATTGACATTACAAAAATATCTAATGAATCTAATGTGCGTAGAAAACGTAGAAGACCACTCGGTTCTAAGGATGTAAATCCACGTAAAAGGAAAGAGCAGAATAAAGCAGTTGGTGTAACTCCAGAAGGGGTTACCGATAAAATCCCAGAAGAGATTAATAAAATTTCAGAAGAGATTGATAAAACCCCAGAAGAGATTGATGAAGTTCCAGAAGAAACTTATGTACCTAGTGATTACGAGATCTTAATAAACTATGTACAAAATGGTACAATATGGAACCGAAATGAAATATGTGTTGATGATATTTTTGCATATGCTACAGCAATTGATGTGCTAAATGAGGAAGATTATGTGCCAAAAACTCATGAAGAGTGCATGCACAGAAATGATTGGCCAAAATTGAAAGATGCCGTGAAGGCTGAATTAGATTCGCTTAAAAAGCGCAATATTTTTGGACCTGTAGTCTTAACCCCCAAAGAAGTTAACCCTGTAGGTTACAAGTGGGTATTTGCAATAAAAAGGAATGAGAAAAATGAAATTGTGAGATATAAAGCAAGGCTTGTTACTCAAGGTTTTACACAAATACCAGAAGTTGATTATGAAGAAACATATTCACCTGTAATGGATGCAATAACTCTTAGATTTTTAATCAGTCTTACAATCACTGAAAATCTTCAAATGCGCCTCATGGATGTAGTCACAACTTATTTGTATGGATCACTTGATAATGATATCTATATGAAAGTCCCTGAAGGATTAAAAATGCCTGAAGCATTGAAATCAAAATCTCGAGAAATATATTCTATAAAGTTAAAAAGATCTTTATATGGACTAAAACAGTTGGGTCGAATGTGGTATAATCGACTCAGTGAATATCTTGTAAAAGAAGGATACAAATATGATGTAATTAGTCCATGTGTTTTTATCAAAAGATCAATTTCAGATTTTACAATTATTGCAGTTTATGTTAATGATTTAAATATTATTGGGTCTCCTGAAGAGATCGAAAAGACTGCAAAATTATTAAAGAAAGAATTTGAAATGAAATATCTTGGTATAACAAAATTATGTCTTGGCCTGCAGATCGAGCATTTGTGTAATGGTATTTTTGTCCATCAATCAAACTATATCCAAAAGATGTTAAAACGTTTTAATATGGACAAAGCTCATTCTCTAAGTACACCAATGGTTGTCCGATCACTTGATATAAAAAAATATTCTTATTGTCCCCGAGAAAAGAATGAAAAAGTTCTTGGTCCAAAAGTACCATACTCAAGTGCAATTGGAGATTTGATGTATCTTGCTAATAATACGAGACCTGATATTGCTTTTTCTATAAATCTTCTAGCAAGATATAATTCTGATCCAACACGCCGATATTGGAACGGAATTAAACATGTATTTCGTTACCTTTGAGGGACAAGTGATATGAGACTATTTTATCAAAAAGATACAAAATCCAAATTAGTTAGGTATGCAGATGCAGACTAGTTATCAGATCCGCATAAAGCTTGATCACAATCCGGGTATGTGTTTACATATGGCGGTACTGCAATTTTGTAGCGATCGACAAAACAGACACTGACGGCAACGTCATCAAATCATGCCGAATTAATAGCTCTATACGATGCTGGTCGAGAATGTGTCTAGTTAAGATCAATGATACAACACATTCAGGAGGAATGCGGGCTCGGGTTAATCAAAGGAAGTCTGACGATACTATATGAAGATAATGCAGCATGTATTGCTCAAATCAAAGAACGGTATATTAAAGGTGACAGAACCAAGCACATCTCGCCAAAATTCTTCTGAACTCATGATCTACAAAAGGATGGCTTGATAGATGTTTGTCAAATCAGATCAAGCGACAATTTGGCAGACTTATTTACAAAGTCATTGCCAAGAAAAGTTTTTGAGCAACTTTCACAGAAGATCGGCATCCGTCGCTTAAAAGATATACATTAAAATGAGGGGGAGTATTATGCACGCTGTACTCTTTTTTCCTTCACTAAGTTTTGTCCCATTGGGTTTTCTTAGTAAGGTTTTTAATGAGGCAGCATAACTGATCCGGAAGTATCAGTTAATTCAAATTAGTCCTAAAGTACCAAATTAATATTTGTACTGCAGTACAATATTAATAGTGTATAATATAAGGTAAAATGTCTAAGGGAGAGTGTTATGAAATAATAAATATAGACATTTCACCTTCTCCATCTCATCCACTTTCTATTATATTTAATTTATGTATTAACTCTCTTGTTAATTGTATGACTTTTCATTTGCTTTCTCTAGCCTATAAATAGAGGTTTATAAGAGATTAAGAATGACACTAATATGGTGATATAATAAAGAAATAAGATTTAACCTCTCTCCAATATTATTTTGTATTGTTTTATAACATTTAGGTCATTTAAATAAATGTCTCTCCCTCTGACGTTCACTATATAAACATAGTTTGTTAGGAAGACATCTAATTGGCATAATTATGTTCTCTTTATTATAGTATTATATACTTTGTTTTACTTCTTAAATCTGTGGCATTTAATCTATTTTCTCTTTATATTTTTTCTTTTTTTGAGTTAACAAAAGAATTCACATCTTCAATTTGAATAATCCGGCTGCAATTATCTAGTTAATTCAAGGACTATAATTAACAAAAATTAAACTAATTCTTAACTAAGAAACACCTATCTAAGCAAGAACAATTGCATATCAGATGGAAATATTGTACCAGTCAAATTGGTATTGATATGTGTGGTACATAATCTAAACTAATCTAAACAAGAAACTGACTCAAATTTTTAGAAATTAGAGATAAAAACTCACATAACTTTATGTGCTGAATTCAAAAATATCGACAGATAGATTACCTTTTTAAGCTTTTACTCGTTAATTCGTGGGTAACAACAGAGCTCGTCTTTAATCAGTCTCCTGGTGTTGTTCACTCGCTTGAAGTAAAAGCCTTTTAAACTTGCTTGTGTGGAGAATTTCAGTGTATATAATTAAGAATCACACAATTTAATTTCATACTAAATTCCTCTCCGGTTTATTATCCGATTTGATTCATTTACATTTTTAAATACACACTGAAGAACAACGATATGAATTTAAAAGAAATTTGGAGGAGAAGGGAGAGAGACAAGAATACAAAGGAGAATAATAATTTTGGGACGTGCAATTTTTAGATATATACAGAAGATCACATGATTAACTTCAATAGAAATGAATCTTAATAATAATTTTATTAGAAGATGATCACACTCGTGACCCCGCTGTAGGGGTGCAAATGGATTGGTAGAATCATATCCGTATTTGTTTTTATTTTTCAAATACGAATACAAATACGGATCGGATATTAAACGGATACGGATATATATATCCACTTTTTATAATAGTAAATAACATAATTTTTTTCATAATATATATTAAACTATATAATATATATTTACTATTCGAATATGGATGATTAAAATTTAAAACCATGTCAATATCCATATCAGCATGGATATTCAGATATTAGATATTCGTATCTAATTTTTGAATACGGATTCAGATACGATTGTATATGTTTTATCAAAGTTAAAAATTTCTCTGTGCGTTAGTTGGATTTTTGTTTTGACCTTATAAAAATAAAGTGAATCACAAGGGTTGATTTGCAAATTTGCTTTCTTCAATGTCAGACCCTTCTCTTTCTAGGCTTTTTCAGGTGGTTTGAGTATAAATGATTTCATAATGGCAGCAAATTAAGATAGACAAAATAAAAAACAAGATCTGCTTAATATATAATGTTGACCTCTAAGCACAATGTTTCAATAAAATTTGTAAGTCTTAAAGTTTTCTTTTATTTTGTCCTGGAAGTACTGTACATCCATTTTGCAATTCTATTGGGGGGATGATTGCTGGTACATCCATTTTGTATTGGTACCAGTATCATAAAAGATAGTAAATGTTTGAGATACTCTGTGTCAAGGCCAGTCTTGTCCAAAGGGGTTAAATTAGTAATTATTTGTTGACTGTGAAATCACGAAGGAACTTCTCTCATTTGTTTTAATTTTAATTTCTGTCATTAGTAATTACATGAACAAACACAGATCACATTTTTTTTGTTTAATCTTTATTTTAATTTCTGTTCAGATTCCCTGAACTTTTTGAAAGCAGGGATATACAGAAATTTATTGAATAAAATATGGCTAATTTATACTGTTTTTCTCATTTTCTTTTATTTTGTTTAATTTTTTTGAGGGAAATAAAGAAAGCATTTTGTGGATTCAAGCGATCAAAATATGAGTCTAATTTTGTCAATTCACAGGTACTTAATTTTTCATATTGCTACACCGATAATAATTGTACTGTCATACCAGCACTGCATTTGACTGGTACCAACGTTTTGTTGGTGCCAGCAAATCAGACAAACTTAATTAAGCACTTATTTAATCATAAGAAAATCTCAAACATATAATAATAACAACAAAAGTGTACCAGTAAAAGGTTGAGATTAAGGAAGCAAAATAGTATTCCTTTGTTCTTGGCTTAGTTGAAATTCATATTGTGTTTTTTTTTAAGCAAGTGAAAGGTGTTCGAGTAAAGGCAGCTGTTCTTACCAGGTTGGTTAGATCTTTGCTTTGTAGTTGATTGATGAAATGCCTCATAAAAAAAAAATTAAAAATTAATTTGTAATTGTACTAAGCAAATTGAGATTTAGGTATATAGTTGATATGGGTTGATAAATAGTGAATGGAGTAGTTAAGTGACTACCAATAAAATATAACAAACCATGTTTTCTTGTCTTCTATCAGATATACGTAGAAATAGAGCGGGCACGGCTTATCAGATATACGTAGAAATGTGCGATATATGCTTATTGGTTTTGGCATTTGTATATATACGAAAAATGTTCATTCATAAATTGTTATTATCTCTCTTTATCAAATAATAACTTACTTTTGTGTAATGTGAATTTTCATCTCAATTTTTTTGTTTCCAGTTGGAAACTTTTGGAGCAATGGCAAAGACCGAGAAAATTGCATTTATTCAAGAACAGGTAAAGTATATATTGTGCTTATTCTCTCTAATATTATTCAAGTACCATTGTCTAATTAATTCGTCAAATGCCGTTATTTTGAGACAAAATGCAGGATTTGAAACTTTAGCTTCACAAGGGGAAGAACCAGAGGATGATTGAAGCAGGTTGGCTGTGGTTCCATAAGTTATGAATTGACATATCTCATTATTTCAGTGGCTTGGATTGCTTTTTTTGTGCATAATTAATTTGTTAAAAGACTTTGTATATAAAGTTTGTTGTAAATACTAAATAGATCCAATGTGTGGTGTTTATATTTAAAAGACTTTGTATACAGTTTCTCGATTTTGTATTTAAATTTGTTAAACGACTTTGTAAATAGATCCAATATTTGAGTATTAGTAAATAGTACTATCAGTGACCGGTTTTTAGTATTAGCGACCAAAATATTTGATCGCTGATGTCTTAACACGACGTCACCAAAAAATATAAGCGACCAAAACAAAATGGTCGCTGATGATGTATCAGCGATCGGGATGACGTCATTCAGCAACCGGTGACGTCATCAGGCAGGCATCAGCGACGATACTTTCAGCGACCGGAATTTCGTATCAGCAACCTAATGGAGTATCAGCGACCGGCGACATACTTATCAGCGACCAAATATTTTAGTCGCCGATGCCTCTTTCTGCTATAGTGCCCGTTTGCACCCCCACCCGCCGAAAGCCGCATGAAATACATGAACTATATATTTCAGACATAAAATATATTAATTTGCCAACTATTTCAGACCAGACTATTTCAGGAATTATATTTCTCAATTTCCACGTCGAGCCCAAATTGATGAATGACAGGAACTAAGAGTGTGTAATTTAGCAAACTCAAATATTAAAAATAGAATCAAAGCCTATAAATATCTTTCGTCCTTAAATAGTCAAAGGAGTCGAGCCTAAATATTTTTAACGTGAGACTATATATATATATATGTTTTCAGGGTACCATTAAGTTTCCCAAAAATATATATATATATTCGTTTTATATCATATCTATTTCTCAGAAATTTGTAAGAGCAGAGCACACCAATAAAAAGTTTCATGGAAACATCAGTGGATACTGTATCTTGTTTTTTTGAGAGAACAGTGCCAGTATCTTGTGTTCGTTTGAAAGCTGTGAAGGCAAAAGAAGAAAGAGAGTACTTTAGAATTATTATGGCTAATAAGTTTCGATCAGTGCTTCTAGCTTTTCAGAAGGTACGGGCTAATATTTTAATTTTATTATTCATATGTAGGTTCTGATTTTCAGACAAATGAAATTAAAATCATGTCTGAATTTCTAAGTGATTTTGTTAAACTTATAAATAATTTGTGCCTTTCACGGTTTCACCGTTCCAAGAATTCAAGTTATTCATGCATGTACAAGTACAACAATAACCTAAAGGGAAAAATTGTGTACGTATAAAACATCTAAGGTTTTAAATCACAATTGGCATGATGTTGCAGAGGGTTAAAAAAATATATTACGAATATCAAAGATAATACAAATGCTACATCCTACGATTAATTTTTTTTAGTTAAAATGTAAATATTAATTGAGGTATACAAATTACAACAGAAATAATTAAAAACAATTTCATAATGATTTTGAAATAATTGTAGTTAATAATTAAATTATTTAAAGGAAATAGAGATTAAAAGAAAAGTTTTTTTTTTTTTTTTTTTTTTTTTGTTTGGAGGGGAGCACACAATAACAAATTAAGGAAAAATTAACTAATTAAACTTTACCCTCTTCATGATATATATATATATATAACCTTCACTTGTTTGCTCAAAAATCAAAATGTAATCAGGGCCTTCACAAAGCTAAGAAAGCATTAACAAGTCATAGAGAAGATGAGAACAGAAGAGAATGGGCAAAGCTTAATATAGAATTGCTTCATCTGATATCAAAGAAAATGGAAAGCATTTCGAACTTGATCCATTTTCGTGCTGTGTGTAAAGATTGGCGCTTGGCCACAGACCCAGCCGATGCTCCGGTGCAGCTCCCTTGGCTTATCTGGTCGACCGTTTCAGATACAATACAACTCGCCAAAACGAGACGAAAAATGCCGGATAATGAATACTTCGTATACTCTTTCTCATCTCGCACAACCCAACAAATCCGCTTTCCAGTAAAAAATGTACTTCTAGGGACATCGGCTGGTTACGTGCTTGTTCATGAGCATCCTTCATCTATTTATTTCCTCAATCTGCTTACTGGTACCAAAGTCGCCCTTTCTTTTCTGAACCCTTCATTTTATTATCGAATATCATGCCTTGGTCATGGTTTGAGCCATAATTCGAACATTGTGGGCACTGAGATCTTTTTATTAACTTACCATGAACAATATGCTGACGAAACAATAAAATTTCAATTTATCAGATTTCGACCACCTAATACTATCAGCATCTCAAATATTATTCTTCCTCGAGCAGCTGTATTTGGGTACTACAAAGGAATGATATTTCTATCAATTGGAGTAAATCGAGTCACTTGGGCTTATGATGCTTCAACTGGAACTAAGACAAGTATAGAGATACCGCTTCCGCGATGGGTTTCGTTTAACTTCTTGATTGATGCCATGGGAGATCTGCTTGGGGTGTGGATGCATTACGGCACCCGATATCAATTTTATGTGTATCGGTTGGAGCATACAGATGATTTTGGTTGTTGCCAATGGACTAAAATAAATGGAATTGGGGATCGAATTCTCTTCTTGCAGGATTATAAGTATGGTTTTTGTTTGAGGGCCAATGATTTGAAGGGACTTAGAGGAAATAATATCTACTTCAAAAGGATACATTTTGATAATGGCTCCAAACATTTTAGTGGTTGTTTGAGCCGGTATGATATGGAAACTGGGATTATAGTAGATCTGGTCTGGAAATCACCTGACGCCCTATGGTTTATGCCGAGTTTGTGCTAGCTTTAGCACCTACACA
The DNA here is from genome assembly GCA_964058825.1 of Carex arenaria. NCBI lineage: Eukaryota > Viridiplantae > Streptophyta > Magnoliopsida > Poales > Cyperaceae > Carex > Carex arenaria. The sequence continues at coordinate 23,762 of CAXKVW010000263.1, forward strand.
ATTTTTTCTTTTTATTTTTCATTTTTTTTGTGGGGAAAATTGGTTATTTGCCACTCCAAAACTTTCAAATCTGAAAAATGCCATCACAAAACTCTAAATCTGAAAAATGTTACTCTAAACTTAGTTAATTCTTAAATTTGCTACAAATACATATTTTTTATACTTTTTTTATTAAAAATTAACTGAAAAATACAGTTTTGAGATACGTATTTCTGTATTTCCCTAATTAACTAAGTTTAGAGTGACATTTTTCAGATTTATAGTTATATGATAATATTTTTCAGATTTGATTCATTTGAAGGTTTTGGAGTGACAAATAATCAATTTTTCCTTTTTTGTAATGCAAGTGTTCTTGCAGTATTGTTTTTTTTTTTTATAAATTGATCATGTAGATGACATAAACCTACACAGGATATAACATCCGAATTTCGAACTTATGATCTTCTATGTCACATAGAGAATATTATTGGCTTTGTCACTACATCAAAAACTGATTCTCGATAACATTTATGTTGTATGAATATCAACACTCACAGTTGGTAGATTTCCTTACATTGGTTGCTAATTTGCCCACAATCTTGCAAACTTTAAATAATGTAGGCTGATTTTCAGTTTTTTTTTTTTAGTTTTTTTTTTGCTAAAAACATTAATTTTAAGTATACTATAAGTTGGACATTAGTTTTATTTTTTTTAACGAGTAAGGAAAATATTGTATCTATTAGCATATTGTATCTAAAGTTATTATTGTCATTTTAATAACTAGCTTCTTTAACTACTAGTTGAGTTGTTTCTTTCCTTCACTATAAAAGAAGCTCGACTAGTACTTTGTTTCTTTTTCAGAATATATTAGACTTCCATAATTCCATTGAAAGAAATAGCTAGAATGAAATAATGAATATCCACATAATTGGTCGCGAATTGAAAGCATAATAGGATCCGAATCTGCTGTAATTCGAGATGCAATTCGAATTCAGTTGTTGAATTGTTTCGAAATATGTGCACAAAAAAACCAATTGTTTTGAGATGGGTTTTCGAAAAAAATTCGACGGCTGAATTCAGATTTTACGAATTTCAAAATTAATGTTCATACATTTCGGAATTGTAGCAAATTTATTTTCAACATAATAACGTGTGATTTACTCATCAATAATTATGATATTATATCATCTGATAGCTAGAATTATTCTGTTCACATTACATCGTGTTGCTTCTTCTAACATCCCACAAAATAAGACGGAATTGACAATTCCCAAATCCCGTATAATATTTATAATTTTTTTTTTGTTTGCTTTACTATCTTACAAAAAGAAGAAAGGAAAAAGATTCACGAGTAATAAATAAAAAATTGTGAACGAAAAATGTAGGGAATTTAATTTGTTAGTTTATTTCAGTGTTCTAAATAGCTAGCTATAGCGGTTTTTGACCTCATAAGCTAAGTTACGGAGTAAAATTGCGCTAATCAAACTACGGCCGCTATAGCGGTCCGCTATAGCGCGTAACGCGTAGCAGAATAGCAGTCCGCTATGCTACATGGGCTTATTTTTCTATTTTTTTCAATTTAAATGAGCTTTGTGTCTCAGTCTGACTAATCTAAAGAATAATTTATTTGAATATGTAGTAAAATGATACTTAATATATGATAGCAGTATATTTTGAATAGAAAATGTATCGATAGTTTATGAATTATAAAATTAGAGATATTTTGAATGACAATTTTGACTTTATATTGGTTAAATATGAATATTATAACTTCTTAATTAATTTGGTGTTTTTGTTACTCTATAAGACTTTATATAGATAATGTTTATTATTAGTAGAAAGATAAAATATAATTTAAAAAAAAAAAAAACACTATGTTAAAAAGTTTTCGCTATAGTTTTTTTTTCGTCTCCCCGCTACACCGCTATAATCGCTATTTAGAACCTTGGTTTATTTTGATTTACGATGCAATGAAGCTCTGGTTCAATAAATAAAAAAAAGCGACAGATGTGGTTCAATTCAATAAATAATGGGGGCTTCCATCAAATTAAATTTTCCTAAATCTCTCTCTCAATAATGTAGTTGTCTACGCCAGGAGCACATGCACGAGTTAATACCCCTGGGATAATTTCTCTCTAGGATCACAACGCCGTGATCACACACTATAGTTTCTTCTTCCCCAAGTCGAAGGGTGGAAGAGTCGAAATCAGGAGTCCTGCCCAATTCAACCTTTCGGATTGTATCTTCTCCAGTGATAGAGAAGTTAAGGTGCATACCAATACGATTCCAAACGGTCAGATCAAAATCTAACGTTCAAAAAGTAGGTAATTGAGCATTACATTTTAAAAGAAATGGAGAAATACTGTACCCTGATTTTTATCAGCTAATAATATTTCAACGGGAAGGGAGCATTCGGTCACATTGCGCCATTTCTTCAAGTCTCTTCTCTCTCTCTTTTCTGTCTACAATGAGTGATTCAATTGGCACCTCTCCGACCCCGATTGGCGATGCGCCGATTTCGTCGCCGGTAGAGGCCACCGGAAGCGCCGCAGGAAGTCTTCAGAACGACGGAGGGATCCTCGCCGTAGACGCCGCCGCCGCCGCGTATGACCCAGAGTCAGGATTCCAGCGCGATGAGTTCGGGAAGGAAACGCTGGCTGGGACCGTGCAATTCCACGAACGCCACGTGTTCCTCTGCTACAAGAACCCACAGGTCTGGCCTTCCCACCTCGAGTCGTCTGAGTCGGATCGCTTGCCCAGGCTGCTCTCGGCCGCCATCAAATCTCGCAAGAAAGAGATGAACAAGTCGGTACGAGTGATGATACTTACTTTTGTTCAGATTTACCTTTTATTAACGATTGGTTGGATTTACTGAGGGGTATGTATTTGTTCATTGAATATGATTGTCTGATCTGTGTGGAACTGTGCTTTATTTTGTGATAATTTAAAATAATGTAGTCTTGTATTGGACCTGCTATGTATGATATTTGTTTATTTTGCTTTGCGCATATTATCTATGTTCAAGTTTCAATTTGGCTCCTTCTGGTATTTTAGGTCTAAGATTTCACTTTTCTGTTGAGTACGTTTTCTCCTTTTCCTGCAATTAGTTCCAAATTGCTAGTTAGTTGATTTCCCTGTTGCACCAAAAGTTTTGTTGATCCTAGTACTCTGGTAATGTAGGGTTGTCATAATTAGTGCAAAGTTTTAAGTATCAAATTATTAGTTTTATGTTGGTATTGGTACTGGAATGTTAAGTTTCCTTTCCTGATTCACGGTATTAAAAATGTACGTGTTCCAACCATATATTTTTATTTTATTGTTCATGTGACAGACTCGTTTGACAATATGTGAAGGAGAGGACGGAACTGATGCATCAAATGGAGACGTTCTCATCTTTCCAGATATGATCCGATACAGGTATTTCCAAAAGCTATTGCAGAGTTAGAACTAAATTTTGTTTAGAGGTTAAATTACAACTGTGTTAACCACCCCCCCCCCCCCCCCCCCCCCCCCCCCCCACAATAGTAATAAAGAATCTGAATAGTATTATCTATGTTTGTATTTCTGTCCGTTCACCAAGGTTGTCTTTTTATTACCAACATGTTACCGAATGGTGAATAGTACTTGAACAGGAACAGGTGCCACCGACTAGTTCTCTATTAGGGCAGGGTTGCATATGGAATTTACATAACTCAATTGTAACCCCAACTTGTTTGGGACTAAAGGCTTGGTTGTTGTTGTTGTTGTATTTTTTTTAAAAAGGCAGTTATGCCCGTTTCAGTAACAGAAACTTTGAGTTATCTGACAGGATACTCTTTAGATCTTACCATAGTACTTTTCTAATCAAAACAACCCACAATAAATCCCTTGGATAATCAGACCTCAGCCACACACACCCATGCTTTTTAGACAGAACAGGCAACTATTTCTTATTGTACCATTTGGCACAGGATCAAATTATTACCTGTTCAAATCTCAGCTTAACTCATTGCTTAATTAGTCTATCCAAAACTCATACGTCCATACTTCTAATTAACCACTGCATTAAGTGTATTATGTCTTAACTAATTATGTCTTATGTTATTTTAGGAGAGCGTATTAGCTTTATACAAAAAAACAGGAGTCTTTTTATCCCCTTCATCACCAAAATATTCCAGCTACCTTCTGAAATCAGTCATCTCCAACTTCTATTACTTGAATCTCTTGTGGGGCCCAGTTTTGTATAGGGATGCAGTCACTATCCTTAGGCATTCACTCTTCCACTTCATCCTTGATATTATCTTTCATCAAAGACATAAGCAACACCATATTTCTTTGTTGTCTTAACACATGTAGTTCTTAAAAACCATAAATCATTTTTGTGTTATCATAAACCCATTATATATGAGTGTGGCTAATATGCTTTCGGTAGCATAAGTACCGAAATACATCCAACTCTTTTTTCGATTTTCGAAGTCCAAAACGTCGATCCAAACCGTTAGATGTGTTCTCTATATTAAAATGTGCTTGGAGGCCAAATTTTACATTTTTTGAAATTTTTTTACTATTTATTAAACCACTTTGAAAATCGCTGATCCAATGGTGGCTTAACCCAACAGTGAAACCGTTGGATCAGCGATTTTCAAAGTGGCTTAATAAATAGTAAAAAAAATCCAAAAAATGTAAAATTTGGTCTCCAAGCACATTTTAATATAGAGAACACATCTAACGGTTTGGATCGACGTTTTGAACTTCGAAAATTGAAAAAGGAGTTGGATGTATTTCGGTGCTTATGCTACTGAAAGCATATTAGTCACACTCATTATATATTACCAATTTACCAGAAATGAAGTTAAGTACCAAAAGGGTGGTAATGAATGTTCCAATTTTGAGTGAATGCAATCTTATTATTTCAGGAGGCTCACTCACTTTGATGTTGAGACATTTGTTGAAGAGGCGCTTGTGAAAAACACTGAGTGGCTTCATGGAAGTCCTACGTCCATCACTGGTGCATATGTTTTTGTTTGCGCGCATGGCAGCAGGGACAAGCGATGTGGCACTTGCGGGCCTGCTCTGATCAATAAGTTCAATGAGGAGATTGGTGCGCGCGGTCTTCAAGACCAGATCACTGTCAGTGGATGCTCTCACATTGGAGGTCACAAGTATGCAGGAAATGTTATCATTTTCTCGCCTGTAAATGGAGAGGTGACTGGGCATTGGTAAGAGATGACATGCCGTGACTTCTGTTATTGTTTTCTTGAGAATTAATCTGTTATGTCCTATTTGAGTAGTAAAGTATCCCAATTGGAGTCTCTTAATAGTGCTATACAGCATGAATGGCTCCTTTTTGCTGCTATATTTTATTTCTTTAAATAGTATTCTGTGCATTTTGTGATTTAAGTTCATCATCTGTTATCTAATCTATAGACTATGAGACTTACGGTCTTTAATTTGTATGAAGTTTTGGTAGTCAAGTGATATAGTAGTATTTTATTGTCACTGCCTCATATTTATAGCCTATACACTGTAGATAATTTTCGAAATTATATTACTGAGCTAAGTTCTTAACTGGAGTTGATTGATTTAGGTATGGATATGTTGCACCTGATGATGTGGCTGTGCTGCTGGATCAGCATATTGAAAAGGGAGAAGTGGTTGACCATTTGTGGAGGTAATTTTTAATTTGTCTTTTTCTCAATGTTTGTCTCATGGTTCTTTAATTAATCATAATCATGGCTAGCAATTGGATTGGTATTGTTTGATCAGATCATTTACCATTAGCCACTTCTGTATAAGTGGTGTTTCTAATCTTTTTCTTTGTTCCTGTTTGGTTATTATGATTTTTTCTTGTCCTGATCAGTTTCCAACTGCACCATGTTAGGCTAAAATTGGGCTTACATGGGCTAATTTTACCAGTATGCATAAGGGAGGGTTAAATTAGTCTTCATAGGCGCATGATTGTGAAGTATTGGGCCAATTGAGGCTAGATAGGCTACATGGGGGTTCACTTGACCTTTAGGACTGGGTGCGCGAAACTCCTTTTAGTCTAATAAATTAAAATAAGAGAAGCACATTTTCTTTTTCTTTTTCTTTTCTGATTATGCTGAGTTTGTACTGAACTGCTTCCACAGAGGCCAGCTCGGGTTGTCAGAGGAAGACCAAAAGAATTCACTTGAACTTAAGCGACAATTGGCCAACTTGACTCAACAAAACTCGGGTGGATGCTGCCAGGGCAGCAACGGTAATGCTTCATGCTGCCAGAATGGTACCCAAAAGGAAACCAATTCCACATCTGAGCGTGCCATATCTGAGGATGGAAATGACAAAATTGCCCCTGAGGAGAAAGCGGGCAGCTCAGCCCGCAGGTCTAGGTCCCGCAAGATCTGCCACCTGCCAACTTTGCTCGAGACCTGGGAGAAGGAAGATACCTATGCAGTACTTGCTGTGGGCTTGGCTGGTGCGGCCATATTTGTGGCTTATAGCATGTATAAGCACCACCACAGCAAGTGAGACTGGTGTGCTTGTATGGCATGTTACAATGCTCTTAATGAATAGTTATTGGGGCACTCCATTATTAATATACTACAGTTATTTATTAGTATTGATACAACTCTATAGCAGAATCAGTATGCTTTTTGTTTATTTTTGTTGGACATTGAATAATATGTGGAATCTGCTGGGGACTTATACGCAGTCACTTAAACATGCTAGATTAAGCTTGGGTGTGGTTGCTTGCAAATTTTGTAAAATTGGCTGTACGACCTACGGTATCAGATTTTTTTGTTACTTCTTTTGTTGTTTATGGGCGAGACGAAACTGTGCTCCTTGCCAGGTGATTTTTAAAAGCTACTGTTTGTATGGAATGCACACTTTGTAAAAGAAACCTTATTGCTTAAAATTAATAGAAAATGTTGTGGTATTATATTTTGTTAATATTATTAAAAGCTACTTTGTTTTGCTTTCGTTTATGGAATCCACAGTTTGTTCTTGAATGTTGATGGGACAATTATTTGGATGGAGAAGTAATTTTTGTCTAACGTTCGTTAATTCGACCCAAATTGTTCATACTTTCTCTCCTCGTGTACATTTTGATTAAGCTCATATAAAAAAAGAAAGAATAAAAGCAACATTTAGTAGAAATTCTTTTCAATCTATTATTAATTCCAACAAATTTCATCAATCCTTCGTATATCTCGTAGAAGTATTCACAAGAAATCCTTTAATGTTTTGTTTCTTGTAATTTTTATATTTTGTATTTCGGAAATCTTCGTTACCTGAGGTTTAAGAAATACATAACTTGCAAGAAACAAAAAAACTGAAAAGGGATTTTCCTTTAAAAAATACTTCCCATTTTCTTTAGCAAAGGGTGTTATTTAATGCTTCAAATTCTCTGTGGTATTGGGTTCACTGCACCGTATATTAAATCCTTATGGCCGTATAATGCAAAAGTTTAAGTATTAACAATGACTGAAAAATCTAATGCGGATTTTATCCATGCTTCAAAATAATGGAATCTGACCACCTCTTACCTTTTTTAATTATGCATTTCTAATGCAAATTTTATTAGGATTATGCAAATCTCATACATAATCATCACATATTTTCATATAAAAATAATGTTTAGTTATCCTTAATAATAGATGTATGAATTTGTGTTTTGCTTTTTTTTTTTTTTTTGGTATCATATTTTGCTTTACAAACACCATATCTATTCGACTAGGCATGTGTTGCAATTCAAAGCTTGACATTATGTTTATCAAGAGAGCGTTGCGTTATTGATGTTTGTCAAGTTAGTATCTATAAAAAGGGTAGGCTATCATGTCTCTTAAGTAATGCCACACGTGTTTTTAATCTGTTTGGTCATCTTCTTCCTTATACTATTCAATGATTATTTTTTTTGGTGGGTTGTTCAAGAGATATATATTTAATGATTAATTGTTTTCCCTTCAAAAAAATAATGGGCCAATTACCAGACATACAATACGATAGTAGGCCCATAGTTACGGTCCAAATTGTAACTATTGTTAATGTTACGTATAACAACCTGACATCAGCCCAGTTATTTCACCTCAATTCTGTTCTCTGTATATGGTGACCCAATTGAGACCCAAGAATATAAATCAGAAATTGCGTGTCAATTCTCAGTGCCCCGTTCTGTAACAAGAGATTAAGAGTGGAGGATTAAAAACTTACAGAATACTAAAAAATTGATATTTGGTTGTCTTATTTATGGGTGAAAGTTGAAAGCGGAGGAAGTTAAAGTAAGAAGTAGAGGTGCCTTAATGTCTGAACAGAGAATTAAGATCGGACAAAAGAAGACTAAAGGATGTAATCTTAATCCGCGCTCAGAAACCGGTGTTAGACAGAATTAAGCGGCTAAGGAAGTTAAAGAAAGCGAATTAAGCATTAAAGAGTTTTAATCTATTGTTGCCGAAAGAATATGATAGCTAGTATGGGCGAAATTAAAAAGCAGGGGAAGAGGAAGTCTGCAAATAATAAGACAGTAGTTAGATTTCTGACACTCTGCTTTTAGTTTCTTTTTTTAATTTTTTTAACTTTTCTTGTTCTCTTTAAACTCTGTAAAAACTGACACACTTATGTCCTGATCAATGGAATATGGGGACTCGACTCCCAAATTTCTTTATCAAAACAAAATCTATTGTTGCCGAACAAACCCAGAATGTTGCACTATATGTATTGTCTTCGTGAAAGCATAAGTCATATAAAATTCTTCATTTTACAAGTCATCTGAAAGCAAATAAAATAAATAAGAAACATTAGTATGAATCCCCCACAAAGATATGATAATGATTTGGAGATGTCATCCATGACTTGGAAATTATTTTGAGTAAAAAACCATTGTTAAATGTTAATGGTCATAAGAAATTTGTAGTCATTATGTTTACTTTATCTGATTGTTCATACAAGATGTATGATTTAGAATTAATTTTTCATGTATCCTTTAAGAATCCTTTAATTTTTTTACTTTCTCTTACTCTTTATTATATTCAATATGTCCTCCAACTCTTGTAATAGTTTTCTACTTACCCATAAAATTAATTGATCTTATTTAAATAATATTAAGATCTATCTTCTTTTCATTATACCTTGCTCTTATTTATAAAATCTTGTGTGTTTTTTACTAACAACATGGTAATATAAATCACCAAAATTACCTTAGCTTCATTCACCCAAAAAAATCAAACTATCTCAAGAAACTCCAGAACGTGACAAAAGTTTTGAAACAAACTTTAATTATGAAATAAATTATGGTCTTGACAAGGCAACACAAAAACAAACAAAATTGGACAATCCAGAGCTCAGACAATGTTTCATAGGTGCAGCTATCTCAATCCAAAGGAGATAGTCGTGCTTTCATGCCTTGCTGATCTTCTTGTATTACTCTTTTCACCCGTGAAACATGACGAGGTAGTTCATGATCTTTCTCTTCTTTTCAGGGTAATTTTTAGAGTTTCAAGTGAAATAACGCTTAAGGAATCTTCGTTCAATACTGTTTCCTTAATTTCGAATGAAGATTTTATGGTTTTACCTCACCTACTTAAAATTGTTCCAAATGAATCTCTATCGTAGATCTGTCACTACTGCACAGGAACAAAAGAGTTGAAGTAGAAGTCGGCGCAAGAAAAACAAGAGCGGAGCAGAAAGAAAAGAATGAGAACGCGGATAAGAAGAGACAGATAAACTCTGAATAAAAGCAAGGGTATAATGGAAAAAGACATATCTTAATACTATTTAAATAAGAGTAATTAACTTTATGGGTAAATGAAAAGACATTAAAAGAGTTGAAGGACATATAGAATATAATAAAGAGTAAAGGAGTAAATAAGAAATTGAAGAACTCTTTAAGGGTACATGAGATATTAACCTGATGATTTATAACACCGGGTCCAATATAATTGGTTTTAATTCAAACTGAGAAAGTTGGTTTAAATGGTTTGGTTTTTCCGATTTAAAAGATTGGTTAGATTTATTTTTTAAACCCGATTTAATAGTTTGGTTTGGTTTAGAAAATTTAAAATCAGGTAAATTGAACCGACCAAAAAATTTTAAACCCATTTCCCGTCTGATCCAAATATTTAAAAAAATTCAAAAATTATGACATGATGTATTTTACTTGATTCAATTTAAAACCAGTTATACTTAACCAAATTAAAATTTTAAATCCATCTTTAAGAAAATTAACAAGAAATGTTATTCTTAGTAGTTTTTTTTTTTGAAAGATTGATAGTAGCTATCATTATCAATCAGGCTATTCTTAATAGTTAATATTCTATTTCGGTTCAATTCTTATATTTCAGTTCAGTTTGATTTGATTTGATTTTTTAAACCGGATAAAACTTTGGTTTGTGTTTTTCTAAATCGGTTTGGACCAAACCGAACCAATGAACACCCCAACCGATGACCGCTCTGAACTATTTGATTCACTTTACAATTCATACGCACTTGATTTGTATGAATATTGAAGCAACGTGTACATATCATAAAACGAACCAGACATTTTCGAACTAGCATTAGACCGATTTGGTCCGATGTCCATCGAACGTGCCCCGCTAATCGATCCAATGCCCCTCAAGACCGTAGGATCGGGAGCAGACTGGTAGGATTATGGTATTATAAACAATTGATTATTACTGATAAAATCTTTTAGATATCAAATTTTTGCAGAAATCAATTTTACTCGGAAGAAGAACATCTGCACAAAAAATAAATCCAATTTATTTAACGATTGATTAATATTAACAAATTTAAATCCAACAAAAAAAACAGGGCCAATAATATAATGATAAATGAAAAAAAAAAAAAAAAAAAGTAAGTTGTAGTACTTTATTGCAGTAAAAATGCAACAGAAAATTAATCATTATGGTGGATCTGCCTATAAAACCTATCATTATCTCTCTAGTACAATTTTTTAAGTTTTTTCATTATCTCTCTAGCAATTAAAATAACCAATTTGCAATCAAACGGTTATAAATCATATCATCATGGCAAAGCTATGTAATCTCAATAATCTCAATGCAATGCAATTTTTATTATGTATATATGCTCAATTTTAATTTTAAGATAAAGTTAATTCAATTTTCATAATGTTCCATCTTTAATAGCAAAATAAACCCAATGTTAAATTAATTTTTCAAGGTCATGTCATTCACCTTTTTATATATTTTTAGACTGCATTTAAAAAACTAAAAAAATAAAAGATTTTCATAACCAATGAGAATTAATTTAATTGTTTTTTTAGCTTAAATTTCTTTATGATAGCCTACTATCATAACAAAATTGAATAACCAAAGGGGGCACATTGGTACAACGCAATGTGCGGTACAACAAACAAATTATAATTCTCATTAGACATGTACATTTGTTTATTTGGGTATCTTACTTCTTGATAAAGGAATATACCTTGCCAAATTCAAAATTGTCAAAGCTCCAATTATTTATTTATTTTTCATTTTATGTGTGCATGTCCAATGTTTTTTTTATATGTTTTTTTTTCCTTTTTTATAATGCACACAATCATCAATCAAGCAATACCTTTGATGTGAGACAGCAAGCATTGTGTGTTGAATTTTCAAAAAAAAAAAAGGTTGACAGGATCACACGTATTATATACGCTATATATTATTTTCATAATATATACATTAATTGGTTAAAAATAATGTTGAAGAATTCAGAACCCTGATGGCCTCCCTCTTAATTTGGAATATTCCACCTTAGAGGAATCAAACTATCAGACCTCATTTGGAATATGCCATTTCAAGGAAATTAAAAATAAAATAAAAAAAAACTATTTTGACCAAAAGAAAAAAAAATTAAATAAAAGAGAGCTGATAATTGCACCCCAATCGTGCATTCAAAAGATTATATACAAGTTCTTACGTACGTACGGATACGAATGCATGTTTACTTGCATGTAAAAAAATTATATACCTGATTGACTAAAATTTTATATTGTACATACATATAATATAAAGGGTGTTTGGTAACTAAAAAAAACCTAGATATACTTGCTTTTGAATTTAAAAAGTTATTTCTGTTAATTTCTGTGAATTTGAATTTTTTTTTTTAAATTACTCGCTAAAGTGTGAATATATATACTAATACAATTTGAACTACTTAAAAAAAGTAATAACAACATATTTGTCACTCCGAGAAAGAGAAGGTGGTACAGTTGACTAGAAAAAAGTCTTAAAACTGTTGATTACTCAAAGGTTGAGAATTCGATTCCCCCTCACGACTTTGCAGTCTCTGTAAAGATTTTTTTTTAAAAAAACATATTTGTCATCCCAGTTCTAATTACAATCCACAACATTTTGATCTAACAAAAATCATTTTACTCCTTAGACTAAAGTGTTTATACTAACTAAATTAAAAGTTCTAATATCAATATGTCATAATTAATTTGAACTAACAATGTCATATTAAAGATCAATCCAGTTTACGTATGTTGCTCAAATGTTGAACAAGGTATATATGCGCCAATTATGTATAAATATTTATAAATATACGCATTCCGGCTTCAAAATATTTATATATTGTTAAATATTTATTTAAAAAATCTGCAAAAGAGACGGAAGTAGGTATTGACTATTGAGAAAGAGAAGTGTGAGAAAGTAAGAGAAACAACAAAAGAAAAAGAGGGCAAAAATAAAACAAAGACGAAAAGGAGAGCGAGGGAGAGAGACGAGTCGGGATGAAATCTTGATGGGAAAGAGAAAAAGAGAACGAGAAAAAAAAAAGAATAACAAGTACGCAAAAACGCAAATACTAGACACAATATGTTGGGAAATTCGTATCTTTGAGTTAACTCAAATTTTGAGTTAAGATCTAGACCATCCAATTTAAAACTGCACTAATATTAAAGGACTCCGCTTATAATAGACGTGAATCAAATTGGCGTGAATTCTGATTGTATGTTCTGAAAATTAACTCAAACGGTATGTTAGTATAGAGGTTGCGGTCTTATGGTTTCATCTGTTGGGTACAGAATGAGGTGCAAAAAGTAGGGGCCCGAATAATTACTAAAGAAAAATTGCAATGCCTGATGCCTCCCGAACGACACTGTTAATTAATAAAGGAGGTCAATATATATATAGAATTATAGATAGATAGACAAGCGCATGTTAATTAATTTTGTCTTCGAGAGACGGGGCTGCAAACGAATCAAACTGAATCAAACTTATCTTAGTTCGAGTTTGAGTTTGAACTAATTTTGAACTAAATTAATTAGAAATTGAAGCATAATTTCAAACTGAAAAGAAGAGTTCGAGTTTGATTCGGTGCGATTCGAACCGGTTCAAAATTGAAGTTGGATTTAAAACTAAAAAGGAAAGTTTCGAATCGAGTCAGACTCAGTCCGAATTCGATTCGAATCAATTTCTAACCGAACTGAATTTGATTCGTTTCGAACCGAATTCTTTTTTCGAATTGAACTCAATCAAATTACGAACTACGAGCTTCTCGTGCACTAACTGATATTATAAGAACTTATAAAAGACAGAACGAATCAAATACATTTTCGTATACGTTGCTTTTTGGGAAGATGCTTTCAATTTAAACTGTTCCATTCACATTTAAATTTTTAAAAATCACAACAGTTCAATATAAATCGTATATATGTACAAAATTCAATCGGATCGAACAACTTAATGCCCCGCTTCTACTTCAGATTGTTTTGTTTTGTATTTACTTTTAACTTTAGCCTATTATATTATTATTTTTTCAATAATACATGATAAAAACCTACAACTTCACAATAGAATTTGATAATAATATAAATGTGTTAATTTCAGGACGACCCCAACTTTTTCAAAAGAAATTAGTTCCTCATACCTCTCTTAGGGCATGTTCGGATGTTGAGGTCCTGTTTGGCCGCTCCACTGTAATGAATTTTTTTTCTGTAGGAACAGTAATTTTTAGTTTAATTTTCGTGTCCATGTCCATTTCCAATATCCTGCTGAATAGGCTCTAGTGAGAATAGAAATAGGAACAGGAACGAATTTTTTTGAACTAACAAAACATTGTGCGCGTGAGAAAAAAAAATTCAGTCTGAATGAATTTTTTTTCTCACACGCACAGTAAATGCTGAACAGGCCCTTACTCTTTTTTTATTTGCAATTACAACATTCTTCATTCTATAGTAATACAGATATATACACATCTATTGCATGTGAAAAATCCAATAAAGTCAAACAAATAGAAAAATCCATATCTTCCCCTAGCTTGGACCACCCCCCTCAAGGCAAACAACTCCAATTCTCATTAAAAAAAAAATAAAAAAAAAATACCACCATTCCTCTTTCCACACTGATACAAAATCATCTCTGATAATTCTATAACAAATGGAATGGCCAAATGAAGCCACCTACGATCACAAAGCCGGAGCGAGTGCCGGTGCCAGTGTCGGTACTGACATTGACCTAGAAATAAAAGAAGCACAAAACTATGATATAACTGCACAGCCATCTGAAATCGAAGAGAACCAGATGGCCGTGGCTGTTGCCAACACGGATAATGGCATGCGGATGGAGTGCGCACAGGATATAGCGGAGGAGGACGAGGAGATAATGGAGGTTGTGGATTCCGGCAGGCTTCGACCGCATGTTGAACTACCAAGTGGTGGTGGCGGCGGCGAAGATGTTTACGTGGCAGTTGGGAAGAGTGCTTCGAGCATGGATGCGCTGTCGTGGGCCCTGAAGAATGCGGTGAAGCCGGGGAGCTTTGTTTATCTCGTTCATGTCTTCCCTGAGGTGCAACAGATCCCCATGCCATGTAAGTCTCATTCTAATAATCTAGCTACTTAATTAGTTTGATTTTAGTTTTAAATTTTAATTCCATGTGCTTTTTTTTGTTTTACCAATTTCTTTGTTTCTGGTTAATTTTGAGGAGAGGAGCTGGTTCTGGTATATATTTCGGTTTGATATATTTAATGGTTAATTATCTGATTGAATCTATGTTTGAGTTAGATAATTTTTTAGACGAACTAGATATATATAGTTAATTGGATATAAAAATAATAATCATATTTTTTATAATCAAACCTTACTTTCCTTTTTTCCTGTAAAAGAGTAATTTCGCACATTTTTGCCATGAAAAAAAATCTAGCAATGTGAAATATAATGTGAAATTCTTGTGGAAATAAAATGATGATGCATTTTTTTTATTTTAATTATAGAGCATTAAATGATAATTTAGAATTAGGCAATTAGCATTTAAGATCTTGTTGAAAAAAGGAACACAAAACGTATACAATTCAAGGATCTATAGAAAAGTATAACTGAAACTGGTAAAATAATTCTTTTGTTATAAATATAATTAATATACTGAATCATTTCAAAGTTGTCATCATATTCTGACAGTAATATTAATTATGGATTAAGGAGGCAAATATTGAGCTATATTTTCATTAGACAATATTATGAACCTTCTATCATTGTCATTGTTGTAAATAACGGTATGCGCTCGTCGGACGGATAGGATACCGTCAAGCGATTAATCAGGAATAATCAAAATAATTGGCTATAGTCGAAATAATCGGTCGATTAGTTAGGAAAATTCGTAACAGTTTAGTCACCGCCAACAACTAATCGGCCGATTAATTAGTCTAAACGGACGTTTTTTACAACACTGATCATTACTCATTAATTTGATCCCTGTTCACTTATTAAATAATTTCTAGTTAGATGATAAGCATTGAAGAGACAAATGATGAATCAGCAGTTGTGAAAGGATCAAATTATAAATCATTGGTCATCTGTTTAGTCAATTTTAAACTTCTAGAGTAGGTTCAACATAAACAAAATAAATAAATAATTCATGCTTCCTTTCTGACAAACCTTGTGTATATGTATATGATTGTGTACTCTGCTAAACAAAGTACCGTACAATAAGTACACATGATTTATCAAATACTCCAAACCCATAAAAAATTAGAGAGGATATATATAAAATAGGGTTATAGGGAAGATATATTTTCTATGTAAAGATGCATATATGCATGATTCATTTACTTGTTGGGTTGGTAGGATTTACACTTCAACATGAATACACATAATATGAGCCCACAATCGTAATAGAATAAACTAATTCACTTTAATTGGATCAAAAGTCGGACCTATTATCTTATTCTTGAAAAAAAAAAAAAAAACATACAACGCAATTTTTTTGATTTGGACAGGGGGTGGAATGGTAGATGAAATGAGGAAATCATCCTACTTAGATCTATTGTGACAGGCACAAATCATTATATGTATGTTTGGTTGTATTGAGAATATGTTATTTTTAAGGTTAGACTATTCGGAATAACTTATTCGGTGTTTAGTTGAGTTAGAATATCTAGAACAGTGAATTCAAATTTTTTATCTTATTAGAATAAACTATTTCTAAGAATTTTGATATTTTACTATTTTAATAAAATAAACAATAGTTATTTTTGATTTGACTATTCTAACTATTCTTGTTTGCAACCAAACATACCCTATATATTATGACAGGTTGATGATAGTTTTGGTTGGGCTATTACATTTTAGTTTGTTTATTTGAAGTTACTTTCTAAGGCCATTCAAAAGGTATATATAACATCCCAACTCAGCTTCAATAAACACTTCAATAATCTGTATAAATGGGGATCGAGGTGCCAGATCCCTTCGTACCTACCTAGAAATCACCATTAGGATGAAACTAGTATAGTCATCCTAATCATTGAAATTATAGGGTCTCTTTCTTCTCCTCTCCTCTTTTTCTCCTCAAAACTCTAGCCGCCACTATTTTTTTTTCTCCTCTCCTCTTTTCTCCTCTAGCTCATTTTGCTCACTCTTCTAGATCTCACCTCCGATATAGCTCCTCCCCTCTCTCACAGCTCTACTTTCTTGAGTGGAGAGAAAAATGAGAGAGGGGAGGGACTGAAGCCGATCGGAGCCGAGAGTGCGGTATCGTCGGAGCTCGGAGTATTGAGTCTCTATGTCGTCTCGATCGGAGCACAGGTGAGTAGATCCGGACGTCGGAGCATGGCGTCGATCGGAAGAGCAGATCCGGTCGTAGAGATCTATAGAGTTTAAGGTAATACAGTAATTATGAGTGTATATAAGTGAGATTAGAATTTTAGAGTTATTTATAGTAATTTGGAGAATTTTGTGTGAATAAAAATTTAGATTTTATATTGGAGAGTCATTTGACTCATTGTAAGTTCGTTTTTCTTATCAATGAAATTGTTAGTTGGCATTTAAAGCCACTAACCTTCAAAAAAAAATCATTGAAATTATAGAAGTTGGATTTATATGATACCTGACATTACTTTTTGATGTCGGACAAACTAATCGACATGCACTGTTGTTATACACGGCTCGTTGTAAGAATAGTGTTATTCAGCTGTAAAGGTATTAACTGTTTAGCTAATTGAAAACTAGTGTATAATCCAAAGGAAAACGGGAAACTAGGAATCATCGACCTCAAATGTCATAACAAGGTCCAACTCGCTAAATGGCTTTAGACAAATGTCCATAAACCAGACAGTCTTTGAGTATCTACACTCAGAAGACTGTATGGGATACCGGTGCCCCAACAGCTTAAGTCTGTCTTGGATCAATCTTTTTTCATGAAAGACCAGATAGGTGGTGGCATAAAATGGCATTGGTCTACTACCGGAGTATTCACTTCTGCATTGGCATATCGATTCATGCACCACATGAGAATTATATCGGCGCAGTACAAATCACTATGGGAAAACAAAGTTCCAACAAATTAAGGTCAGGATCTTCCTATGGTTAATGATTGATAACAAGATCTTAATCCAACAAGTCCTGACCTTCAGAGGTTGTCAGATTCAGCTGGGATGTCACTTGTGCGGTGCAAATTCTATGGAAACAAAAAATCTATGGAAACAAAAAATCACTTACTTTGGAGTTGTACATACTCCAAGAGTTTTTGACAGGGCATGTGTGCCCATTTTAACATTTGCTTCACAAATTGGACCACACTGGACATTGTAAGTGTATGGACATGGGAAAAAGTGAATCTACCGGCACATCAGCAGATGCTTTGGAGTGCAATTTGGGCGGCAGTCACATGGGCGCTATGGAGAGATGTCATGTTGTATACATTAGGTATTTAGAATAAGAGCGGTGTTTAACGATCTAGTTTTTTAGACTGCTATGGTCCTTCCTGCATATAGTGCATGACGTGGTACACTGTGTTAGAAACTTCTATCAATAATTTTCTTATTTTTCAATATATTGTTAACGGTAAAACGCTAACCTTTAAAAAAATAGTTTATTTGAATAATATGAGAATTAACATAAAAAATGTGAGAGGAGTACCAACCCAATAGTATTTTTAATAGCACAAATATTATGTAAATTGTATAATTCGAAATTGTGTTATGTTAATCTTGCTTTATTCTGAACCATATTGAAAACTTTTGGTTTGTAAGTAAACGAGAATAGTGTTATGTTATTTTGAAAAATAAAGTTATTGTTCTTCATCTTTTTATTTATTAAACGGGTACACTCCATAATTGTTTAGATGTTATTCACGAGAATCGAATTTGTGTCTCTCTGAATAGAGATGGGGGGGGGGGGGGGGGGGGGGGGGCGGGGGGGAGGGGGGCAACACCCCTGGATTTTGAAATTCAGCGAAAAATTACGACTCGAGTACCACCTTGTCCTTCCCTGTAAATTGTTTTGTCCCTCTTTGAAGCTGGAAAGCATGTTATGCCATGCCAGTTCAAAAGTATTGTTATTGAAATTTTTGTTGTTTTTATAGAAATTTATAGGTCCGAACCAACTTTGTTGTTTTTTAATATGTAAAATGATATTACTCTGTTGTTTTTTAATATGTAAAATGATATTACTCTGTTGTTTTTATTATGTTAGAGTATACTATTTTTATTATTTTTCATTATGTTGAATGTTTTTCTCTAGTATACTATTAGTTAATGGGTTTAAATCCGATAAGCTATTTGAATCCGATTATTGCCCCTCCCTGACAGAAATTCTGCATCCACTCCTAAACATACCTATTTTTGTTTTAGTCTAAATATTTATTCTCCAACCTTTTTGTTGATATTGAATTCTTGTTGGTTCAACTCCATTAACACAGCACATTATCAGGAACTCAATATCCTCTCATGCATTGGAAATAATCAGTAGAAATATTTACAATGCAAAAGAGCAGCAAGACTCCATTGTCAGGCTTAGGCTGGCATACATGTACCAGTACCCACATAAGATCCGAATTTGACATTTATATCCTTTCTTTCTAGTTGTTGTTTCTGTTGCATTACATTGTTAGGTCAATAGTGGGCCTTATTGACTCTATAAAGTTAGTGGGCCATGTTGTTACTGTTCTACTCTGACATGACATGAGCAATGTGTCTAGAAGCTTAATTCATTGTGAAAGGGAAGTAGGCAGGAATCTGTGATCTGTGAAAAGTTACAAGAAATTAGTTCCAGAAACTTTGAAACAGGGAGATAAATTATTTTTTTACAAGTCGTTATCTTTGAAGGACTTTAAACTTTACATGAAATTCATTTTCTTTTTCTCCAGTTTACCATTTTTTTTGGTCCAAAATACAATGTAACAGATGATGCACTTTTTCCTTGGAAAATCTGTCATTTTCGTTTATTGGGTAGATTTGGCAATTTGATGGAAGCAGTCATTATCAATTTAAATTTTAATTATCAAGCCGAAAGTTGTTAGATCCCACATTGTTTTGTTTTTAGTCATTATGACCTGAATAGTGGAGTTTGGTTAACGGTTGCTAAATCTTGCATTAATGTCATATCAGGAAAAAAAAGAGCTCATTCTAGTTTTTTATATGAATTGTTTTTCAACTTTTAAAAAGGTTTGTTAATACAGAGACTGCTTCCTTAACAACAATAATTACGGAACCAAATGCACCATCATTTTGTGCTCCATATTATTTATCTTTGTTTTCAAAGTCTGAATAGTCAATCCAAACTGCTCAACATGATTTTCATAATAAAATATGCTTGGAGACCAAATTTTGTATTTTTTTTGTATTTTTTTACTATTTTTTTACATAGGTACAATATCATAAAGTATGATCTAGAATCTTCTTAAAACAGTGATTTTGTACCTGTGTAAAAAAATAGTAAAAAAATTCTAAAAAATACAAAATTTGGTCTCCAAGCATATTTTATTTTGAATATCATGTTGAGCGTTCGGATCGACTATTCAAACTTTGAAAACAGAGATAAAAGATGTGAAGCATATTGGAGCACAAAAAAGATGATGCATTTGAACCCTCCTCTTGGGAAACAAATTACATAAGTTACCTACAGCCTAATATTAGGTATAAACCCTTAAATAATTTCAACAGTTTATCTTATATGTACCTTTGTAATTAGGTTATTAATTTAGGCTTGATAGCAAATAATATTATCAGAGTTGCGCAATAAATAATTTATCAATAACTTAAATTGTCAAAAATATTAATATGATCCAATAGGCAGCAATGCATCAAGTTCTTCTATTTTTGTTAATATTGTTACTAATCAGGGACTAATATGCTTGAAATGAACATGTGGAATAGTAGGAGCACATATGCCCAAGGAGAGCCTGAGCAAAGATCAAGTGGACAGATACATGAATGAACAGAGGACTACAAGGCATCAAATGCTACAGAAATATCTAAATTTATGTCGTAAATCTAAGGTTAGTTTACATCCTTTAAAGAAATATCAGTTACAATACCTGGCTAATTTTTACCAATGGCCTTTCAAATTTATAAATTGTTTATAGCCCTTTAGAATTGGCCTTTCATATAATCTAATGGTACTCTTTTTTTATGTTTGCTAACTCACTTTTCTAATGGTACTCTTTAGAATTCAGCATGGTCTATCAATGAGTATGTGAGGTAATAAAAATGGTGTCTTTTCTTGGTATCAGTCAAGGTTTTAAATAGCGATGGTTCACTTTTAAGGTCCAAAAAAGCTATAACTATTTAAGGTCCGAAAAAGCTATAGCTATCTATTTAGAACTCTAGTATTAGTCTATAGCTGCAATTGTAAAAAAAAAAAAAAAAAACTGTAGAAATTGCTTTGCCAAGTTTTTTCTTGCATTGAATTTACTGAAACATCTAGATTCTAGATTTGACACCAACCTTTATTTATATCTGAATATCAGGTAGAATATGATGTTCATCTTATAGAGAGCGATCAGGTTGAAAATGCAATTGTCGAACTAATCCCGGTGCTAAACATAAAAATTTTGGTTGTGGGGACATCAAAGAGAAATTTGAGGTAATTAAGTCTTATATTTTGTTTTCCTATCATAAAGATCTATTTTATTTTGTTAAAAAAATGCATCCCCAGAAAAAAAAACAACTAGCAGTACAGAAACAGTCACACTGCTTGAATTCTGTGAAAAATAAGCATGATCTGGTACACAAAGAGAAACATTCATATCCCATTTTCAGGTGGTCAATAAATATGTTCAGGATCAAGGGGTTATCTGAGAAATTTTTCACTGCTCAGGTATCATTTGTCATTTTTCGATATGAAAATTACCTTGATTTAATAGGAGGTTGAAGCGAGGAGGCACAAAGGCAGGTATAATACAGAAAAACGCACCTCACTATTGTGAAGTCAAGATAATTTGTGAAGGCAAAGACATAAGCACAATTACAACTGTTCCAGATCAAACGTCACCTGGTTCTCCTTTGGATTCAGAAAATTCAAAAACCAAAAGAAGACAACAGACTCCAAAATCTTCTCCTTCTCCAGAAATCCCTGGTATCAATAGAAGTGAAAGCACAAATAGTCCTAGAAAGGAAAACAAGTTCAAGAAGCTTTTGAGATATTTTTCATGTAAAAGTGGTGCCGATGTACATTAGAAAGACTTAAAAGAGTGTAAATAATATTCCACATACAATTTGTTCGTACGTTTTCTTTCCATTTTGTCCATTCTTTCATCATTTCAATTTTATGTCCATTCTTTCATCATTTCAGTTGTATGGTATGCATGAAAATATATTGGTTTCAATTTATTATGTCACAGTGGCGAATATAATGTGGTAAGAATATTTATCATCATCCTTTTACAGATTTACCCTTTTAGTTACTGTGAAAACAAACAGTAGTCCAGAAATGCTGGTTATATTGTTCAAATTGTATGAAAAGTTAACACCCATTTTCCTCAAAGAAAAGTTAACACCCATTTGGATATTACTCATTTTGCAGCATTAAACCACAATGATAATATTCAAATCCAAATTAGCATTAAACCACAGCTTACAAATCAATCACGACATGAAAGGAAAACAATTAGGAAAAGAAAAGAACATGATGTCCCCATTAGTATTCATCATATACTTTACACATATGACATATCACAAGAGTATTTAAAAAGCTTGAAGTAAATATTTGTTTATTTTTCTGAAGTACTCCAGAAAATAATGTTTGATCCAAAGAACTTTAAAGCTTTTGATGTAATAAATGTGCTCATCTCTTTATAATCTCTCAGCAGCAAAAAGGAAGTGAGTCATTGCACTGAAGAAAAAACAAAGCCATAACGAAGGGATCGACATATCAATGTGGAGACTAAGAAGAAGACTGCTTTCTATCTTTGCAAGAACAAACTCCATCCTAAAGCAGAGGAATTTCCTTGTCTCTCAACACGTTCTCCCTTTTAGAAAATTTCATAAATTAGTTTCACGGCACATGGCCATCATTGCAAACCCTGATATTCTTCATGATAATGATAGTTGTCCCTGATTCCATACTCATAAGGCCAAACACAACACCCTCTCCTTCTCTCTCTAACTCTACCCCATGTGTTACTGATTACCACTAAAGAGTGATGTATCGGTGCATAGCTTCAATGCCTCAACTCTACTAACAAAGTCTCCATTTTTCACGAACTTCATGATTTTTGGATTATCCCACTAGCCCGCAACAAACTCCTGAAACACCCGATCCAAAGATATCGAACTCCAACCCAACCAAGTGTCCTTTTTAAACCTTTTTTCTTTCATGATTTACCTAATCATAGCCTCAAGCCTCACCTTCCAAACAACTGGCCTCTGCACAAATATCAGCATGCTTCATAGTGTCCTCACTGAATTCAATTTTCTTATGTAGTTCAGCGCTGCACAACATAAAAAAATTCCCTTTTTTTTGGGAAAATAACAATCCAATAAGCCACATGTTTCTTTCCATAACAGAAGAATTGCACTATTTTCCACAAATTACCACACAGAAAATCAAGGAAAACTGATAAAACAATCCAGGAAAAAAAAAACTTTTTACCAATTAAACCCATAATGAGACTAAGCCCTTTGTATCTGAAGAAATTAAAACAAAATAACAAACATACTTATTGGTATATCTTACAATGTGGACCCCAAAATTTTAAGCCTTTCCTGTTAATGCTACTGATGCTGGTTTCTCAAACCTGTACAAAAATCAAGAATAAATAGTTAATCTACTCAACTTCCTTCAACACAGTTAGGCTTAATCAGCATGTTGCTTATAGAAAAAATGCAACACACAGGCATTCAGCATCTGAGAGCAATTCATTCGCAGAGTGGAGGCATCTATTGGAACTCTTGCAGTGCTTCTTTATATAAACTGTACATTTTACTATGTTAAGAATTGTGCATCTAACATTCGCAACTTGCAAGTCCAGACCCAGAGAACACCTTTTTATTTTGTATCAATGGAAACATGGGAGGTAAGAAATATCATTCAACAAGGATTATTGCCTGGGACCCACAGATTCCATTATCCAATGACGTTCCTCCAATGGAAATTTTCAAATTTAAAGGCATACTAATTGAAATGACCTTAAACTTTTTCATATCACACTTAAAATAATATTAAATACTAAGTATTAAAATAATAATATATAAATATTGTATAAATATAAAAACGTATTGTATATTCATATCCTTAAATTTCAAAAAATATTGTATTGACGTATCCGATATGAATATCGGATACCTGGATACGTATCTGTACATCATAGGTTAAAATCCATGTTCGGTCATCCTAGAAAAGAGTTCCAGAGCTTCCTTACCTCCCCCCTGCATTGCAAACCCACAAATTATAATCATCCAAGAAACCACTGTGTGCAACTGATCAGGCATTCCATTGAACACGTCGCTTGCAACATCATTGCAGCCACACTTCATATACATTACATGTCTATGATTGCATTGCATATCCTCACAATCTTTTCAAACCCATGTCAAATTGCATGGTCATGAACCCTCCACCCAAATCAGCTGACTGGCGAGTACCGCAACAACAGTCACCTCTTTAGGTCTCGTGTACCCTACATCTTCCATCTCAAGATAAAGATTCACAACCTCCTTGGGATTTTTCCAATGCAAAACCTAGAGATCCTCTAAGGCATTCTGTCGAACATCTCTCATGCAGACTCCATGTCCCCAGCCTTTAGTAAGACCATCAGAGGTATCAACATGGTGTCCCGCGTGGCCACATTTCTCACGAGCATCAGCATTTCTGTCAAAGAGAAGCCAAGCAGCATACATCTTCCCACAATGTACTTTCATGTGAAGCAACACATTACACATTGAGAAGAATGAGATCGTACCTCAAGTCCTCAACCTGAGCTTTTAGGTCCAAGCATGGATGATTCAGCCAGTGGATAGATCACTGGAAGAGGCGAAAGTGCTGAGGACGATGTATAAATTAAGAGTATTTGTCAAAGGGGTAGTTGGAGAAGTGGAGGAGCAACAGAGAGAGGCAATTCCAGACAGAGGGAGAGGGAGCAGCAGGAAGCGCTGCGAGAGAGCCTGGGAGGAGGTGAAAAGGGAGGGAAGGGAAGGGAGAATTTGAGGTGTTCAGTGGGGTTTGAATGTCTGAAACCGCTCGATCAAATTATACGATTAAGAATTTAACGTTACAAATTATAGTTAGTGTAGGATTCTTATTGTATCTGATCTGAGTCGTCTGATATTAATCATACGGCTGGATTAATTTTAGTAGCACGTTTTTGTCCTTAGATATCATTACAGATTCACAGTAGACTTCGAGTCGAGTCGAACTGTGCTGCTGTTATTCTCTGTTTCTTTTTTGGAGAAATAATGTGGTGCTGATGTTATTCTTTGTTTCTTTGTTGACACCGGATCTGATCCTCTGGTACTGGTAGCACAGCTTGATCAGAGCCGGTCATGCTGCAGGGCATCTAGGACAATCGCGCCGAGCCCAGAGATCCAAACGACCCAAAAAAAAAAAATTTAATTATTCACACAAATCTTGCTACAAATCAACTTGACTCCTACCGAATATCAGACCCACTAAACCGCGAATTCGCATCCTATGAGATATCTCAAACTTTTTGCGTGACTTAGGTGGAAAATCTCAACCGTTTATATACGTTCTGCACGAATCTCAAAGCACAAATAATACTCCTTTTTTTTTATCTAACACCCGGATAAATCAAAATTAAATAAAAAACACCCAAATCCAAAAATCGCGAAAATTGACACCCCCGCAAGCTCAGTTCGCGCACCACCCGGTCCGCCAACTCAAATCGCGCACCACTTGGTCCGCCAACTCAGATCGCGTACCGACCCGTTCCAACCCGGTTCGCCAGCTCAGAACGCGCACCGACCCGTTCCAACCCGGTTCGCCAGCTGAGCTTGCGCACCAAAACTGTGGTGATATAAGCCCCTTGCGCACCACTTTTTACCCCACACCGGCCCCACCAGCGCTCCCTACAGTAAAAAGGTAATTTTTTTTTATTTATTTTAATTTTATAGTTTAAGTAGTGTAGGTAATTTAGTTGTAGTTTAGTTTAGATATAATTTAGTTGTAGTTTAGTTTAGATATAATTTAGTTGTAATTTAGTTTAGATAATTTACTTTGTTTAGTATAAGATAATTTAGTTATAGTTTAGTAAATATAATTTAGTTGTAATTTAATTGTAGTTTTTAGTTTAATTTTTTATTTAGTTGTTCAAAATAATTTATAATTTTGTTAAATCACTCAAAATAGTTCTAATAGAGACCAAAATTAGTAATTGTACCAAAATTGATCTTAATTTGAAATGCAAAATTGGATAATTTTAGTACCATATACCAAAATAGATTAGAAATGCACAATTGGACCAAAATTGTACATTTTTTTTATATTGGTTGCCCAAAATTACTAGAATTTCTTAGACAACTCGAAAATTCATATTATGTTAAGATTTGAGCAAAAATGTATAATTCATTTTAGTATGGCGTCAACAAGCGGCACAACCCTATTGGATGAGACTGATTGGGATAAGGAGTTGATCTCTACCATATTTCCGCAGTTGAGAGGTGATTGCATTAGCCCCATCTGTTGGTTTCCGATCAAGGGCCACAAGATCTCCCTATCATATGTAAGTTTACATTTGAGAAATAATTTAAATTGTTAATTTTTATTTGAAAAAATATCTCAATTGTTAATTTTTATTTTCATTTGTAATTTATTTTAGGATCATGACATGACGGGGGTGAGGAATAACCTCATGACCCTAAAATATGACGTGCGCTATGCACCGACATTACAGAGAATGGGGCTATGGCATGTGTCACAGCTCGCCCCTGTAACCGCAGATCCCGCACTGACATCTACGTTGGTCGAGAGATGGCGGCCGGAGACCCACACATTCCACCTACCCGTTGGAGAGATTACCATCTCTCTCCAGGACGTGAGTTGTCTATGGGGTCTGCCCATTACTGGAGATGCTGTGACCAGTGTGGAGTACGGAGACTTTGTTCAGGTCGTGACCGATCTGCTGGGTGATGGGTTGATGAAGCAGAGGAATACAGCGCGTGGCCTGATCGACTCCAAGAACGACATAAGTATACCAGCTTTGCGGCAGCGTTTCAGGTGACTTTAAATTTAATTAATTGCGTGCATGTAATTTTTAAATAATTTGATTGCGACATTTACATTGTATATAATAATTTTGCATTGGAGAACTAGCCGAAAACGCCGATCCTGTTAAGGTTGCACGGTGGACACGGGCTTACATCATGGAGTTGTTCGCCTGTTGGATGTTCCCAGATTCATCTGGGGGCACTGTTCCCGGCTCTCTATTACAGTTTCTGGTGGACTTGGAGAACCCGCGTAAGATGAATTGGGGTGCGGCGGTCTTGGCATGTCTATACCGCGGTTTATGCACTGCATGTCAGGTATTAAAAATATTTTTTTGTGGCTACTATTTAAACAATTTGTATAAAAATAACTGTAACTTCTATTAAAACAGGTGACCAAAAAGAGATTTTACGGTCCGATTGCGCTCCTGCATCATTGGTCATGGACGAGGTTTCCATTCGGTCGTCCATCGCCAAAAGTGAAGGGTTGGGCTCCAGTGTGGGGTCAGCCCAATCCGCAGACATGTCCTTCCTATGTTCAGAGATGGTGCTCGGAGGGGAAGGCTTTCACCCATACCCTACACGGACGACCTACGGGGTTGCTTTTTTCAGGTCACAGTTCAAGCAGATGAGGCCAGATGAGCACGTTTGTTGGTGCCCATACGACGAGCTTGTACCGAGCACCGATGGTTATGGCTTCCACTCTTTCTTGTATGACTTGCCTGCGATATGCTCGGAGGAGCGACATGTCTGGTTTGCTCAGGTATCGCTTGTATTCTTAGCTAAAAGATTAATTCATAAAATTTATAGTTCCTACAATTTTATATTTTTAGCATCTGCAGGTACCGCTTGTCTACTTCCAGGTTATAGAGCATTATTATCCTGGACGGGTCATGAGACAGTTCGGCATGTCTCAATATTTTCCTGTACCGGACTCGATAAGTAAAGACGAGTGGTACCTGTTACACAAGGCACTAGACACTAAAGAGGGGAAGAACTGGCGAACAATACGTGAGGATTATGTGCAGCGACTTGAGGCCATGGCTCCGGAGGACATGATTCCTGAGCACCTCCAGACTTATGCGTTCGAGGCATACGACCAGGAGTACCGCCGTTGGTACCAGGAGTACTGTGCGTTTACGGTTTTCATGTACGGTCAGATCTCGGAGATGAACAAGAGGCCGCTCGCAGTACGACGTGACATGAATACTGAAGATTACGGCTACATTCCATGCGGTGGTCCGGCTGCACAGATTGTAAGATTTTATTATTCATTTATTATTTCAAAAGTAACAATTTATTCATTTATTCTAACCTAATTTATTTACAATTTATTTGAAGGTGCTGATGAATATCAAGCAATGCTTGATAAGCGCAAGACTGTCAATCACAAGAGGGTGGAAGAAGTTCGGAAAGAGATGGTTATGCATGGCTGCACCGCCTGTCGTCGTCGCAGGATACAAGTCCCATCTAGATAAGATTCTGGTATTGTCAGATCTCCCGGCCTATGAGGAACTGCACCGCATTGACAGTACCGACTCTACACCACCTGGGAGCACCGCTGAGCTAGATTTGTCAGATATTCACGCAGCTGCGACTCCTGAGGAGGCATTCGCGACAGCTGGTGATGTGGCGGTATGTGTTTAATATAAAAAGTGATGTCGTGTTATATTCATTGTGAAATCTAATTATCTTTTTATTTCAGGGACGTACACATCGCCCAGGTGATGAGGTGGAGCCGCCAGCAAGAGATTTTACGTTTGAGCTGGGAGATCAGTACGGTAACTACACGCAGTCGCAGGACTTTGCTTCTCAGGATGACCCTACTTCTCCTATATTCTGGTCACAGCCACAGCAGGATCCATGCGACGGACTAGACAATTATGTAGCTGATACACCCGATCAGGGCTGACCAAACATCACATTCGGTCCAGGCTCAGATCAGGGCGGACCTGCAGAGAGTTTGTTTGGTGAGATACAGGAGGAGGCTCCACAGGCGTCACAGCCCTCCCAATCCTACATGCCGAGGTTTCAGGACATACAGGAGGAGGGACGCGGCAAGAGGCTTAAGAGGAAGAAGGTTCCCTACACACCATCCTCCCATTGATATTTCGATCTTAGTTGTTAGTTTGGTACTGTTATGCATATTTTATTTTGGACTGTTATGCATATTTTATTTTGGACTGTTATGTATATTTTGGGACTGTTATGCATATTTTATTTTGGACTATTATGCATATTTTATTTTGGACTGTTATGCATATTTTATGTTGTTATTTCGTGTTTGAGACTTATTTTATTTCACACATTCAAATATCATAATATTGTCCGCTAACAATTAATACAACATACAAACATCATAATATTGTCCGCTAATAAATAATACAACATACAAACATCATAATATTGTCCGCTAATAAATAATACAAATATCACAATGCAGCATATTCAGTCTATCCTTATTGAGTATTGCCCCGTGCATTCCTTCTCGTTCTCGTATTCCTTTCCAGAGTTGCTCTGTCAGGCTGGTGACCTGCTGGTCTTCCTTCCAGTATATCCATCTACATTCGGATCCGATTATGTCGCCTCCTGCCTAATTTCACCATTTTGCGCTCCGGAACTAAGATCGGTCCTTCGTAGGCTGGCCAATCACTTTGATTGTCATACACGTGGAATTGACCACTCCATGTGGCGAGTAATTCTTCAATGGTGTAGTAGTAATTTACAAAAATATTTGGATCCAAATTTCTACAATTTTACACAAATAATGTCAATCTTATCAAATTACTATGCGATGGTTATGAAATTATCATCACAGATTGGTACCTTAAACGACACACAGACATCACATGAACGCATGGTATTCCACTTAGCTGAGGCTTTTGGCAGGTGCATTCCATGCGATTGTTGTCCTGAAATACGACTCTGTATGTGGCGTCTCGCTCCATTTGTGACAAGCTGTCTCTTTGCATGTCATATGCGATTTTCTCACCATGGGAGGTCATCTGCCACTTGTTACGGCCGAATGTGATCGAGCTCATTTTTTGGGTCTTACGAATGTGCTTATCCATCTTTTCATGGACACGAGTGGAAAAAAGTTGACCCTGCAATTGCAAACCCACCGCACGCTCTCTTCTTTTAACAAACCAGTCGACACACTTGGCAAACGTCTCCTCAACAATTGCGGCAACTGGTAACCTGCGAAAATTACAACATACTATTAAATTAAAAAACATAAAACCGTCAATAAATAATAAAATTTTCGTTGATTATAAAACACAAACCTTCGAGAAGCTTTGAAGACATTGTTGAGCGATTCAGAACCGTTGCTAATCATGATTTTCGAACGAGCCCCGTTATCCATAGCTTGATATACCTTCCATGGCTTAGACAGTTCTGTCTCGTTATTAGGATCGTACTTTCCACATATATCTAAGTATTTCAGCTATTCGGGATTTCTCCTTCCGATTGCATCGAGACCTTCTACCATTCTTCTTGGTTTTTTCTTTTTCACCAAGATTTTGAAAAAATCTGCAGCAACTTTATCCTTGCAGTGTTTACCAAAATTTTCAAATACATGTTGAGAGCAGTATTTGTGAACACACTCCCCGTTCTCCTCAAACCAACCCAGATCATCCTGTATGAACACCTTTTTTATGCCCATGGCCCGGTCAGATACCACACACATGAATCTATTCGGACCAATTACAACCTGTCTCACCCACTTCATAAACCACCCCCAATTCTCAAATTTCTCACTCTCTACCAGCCCAAATGCTAGCGGGATTAACTGGTTCTCCGCATCATATCCGGTGACAATCAACAATTTACCATTGTATCTACCTGATAGGAAACAAGCATCGATGCTGATTACTGGTCTGAGGTGACTCACTGCTTCAATATATGGCCCCCAAGCCCATGCTAATCTCATGAAATACCGGTACCTATCTTTTTTTGCTTTGAAACAACTTTATATTTGGTTCCTGGATTTGCCCTTTTAATTGCATCCAACAAAGGGACAAGAAGCCCGTAAGACCCCTCCCAACTACCAAATGCCCGAACAATTTTATGCAGTTGGCGACCATTGCGGACGTTAACTGCCCATGATCTGACCTGGATGCCTCAGCATAGCATGTGTGAGGTCCCTTATGTGTTGTGATTGCCCAGTCATTACCAAAACCGGTAGCCCTCGCAACCAATCCCCACTGGCAACGGTCGCTCTTGCACTTAAATCTCAACCTTCTTGTGTCGCTATGTGTCTGATTCACCTCGATATTTTTCTTTATATGCCAATGGCTTATTTTTTCTTGCATTTGCTCTTTGCTGGAGTATGTCATCCCCTCAGACAATGCATGTTGTTTTCCATCCTATTTCAAAAATTTTAAAATTAACGAATATAAAAATTTCATAATTTATAAATGATTTTTTAAAAATTAATTAAAAATGAAACACACCTCAGAATTTGCAAAAAAAGAGCTGTCAGCTTCTTCAAACCCTGATGTGTCATGAAATTGCTCAAACGGGTGTCCTGATGCACCACCCGACACCTGCCACTGTCGTCTACCAAGTACAGGAAAATTTGTATCCACATCACTGAAATCAGTTGCCCCACCGCCATCACTGGCATCCCAATTTTCTTCTGCCTCCCGCTCTTCGGGATCTTCATCTGTATTTTCAGCATAATAAAGCGGTTCCGGGGTTGGAGATCAATTCCGGTCAGTTTGGGCACGGCTAGAGCTAGTACTAGGACGTCCCCTATCAAGTTGGGCACGGCTAGAGCTAGTACTAGGACGTCCCCTCTCAGGTTGGACCCAACTAGAGCTAGTACTATGACGTCCCATCTCAGGTTGGGCCCGACTAGAGCTAGTACTATGACATCCCATCTCAGGTTGGGCCCGACTAGAGCTAGTACTATGACGTCCCCTCTCAGGTTGGACCCAACTAGAGCTAGTACTATGACGTCCCATTTCAGGTTAGGCCCGACTAGTACTCCCCAAAGTTAGGGCCCGTACAGGACCCGTCACAGATTGCTCAATAACCCTACCCTGTGTCATTTGCGGCATAGGTCTGGTGTTCTGTCTGGGGTTATTTCTGGTATTTTGGTTTGGGTTACGTCTGGAGTTCTGTCTAAGGTTAGCTACAATATATAACTCTAGGAACTTGAAAGGAGTGGTCAAATTCATTGTCATTTGGGTATACAACCCCCAGCTATTATCGTCTTGTACCGGTAGCTGTTGGAACCAGGTCTGGTTGCCTTGACCAATATTGATCCTTGCAGAAATTACCAGTTCATAATAGTTTGGATCAATACCAACTTGCTGATACACTTCTCTAGTTATACCTCTAAAATCTAAATCTGGGTTGATATTGAACATTTTCGAATGTTGGGTACTGTAATAAGCACCATTTGGCCCGACTAAAACTCCACCACCAAAATAACAGGCAATTCCAATCATAATTGGTTGAACAAACCTAACAATTAATAAATTTACAGTCAATTAAAAATATAAAATAATAATTAAAAAAAACGGACTAAAGAGAAAAAAATACTTACAGCCCTTGCGCTGCTGTCTGCTGATTGTGGAATGAATACAGTGGTAAAAAACTAATTTTTATAGCAGAAAAAGGCGGTGCGCGAACTCAGCTTGCGGACCGAGCTAGGTGCGCCAACTCAGCTTGCGGACCAGGTGGTGCGCAAGCTGAGCTTGCGGTTCTGTGTTGGTGCGCAAACTGAGCTTGCGGGGTGTCAATTTTCGAGATTTTTGAATCTGAATATTTTTTATTTAATTTTAATTTATCCGGGTGTTAGATAAAAAAAAAAACGGAATAATACTTCCCCTGCGCTATCCCCGAATAGGCACCAGAGGATGCACAAATAATACTGCCCTCTTTCTCATGAATTTGTTTCCTCTTCATTTCCTCTTTATTACTTCAGAGGTAGTGTGGTTAAATGATTCGGACTGTTTCTTTTAACTTTGCACGAATTTCAAAGTACAAATTACTACAGAACATACGCGTCCCTTTCTCATTGAGACCTTAATTGTGTCTGTGGCATAGCTAGACTCCAAAATTATTGATATAGATCGTAAATACTTTTCATTGCTTGACGCATCACATCTAACATTAATTAAAGCGGAAGTCAAAGACTACAAAATATTATTTACGAAAATTCGACGCATAGTTCTCTTATAAAAACCCTAAAGAATCTCAATATTAAATAAATTTTCTTCCGATGTATGACTGAAATACAATATATTGTTCTTGCTATTTGCTATCCTTCGTTTGTCAGTGATTTTAATGCAAATATAATTAGTTGCAGCATGCAAGGTGTTAATAAACTGAGCTTGCTGTGCTTCAACAGCCCCTATTATATGATAACGATAACTTAGAGAGATTACAATCAAAAGACAACCAAAAATATTTCCGGATAGATACACAAAACTAACACAATAATTAATGAACATAAATATCGCTTGGCAACATAAAAGCAATCTATGAAATTTATGAACCACCCCTCAGCCCTCTACTTAACCAAAGGAAAAACAAAGAAAAAGAACCCAATAATAATCTAAAAGAAATCAAACTCAAGATAATTCTCACCCCCTTTCGCTGCACTCGTGACCTTCTCCACCTGTGCTGGGGGAACAGGCCCCTTCGGGACCCACTCAAGCACCACTGGCCGAGGTATCTCTGGTGGGCTAGCGCACCGAATCAATGCCCAGTTCACCCCTTCGAAAAAGGGGTGTTGTTTAATCTCAGTAGCACCCCTTTTATATGCCAACCTGTTTTGCGGTTCCTTGACAAGTAAACCTCTGATCAAATCCCTCGCTGAGAAGGAAACAAGGGGGAACTCAGGGAAGCGCAGGGGTTGGCCCACCACGTTGAAGAGGGTGGCACGATTCCCGGAGCCTTTGAAAGGGGTCTTCCCAAAAAGGAGCTCATAGAGAAAAATGCCGAAGGTCCACCAGTCGACAGCACTACCGTGACCCTCGCCCTTTATGATCTCTGGTGCCAGGTACTCGTGGGTCCCAACAAACGACATTGACCGTGCATCAGTTGGCTCGGCTATTAGTTCTGGTAACGGGCTTACCTGGCATGTTGGGTCAGACACCGAGTTAAAAGCTTGTGTATAAAAAGAAACAGAACTTAACTCTGCGCAGACATTATGCTAATTGCAATTTGTTTGTACTTTTCATATATCCTAATGTTGTGGCTTTTCACTTTATTTGGGAATTTTTTTTCTGTTTAAAATTGAAGTATAACTGCATAAATTGACATTTGATTCAGGTGCTTAGCAGACCTGGTTAACAACCTCAGGCTTGGGCTTGGACTTCTTTTCCTTCTTGGATTTTGATGAGAAGAGGCGAGGCCCAAAGCAAGAGGTCGGGGCAGAACACGACGGCTGAATGATACAAGAAGGTTCTATTGCACAAGAAGGCTGAGCACAGTATGCTGTGCCGCCGCCCCCATTGCGGCGAAGGGAGTCAGAGTCAGGGTTGGCCAGCCGTATCAGTGTGGGGCTGACGACGCAGCGCAAGGAGAGGTCAAAATCGGAGAGCATTATGTGCCCGTCTTCACGTACAAGTACATTTTCTGGTTTGAGGTCCCGGTACACTATGCCGAGCATGTGGAGGTACTCCAATGCTAAGAGCACCTCAGCTACATAAAACCTTCACAAAAAAAAAAAAAAGCAATGTTAACCAATGCTGATCAGATTTCTTTCTTTTTTAGCACTTTCTCAGATGCAGTAAATGACACCAAAATGTGTCATAATGAAAATGAGTTCTGTTCTATTTTTACTGATAAGAGTTCCATAAGTCTTGCATACAAAAGCAACAGAATTATAAGGTGTATCTGTACTGTACATACCTCAAGAACCTAAAAATGTACAAACCCCTCTAAACTGATAAATGCCGTATAAAAACTTACTAGATTTAGGAAACTGCCATGCATATTGCTAATAATATTAATCAAAAACCAATTAAACTCAATTTCCCCTCATTCCACATCCACTAGTGAAAACATGGTCAGATGAAATATTTCACATCTTCTAGGGGCATATACAATAAACCAAAACTTTATGGTCACGCGTGATTTATTCCAACAATAAACAAAGATTTACTCATTACTTGACTGCTTGTTCGGGAAAATGCTTCCCAGGCTGCCGTTGCCGTAGCGTGTGCAAGTCACCCCCGGGGCAGTATTCCATAACCAAACATGAAAATTTATCTGTCTCAAAATGTGTGTAAAGAGTCGGCAAGAAGGGGTGATCTAATAGCTGTAAGATCTCCTTTTCAGTTTGAGACCTCAGGAGTTTTTTCCTGCTTGCCAAGGACCCCTTATCCATTACCTATGAAAAACCATCAAAAGGAAATTTTCATAAACACACTGTTACACACACCCTTTGTTTTAATTTTTTGAAGAGAATTGGTTGGTTGACATAGCAGAGTAAGAATATAACCACTATTGTAATGGTTCTTTTTTGACATTTATGAAAGTATTACTGTAATGAATTTAGTACTGTACAATTTAGATCCAGTAACAACATGAGCAAGCATATATCAAAATGTTTGCTGTACTGATTGACTGGCAAGGTTTCCAATATCCTCCTCTTTAATTAAGTTTATTTAATTTTCATAGATTTGCTGTAGTTTATTGCACAGGTTGGATAAATAGGGACAATGAAGCTGAATTGGGGCTTTATTGCATAATTGTGTTAGATTTATATTAATTACATTAGGTAGAAGGTAACAGAAAGGCAGGAAATACTGTACCACTTTTGCTCCATTACCTTCATTGCAAAATAGCTTTTGGTACCACTCAGCTCAGAAAGGTACACACTACCAATGTCACCGCTTCCAAGCTGTTTCAACAGCCGAAATTGGCTCAGACCCAATACACCGTCCCGGGCCCGCACCACTCGAATTGCTTCCCATCTCGAGTCGTTTCCTTTGTGTGGCTTGCTCACACTACTTGCAACACTACTACATGAACTCTCGTCACTAACATCACTACCGGTACTGGCTCTCAATTTCGCCCCATTACCGCTCCCTATATCAATGCTAGTTTTTGTAAAGCTAGTACTCGCAAAATCATCACTGTATTTTGTACTAGATGATTTCTTTTCTTGGTCAGGAGTGGTTTGACCGACTCCGGGTTTTCTGTCATGGTTTCCGGGTTCAGGTGGTTTTACCGGTGTCGGGTTGTGGGGCCCATGAGAGAAATTGTTTATGTGCGGTGCTCCGAAAGGTTGAGCCATGGTCTTTGAAGAAGCCATTGATTATGTTGACTAAACACTTGATTAGTTCATGAATTAAACAGTGCTTGCAAATTGTAGCAGAAAAGCAATGGTCTGAAAAACAAAAGAAAATAAGATCAATTCATGAAATTAAAGCCAAATTAACTTAAAAATAAAAAGTATCCAAATAATTAGGAGGAAGAATCGGTGAAATTATGAAGCTTTAAGATGCATGCACTCTACTAACGCAAAAGAAGAATCGGTGAAAAGCATTTTCAATTGCAAATGTAGATCTAATATTTCAAGAAGACAATGAAGGAATAAGATATAGACAAAATTTCATAGAACACTCACAAGAAAAGCTAATCAGGATAAGTTTTTATCAATGGAGACTAGGTAATATATTTAGTATATAAGTAGAGAGTAATAAGAAGCCTAGCTCTGACACCATTCTCTAAAAAAAGTTAGATCCACAAACTCCAAAAAAACTGCTCCTGTCACTTCAACAACTGGTTTTTTTTTTTCTTTATTTTAAGTAGTAAATACCATCTGATACATAAATTTCATACAAGAAACCAACAATTAGAATTAGAATGTAAACAAAAGGCAAAACAGATTGAACCTTGTTCCACAAAGGCGACAGCTTTGAGCACAGAGGCGTCGTCAAATTTGAGGCCAATTTGCTCACTGATTACTGAACCAACTTGCCAGATTCCATGAAGAAGAAAAGAGGGGGAAAGGGGGGTGAGAAAGGTACGAACAGAAATAAAAGAAAGGGAGAAAAGGAGAGAAAATGGGGGGTCCTTTTTGCAAAGTGTAGTATTTGTTTGGCTTAAAGGCTCTCTGTGTGGGGTGCACAAAGCGTCCAGTCTGTGTAGCTAAAGAGGAGAAAGGAAGAAGGCCAAAAAAGCAAAGATTTTTTTTTTATTTCTTTTTTAGGGACTTTTTTATTAGGGGGAATTTCACGTATACCCCTCAAAAACTTCAAAATTACATATTTCCCCCTCTAAATTTTAAAATTACATATTTCCCCCTCTAAACTTCAAAAACTCACATATTTACCCATTTTATTATATTTTATATTAAAACACATTCTAAATTCATAAAATACCCATTTTATCCTTTATTAAAAATCATAAAACATCCATCTGACTCAAATTTGAATCTGAAAGTTTCCATTAACGTCCGAATTTCTTTAAGATCCGTGTGTACTACATCAGCATGAATCTTGAAGCGAACACGCACGAATATTGAAGCAACGTGCACAGATATTGATGCGAGACATGCACATCAAAATTGCTTGAAGATACATGCGCACTACATCAGCACAAATCTTGAAGTGAACACGCACATATCTTATTGCGATTCAGACAAATCAGACAGTAGAGGAACCCTTCAAATTTAAATTTCAGTTCGATGAAGCATTTTATACTTTTAATAAAGGGTAAAATGGATATTTTATTAATTTAGAATGTATTTTAATATAAAATATAATAAAATGGGTAAATATGTAATTTTTTGAAGTTTAGAGGGGGGAATATGTAATTTTAAAATTTAGAGGTGGAAATACGTAATTTTGAAGTTTTTGAGGGGTATACGTGAAATTCCCCCTTTTTATTAATTTCTTTTTGTCCGGAAACCAAGGAGTCTGTGTAAGTTCAGTTTGTGTTTCCCGTAACTAAACTAGATTCTCTGTGGCGATATATTAGTGTACATTTATATAATATTTCTCTGTTATTGAGAAAAAAAAATAGGAAGTTTTCTCCACCGAGAAGTTTTCATTGCATGAACTTTTGAATATTATTTTTTACTATTTGTCTCCTTTTACTATTCTTTGTTCGATAGGATCACAGGGATGTGTTCTCATTTAATTAATGAGCATATAACCGATTCATAAATTGATTGATTATCATATCTGACATATTCATGAGATGATATCATATGGTAAAACAATCTGACATATTCATGGGATGATATCATAAGTGATATGAACTCATTAATATTGATCATTTTTATTTTTATTTTTCAAAACTGAAACAGGTTTGGTGTCCCCTGCATTACTTTGCATAAGGACAAACGAATGGATCCAAATCTCCTGAAATCCGTGGTCATGAACAGTAACTCTGAAATTTCTGAAATCCAAGATCCAACCATTGAATTGTTTCGAGATGCATGCACAGAAAAATTAGTTATTTTGGGATGCATGCACACAAAAAATTGGATGGCTGGATAAGAAATTTCAAGGATTTCAGGGTTACTATTCATGAATTTTGGATTTCAACATATCTAAATCCCAAACGAATAGTTCAGATTCAGTTCGACGGAGTCAAAATTTCGCGATTCGGATATAATTCAAGTATAATTTGAGAATGATTCGGTACAACAAAGCAGTAAATAAAAAACTCCAAAGAAAACAAAAAAAAAGTTCGTGTTTTTTTCGCGTTTTTCTCTCAAATAATTTCTGATTTGTCTTTTATTCACAAATAAAACGTATTATACATTTTTTTTTTTTTGCGTTTTAAACGAATTTGGTTCGAAAACGTCAAAAAAATGAATAAAATGTGAATTATTCACGAATTACATGGGTATATTGTCACTATGATACTTTGTGCGAGATATATTCGAAATTCCCCTCAAATTATTTTTTTCATGTTTGAGGGGTCAATTGGCAAATAATAAAATAGCGTGAAAAATAATGGTCAAAAGAATATAAAGATTGATAATTTAATATGTTGAATAGTACTATTTGTGCCTGACAACTCAAACTAAATAATATCAATAAAGAGTGCACCTTTCTTCGCTATCTTTTTCACTCTTCGAGATTTTTTTAATAAAGATGATGTCAGTTTTTAAATTTTAAATTTAAATGTTCACAGAATTTTTTTCAACCGAAATCTCAAACTTATAACCCTTCACAAAATAAACATTGTATTTAATTCAATAGATCAAAGATCAAGTTCTCATTTTTCTCCTATTGATAGCCACCATCATTTTTTTTAAATCATGTAATACGGTTAGAAATAGAATAATTTTTTTGTGTTTGATAAAATTGTATGCATGAAATAAAGCATCATTATTAGAATAATGTAAGAATACTTAACTGCCAAATACAACGATCCAATAAAATTAATTAGTCCTCAATAAATTTCAAATTTGAAATCGCATGTTTCAAAATTCAAATCACCAATCTAAATCATTCATTGTGATTTAAGTGTCGGCAACTTGTATATTTTGCTGTAAAATAAAAATAGCTAGAATAGTCAAATCAAGAATATATATTGTTTGTTTTATTAGAATAGCCAAATCTCAAATTCTTAAAAAAAAAGTTTATTCTAATAAGACAAAAAATTTGATTTCACTATTCTAACACAACAAAACACTGAATAAACTATTCCGAATAACCTGTTCTCAACCTAAATACCAAAAAAAATCAACATCATAAATTAACCTGAACACCAAAAAAATCAACGTCATAAATTAAACTAATTGCAAAAAAGCACTTGTAGAACTAAACGAATATGTAATCCGTGTGTTGTGAGTATTAGTGTAACATTTCAATTTTATTAGCATATTTTTCCGAATGTTTTATTAATAAGAAAATTAATAAAAAAAATATCGGTTTTGGGAAGGTGTTGCGTAGAATTTGGAAAGTGAAAAAAATGTGATTGTTTATACGTCCTCTGGACGTTATAGACTACAACGGCCTGATTAGCGAAATATGATTAGCGCTAATTAATACCAGAAAAAAAAAAAAGTATGGCTGTTATGGACGATAACGGCCAGCTACAGTGTTTTTTTTAGTTCAGTTCAGTTCTATGCTGGTATGGGCGAAAAAAAACACTGTAGCTGGCCGTTATCGTTCATAATTGCCAGATTTTTTTTAAACGCGTTAATTAGCAATAATCTAATTTCTCTAATCAGACCATTGTAAACAATCACGTTCAGATGACGTTTTAAACAATCACGTTTTTCCCAGTTTTCAAATTCTATGCAAAACCTTGCCGATATTTTTTTATTGATTTATTTATTAATAAAAATTTCGACATATTGTTCATGTGTAATTCAATCTCTAATTTCCTCATCGTCATGTAATTTAGATTAATATAGAGGTGGTGACCATTGATATCTAAATTACTAATTCGATTACAAAATGCAAGAATTATAAGCATTAGAACTAAAAGAATTGGACGATTGGGTCCTATATTTTTCTGAAATAAGTTATTATTAATATTTCATATAAACATCTAATTATGCACGATTAGAAAACATAAAAACAGCAACAATACCATTAGGAAAAGGCTGACGTGCTACCTGTAACATAGTGACACGCCATACTACTCTTTTAAAAATCTATTGAGGACGAATTCAAACTGTTGAAATCGATTTACTTCACGAGTGATGTATTTACATATAAAATTTACAAATTTTTACATTTATTTAGTATAAAGTCAAGTGGTATAAAATATAATGAAAAATGAAGGTATTAAAATTAACTTATAATTATCATTTTTTGACCGCTTGATTTTATACCAAATAAATACAAAAAATTATAATTTTGGCATGTAAATACATCACTTATGTAGTAGATTAGTTTCAACGGTTTGAATTAGTCATTGAAACATATCCAATAAGCTTTTGAAGAGGTAGCATGACATATCACTATGCTACATGTAGCACGCTAGCCTTATTCATACTATTATACCATACAAGACCGATTGCTCTCATTAACCAATTGTAAGCGAAAATCGGTTCTCAAGTTGTAATTACTTTTTTTTAATATATATATGTATGGAGACGAAACTAGAAAATTTAGATAGAGTGAGACTGAAACATAAAATGTAGAAATATATAATATGATAGATGAAATTTGATCTCAATTTTTTTACAACTATAATGAACAACTTTACCTACTACGCTACACGCAAATTGCCTACTCATGTTATCTGACAATTTAATACTGCAATCCAATCGAATGAATTAAATTGCAAATTGCGATTGATAATTGACTAAAATTATAGAGTGTCAATGTTTTTCTTGATTTCTGTTTAAATCTGATTTAGAATTTGATGAGATTAATTAAATTAATTCAAGTATATAAGTTAATTTTATCCACCGACCCGGTAACCCGGTAATTCAAAACTTTTTGTCCACTCCTGACTCAAATCCTGACTACGCCACTGAAAGCATCTATATATGAAAACCATTTAGTAAATTAAAAATCACTTTTAGTTTAATTGACAATTTTAATAATTATCTAATAATGATGCTGTTGTCAGGTCTACAAGCAATCAAGCATTAAAGTTAACAAGGTGCAATCTAATTCGTAATGTTGAATCGCTTTCCGAAAGTGATACCCACGCTCTGCAAGTCTAAGGGGAGACCTCTGCCTACAAGGTCCATAACCTACCAAAGATTCAAAGTGGTAGCAAATAAATATTTTTTTTTTTTCAAAGAGGCATAAAGCAGAGTGGGAACAAATTGCCGTGTCGTGACTTTGGTCTCGTACCATGCTATACTATGATTAAGTTAACAGTTACATACTCACATGTGTCGTACTATATCGTACCGTGACTAAAATACTAAAGGGTGGTCACGGCACGCGAGTCACGTCGTGACTCGCATACTGTGTCCAAATGTAACTGGCCACGTTTTTTATGTTTAACTTTTTTTTTTTTCATAATTTAGACTAGTTTATTCAATATTCACCATTTAATCAAGACCTAACTATTATAATTACACATGACTCGCATGACCACGTGTCGTG
This sequence comes from Carex arenaria, assembly GCA_964058825.1. Lineage (NCBI taxonomy): Eukaryota > Viridiplantae > Streptophyta > Magnoliopsida > Poales > Cyperaceae > Carex > Carex arenaria. The sequence goes on from CAXKVW010000263.1 coordinate 65,576, forward strand.
TTCAAATCTTTAACGTGACGTGTTGTACCGTGTTGTTCTCTATCGTAACCGTGTCATTTGTTCCACTCTACATAGAAGTAATACCCAATTTTGAAAACGTAGCAAACTTGAATTTTTAATTATACATGAGACGATAACTTATGTTTGATCTAGTAATAAAATAATAAATTATGTAAAATTACAGTTTTGAAATTCAAATGTTGAATCTCTTATGAATATTAAAATAATAGAGTGATTTCACCTTCAATTTTACTCAAAAAATTATGTATGTATGTATGTATGTATGTATGTATGTATATAACTAATAGAATCACGCCATTTCTTGTGGTACATTTTCTTCACAGAATTAATAGATTGCTGGAAATTTTCAATTTCATAAAAAGAACTAAATCAAAAAAATAATTTATGAGAGCATGAAATTATTTTTAATTATTTTTGTGGCGGAGCAGGTGGGTGGAGCGGTACATCAAAGAAATCAAATTATTAATTCAGTTCATTTAGAAGTGCATAAATTAAAAAAATTACTACCCATCAATCTGTTTTATTATATTTATTTTAACTAATTTCTTTAAATAAAAATTATGTTTTCTTCAGGCGTGATTTTGTATTTTTTTTTGTCATTGGTATGTTTTTGTAATTTACATTCTGAAAAGAAAATTAGAAACCTTAAATAAAAAAAAATTACCAAACCAACTTGATTACTTTGGTTTTTACAAAAAAATATAAGAACCGGGATGTTCTTTCTGTCCGAAGTTTTTTTTCTCGTACTGAATTGTTATTTCGGTCCGAATTTTACAAGTTTTATTCTAACAGCTACATCATTTTTTTCGAAATCTATGAAAATAACTCAGACCGAAATGACATATCGGTTTCGGAAAAAAAAAATTCAGATTGAAATGATATCTCAATTCTTATAATTTTTGTAAAAAATCAAAGCAATTTAAGTTTTTTTGATAAATTATTATTTTTATTTATGATTTCCAAAAACTGAATATAAAAGGAAAAGCTACTTTATCTCTATTTTTTTTTTTTTAGCTTGTGCTACTTTATCTCTAGACTAAGTGACAACACCGTGACATATCTACATGTCAAAGGACCCACAGCTGAGCAAATTATTACAGAAATACCCTCGAACCCAAACAACTATTCTCTATCACTTCATGTCTCCTGTCGGCGGTCCCCAACCCCAACAAACAAAGTATACTTCTTTTCTTTGGCCAAATCTAAAATTTTCGTCGTTTTTATTAAATATAAATAAATAAAATTATATTTAAAATTTGGTAGCCGGCTTGGGATCAGTAACCGCAGACAAAGTGCTCGCTTTACTAGTATAAGTACACGGCACAAAATCATCGTCCGATGTTGCAGGCACTGGATCAATCTTTTTTTTTTCAAACCACAGTCATAGAGGTTTTCTACAAAGTCACTGTCTAAAATTTCAAACTGGATAGGCAGCCGGAAAAAACCCTCCATTATACAAACTTGACAGTTCTTTCTCCCTACAGTAACACCTCTTTTGTTTTTTCTCATTCCTACATCAATCACTTGTTGACTTTCCTCTCGCTATAGAGCGATTGGACGATTTACCCCAATTGTTGTTGTTCTCCTCTTTTTTTCTTTTCGCCTCAGAAATCGCCTCTTTCTCTTCTAGTAAATTTGAGTGATTTATGAGTGGGAGGAGAGAAAAACAAAGTATTTATATTGTCTAAGTAGGAAAAAAAAAATCCAAAATTAGTCATTTGTTTTTGCTGGTTTGGATATTTAAAAAAAAACAGCTAACATGAGTACATTTGTATTTTTTATTTAATGTTGAAAATTAAGAAAAATGTCGGCAACTAATGGCACAGTGCACCCTGTCCGTTGGATAATTTTTAATTAAACAAAAATAACGAATGTCTCCTTTCTTTTGAAAATTGTACTATCGGCACCTTTTTCCTTGAAATTACCGATGGATAAGTTCATTGTACAGTGGAAAGGTTCATGACTTCATGTGTCCCGGGGTTTTTTTTTTATTAATAGAAAATATTATTAAATAATAAAGAGGAACACAGAGAGACAGAGTGCTTGAATTTTTTGATAGTATAGATGGATTAGAATTTTTATTTTCAAATTCAAATTTTGAAAGCGAATTAATTTTTTAAATTCAAACTTTGAAATCCTGCCACTCAAATGAGTTTCTAAATAACTGTTAAATATTTTTTAAAAATTAAGGCCTGTAAAGTTTCTAACTTTCACATCTTTAAAATTAAATTTAGAGCTACTATTAAGCCACATAAGTAATAAATTAAAAGGAGAATTAATCTGAGCTAATCATTTAGTCTGCATGGAGTTTAGAAATAGTTTCATAATATGAAAATTTACTGCATAGTTTATAAATAAGAAACTCTTCCACATCTTTGAAACTAAATTAAAAACTGCCACATCAGATTAGAAACTCTAATAATTTCAGAGATACAGATGCTCTCCTAATAATTATTGTATTTGACAAAAGAAAAAAAAAAAAACATGAATTCCAACCGACCTTATTTAATCCTCCTCTTTGGCTTAACATATATAGCAAATCAATTGTTTGGCTTGCATGTATTTGGTGTTTTATTTAGATCATTAAATCATTTTGAAAAGGAAAGGACGACACTAATTCAGTTCTTTACTGTCCATACATTGTAATGCCAATCGTATACGGCCACGTACATGAACAAAAAAAATGCCTCTATCATGCCAAACCGACATAAATTGGGGATAAAGTACTTGGCTCCTTGTACAAAGAGAAAATGTGTTTCTCCTCTGTGTTAACATCGGATTTTTTTTTTTTTATAAATCATAATTAAAAAATAATAATTTTATGAAACTAATATAATTATTTTTTAAAAAAAATTATAAGAACTAAAATATAATTTTGTTCTGCTATTTTTTTCTCAGGACTGAAATGAGTGTGATTTTATGTAGCCGCTAGTATAAAAAACTGTAAAATCACACCAAACCCAAATGGTATTTCAGTTCTTATGGTTTTTGTAAAAAAAAAAAAAAAATCATGCTGGTTTTATAAAATTATTTTTTTAATTATGGTTTATAAAAAAAATTGTTAAATCGGCTCTAAACAATAAGGACCGTTACATGTACACATTATGCATTGGGTTGTTGATTGGTTCGGTTTGATTAAAACTAAAATTGAATAGATAAATTAAAATTTTATTTGGTTTTTCAAAAATATAATCGAATTGGTCAAAATAAACTTAACAACTTAATTAAAACCAAACCAAATAAATCGAACTAAATTTTGATTTGTTTAATTGAACCGAAATAAGAAAATTAATAAAAAAAAGTTGTTATTTTTTAAATTTATATATAGGCTCAAAAGAATTCTTTATTTGAATACACATAATTGAATTAGGGTTAGTGATTTGCATAGTCAAGGAAGAAAAAAACATTCATAATTAATTTTTTTATAGCCTCGAAGGAATTATATTATTTTTTTCAATCAGATTGGTCTAACCAATTTTAAAAATGAACCGAACTGATCCATTTTACCAGAAAAATAGAACCGTTTAATCTGAACTCTCTTAGTTCGAATTAATACCAATTAAACCGAACCCGATAAATGCCCCTAATTAGATATAAAAAAAACTCATGAAAGTATTAAATTATATTAAAATATTTTGAATTATTTATACAAATTTTACACATATATTTAAAAATATATAATTATATATACAAAATTTGCACATGTGATAGGTTCTGATTGATAAGTTCATCCAGATAATTTTGTCTGGACAATAATTAATCTATCTCTTTTATAAACATAAAGATATATCTAATGTCTGGCCAAATACAAAATTTGCACATGTGATGAGTTATTGTCTGGCCTATTCTTTATTTGCAAGCAATGGTTTGCATGTCTGTATTATGATATAATATATATATTAAAGTAGTTCTTTGTTAGTGATAAATTTCTCATGGTCATTAAATTTTTGTTTTTATTTTAAATTATCTCATATTTTTTTTGCCATGAATTAAATTAATTTCTATATTTTAATTTATGTCTGACTACAAGTCATTGATTTTTTTTTTTTTTTTAATCTTGTCCAATTAACTATTTCTTTGCTGTCATAACAAAGCGTTGATATTATCAACCACATCAGAAAAAAAAAATCATTTTTACGCCAATAAAAATCGTCCACGTACTTTAGCAAAAAAAAAAAAATTATTAGTGTCCAAATAGACATTTTTATATTCTTGAATTTTGAAAAATATAATAAATTCCGTACAAATATGAATCACTGCCTACCCCTGCAAAGCTTGCAATTAATTTTTTTTTTGAGAGAATTTCATATATACCATTCAAAAATTGTGAAATTACGTATTTACTGTCTAAATTTCTGTAGTTAATTGTAAATATCTAATAAGCTCCGTTTTCACCCCTATTTTCTAACGTTTACTAAAAAAAAATAAACAGAGAGCATATGAAAAAACATAATTTAATTCATCGATCGAAATCTCATTATTTGCTGGAATGGACTTGAGAGCATAATTATCTTATGAATAATTACACAAAATATCTACCAAAAATTTCATTTACGGATGTTACGCTAATTCTTTGATTTCCTTTGCTTTCTAATTTTTATCTTTTTTAATGGACGCCCATGATAAAGTATGATAATAAATAAATTTGATCTAAAGGAAAATACGTAATTAAATTGTACGAGTAATTAATTTTTTACATGTAACCGCATTTTCCTCACCTAGTATTTCCATGAGAAAGTATTTATGTTATTCTTGAATTTCGAATTTTTGAATTTCTTTTTAATTTCCTAAATACTGGATTAGATTATAACTTCGTATAAGTTAAGAATTAATTTTTAATCTAATAATAAGATAATATTTTTTACCAAAGTCATAAATTTGAAATTTGAATATTTTTTTTATAAGGGGAAATTGTGAAAATGTCACTCCAAATTTTGAAATTATTAAAATGTCACTCAAAACTTCATTAATTTGCAAAAATGCCACTCCAAATAATTAATGACTAAAATACCCTCGCCCGTCCATCTCCGCCCCCGCCCCTTCGCCGCCTCCTTCCTCACCCTCCGCCGAGCCGACCCTCGTCCGTCGCAAGAGGCGCAACAAATAGTTTCCGGGCATGATTCCCCTCGCCCGCCTTCGCATTCTTCGCAATCCCTCCTCCTCCGATAAGCACCAGCACCATCAAATCCTCCTCTACGACCCCCCTCTGCCGCCCTCAGCAGCCATTCGGAATAGGAGAGGAAGAGAAGGCAGAAGAAAGAATAGGAGAAGAAGGATATTTTAGTCATTAATTATTTGAAGTGATATTTTTACAAATTAATGAAGTTTGGAGTGGTATTTTGACAATTTCAAAGTTTGAAGTGACATTTTCACAATTTTCTCCTTTTATAAATAATAAATAATTAGATCATCTTATCTTTACTTAAAAGAGAAAATGGTCCAAGTTTGAATGCATATTCTTCGCAAAATTTGACATACTTTCGCTCTGTCCCTATAATAATTAAAATATGTCTGTACGTATCTATACTTTATCCCAAGCAAGGTGGTGGTGGTCCTTTTAATGGCCTCATATTTTCAATCTCATGTCAGCAATAGTACAAATTTTGGTAGTTAGCTAGTAACAGGATTACATTCAGGACCCTTGATTACGACAAATTAAATTAGTGTTGTTTTATGGTATATCAATTTTATTGAGTTTTTTTTTTTTTGTATATATAAATATGGTAACGTAAATTTTGTTTATAAATAAAGGTTATGTGTTGTGGTTCCCCTCCCATCTTTATTAATTCTCACCTCCAACTTCTCTTTCTCTCTTGCTCTCTCGTCTCTACTTCCTCAGCCTGATAGGAAAATGAGGGAGAGTGGAGTCTGAGATTGAAGTATCGTCGGAGCCCGGAGCATAGAGTTTCTACCTTCATTTCGATCGGAGTGTGACAGTGAGCAAATTCGATTGTCGGAGCATGACAGCGATCAAAAGAGCGGATCCGATGGGTTCGAAACCCACAAAGTGGAAAAATATTTTATAATATACATAGAAGTTTGAAAATGTGTTAGGTGGCTTGACTCCTAACTCATGATTTCAAAAAAAAAAAAAAAAAAGAGCGGATCCGATCGTGTATATTCGTCTATTTTCGTGCTTGAACAAATCTGAAAAATCTTTTGAAAAAAATGTTTGTTTATAGTAGGTAAAACGTAGGGATGTAAAATTTGTGATTTATTGTGATTAGTTACATATCATGTCATGTCATAATTAGTTACGTATCTAATTGTGTTGTTTGTCGTAATCAAAGCAATTCACGTATCATGCCCTGTTATTTTTCTTTTAAATGATAGTCTTATTATACGAATATACACGTCACAAAATATAAGAGTTATCTGACACAACAGGTACATACACGTGCCATGCCATGACAGTGAAGTGTCTGGTGACCTCAATGTGACTATTTTATATATATAATTAAACCGTTTGTTTTTCCTCTCTCGTTATTCAAAATGGAGATCATTTGACTCTGCTATTTTTCAAATGGAATGACATAATTGTGTTATTCCAAATCTAACCGTTAAATTTTTCCATGCACGAATAGTATCCCATTTGAAAAACAGCAGACTCAGATCCTGAAAATAGTATCCCATCTGTTACTATTCTTTGACGTTTCAAATGTACTATGCTTGGAATATTCCATGGTTATCTGGTCCATATATAGAGAATAGTAAAAGTACTACTTCACTAGTAGTTAAATGACCTCACAATTACATTAATAATTTGACTATTGATTATTGTGCGGCAGCTGGTGATAATTGAAATTGAAATACGTGCCACAACAACAAATCACAAAAAGTTTCAAATAATTAAATAAATAGTCAATGGATGTGAGCGCCTTGTTCTTGAATTCTATGATGCTGCTGCTTTTATATGACATGACATCTATTCCCTTGATAACGGTAACGAACTTCCAAACAGAGAAGGCAATAATTGTAACCCTTTATATCATAATTTTGGGATGAGAAACCGCTTAAGTACCATATCTTCTCAACTGACAATGCTATGTACAAACTAATTATAGTTACATGTGGTTGGCTAATATACAATCGATTGTTCCTAAGCTCCCGTGCAACCAAGTCGTTTTCCGATTTTCAAAGTCCAAACGGTCGATCTAAACCGTTAGATGTGATCTCTATATTAAAATATAGTTGGAGACCAAATTTTACATTTTTTTGAATTTTTTTACTATTTATTAAGCCACTTTGAAAATCGCTGAACCAATAGTTGCTTAACATAACAGTAAAAACAGAAACCACCGTTAGATCAGCGATTTTCGAAATAGCTTAATAAATAGTAAAAAACTTTCAAAAAATATAAAATTTGGTCTCCAACTACATTTTAATATAGAGATCACATCTAACGGTTTGAATCGACTTTTTGAACTTTGAAAATTGAAAAACAACTTAATTGCACGAGAGCTCAGGAACAATCAATTGTATATTAGCCAACCTCTACATATCTATCTATAATTCATAATAGACGTATTTATATTTCTATTTTAAAGAGAAGTCATGTTATAAATATTATTTGTGAAATTTTTATGTGAGCTCCTTGTAAAACTTCAACACATTTCAGTACATGAAATATCACAAATACACCTTGTAAAGTACTAAAATGACGCATATGTCCAGAAGAAACAATTGAAATATTATGAAGATCGCTCCAACTTCGAACTTTGGACCCATTTGAAAAGAGAAAAATTGGAGTTTAATAATTTTTAATGCAAGATAGGAAGGGAGAGTGATTAAGAGAATATATATATCACTCCACAAAAAAAAATTTCTCTATTCCTCAACTGGTACAAAAAAAATGGAATTTAAATCGGTTGAAATCCGAGATCCCAGCCGTTCAACTTTTTCTGTGCACAGAATAGCTGATTTTTCTGCACACGCATCTCGGAACAATTTGATGGCTGGATCTTGGATTTCATAGGATCTCGGATTTCAGCAGATTTAAATCCCAAAAAAATGTAGCTTTCAATTTGATATGTATACAAGGTGATAAAATGAGAAGCTAAGTTAACAATTTATACAAAAAAATCTGATAAATATACGTGGCGTGGTCTCATAAACAATTCCAATGTGACAAAGTGACAATACTGGATTTTCTCGGGCGCTATCTTTCAGCCATACATGTATAAAGGTATAGGATCCAAAAGTAAGTTGCCACTTGCCAGAACCGTAAAGCTGAAAATTAGAAAAAAAAAAATTATAAGCTGTGTTGAGGACAACATGATCAGAAGGTTAGAATCAAGAGAAACTTTCATTTGAAATCGTTGCTATTTATGCAAAATAATTTAGAACTATTACAAAGGAACCAAGCTTAGTAATACTAATAAGAGAGCAGTTTGGATCCGATAGATTCCATAACCGTCCGATCCACTTTAGGATCTGTGTGCATCGCTTTAATATCCATGCGCATTTGCTTTAATATCCATGCACACGTATCTTAAAGCAGACTGGACAGTTATGGAATCCATCGGACCAAAATTTGAGTCCAATGGGCATTGGACCCAAACTGCTCTCCTTTACTAAATGCCACCTTATCATATCTACTATGGTTGACCAGGTTTATCTTTATTTGAAGTAAAGCCATCTGAATTTTCCTCTTACGAGGAATGGTGGAAACCAGCTGGTGCTTAATCCTCAGTTGAGCAACTGAAGAAATCAATATGCAAATTAATATGAAGCTTCTGACATATTATCAGGATAAAATGGTGTCTCCAGTTGACCAAAAGATTAGAGATAACTTGAAGCAAAAGGTTCCTAGGTAGAATAAAGTGCAGAAACATGAATGATTAAAAAAAAAGGTAGGTTCCACTTACAGTCAGTATATCCTAGAAGCATCTCCTTGATATGTGGCAAGGCATCTACAGTATCTGATGGAAAATGACCTGTAACATGATGGGAATATTCACATATGCATCTTGCCAAAAGTAAACAATGACACCAGATTATTACCAAACATTGACAGAAAATATTCCAATCAACAACTGCATTCACTTCTGTAGTTTCATGTAATTGCTACTATTTTGTGGCTTAAGGTTAACTGCTAAAAGAAATTCATCTCTTATTGTAAGGCAGTGACAGCTACCTTTCTTCAATCACAGTAAAGAATTTGAGGCATTGCCTTTGACAATGCAACAATGCCTATCACTGTAATTACAGCGGAATAAAGGCTTTATTCTACACCATAGTAAATTTACTTGAAGTCATTATTCGTGTATAATTCTTAATTGTTGTAGATACAGATCTTTCACCAGCATAAGCCTGCAAAAGCAAGGATACGAGAAGTATATCAATAAGGGTCATAGTTCTTTTTAGTCTTCTCTTTTACCCTTTTTGCATGTATGGATTGACATACTTATACCTCAATGTTCAGGCCCAGTACAGGGAAAATATTTTAAGCTATAACTTTCACTAAAAGAAAATTGAAAAGGTTGTACCTTCATGTTACCTCTGTTTAAGCCATCACACCAAGTTAGGGAAATGGCAAGGTTAGGTGAATTATGGATTTGCAGACGCATGGGCAGGAACTCGCGAGTTTGGCCTAAAAAAAAATTGTGTCATATAACCACGAAATATAAATATATAAATACACATGTCAATTCAAATGAAACTACTCTCATTTTGTTTGTTTATGATCATTTGATGGCTTCAATGATACCTTACAAGAATCAAGTGCTTTCAGCAGTTTGGGCATCTTGTTTTAACTTTGGCATAAATTAACATCAAGAGAGGGTAATTTTGTAAGACCAAAAACTCAGCTTGAGTTTTGAAGTCACAATAGGTAAAACCAAAACAAAAAGGAAGAACACAATAAGCAGTAGATGTTTCAAAGACTGTTTACTATAAAGCAAACATAGCCCTTCCCCAAGAAAATGAAAAACTAACTGAAAGTAGCTAGAGAAATTTGCTTACCTCTGGGCTGATCCCAGCACCAAACAGCCACTGAAATTGTTGCAACCAACAATGAGAGCCGAAATGGGTCACCCCTCAACCTTGACAACTGACTTGTTACATGCCTGATTGGACTGCCTAACAATCTCTTTAGCAATCATTTCATTTGTCTCTGTGCACAAAACACAACCCCTATCTTCCATAACAGAAAACAGCTTGCGGCAGTTTGACACCTGTCCCAGTTTCAGCAGACCTTCAATCAGTATCTCCCATGCAACCTCGTCATGGTTTATCTCCAGATCAATTAGCTCACAGAAAGCCATCTTAGCCTCCTCAAATGCACCTTCTTCACAAAATCCTAAAATCAGTCGCTTGTAGGAGTGCAGTTGAGGCTGAAACCCTAATTCTCTCATGACCTCCATAAAGCCTATTCCCTTCTGGTATGATTTTGCCTCAAAACAACAATTGATGAGCAAGGTGTAGATATCTTCATCTGGAGATATGTCTTTTTCTTTCATGGTATTAAACAAGGTATTAGCCTCTTCAAGCCGGCCAGCTTTACAAAAACCTTTAATTAGAGAAAAATAAGTAGTGAAATCAGGGGTACATCCGTACTTTACCATCTCATCCAAGAGATGGAATGCTGTTTCCAACCCCAATTCATCCCACACGCGACACGTGTCCTTCCAGGTGGTACCAGCACCATTATTTGTACCAGTTTTTCTCCTTAAGAGGTGCTTGATCAAGACGGAATAAACCCAAAAGTTAGGATCACAAAAGTCCCCATCCATCATATGTTTTAAGGTACTAAATGCACGATCAAGTAAATTCATATTACCAAAACCATCGATTAATATTCCATATGCTACAGGGTCAGGTTTAACCCCCTGGTTTTCCATCTCCATGAACAGCTTCTCCGCCTCCTCAATCTGACCCATATCACAATATGCTTTTATGAAAACTGTATATGTAACTGTACTGGGTTTGCACCCGTGACTAACCATTTGGTCAAAAATCTGAGTAGCATGGTCAAAGTTCCCTTCCTTGAGCATCTCATCTATGAGTATGGTATATGTGACTGTGTTGGGTTGTATTCCCTTTAAAGACATTTCATCAAACACCTCCAAGGCATCTATCAGCCTGCTTTCTTTGCATAGACCATTTATAAGCGTACTGTAAGCATAGATATCAGGCACATAACCAACCATCTTGTCCACAAGAGATCGGGCAAACTCAACCTGGCCTGTTTTACATAACCCGTCCATTAAGGTGTTGTACAGAACATTATTGACTGAAAAACCTTTTTTGACTATACTGCTAAAAAGAGATTGTGCTTCATTAAGTCTCCCAACCTTGCAAAGAGAATTGATCAAAATTGAGAATACAAATTCGTCAGGCACAAGACCCTCTTTCTCCATCTTATATAACAACCTCAGAGCATTATTAACCTGATTACTCATGCACTGACCTTGGATCAAGGCAGTGTACAACATGGTGTTAGGTTCAATTCCTCTAGAAACCATCTTGTTAAACCAAGTCATTGCCTTTTCCACCTTACCATACATACATAAACCATGAATTATTTCATAGTAAGTGCGATTGTTTGGTGCACACCCTTTTGATTCCATAAATTTCATGACCTCAAAGGCAGCATCAAATTCGCCAGCTTCACAATAACCACCAATCAAGGTGGTGTAAGTGACTACATTAGGATCCAATCCATTTGCAAAAGTCTCAAGCAATAACTTGTTTGCCGCCTCTATATTTCCATCTTTCATCAAAGAATCAATCAACATTGTGTAGACTATGATATCGGGTTTACACCCATTTGACTCCATTAACCTTTTAACCCGAAAAGCATCCTCGATCAGCCCCATCTTGCAATATTCACCAATCAAGTTGCTATAGATGATTGCATTCACTAACAAATTTCGCCGAATTAAGTCATTCAACAAGGCTTCAGCTTCCGTAACCCTAGAATTCTTACAAAGCCCATGAATGAGGATTGCACATGTCCATGCATCACGATTGTGCCCTTTTGATTCCATTAACTGCAAAGTTCTCAGAGCATCATCCACCTTCCCGCACTTACAATACCCATCAATCATGGTGTTGTAAGTAACTACATTAGGTGCAAAGCCCTTCTCAGACATTTCCTCAAGCAAATTGCATGCGCTTTCCAGATTTCCCTCCTTACATAAATTATCAATCATTACAGTGTAAGTGTGCACACTAGGGACACACTTGTCATTTTCCATCAAATCCCACAATACTAAAGCCTCCCTCAAGTTCCCAAACCCACAAAGGCCATGAATCAGAATTGTATAAGAGAACTTATTTCTTTGATAACCAAACAGAGGCATCATGAGAAAAATCCAACAAGCTTTATTCAAATCACCAATATTGCAATACTCTTGAATCATGGAATTGCATGCAAAAGTATCAATAGGGGCACTCAATCCTAATAAATGCTTAAAGCAGTGATGCGCCTTCCTTAAGTTTCCTTCCTTGCAGTAACACTTGAGCATCAGGTTATAAACAACAGTATCAGGAAATATTCCGTCTTTGACCATATATTGGCACAAACATTGCATCTCTTGGGTCATGTACAATCGGAAGAGAGATTTGAGTAGAAATTTGTAGCAATCAGGAGAAAGCACAAAACCTGTTCGCTTAATTGCCACAACGGCATACATGACAACACGCATATCTTTCTCTTGCTGACATGATTTAACCATAGAAACGAGCATCTTTTCGAAATCAACAGGAGTTCTAGACCGAAGGAGGAGGTCTATGAGGGATGCGTGTGAATGCACATCATGCTTGAAATCGCGAAGTTGAGAAACCCATTGGAAGAAAAGAAGCGCGGTTTCTGGGTCTACGGAATATGTACGAAATAGCTCAGAGACATGAGAAGGGGTGAGGTATGGAGCGAAGCGTTTAAGAGAACGGTGCTTGTGCCACATCCCCCGCTGCTTTGAGAGAAGAGACGAGAGATCGGAGATAGAAAGACTGATGGGGATTTGCGTCGCCGATTCAGACTCTTGCAATAGGGGTTGTGAGGAGAAGGGACGTCTAAGGAGGAGAAAGATTGGGAAAAGAGAAGGATGACAAAGAGAGGTGGAGGTGGAGGTGGAGGTGGAGGTGGAGGCGGTGATGCTAGAAGAAAAGAGGCGGGATCTCATGGCCGAGAGATCGGGAGATGGTGAGTTAGGGTTTAGGGTTTAAGGATTCTGACAAGGTAAAGAGGAGGAACAACGAAAACGAAGAGAGGCGGCCAGGCGCCAAGCCGCCAAGTGCTCTCTCAAAGCTCCTGTTGGCGCAAGGATGGAAATATTCAAGTTGAGGAAGAAATTTTTTTACAAGAGAAATATCAAATATATCATTCAAAAATCTCTAAATTATACAAGGGACCGAATTCTCTGCTTCCAAGAGACAGGATTTTCGAGTGCATATCCTCTGAGATATCTCAATTTTTGCGTGACCGACATGTCCGGTGCCTATTCGGGGAAACGTAGGGGGCCAGTATTATTTGAGCTTTAAGATTCGTGCAGAAGGTATTTAAACGATTAAGATATTCCAAAAAGTCACGCAAAGTTTGAGATATCTCAGAGGATGCAAATTCAGGATTTTTATGCTCCTGAGTCACTGACACGTGGACTCATATCAAAACTAAAAACTAATATTTAAATTTATAAACCTGTCTAGACCCACATATCGGAATTCTGCCCCCCGAGAGCAGGTGATCTCTTTCCATTATATAATTCTTTTAAAATTTATAACATCATAATTCATAACTATCCTTTTTTTTTATTGAAAAATTTACAAAATTTTCCGATTTATTATATTTTCTATTGGAACTCATTTAAATATATAAATTTCTCATTATACTTATTACTGCAAGAATAAAAAATATATAGCATATATCCCGATTTTAGAGAAACAATGCATACCTATGAATAATTGAGCTGATCATTCTCATGCAGACCGTTGAATAATTTAGCGGTTATTATATTTTTTTTCAAAATGTTAGAAAAACAATAATATAGGTGGAATTTATTAATTTTTGCGTGTTATGAATAAGAAAATTGGCTTAACATGCCTTTTAAGTTTTTTAATGACCTTAGAACAAGGGATGGTTAATGGGAGCATCACCAAGGGCAAGAACAAAACTACCACCCTCTTTACTTCTTTAGGTTTGTCAGTAAAAAGAAGGTTTTCAATAGACAGTTTGTTTTGTGTAGATTTTAATAGTGATTCAGAAACAGAGTTAGACTTTCAAACTCTGAAAGTCAAATACATATGAAATCATATAAAAAAATTCTCTTAATTTTACACAGCTATAATATTTTACTCTAAATTATATAGAAAATCATATGTTAATACAAAAGAATAGAAAAAAAATGAATGTTAATTGACCAACATTCCTTATTTTTAAATCCACCTTTATATATGGGTGAAAATAGAGCGGATAGTGGTAAAACCATATCCATGTCCACATTTCAAAGAGTAGATATGAATACGGATACGGATAGTAAACAGATGTCGAAATGTAAAACCAAATCCACCTTAAACAGATACGGATACGAAGCAAATAATCTACGAATACGGATTCAAATACACATACAAAACAAATAATTGTCGGATAATCAAGTTATATGAAATTTAAGATATAATAATAATTAATAAAGTATAAATATGAAAATAAATGAATAATTGTAAGTAGATGGAGAGATTTATATTGGAAAGATGGGAGATATAAGATATTCTATTCATATAATATATAAACAAAATAAATAAGTACTAACAAAAGATAGTGTGGTGTAGTAGTTTGTAGTTTAGTTGCTTAGGTACTCACTCTCCACAGCATATGGTTTCGAATCCCCTTGAAGACAAACTTAATTCTTTTACACTAGTAGGTTTGAAAAAACTTACTGGGTTCTGGTTGGGTCAAACCCATTAATTATTGGGTTCCGGATAGGTTTGGAAATCCACTCCATTTAGGTATTACTATCTGTATCGGTATCTGAATCCATATCTCCTCTGAGTATTTGATAATTATTGGGATCCGTTTAAATTCAGATTCAGATTATAAGCAGATTCGGAGCGGATATCCATTTACAACCCTACCTCTAGACCAGTTTATAAAAAGATGAAATTTGATATATATTCCTCAGAACTTTTATAATTAAAACTATTCATTCAACTTGCAAGTTTCTCATATTTTCCCATTATATGTTTTAATCATGTTAATTTTAGTTTAAATAATCATTTCAATTCATTTGAATTGGAACTGTGAGAAAAAACACTTACCTTGCTGGAAGAGTTAAACTTCAGTAAGTGTTGAGATCAGTGAACTAACAATGCTAGCTGACGAAGACGAGATGTGCTATTTCGATTAAACGAATTCATCATTTATTGTCCTTCCAAATCTCCTGGAGCAGGATTTAAAGACGTCATAATGATCTTCTTTTTCATTTTCGATCATACATGCTATATCGGATCTATCATGATTCCTCTGGATTAAGAGCATTTGTAACTTGTCACATCAAGTTCCTAGATTGGTTAATAAATCATTTTTCCTTAAGAGTAGCTGCATTGAGGAAGTAGCGATTGGATCATTATAATATACGTTATGAGCTTACTCTTTTAATCTATTAAATTGGTTTAAAACAATAAAGTCAAACCATTTAAACCATTTAAACCGAATTATTTCTCATATGATACGTTTTCAAGAAAAATGGTGCCAAAGTTAATGCAGTGAATGCAGAGTCCTATACCAATAAATAATCCATGCTTGAAGCATTAGAATTTCCAACATATTGCAGATTTACTACAAAAAATAAAGTACAAGTTAACAAATGTATACCTCGTAAAAGGTAGAAAATTAAATTATCCATGTACAACAAAAAGGGAGCACTTCTGCTGCAAAATTTTTGTTTCCAGGATAGATAAACCCAGAAATGACCAATAATAATACTACAAAAACCTAACAAGAAATACCTACTACACTGAAAAGTATTATTTTCAACTGGCCCCACCAGCTGGCACCTTGTTCTTCTGAAACGGTTTTCTTTTTCTCTTTCCTGTCAGATATAGGAAAAAAAATCATGTTAGGCGTACCCATTATGGTGAAATAGGCAAAATCCAAACTGTGCTATATTCCAACAAGAATGGTGCAGATTTCAGTAAACCCAGTAAGAATTGAAAAGACTTGTATTAACATACCTAGAAATTTGGATTTATCACCCTTTCCCTTTGAAGGAGATTTGAGATTTTTAACCATCTCGCCATTTGATGAAACAGCCGCATCACCTTTAATTGATTTCTTCTTTTCCGAATTCTCCGTCACACCTTGTGAATCCGGTGTTTTCCTTTTAGAACTTTCCTTTGGAACTGACAAATCTGCCTCTTTTACCTCAGTTTCCTTCCCAGTTTTACTTTTGGGTCCCTTCTTTTTGTTCATTTTGCTATTTTGACCTTTTGGGTTTTTAGGTTTTTCGGGCTTTCCATTTTTATTTTCCTTCCCAGTTTTACTTTTGGGTCCCTTCTTTTTGTTCATTTTGTTTTCAGGCTTTCCATTTTCATTTTCATTTTCATTTTGGTCCTCTTCAATTCCGCCATTCTCGGCAGCAGCCTCCTTCAGTTCCATCTTCCTCTTTGTCTTCTCTTTTATTAAAGGTTCTTTAGTCAGACTATTGCTAATCTTCTTCAACTGTTAAAACGTAACACACAAATAGAGTGAAGATAAGTTATCATTAACTTTTTGCACCTTTTGTCCCTAGAGATGACGAGGATTAAGGTCCAAAAACATTATAATCCCAAGCAAGTCAAATAGTGCACCTTTGGGCCCAAAAAATTTACAATGCATAACAATACTAACAAGAATATCGCTCCTATACCTTTGGCAGAGAGGGCCTTGCTATCAATGCAAGTCATTTTATATTCACAGACTATATTTGCGCTCTTTAGATTGTATAAACTGCACCATACAATTTTAACTATTCCAAGAACCCATGTTATTTCAACACTTCAAACTAACTTTGCACTCCAGACCGTAAAAAAAATTTGTCAAGAGAGTTTCTCATGTGTTATACAAAATTATAAAAGATTGCATAAGGCCAACAGTATCTTTTAGAGAGGCAGCATATACCTTGGCAACAAAAAACCCATCCATGTTATTCACATGAGGATAAAACCGCCTTGTTTTCTCTAGAGAGGGATGAAACCTGCTCTCTCTGTATCGTATTAATCTGAAATGAAAAACAAAGATGCTCGTCAAGTAAAGATTTCAGAGAGAAAGTGTATGCAGTATATAGTACTAGCACATTGGTACTGGCGCTAGTATGGATAAAGCTAAGAATGGAGATCACATAGGTATTGAACTGTTAGGCAAATAGAAATGTTAGGAAATGTAGGTCAACTAAAACCCAGTATCGAACTCAGCGACCTGACATTTTACTGGTTTGAGTTGCTTGCCACACTAGTGGGTGGTGGTATCAATCTGATTCAATCTAACTAATATAACATTCCCAACTGAATCAAACATAGGTATCAGAGTACACTAAACCCCAGAGAAAAAGAGAGTACCCAGGTTTGCCAAAATCAAGCCCACAGGGAACTAATTTCACATGTCTTTTCTTGAGAGCATAGTCTACAATAGCCTCATTCTACAAAAAAAAAAAGCATCAAGAAAAAGGTCGAGCAAAAACAACCATTACAAATATAGCATAACACACAGTTAGCTAAAAAGTGCATTTTTAATGGACCTCAGGAATCAACATGGAACAAGTAGAGTACACGATGTAACCACCGGATTTTGAATTTGCATCCACCAAATCAATTGCAGCCAAAATCAATTGCTGTTAGGAAAAGAAAGTATTATAAAAAACTAAATCAGAAATGAATCAAATGCGATACTATCATACAAAAAATGCACCTAATAATTTATATTGTGTTCACTTGTATTTGATTACTACGTATATAATGGTATAAAGAAATTTAATTGTTATGAATTTATATTTTTGGCGATCAACACCACTACATATATTGGTCCACTTTTTAAATACGCTATACCCAACATCTTAAGATGAAGATCTGTTCTTGAGCATATGAAAAAATCCAGAAAATATACATAACATAACACAGGCACTAAGCAAACAAAAATACCTTTTGCAAAAATACACAGTTGTGTACATCGTCAATAGTCTTTGATGTTTTCACCTGTGGATCTTTCCAAATGGTCTACCGACAAAGCCACCAAAAACAAACATTACAAATATCAGAGCCATAACGAACACGTTCAACTAAAATACTAGGGCTAATAATAAGAAAGCATCAACATACCCCTGTTCCAGTGCAAGGAGCATCCAACAATACTCTATCCACTGAATGCATACCAAGAACACCCGGTAGCTGAAAAAGAGTAAAACCAATTACAATTGAAACATAAGAGGTTGCAGATATGTACATCAATGATCACAGAAGTGATATGAAGTCCATCAATCTAAGATTTAATTATCCAATACGACAGTCAACACCCTCAAACATCAATTCTCCTGCAACACATCTAAGACTGCCCTGTAAAATGATATACATCTCATATCGTGCTTCTTACTCTTGAAAGCAAATGTTACAGGTAGTAGTTCATAAGATATATTTTATATTTCCTTTTATCCAATAGGGGGTATGGGGGATATTCTCACATAATAGGGCAGTACTTGAATTTGTACAGCAGTAACACCACCCCCCCCCCCCCCCCCCCCCCACCAACCCCCCAACCACCACAAAAAAACAAAGAAAAAAGGCCACATAATACCTCCTTGCCGTCATAATTGCAAACTACAGCATTTGTGACACCCATGCGATGTATATTTCCAAGTAGACCATGCAGCCTCTTCTCATTAAGCTCATTTGCATATACTATTCCTGAGTAACCAAAAACAAAAGAAATGTTAGTTTTCATGCTTATTCCACAATAAGATATAACATTTGAAAATTCAGCTAACCAGTGTTCTTCATCAGAGCTGCAATGTATGTTGTTTTACCACCAGGGGCAGCTCTGTAATTTACAGAAAAAATAAGTGTGATCAGGGCATTCAGTCATGCACACCAAACTCATGTAGTATACTTCATCAAAATTGTGGAAGACACAGTTGTGTACATCATCAACAGTCTTCGATGTAATTTACAGATAAAATTAAGTGTGATTAGTATATTAAGTGTGATCAGGGCATTCAGTCATGCACACCAAACTCATGGCGTATACTTTTATCAAAATTGTGAAAGACAAATATGTACCAATTTCATATGCATTTGGACCAAATTTCAAAGTAACACAAATATGTAACCATGTAAAAACAAGAAACATCATCCACAGCCCAATATCTGCCAAATAAGAATGACATTCTCATCTAAAGCACTCTCCTATTTCTTACAAGACAACGAAAAGACCAAAACTAACTTCCATTCTAACAGAAGGGGGGGGTAACTATCAGTATTTTTTTCAGTCAAAAATCACACCTCCCAAAAGTACATCTAATGCTTCTCATTTTGAAGGGTATAATAGACATTTTACGATTATGCAGGGCAGGGTCGGGTTCAAGGCTTAGCCACCTTGGCTAAGCCACCCCTATGATTCCAAAATTTTAATTATAAGTATAGGAATTTAATTGAATTTTATATATATATATATATTTTTTTTTTTTATATAGTCTAGCCTCCCTCAATAAATGGCATATGTTTAGTTGTAGCCAGTGGTTAAAGCTCTATTTGATGGTTGAAAGATCTTAGCTTCAAATCTCACTCACTACAATTGTGCATTTTAATTTTCAGCCACCCCTATTAAAATTTTCTAGTTCCACCCCTGATGCAGGGTGCAAATGATGTTTTTCCAATAAGAAACTAATCTTACGCCATATCAACAATTCTCTCTTTTTCCTGAGGAGCAAGTGCCATGACGGGTAAAAATGAACTTGCACCTTGTTTCTGCACAAAGAATGACAAAAAAAATGCATTATAATTAACATGACAAAACATTTAAGAACTGGTTTATAATCCAAAAGAAAATTTGTTCGGCAGCAAACTTACAAGGTAGTGCCCAGCCATGTATTCAGGGGTTGCACCAACTGGGACTTGCGAGTCATACACAACCAACCCAACCTATTATTTTTGGAAGCCATAGTCAGTATAAACTATAAACCATGAAATTTTTTATTAAAAGAATGTGAAGCCTGTCATTTTCAAGCACAACAAAATTTTCATTATAAAACAGTTTGCAGTACAACAAATAAAATGATTTGTACCTTTGACCACTTCCCAATTTGATCCAGATTGACTCCACGGTTAAGCAAAATACCAGCAAGATCTCTTCTCCGTGTCTAATATAAAAAGAAAAATATCCAATACATAAACAAATAAATAACTTCAAATCAGGGAAGATCTTGCAAAATCAAATGCCCGAAAATGCATACCTTTAAAGTATTTGTACGTAAAGTTTCTGGAGGTTTCCTTTCAAAAGCCTCCACAAGCTCAACTAACTCCACCGCAGAAAACATCTAGGGAGAGGGAAGGAGACAAGGAGAAACAGAGAGGAAGTAAAATAAATTAGTCATGCTAGATTTTCTCATACTTGGTAACTCTTGTTGGTATATCTGGCATTTAGACGAATGGGAAAGCAGGCATCATTATTTGCTATGCATGATTACACAACATATTCTTCCCTTTTCAAGTCGCTCACCTTTTTTCATTTCTCGGCTCATTTGGTTTTCAATTGCAGTTACGGACCTCATTAATTAATGTACAGCTAAATTGAGTACATTATGGGCTTCTCAGTACATACTAAAAACTACATGAGATAAAGGTCAAATGGGTTCAACTAAAGAAAATAGCCCTATTGGTGTCGGAGAACGGGGACCGAAATTGCTAGACATTTGAAGAAGACCGTAATTTAACCCATGATTAAATTAGTAAAAATATATATATATATATATACCTCAACAAGAGCCTCCATGAGGAAGTCGTTGTATCCATAATAAGAAATCAAGTCTGCCTTAAGCTGCTCAACATAATTCTTCCTGGGAATGCCTTCTTCCTTGAGAGCTTTGAAATTAGACAGTACACGCACGACTGCAGAAAGCATCCCCATTGAAACAATGATTGATATTCGATAAGGTGGAACAAAAATAGAGGATTAGTTAAAACAATGTTGGAGCTGTCCAAAGCCATACAAACTATCAACATATAATGTATAAATTGTATGTGAAACCTATTTCATTTTTCCTTTGAAATATGTGAGATGGTATAAAATATGCTCCTCCGTCCAAATAATTCTATGAATGCCCATATTGTTCCTTTCCTTTCCCGCTTTTGCAGAGATAAACAGTGGGCATCTCAAGTAAATACGAAAGAGAAGTTTACATAGGATCACATTTTTTGGGGGGAGCACGCATGATATAAATGAAACTCCTTTATTCGCCAGACATCACGTTTTAACATTTGGAGGGGCAGTTACATAACTGCCCTGGCAATTGCTTAAATAGAAGTACGTACTATCTTTAATTCTTCTTTGAAGATTTTGAAGGTTAGGAGGAATTAGTGCTTCTTCCTTTAGCTCCTACAGTTTGGATAAGAATGTACAATAAGATACAGAAAATGTATGAAGGGTGGGGAGCAGATGTAAAATCCTCAGATTAAAAAGCTACAGATATGTGATTTCTCTTTTTGGAATATAACTAATTCCCTAGGAGACTAGCAAAGGCATAGATCCCTGGAAGGTTCAGTAACATTTCCTAATAAACCAGATAGCTACTCAGTATGTCAAAACCAAATTCAACCACTCAAGAGCTGGAATAAAGATAAACCTCTTCAGTTGGTAATCTAAAATCATCACTTTCTCCTAGTATATTGGTCTCCATATCGGCTATAGCATCTTCTTCAACTCTTTCTTTTTCTTCATCGAGTGCCCTCGATTTTGCTTCCAAGTCTGACTCTTCAGAATCAGAATCCATTTCCTCTTGCTCTGAAAATAATCAGCTTCAAATTAAATATGGTATTTGACAAATAGCTCGAAAGTTCATAGAACATTTGCAAATGATATAGGTGTTTCCCTGACGTACTTGACATATTTTCCCTTAAGTTGATATAATATTGTTCTGCCAGTTAGAAGTTATCTGACAAATTAGCAACTGGCCCAGAAAAAATAGCTCAGTACGATGGTATAGATTTTTCCCTTGAGTACTTCACATATTTCCCCATGAATGAAAATTGAACTAAAATAAAGCAAAACAAATATGCTCATACATAATGTCACATTATGTTATTCTTAATATATATAATTGAGATCAAAGGAATATATTACATATAAATTAATTACTTTCTGCTAAATTTGACAGTAGTTTTCATGAAAGGGTTTAGTTTACAAGAACAGAAAAATCGTAGGTGCTGATTGCAAATATAAGAATACTGGTGCAGTCAGATACGATTTGGTGGTTGTGCAAATAGAAGAAAACCATGAAAGAGCATAATTTACTCCCATAAATTACACTAAAATTTCACGAGTGCAACTTCATTGTAACTTTTTTGGGGGGAGTAAATATCAAAGAGATCAAGATCAAATTTAAGATAGATACAAAATATATCGAACACTATTCACCTTCTTCGTCACTTTCTCCGAGGAAATCATCAGTGATAGGTTCACCGTCGGATGAGGCATCGTCCGACTGAGATTGCATCTCAACATCGGACGCTTCTTCGTCCAGTTCAGGTTCGAGATCGGAGTCGGAGGCGAGGATATCCTCCTTTGGATTGTTCTTTGCTTTCTTACTAGGCTTAGGGGTAGGGTTGTGGGTTTTGTTACCCTTTCCCTTGTTCTTCGCCATGGCAGGAGCTGTAGAGAGAGAGAGGAGGCTGGAGCGGTAGAAGAAGAGAAAAACCCTAGCTAAACCCACAAGTTGAGCTCTTTTGTTAACAGATAACAGGTTAAGTTTGAGCATTTTCGGGCCTCATTGGGCCTCCTTTTTCAATTTTTTATTATAGACTGAATGGGCCTATTCTTTGACATACTTTTTCCCATTATCTAATTTCAAATAGATGGCGCTAAATAAAATCTTACACGATTGAGATTAACATTTTTTTTTCACTCTACTAAAAAAATAAAATCATAGTATATAATTATTCTCTAAGTGTATAATTTTTTAAACTTACTTTGAAGGGCATTAAGGATTTCTAGAAATTCATTAAAAAAAATTTGAAAAATAGGCATGAATGCCCTTCCATTATATAAAAAGAACCATACAAAGTTCAAATAAAAGAAATAACGTAATAGTAAGTCCACCCAATGGAACCCAGTGCCAAGTTTGGACTCAGCAGCATAATATCCAGGTAAAGTGCCACAAGCAACAGAAACAATAAAGGGGCACTAACAATTGAGCCAACAAGTGCATGGGAACACCCCGCTTATTACATAACAACCAAGCAACAAAGAGTATTCAGCAACAAGCCCCTTGGTGGGAGTAAAATCTGAACCAATGTACCACTCATAGGAAAGTCAGGCCTCAATTGGCAAGCATTACTGGAACTAGGTGCACATCGGTACCAGTATGCATCTCAAGGGCTGGCAAAGGCGAAAGAGACTGTATGGGTATCATATCCATGTCCTCAGGAAGCCAAGTCAGAGCAAATTGCATCACATGCCTTTTTTTTATTCCCTAACCAATATTCCAACAAAGAGTAAATTAGCATAAGCATTTGTCTAGTAGTAGGGATATTTTTTTGATCAAAACAGATAGAGTTTCGTACTTTCCATATACACCAACAGAAGACACTTACAACCATTAACATAGCCTTCCTTTGTTTGAGAGGCAAGGACATAACAAACATTTGAATTTGTTCTAAAGAAGTCCAATCTCCATAGAAATTTTGAAATTTACCCATCCAGAACCAGCTATGAGAAGTATAATGGCATTTAAGAAACAAATGTAAAGCAGTTTCCTCTACATTATTGCAAAATTGGCAAGTTGTATCCCCTTGCCACCTCTTTTTGGACAACACAGTTTTAGCTAAGAAATTCACTAAAATGGACAATTAATTTTTTATGTTTTTAATTTCTACTAACATGCAAATTGCTTTCAGCCAGTTTGTTCGATAATGAATCTGGGATACAAAATTCCACCAAAAATTCCCAAAAACACCAAAAATCAAAGTAGTGAATCTGAGATTGATCTCCATTCTCCATTAATGGAGTCTTTTGAATAGCTCTTGAGGGCGAAATCAATTCTGTAGCTTGTTCTCTAATGGCGTCTAATCGATTCAGGCTATTGGCGGATCTCAAACCCTCTCTCTGGGCATTATCTCATGGTGTGACAACAATCGTGGAGAAGATCCAGCACCAATATCAACAATCATACAAGGTGACTGGACGATCTTTCTTGTGGCAATCCGATTCTCAAGAAGAGCAGTAGGTTTGATTAAACTGAGCTTGTGAAGTCCAAGATAGAGGAACTTAGGCAACGATCCCTTTGTTTAAGATGCGGCGATTGCAGTCATCGCACATCAAATTGCCGTAGTGATGTCTTGTGTTATGCTTGTAATAGTTTAGGTCATCGATCGCCGTGATGTCGTGCGGTGATTGATAGACCCCCCCCTCCACCCCCCCCTCCGCGCCCCCACACACACACATTGATATGATATTGAAGCCACCTTCGATCGATGATTTGACAACAAAGCCACAATTGCCCATATCCTCTTACATCTGATACAGGTCAGCCAAGAAGTCCATACCCACTTACTACGAGGTATCAATCATGGATTCAATCAAGAAATTGGAGACAGAGTTAGTAGAGATAAAACGAGAGTTGGCGTTGATGAAAGCCATGGCAGGTAGCGCCTGCTGTTACCAAATTAGCCAAGACCAACACACCACAAATACAAGAGATTTCTGTACCAGTAACCCCAGTGGATCAAGATTCTTGGATAAGTCAGATTGCTCGAACTAAAATCAAGGATTAGGCTCCACAAAGTTGAACAAAGTTACCCTTAGTAAAGAGAAAAGAAGTGTCCAATTCAAACAGGTAGCAACAAAGTGCACTGAAATATAATAGATGCATATGGAGATAGAGGTAACACTGGTACCAATATTGAGGATCAATTGTTTTCTAAGTTTTACTTTTTGTTGAGAAGGTGAAATAGATTACAGTATAGTGTGTCTAGATGTGAGTTAGGAAGGATACACATTAGTTTAGTCGAGTTCTTTACTAAATAGGTAGGATTTTGTGTTATTGGCATAGGAGTTAGGTGAAATAGAGCAGTCTAGTATTGAGGGAGTATCTTTTTTTATTTTGTCTTTTATAAGCGGTTATAAGTAAATGTTTCATCCAATGAAATGGATATTTTTGCCTTCTTTCAAAAAAAAAATTTCTACTGACATGCCATAATATATTTTTTTTAATACAAGCATGTAAGCATTCATTCCTTCAACAGCTAAAGAATTTCTTAAATGTAAAATTGATGGCATGAATCGATACATATTAAAAGAAGATAATAATTGAACCCTCCTCTTAATTGAATTTATAATCAGTAATTTAGTAGTACTCGGATTTTACCACCTTGGCTATTTTTGTCAGAATTTTATGGGGTCAATTGACTGCTCCAAATCTTATATTGTGGCTCCTTTTTTATGCACCAACTGAAACTTCTATATAAATAAAATAACGGTCAACTATCCCATCAGATCCTTTTTTTTCTTTTCTTGGTACAAGTTTGTGAGACCACAACTCGATTCACACACACTCCCAAATTAAATATCAACTCAGTTTACAGCCATCATTTGCCAGCAGTAACATGAGACTATTATTATCATTAGACTATAATTTCAGTAACAAAAAACTATGTCAAAAGAAATTAGATGAGATATACAGTAGCCCTCCATTCTCAGGTTTTATTTGCAAAGCTGTATCACCTCTCCAAATGATATAAATGCAGTTACAGAACCCATAGTTGTACAATTGGGCCATGTCAGTATGTCACCATGGCAAACACACCTTGCAATTCAAGGAGAAGATGAAATGGAGCTGCCTGGATTAATTACATTCTGGAAAGAAACCGTAACATAACTCTAGGTGATTATATCAGGGACCCTCCAACTATTCAGGCATCTGACAGGCCCAAAACACAATGCACTGATGCAGGGCTAAGCTATTAAGCTAATCCTTGCCCAATACTTTTGCCCAAAAAACTAACATTAAACACATACAAGGAAAGCAATTATTTCATTCTCCTTGAAAAATCCCTAAAACACAATTTTATCTATACAAATGACCTGAGAGCAATCAACAAAACAACAGCTCCTAACCAAAATTGCCTAAAAGAACAAAAATAGGAAAGCAGAAGACAGCACAAACATAAAATCTACCGACTACCAATCATGATTTAACTAAGGAGAAAGATAGACTAAACAGAATCAACTTCCTTCGTATCAGCACCGTTTTCACCGTCTTCAATGGACTTGGGCTTTAGAGGCTTACCTGTTTGTGCCCCTGACTCCAGGCTCTTGTTTAAGTTGAGATAGGTGTACAGAGACATGCCACATAAAGCAACAAAGGCTCCACAAAGGCTAACAGGTCCCGGGTCAGATTTAAACAAAATATATCCACCAAGCATGATTACTATGGTTTTGAACTGACCAAGCACCACATGAGAAGTAGCTGACGTTGCACTGAATTTATGTTAAAAGAAATCAGTATTCATACTTTCAAACAGCAAAGGGAAAAAAAGCCATAATAATTGTTATGATATTAAGCAAGGATGAAGTTCTGAGAATAGCCATGGTGCTCTTCACCAACAGGAACAAAACTTTTTTTTCTTTTTACTGTATTTGTTTGTTTGTTATTATTGTTATTTCTCATCATTATTTTATTTAAAGAGAACCCCCAGCCCCAGCATCTTTTGGCGCCTCACCTTGGTCAACTTGTTTGTCTCAAACCTGTGACCTTTACTTGTCAGAATATACCTCAACCACTTTGGTCATCAATGGTCAATGACAATGAAGAGGGAACAAGTAATTCTAGGAAGAGCAGAGTGGCTTGTTAGTTAGACCTTATCCAAGACAAATTGCTGCTTAGCAGTAACAGGGAATAAGTTTGCATTCTTAGTAGACATAGTTGCAAATTTCTAAGGTACACTTTAAGATGATTTGGGGACTTGGAAGAGTAAAATATAGTGTAAACTAGCATTACCCAAGTGCTAGAGCCCCAGACCATTGCAGCAAAAATCCAAAAATGGCAGAGATAAAGATAGCAGAGGTGCTGTTCAGGTTCCAATTGAATGCGAGAACACCAGGTGGGTCCAGCAGAGGCATCAAAGCCATGAAGAAAAATACCGTAATAGGCGTTGTTTTCCACATTAACCTGTAATTAGGAAAAATAATCATGCAAGTAGCCTTTTAAAATGTAAATCTATTTAAGTTCTGAAATTGCTTGTTCTTCCTTTCGTACTTGAGAAATATCATACTCAGCCTTTTAAAATG
Organism: Carex arenaria; assembly: GCA_964058825.1. Lineage (NCBI taxonomy): Eukaryota > Viridiplantae > Streptophyta > Magnoliopsida > Poales > Cyperaceae > Carex > Carex arenaria. The sequence goes on from CAXKVW010000263.1 coordinate 93,060, forward strand.
TAAACATATTTAAGTTATGAAATTGCTTGTTCTTCCTTCCCTTACTTTGGAAATATTAAACTCAAGCTTTTGGTAAAACTTGGTTCAGACTTCAGGCCAAAACTAAATCAATTATATGGTAGCTCTTTTGCTAGAGACCCCAACTGAGTTCAGATTATTACTTGGTAGGTGATAGAGGCGACAGAAGGAACATTAAAGAAAAAGAGAAAAGAACGAAAAAGAGATTACGCAAGGGCAGTCCAGTTGGCAGTTTGTTGCAGATTTGACCAAAGGATTTTATTTACTGCACTTGGGATAACCCATGCCAATGCGACACATGCACCAAACAAATTGAACTCCAAATCTGTCACAGTCGCCACTGCCACTCCAGCACAGACCACACCCAATGTTATAACCTGCATGGGAGTACATGTAATTTAATATTGTTTGGCAGATTTAAGATCATCTTTTTCCTTGTGGTCTTGTTTTGGTTGCACAATTGAGTTTGTATCAAGAATAAAGTGGAGGTGCCAGTACCAAGCACCAGTTTAACAAATTCCTAGAGCATAATATGCTCATATAGAATGATACTATTTTAGTTCGACCAGGAACCATTTATGTTTCCTTTCAATCCTTGAAATGTGCAGGTCCAAACATGGACAATGTTCTTTGCATTACCATCTTGTCATGCTGATGTGATATATCTGCTTTTCACAACAGGGTGGTGCGGTTGTGTTGATAATTAATTACCTTTTTTGAAGACACTTTCTTGTTAAAAATCATGAACTCAGCTAGAACAATTGTAGGTGTTACTGCAATTTTTGCCATCTGATAAAATCCTATGCTGCAAAGCCGAACAAATAACTTATCAGGAAAGCTTTGGTTCAAAACCCACAAAATCTCAAAATATTGCATAAATTCTGGTAAAAGTGAGAATGTCACATATAAGCTGTTTGCAGTGAATAATATTCTATATAAACCCCACCAGACAAATGAGAATGTCTCATTTATGATATAGCAACAGTGATGGAAACATGTGCAATATATGCCCCTTCCCAACTTTTCTCTCTACTCCCAATGAGCACAAGAGAGCTATTTTGCCCTATTTCGTTATTTAACAACTGTAGAGGAGGGAAGGAACAAGAGATGCTTTAAATTATTCTTTTTGTGTATAAAGGATTCTCTGGAACAATTTAAGGCTATATTCTTTCTGTGTATAACAGGAAAAATACTAGGAACTAACAGGTAGCAACATTTTGTAACTCCAACAACAATAATTGAGCATTTGAAGACACTGGAAATACTTCATACAATTTTTTGATAATGTAGGTGATCTTTCCAATATAATAAAATTTAAATTGGACCTATTATGTTGTAAGCTAACATTGGCGAGGCCGGTGGAGAGAGACATGACTGCACCCAATACAAAGAGGGAGGAGAAAGGGGTACTTTTGGAAGGCGGCGGCACTGGCAGTAATGAGAAAGCCCTAAGTATGGCCATTAAAAACCATGCAACCGCATAATGGATCAGCGAAAGAGCAACTGGGTAGTTAAACCCAACCTTCCCCATGACCTGTTCATAAAATGGTATCATATGTTGTCAAATTACAAACTTCCAATTCACCCAAATTATTCTAAATAAGTTTCAATCAAGACTAAAATTCGTCTAAATTATCCAATTTGATCAATTAAGACTATGTTAACCATCAGATTATGTACTTACACCTCAACTGAACATCAATGGAGGAGAAAGGTAGCAAGAAAGCATAACAGACCAGATACAAGAGGACTGGTGGTACATCATAAACGGACTGGTATGCTATAAAACTGGCAAAACCGAACAGTTTGCGTTACAAAAAGGAAAACATAAGGGCACTTCTTAAAAACAAAGAGCACTTCATTAAATTAAAATAAGGAAAATAAATCATACCAGTTTGTTTGCCATGATAATACTGACAGCAACTGCAAAATTAAATGACATTGCCACAGCAGGTCCACATAATCTCTGTTGCTGTCTCTTTGCACCTTCTGACGTATGCATTTCATGGTACAACAATCCCCTAAGCTCCTCCAGGGCCCTACCTGCAAGAATATAGAGAGAAAACTATAAGATTTTGTGCTTTAATTAATTGATAATTGAAGCTCCCATGCCAATCCAATAATAATATTCTTTCAACCCAAATAAACTCCAATATCAGTATTTTCCATTTTGCACCTTTTCATTTTTGTAATTGATGGCACCACCTCATCCCAGTTTACTAATTTGCAGTAAAATGACTACTCAAATTGGCAAAGGATTTTACTTTACTTAAAGAATGACAATCTCAAGTCAATTTCAGAGAAGTAAAATGACAATGACAGAAAATGAATTTAAGAGAGTATAACCAAAGACAATGAAATAAAATGAATTTAAGAGAGTATAACCATGGACTTTTTTAGTACAAACAAAGAACCAAGCCACCGGAGAAAGAGTATTATTAATTTGTAGACATGTACAGCATGTGATATATCTTAACATCTTCATACTTTTAGTAAATTCAAGATAAGCAAGCTTTGACATAGCCTGAGCATTACTAGAAAAAAAAAATTATTGTGTGAGGCATTATGTTTATTTATTACCAATGTATATAAATAACTAATTTGAAGAGCTAAGATAAGAAAATCTTAAAATTAAGGCACAAAAATGGAACAACTCCAAAGACCAATTGTGTAATTTACTCAAGTTTAATCTCTCTTGATGCTCAATTTGCTGAATTATTCAAAAATAGTTGGCTGAACACCAACAATGGACAACAGTTATTATGTTATTTTAGAAAGAAAGGAAAGCAATAACATATTATATTATTTTAAAAAAAAGAAAGGAATAACAATATAAAAATAATCTAGACAAAATATCTACCTTCCCCTGTCATTTTCATATTTTAGAAGCATATCAAACTTTGTAGGGATCATAACCTAAATGATAAATTAAGAGCAAAGGCTTGGTCCATAGGGGGTGAAAGTGATGAGATGAGGGGACGGAAGGGAACAATTTAAGAGTTGCTTGTTCCACGACTTTCTGAAAAGAGAGAAAAGGAGTAGATTTCACTTCCATTACCCTCCACATGAGTATTTTTTTGTCACTTTCAAATTTTGTCACCCCTTCCAACCCCCTCCTCTACCATCCCATTCCATTCCCTACCCTTCCCCTTTAACCTTTTTGCAGAACACAGCCTAAATGATATGGAATTTACCATAAGAAATCAATATAATGCTTCTTTTCTGCATGCCTTCAGTGTTTGGAAACACAAGCTAAAAGCTAACACAAATGATACAAGCCAAAAATTCACCTTTTGAAACTCTTCAGCTAAATTTACTTCTTTTTTTAGTTTTTAACAATGTACTACAGAAAGTTACTGATGTTTCAAGCCAAAACAAGTAAACAACTGATGTTTCAAATGACCATTTTGACCTTGAAGTTATTACATATTTCTAGTATGTAGATGGTGTCAGTTACATGACAAGTACCATGCGCAGTATGTATTCTAGCCCAAAAGGCAACGACATTAAATCATGGTGAAGAAATTTCTCAACAATGGAGGGGTTGATTTGAATAGTGAGCCAGCAATGAAAGAATAAATGAAAACGAAAATAAAAGAAATGTACAGATTGAATGAATGCAGATAAATTTAGAATTGAAGTGCTAACTTCCGAAGATTCCAAACAATGCTGGCATAGACTGAACAAAAAGGAAATCAGATTACTGCTTCTGTTTCCCGATTGATTAAGAAACAAAACACACCGAATATTGAAATCACTGAAATGCATCTACTTTGCTGTAGATAAAAGATAAAGTATTGAAAAAAAAAACAAGAATAAAGACAGGAAAACATCCTACCGAACAAAAATTAGAGTAAATTGTCAAAATGGGGTAAAGATTCATGTTTTTTCTGTGTTTTGCTCAAAATAGTCTGAAAAAATAAGAAGACCAGAAGAAATTGAGGAGAAATAAAAGGGATAAATCGAACCGGTTTCACCAGCATCACTATCCTTGCGCTTGATGAACCGCCTCCCGGTTCTTCCCAGAATCGATTGAAGCAACCCCATTGTAGCTTCCCGTTCGAGAAATGCATCAGCTTGGCCACATACTAGGCCACAGAATCACCTCCACATATTTCGGCAATTGGAACCGGAATCAAAAATTAGGGAGCGTATGTTTGTCTTTTCCTTTTGCGTTTCTTTTCTCTCCTCTCTCTCTTTCCCCCTCTTTTCTCTCTCACCCCGCTTGTAATTCTGTATTCGCATCCTCTGAGATATCTCAAACTTTGCGTGACTTTAAGGAATATCTCAACCGTTTCAAATACGTTTTGCACGAATCTTGAATCAAAATAATACTGCCCCTGCGCTATACCCGAATAGACACCGGACACGTCGGTCACGCAAAATTTGAGATATCTCAGAGGATACGCACTCTGTAATTCTTAGCTGTAGGTAGAGAATTACTGATGAACTTGGTGTACTATACACTTAAAATTGACAGAAGGGACCCCCCTTAAAATATTCGTTGGGGTAGTAAACCGGGTTTATTTATCTCTTGGGAGGTGTTAATCTTGGGATTTATTTGTTTAATTTAATATTATGGGAATAGATACGGTGTGTTACAGTGTTAATCTAGGAGTGTACGAACAGAACTAACACGGACCAAAAATAATTATAATAATAAATAAGAAAACATTAGCGGATTAGCCATGATCCATGACTATGGGTTTAGATCAGTACCGTCCGATCAGAATCCGAATTAATCCAGTGTGAAGTACAATGCAGGAGTTCACTTTAATAGTCGTGCCGAAGAAGATCGACGGTCCTGACCTAAACTCAAAATTTTAGTTACTTTAGGGATCTGAGTTTAGACAAACAAGCACGGGGAGATCTAAGATCTTACATGCCGTACGGTACATGGCCCGGGCCAGAGATGCATGCACACTTGGAAATAAACCTGCTGTTATTCCAATGGAGTAACAGGAACTGTTATTTCAATCTCTACGGTTAATTTTTGTTGAAATTCGTGCGTGAAAAATTCATTGAGATTCGTACAAGAAAATTTTTGAACGGTTGGAACCGGAATAACAGTTCCTGCTATTCCATTGGAATAACAGCAGATTTATTTCCTGCACACTTGTCTATACTTGCATGATGGGTTGGGCTGCAAACGAATCGAACCAAATCGAACTTACTCTAGTTTGAGTTTGAGTTTGAATATGATTTGAACCGAACTGATTTGATTTGTTTCAGAACGAACTAATTTCGAATCGAATTAATTACAAACTTTTTCTGAATCGATTTGAAGTCAATCGAATCACGGACTACAAAATTTTTGACAGCCACCGGTAGTTTATGCATTAGTTTTCTTCACGTGAAACAAAATTCACGTGGTTTCCTTTTACGTTTTACCTTTCACAAATTTACACTAATAGATTGTGAGCAAGTTCAAAATTATCTTACTTTTTACACTGCTGGATTGATTAAAAACACGGCATGAACCTAATCAAATGGAACTTATTCTATTGTTAATTTGTTACGTTGCCGAAGCATTTTTCTATTATAAGTCATTATATTAACAATTTGTTTGGTTCCTGCATTGTTAAAAATTGATGGTTGAAGTCGTTAGTTGCATTATAATTTGAGATTCGAACCTAGATAGTTCGCGAACTAATTTCGAAAGAACTATATCCAGTTTGATTTTGAGTTTGAATAAGATTCGAATCAAACTAGTTTGATTTGTTTCATAACGAATAATTAATTTCAATTTTTTTCCAAATCGAACTCAAATCGAATCACAAACTATGATTATTGCAAGTATTACAAGTAAACTGAAATCTTTATTAATTCTCCGTGTTATTTTATTTCTTTTCTTAAAAAAAAAAAAAAACGGAGGTGGTGGAGCCCGTGAAGGGGATCGATTATTGCTTGTAACCCCGACAACATAGATTTAAATTTGAAAATTCTATGCTTAAATTGATTAGTTTGATAATGTTGATTCGTGGGATTGTTTTTGGATGTTTACGTAAAGAGAAAACTCAAATTTTGATCCTTCGATTTTCTTTTCCGAAGGATCAAATTCATCCTTAAAATTTTCATTTGCGCAACTTAGTCATCGTACTTCTTCTTCTTCTTTAAAAAAAAAACTAGATTGGGCCATTTACTTTAAAGAAAAAAATAAGTTAGTCATTTCATGAAATTTCTTTTGCTGTTGTAATCAAGTGCAAATAGAAGTTCACAGGGCCGGATCCAGGATTTTTGTCAGGAGGGCAAAAAAATATTGAATCGGGTTTAAATAGCTAATCGGGTTTAAACCCATTAACTAATTGGGTATTTGATAAAAAAATAATGCTTGAACTTATACTTTATAATGATCTGACTTGTAATTTATGATATTCTGACATATAATTATAATTACCAATCATATTTCAAGAAATTTATTTTATTTTTAACTATAAATTTAACCCGAATTACCAATTAAACATTCAGAGGGGGGTAAAAAAATTTCCAGAGGGGGGCAAAACCAGTCGGAACCGATAAATCTCCACTAAAACTCGAAATCCAGGGGGGGGCGGCTGCCCCCCCCCCCTGGAATAGGCTAGGTCCGCCCCTGAAAGTTCAATCAATGTACTTTACTCAGTTTTCTCATATGTTTATCTTATTACAATTCGGTTTTATTTATTTTCAAATTTCACATAGTATGCATCAATGGATCTGTATCCCTCCGGTACTAAACGTGTATCCTCTGCATTAACTTAAAAGGGAATCTTTGGAGTTAATAAATCTCAACCATCCGATTTGTTTCAATATTAGTGCAAATTAGATCCGCATTAATATTGATAAGTCCCCTATGTCATAGACCGGAGCCGGATTGGCTCCGTTTAAAATCAAACGGTTGAGATTCATTAACTCAAAAGATTCTTTTTTGAGTTAATGTCGAGGATACGCGTTCTCCAATACCTGAGGGCACAACTAGAAAATAAAAACAGCATAAATTTAGAGAGTCCGTTTTAAAATTTGTGTCAGAATTAAAAGACGGTCAAAATTTTCTAATTGTACCCTCAGGTAACGTGAGGGGATACATAATCATAAAATCGATTGCAATAATGATTATTTTTTAGGTTATTTCTTTTCGAGCAACTTTACGAAGTAAACTTACATGTGAAACTCTCATTGTAATTATTCTAATCAATTAAAACTACATAAGCTAAATTATAGAGAAAAAAACTCACTCTTAGTCGAAATTATCCTTTGTTGGCACTTGGTTGCCGTTTAGATAGGGGTGCAAACGGGTCGGATATTATCCGACTGTATCCGGATCTGTATTCAAATTTTCAGATTTGGATAGTCAGATACGGATAATTTGCGGATATTGATACGAATATGGATACCGAATATGCGAATACGGATACGGATAATCTGTATCCGCATAAGTTAGTAATTCGGACATCCATTTTCTTGCTGTCTATCTTTTCAACTTTTCTATTTGACTTGAATATTAAGAGAAATTGAGGATCCTAGATAGTTGTCACTCCTACAACAGGCATGATGGGTCAGAGACTTTAATAAATACTTCTTTATAGGGTGGCATTAATTATGTCACTCTTAGGGGTGTAAAGTGTAAACAGAGCAGATTCGGAGCGGATAATGCTAATACCGTATCCGCATCGGTTTTTCAATGAGTGGATACGAATACGGATACGGATAGTAAACGGATACAGATATGGAATGGATAATCCACATATATGAATTCGAATACGAATATGGAGCGGATAATTGTCGGATATCGAGTAATTATACTAAATTTCATAATTTTAAATTACCTAATTTGATTACCTAAATTGACAAAAATTTAATAAACTTTTTAAATTTAAACAATGACAATTATGTATGATTAATTGCTTATTGGTTCAGAGAACCAATCCATTATCCTAATAGATTATATGATTTTCCTACCAAAATTCTTGAACTTAAACGAATATGTATGTTTTTTGGGAACTTCGCAAGGGTGAAATGAATTGAAAGCTGCTGAAAGATTAAATTTCAGATCTGGATATATACGGATATCTGCTCCGTTTATATCCTCACGAAATTATATGTATCTAGATTATTTTTCCATATACTAAAAATATTCGTATCTATATCCGCAAATATCCATATCCGTTTAATCCAGATACAGATAGTAAGCATATTCGGAGCGGATTATCCGTGGATAATCCGAATCCGTTTACACCCCTAGTCACTCTACTACCGATTCTATTTACTATCTCATGTCTTCATTTATGTACTAAATAGTCTCTTTTATAATCTTACTTGATTTTATTCAAATTATACGAATCAGTGGTGATTAATTTTAGTTAAATAGATATATTATTAATAATTGCATAACATGTTAATTTTTTATATGTATTTTTTAATTAGAAATCCAAATTATATCCATATCCGTATTCGTATCCGATAATATCCAATCCGTGTTCGTAACCGTTTAATATCCGATCCATATCCGTATCCGATTAATATCCTATCCGTATCCATATCCAACAAAAAATACGGATACGAATATGGGTTTACCACTATCCGATCCGTTTGCACCCCTACATTCAGGTGACAGACCAAAGTTCATGTGTAAAATATTAATTTATATCAGACACTGATTAATGCGTTAAGTTGGTCTTTTTCAAAAAAATAAAGGGAATAATTTGATTCTTTTGCTAAAAATACATTAAAAAACTAAATTGATATATATGAAAGCTATAACTAAACAAATAATTCTTTTTAAACAATTTAACGAGCAAAACTTATATTTTTCTCTTGCATAAATTACGTTGTGCGTTATTGTCAAACATGAGCTACATGTTGTGCGAATCCGTATTCTCTCGGATTACTCAGGTTACATGAAGATACAATTAGAAAAATCAGATTATTCTTTAACTCTGACAAAATCTCAAAATAAATACCCTATGTATCTATTACAAACACCGAATTTCTTTTAATCCGACTTTTAGACTAATTTAGACAGTTTTTTTTTTTCTAATTATATCCTCAGGTACCTGAGGGGATATAGATCCTGTTACTGTTGGGTCCGGATCCCCTAAAGTAACACAATTTTTGGTTTTGGATCGAGACCATCCGATTCAAATTCGTTCTTGAAATGTGTGCATTCAAGATTTGAATGAATTGTCTCAGATTCGAATCAGACAGTCCCGGTTTAAAACTCAAAAATTAGATTACTTCACTGGATCTGAATTCGTTATTGTTGGGGTCCTACTAACATGTTAGTGCTTTATGTCTCTATCTCAGAGTTTTAAACAGCGGTGCAATGGAACATTTATAGAAACAGGACTTGGGGATTTTCTTTTTTATTTCATAAACGGTATTTGTTTATTATTTGCAAATTGTTTAGGAAAATAGGACCCTTCTAATTGTACCCAAGAATTTGTACCCACTTTTTACCCAAACCAACTGTCATTTGACGCTAAAAAATACTGTAACAATAAGGTAATAATACTGTAACAGACATTATAAAATACTGTAAAAGATGAGATAAATTTTGTAAAAAATAATAACTTGCAACTTCCAACATCTTTGTACTTGGTGTACTTTGTACTTTCAAAATTGTTGTACTTTGACAGTTAATGACAGTTAACTGTACTTGTTTTACTTAAGAATCTGCCCACTTGTGTACTTTCCCCCTTCTAGAAGTTTTTAATTTTTTTTAAAAAGAAATTTCTATCGTTTTAGAAGTTTTGATTATTATTTTTTTTTCATTTTTTTTAAAATTCATTATTTTTTTTCATTTTTTGAATTAAATAATCTGTAAAATTACGGATTCAAACTAATGAAATTGAATATAGTAAAAAACAGCTGCGTAAAGTGCAAAAATAACGACAAAATCTATATTCCAAAATACTGTAACACAACATTATGAAAAGTTGTAACAATAAAGTATCAAAACTGTAACAAGAAATACTACAGCAATGAAGTATGTAAACTGTAACAATTACCATAACAACTATAAAACAACAAAAATATAAAAAAAAAAACTTTATAAACATAACTTTGTAACAAATATAGACAAATAATGTAACAAATATAGACAAATATTGTAACAAATTAACTCATTCTGTATATCAATCAGTATCAACATACTATAACAAATGTAGACAAATAATGTAACAAATGTAAGAACAAACTGTAACAGATATACTGAATATCAACCAGTGTCGAAAACTGTCTCAACTGTAGACAATTAAACTAAGACTGAACATCAATCAGTATCCAATACTATAACAACTGGAGACAAATAATCTAACAAATGTAAATAAATATTGTAACATATTTATCTAATACTTATACACAATGTTCCCAGTGGTTCTTCTTACACACAGGAACAAATAGCCATTTGATTGTCTCAAACTGTTGGCCAGGCAGTTGAGGAATAGCCATCACCACCTGTTTCTCTGTGTATGTGTGCATCAAGATCTGCATTTTACAAGAGAACATACTGTAATAAATATGAACAAATAATGTAACAAAGGAAAATCAAAACTGTACAGTACTACCAATATGAAATGAAATAATGTAACAAATGACTAACATAACTGTAGCAAATAATGTACAATACTACAACAAATTCTAGAACTGTAGCAAATAAATGTAAATGAAAATACAAAAAGAGAATAAAAAATTACTGAGGTGTAAGGGGAAATGAAAAACTAAGGGTGAGCAACTAGTGTTTCAAATTGCATCACCTGCAGAACGACCTCAACCAGTTGAACAAAAAAAATTATATGTTAAACATGCAAACATATAATGTAACAAATGAATAAAAATACTGTAACAGATATGAATAAATACTTTAACAAACATGAATACACTAAATTTGCATGCAAGAGCACTGAGTTAAATAATGCAACACATATAAAACAATACTGTAACAGATATAAATAAATACTTTAACAAACATGAATACACTAAATTTGCATGCAAGAACACTGACTTAAATAATGCAACACATATAAAACAATACTGTAACAGATGTGAACAAATACTGCACAATCTTGAATAAATAATGTAACTGGAGACTGTAACTTAGATGACTGAACAAATAATGTAACATACTTAAGGAAATACTGTAATTTATACGGAGTGGATCATGTAACAAATAGCACATATGCTGTAATAATCACAGTCTGAAGACAAGATCTAGATTCAAAATTAAAAACAAGTATAACTAGTTACCTTTGAGCTTTTTGTGAAGATTTTCTTCATTCATATACTCGATTATCTTTGACCACAGCACGAGGCCGCCTCATGTGAAGATCAAGAGTTGTTCATTCCTGCCTTGTTTGATCCATAGCAGGGAGAAGATATAGACCAAATCGAATGAACAGATCGGTAAAGGAGATCAAGAGTTTCCGTACGATCCCTTGAATCGCTCCGATCTCTACTTACTGATATCGCCTTCCGATCTCAGATTATATTCGATGATTAAACCTCCAATTAGTTGAATGTCGCCTTCCGATCGTCGATCGTCAGAATGAGATCGTCACAAGTTTCACGGCAGCGAGCAAGATGATAAAACTGCAAAAAAAAATACGACAAATCTTAGAATTAAAACTACAAATATTACAAAGAAAATAAAACTGCAAAAAAAATGTACACAAAATACTGTAAAAGATACTGTAACAACTGTGGACAAATAATGTAACAAATATAGACAAATATTGTAACAAATTAACTCATTCTGTATATCAATCAATATCAACATACTGTAACAAATGTAGACAAATAATGTAACACATGTAGGAACAAACTGTAACAGATATACTGAATATCAACCAGTGTCAAAAACTGTCTCAGCTATAGATAATTAAACTAAGACTGAACATCAATCAGTATCCAATACTATAACAACTAGAGACAAATAAATTTGCATCACCTGCAGAATGACCTCAACCAGCTGAAAAAAAAAATTATGTTAAACATGCAAACCTATAATGTAACAAAGGAATAACAATACTGTAACAGATATGAATAAATACTTTAACAAACATGAATACACTAAATTTGCATGCAAGAACACTGACTTAAATAATGCAACACATATAAAACAATACTGTAACAGATGTGAACAAATACTGTAACAGATGACTGCATCATGCAGACTGTAACTTAGAGGACTGAACAAATAATGTAACATACTAAGAAAAATACTGTAATTTATACGGAGTGGATCATGTAACAGATAGCACATATGCTGTAATAATCACAGTCTGAAGACAAGATCTAGATTCAAAATTAAAAACAATAGAAAACACTGTAAATATCAATAGAAAACACTGTAACAAATGCAACTAAATAATGTAACAAACATAAATCAACACTGAACGAAAGAAAAACTAATTTCGTACAACTTGCAACTGCAAACATAAATCTGGACTCTGATCTTAATTTTGAAAGGCAATTGATACACTTGCAACTGCAAAAATGAAAATTAAAACCTAATTTCGTACAATGAACGATGAACTACTGGAAAAATTGAGAAAAGAATATTGAACAAAATTCAGATTATTAATTTAGATTCAGTGAGCGATGAACTACTTACTGATATCGCCTTCCGATCCGTAAACCTCCGATTATAGTAGATGATTAAACCTTCGATCAGTAAACCTCCGAGATAAAGAGAAGATGATATCGCGCAAGGATAAAATCGTAGAAGAAAAATGTAACAAATGTAGATCAGCAAACCTCCGATCAGTATTATTAATGGAAGAAAACCTCCGATCAGTAAACTTCCGATCAGTAAACCTCTGATCAGTAAACCTCCGATCGCGAGATTCAATCGCGAGATGTAATGGCGGAAGGAAATGCAATCGTGAGATGTAATAGCGCAAGGAAATGCAATCGCGAATGCAATCGGGAGAGAAAAGAAAAGAATCGCCAAAATAGGAAGCGAGAGGAGATGAAATCGGGAAATCTGGGTAAAATCGGGAAATTTTTGAATTAGCGGAAATGAAATCGCCAAAATAGGAAACGTGCAATGGTGGTTTATATAATGGACGCACTGACCGTTAACGACGGTTAACCCAGTTGGATAGGGTTGGATAGGGTGTGGGTAAAATCTGGATACAAAACAATGGGTATAGAAACCTTTTCTCAGGAAAATAAACTTGGAATATACATACTTTTAAAAGAAGTTATCAGCCAGAAGGACAACTTAAAAAAGCACCAATTAAAGCACTTATTGAACTTAAAGTCCAAGTAGATTAATAAAATATTATACCAACTTTTAACTCAAAGTAAAGTCTTCCTTGATGTGAAGTGTTTGATTTATATTTATAATTTATATGATGAGGAATTCAATTACACCATACGGCACATCTTAACATCATATGCTTATATGTCATTTTTGTAATTTTAAAATATAGACAGTCGATTCAAATTGTTCAACGTGATATTTATATTAAAATATATTTGGAGACCAAATTTTATAATTTTTTGGAATTTATAGTATTTATTAAGATGTGTACAAAATTGCTCGTTTGAGACGATTCTGGACCATTAAAAAAATAACGGTTTTAAAAAAATCTACATAAATACTAAAAAGTTCCAAAAACTATAAAATTTGATATCCAAATATATTTTAATACGGAGACTATATTGAACAATTCGAATCGACTGTTCTAATCGCAAAAATGACTTATAATAATATTGTGTTAAGATGTGTATGGTGTAATTAGATCCGTCCTCTACTCCTCTTTGGATACGTTTGGATGAATCAAGAATAGTAAGAGGATAGTAGCTATTTCAAATTTGAGGATAGTAGCTATTTTAATATTTTGTTGGATTAGTAGAATAGTGAGCTAACTCACAAAAGACAAACAAAAAATAGTGGCTATTTACTAATCCAAACACACTCAAACATAAATTAGTAACTCAAAATAGTGCTAATCAGAAATAGTAGCTATTTTTCACACATCCAAATGCAGCTTTTATATAGAGTGACTATTGAGTGACAGAGAAAAAAGCAGGAACAAAATCCAATGCCTAATTCTAGATTCTCTGTGCCGACAATATGCTGAACCCTGCTTGCATATTGTAGCATAAAAAAAACAAATATTAGGAAACGATTAAAAATTTCAGCAATATATTAACAAAAGAAATTAAACTTTTATGTAATTAGCATCGTTCGAAGATCGAATCCAATACAGCTATACATTATCATCGGAAGAAAAAAAAAAGAATTAAAAATTAGAAAAAATTAGAATGCATTTTTGATATACATTTATATTTAATAGTTGCGTTTGGGCCGGATGTGGCCCTGTCTTACATGGTTCAATTCATGGCCCTTTATTAACTTATAAGATGTGATTTTAACTCATAATTGAGTCGGCTAGTATGACATCAGTGTTATTTGACACTAACTTCAAAGCTGAATTGATAGATTTCAAATAATAAATTCAATCCGTTCAGACTGATTTATTGTACGAGTGATGTGTTTACATGTAAGCTTTATATTTTTTTCAAGTTATTTTAGTATCAAATAAAGCGGTCAACAATATTAAAAAATAAATGTATTAAAATTAACTTAAAAACTCCTACATTTGATCACTTGACTTAATACTAAATAAATTTAAAAAATTATAAATTTTGTATGTAAATGCACAACTAATGAAGTAGATCGGTTTGAACAGTTTGGATTCGTCGTTTGAAGCCGATTAGATATATTTTGGAATTGGTGTTATATAGACCGAAATGAAATTGATGTCATACTAGACAGACTCTTCATAATTTTTTGGAAATAAAGAATACTTATACAATTATTTATAGTATGAGGTTCGTTCTTACAAAATGTTTTTATTACAAGTATGATTGTGAATGTCGCTCTTACAATTATTTTGAATCTCAAAGAAAATTTTATTACAAATACGAGGATGAATTGATATAGCATGTAATGTATAATATTTAATTTGAGAATATATTGGGAAAAAAACGACATATATAAATGGTTATTCGGATGTGTTTTTTCAAAAAGGTTGAAAATTGTCATCATTTTTGGGAGTCAGTATCCCTCCGACATCTGAGGTGCAATTTATATGAACGAACGATCTGGATTAATCCTGACTGGATCGAATTCAATCTCGTCTATAAAAACTATAGGGTATCCGTTTTGAGAATTTTACTATATTAAGGTTGCGTTTGGATAGACTAAGAATAGAGTTATTCTCAGAATAGTTGTACTATTCATAGAACAAACACATCCAAACAACATATAGCTTTTGGGTGTGTTTGGATGAATCAAGAATAGTAGCAATAATAGAGTTATCCTCAATTTTAGGATAGTAGCTATTCCAAGATTTTGTAGGAATAGTAGAATAGTGGGCTATTCCATAAAAGACAAACAAAGAATAGTGACTATTCGCTAATCCAAACACACCCAAACGCCGGATAGTAGCTCGGAATAGTGCTAATACGGAATAGTAGCTATTCTTCACCCATCCAAACACACCCTTTTAGAATAGCTCAAGAACAGCTCTATTCCGCTATTCCACAGAAATGTTGGGTTAGCTTAGGAACAGCCCATAGTTTCATTATTTTGTTCATTCCCTCAATCGCTATTCCAAACATACAATCCAAACAACATTTCTACTAATCTGGAATAGTCCAAATTAGTACTATTCTCAAACAACTTGAATTAGCACTATTCTCAAGTACTAATCCAAAAATCACTATTCTTCCACTATTCCTTGCACAATCCAAACACACCTAAAATAACAGTCCATATTTACTAATTGCACATCAAGTACCTGGGGATAAAAAATTAATTGTTTCCATTTCATAGCATTACGTAATATATTTGAAATACATTTTTATCTGAAAATAAAAATAAAAATAGGTAAGTACTTATTTTGACTAATTATCGTCACAGTGTCAGATCAGACTGGACTCAAGAAAAATTAAATGCTTAATTATCCGAACCAAACAGCTGGAACGAAAGTAATGAGCCACCAAACACAATCACAGTCTGCATAGACCATACGGTGCCCATGAAAGATATATATAGAGAGAGTGTGTGGCTAATATCAAATCGACTGTTTCTGAGATTCTGTACAAATATGTTGTTTTTAATTTTCAAAGTCTCAAACTGTTAGATGTGATCTCTATGTTAAAATGTACTTAGAGATCAAATTTTTATTTTTTTTTACTATTTATTAAGCTACTTTGAAAATCGTTGATCAAAAAATTGTTAGATGTGATCTCTATGTTAAAATGTACTTGGAGATCATATTTATATATTTTTTTAATTTTTTTACAATTTATTAAGATACTTTGAAAATCGCTGATCCAATAATGAGTTAACCAAACAATAAAATCAGACTGGACCATTGGATCAACGATTCACTGATTGTTAATTATTATTAATTTTACAGAGAATTCTCACTTTGACAAAATTATCGATTCTCATTTGCTGATTGTTAATTATTATTAATTTTATAGAGAATTAGTCTTTGGTCTAGTGGCAAAGGTACTGCTCTCCGTATGGGAGGTCGCAGGTTTGAAACTCGGAAGAAGCAATTTTTTGTGGATATTAAATAGTTGAATGACTTGTCCTTCAACCTTTACTAAATTTTTTATTAATTTTACATGAAAATTTCAATATTAAATTCTAGATAATTTTTTAAGCAAATGTTGGGTGTCAAGTTATCAAACTATGCAATATTCACAGGAGATTATTCATCCGAATTTTAAATGTGTGATCCTGCACGGAAAGCATTGCGTTTGCCACTATACAAAAATCAGATTCTCATATTCTGACTAATTTTAAAAAGAAAGATATTCTAAATTGTTTTTTATTATTTCTATGACATATATTTTTAATTTAATTTTATTGACATAGATGCTCTCTTTTTTGAGACTTGAGAGCAGGTCTGATGCCCATACTTTGGTACGATGGATTCAATTACCGTTCGATCTATACTAAGATGCGTGCACTTTGTTTTAATTTTCGTGTGTCTGTTTTAATATTCGTACACACAGATTTAGAAACAGAACGGATGGTCTCGGAGCTCATTGGACTCAAAAATAAATCCGATGGGCATCAGACGTACTCCGTTCTCTTTTTCTGAGGACAGTGCCGCCTTATATATATTCATGGACATCTCCACTTTGTTTCAAACTGGAGAGAGTGTTTTTTTTTTTTTTTTTTAACTTGAGCGCATTATAAATAGGAAGAAGAAAAATAAAGTTTAGAAGGCAATCAATATCAACTAACATGTTCCAAAATGGAACAATATGAGATATTTCCAATTATTCATATTCCTGTATGTAGCCCCACCTACCTTTCAATCTATCTAATATAAAGGAGCTGCTCCCCTCGTATCTTACCAGCCAAAATATTATTTTTATTTAAAAAAAAGGGTATGCAAAAGAATGAAAAGATTACCCACAAAATGTGCCACATGTTCCCATTCTCTCTTTCATTTCCAAAATTTCCGGGGAAAGATGAAATTATAATTAATTGCTGCGAAGGTACGCGTGAAAACGGAGGATTCAACCGGAGGATCGGAATTCGGTGCTCGACAAATTAGCAAGCAGAATTCTGTTTTTTTTAAATCAAACTATTAATTTGTGTTGAGATTTGTACGTGAAAAAAAATTCAACAGTTTGATTTAGAAAAGTAGAATTCTGCTTGATAATTTGGCAAGCAGCAGAGTCGGATTGGATACGGAGAGGACAATGGAAAATTGTATCTGTTTTATTTTTCAGATACATATATAAGATCGAATATTAGAAAGATATGAATACGGATTGATTGGATATTTATTAAAAAATATATAAAAATTATTAAAAATTATCAAAGTTATAATATTTATCTAATTATAATAATTATAGTGATGAATAACATAATTTTTTCGTAATCTATATTGAATTATATATATACATCTACCATTCGGATGTAGAAAATTAAAATTAAAATCAAATATGTATTTTTATCCGCATAAATATTCAGATATCAGATATGTGTATTTAATTTTTAAATACGGATCATATATTATCTGCTCCGTTTTCACCTCTATGTGCAGGAATCCATGCAATAAATTATATTTTATTAGCTATTTGGTCAAAAACTCAAGATTCATAGAAAAGTTTTCATAAATTATACTTCCAACGACACTGTACATTATATATAACAAAAATTTATGAAATTTAGGTGAAGTAATTAATATTTTTTTTTATCAAAGTATATGAATGCCTGTGGCATATAAGATCTAATTAATTTGACGTCAGTTATAAGATCTATATACTTGAAAATGTACTATTTGATACTTTATTTTTTCAAGACAAATTTCTATTTACTTTGTCTATTTAATTAGCATGTGATACTTCAATAAAAGGCCAAATGAAAAACAAATAATTATTTTGAGCTTAACTAAATTCTCAATTATTTTTTTTTTTGGTAAGACATGGGATCTCATATCTCACATTATTGCATTATAGATGAAACTTGTTACAGTTGAAAACATTAATAGCTTTACAAGAAAAATAATATAAGCTTACATACTAACATATCATGCATTCCAACTCAATCCAAGGGACGTGTCGGAGATATTATTGGTGATTTTTGCCTACCGTTTTTAATGCAATTTTTTATATAAATAATATAAAACAATTAATGAGGACGATTAGGAATAGACAACCAAATAAATGTTTTATATATACGACAATTAGGGAGGCTCTTCCGGCGGATTGAAAAAGGGTTTAAAAATAAACACCACTCGGAGTCAGATTTTATCAAAAATAGCACTCCCGCGGACTGAATCTGCGTATCCAGAGGGACCAGATCCGCAGATTGAGCAAGCGAATCTGAATCTGCAGACTGAGCATGCGGAACCGTGGATTCGCGGATTGAATCCGCTTATCCGAATTTTGACAGCAAATTAAAAATAATTAATAAATTTACAGCAAATTAAAAATAATATAGAATTAAATTTAAAATTCGGATACGCGGACTTAATCCGCGAATCCGCGGTTCCGCATGCTCAGTCCGTGGATCCGAATCTGGTCCCTCTGGATATGCAGATTCAGTCCGCGAGAGTGCTATTTTTAATAAAATCTAGCTCCGGGTGGTGATTATTTTTAACCCCTTTTTCAGAGTGGTAGATAAAAAAAATCCGCTCTTCCGGTAGATAACATTCATACAAAACAATAAGAAAATCATATTCTTAACTAATTAATTATCTCAATCTTAATTATTTTTATTTTAGAACAAAAGACAGATAAACAAATACTCTATATGCACAATAATCAATGAAGCCTACAATTATTTTTACCTATTGTAAAACAATTATGTCTGCCAATCCTTAATATTAAATTAATTAGTAGATTACCTTAATCTAATTAGTCTACCTGAGTACAATTTCTGTGTCAAAAAAGAGGGAAAACATTTTAACAGAGCAGTTTGTCTTCCCCTCTGATCGGAAAGGAGTGAAATCACGTAAAATAAGAAATAGAATCTGAATTCGTGTCGCGTTTCTAATTAGAAGCGGAGGTGACAAAGGAAACAAGAGGAATTCACACAACTTTTCTCCTTCGAAATCCCGTCAGAAAATCCACGTTAAAAGGAAGGTATTTGACGAGAATTGTACGGAACCGCATGAAGTGATGCAAAACCCCTTCCTTCTCTCTGTTTGCTCTGATTGATGATCTGATCGCGAGTTGCTTTCTCACCTGCTCCGATGAAGTGTGTTTCTATTTCTTCTCCTCGGTTCTTCTTCCTATCCACCGTCAAAAAAAATTGTTTTGATTTCCTTTCTCTTACAAACTTAAACCCTAGAAGCTAGATGCTGATGGAATTATTTGTAAATTAAAAGAAGTTTACGAGTAATTATATAATTACCGAGAATGAATTCTTCTAAGAAAATAATCTAGCCTATCTTAAAATTTCAATTTAAAATAATATCCCTTCTATTCTATTGAATTTTTCTATTGAAATTATATCCTATTCTATTGAATTTCATATCCCTTCTATTCTATTGAATTTCAATTTAAAATCACATCCCTTCTATTCTATTGAATTTAAAATCATATCCCTTCTATTCTAAGAAGTTTACGAGTAATTTTTACTTATTTTGTTTCCGATCACAATGTTCATCCAACGCATGGATTATAAAATCAAAACAACACTGCATGAAATCAAAACAGCTCTGTTAAATTCTTTACCGAAAAAAAAAAGGCCTGTGCTCTCCAACAATGTTCACGTGTAAGCTAAGCTAATTATGGGGATGGAAATGGGAAGCACGAGCGGGAGATGGGAATCATTTACCTAATATAGAACTTAATTAATTAACTCCCAAATAATCCACAACTTTACAACTATACAGCATCGTTTATGATTTTTATTTAGACGGTCAATTTTGCCCCTTAACTATTTCTCTTGCTCTTTAATTTTTTTAATGACTGTTTCTTAACAATAAAGTTGCTAATATGTGTTGCTCTTCTTCTCATAGACAAAATGAGAAGGAGCTGAATCCCAAACGCTAATGACTTTTTCATTCGTGAATAATTGATGTTTATAAATCTAATATCACAAGGAATCGAATTCTTTGCCCTCTAGGGAATAGGATTTTCCTGCCTCAGTGTTGCTGACACGTGAATTCAAAACAAAACTAAATTCAATATTTAATTTTTTAAATTTGTCTGGCTGCACTTGTCAGTTACATTGGAGCAGGTGATCCGAGTTCATATCACAATTACAAAAATATTTTAGGAGATATACTTTGATACTATTCCCATTTAATTAGTGCTTTAGATTAAAATCTGTTAGTTTGAGGCATTACATACTTCTAAAATAATATGAGCGTATGATATCAAATTATGACTTTTTTTTATTAGGTATACATACTTTTTTTTTTTCTGTATTTTGCTTGCGTTTTTTTTCTTCAATTACTTTATTGAATTCTATCAATCAAATACTTTCTATTATACAAATAAAATAGTTTTAGTACTGCATATTTAATATTAAAATAAAACTACCAAATTAAAATAATAAAGGATATAATCTTAAGTTAAAAGTCCTATACAAAAAACTATAATTATTTTAGCATGTACTAATAATAATGGATGAGAGAGATAATGCTCATAATAGAGGGTAGAGTTGTACATCTTATTAATATTTGGGTTAATTTTTTTTGTTGGGGAACACTAATAAAAGTCTTACTCAATTATTCTTTCTCTTCTCTTCTTCTTTCCTCGCGTCCGTTTCCTCCGGAGAACGTCGAAGGCAGAGCGCACAAACACTCGGAGGCTTTTCGTCAAACACATGGAGGTCAAGAAAGAAACCACCTCCAAATCCCAAAATGCTAACCGAACCGTGAGCCCTCCATGGGCGGAGATGTTTCGCTCCGCCTCGCTCCGCTCCTCGCCGGACCCATCACTTCCTCCGACATCCCACCACCAGCCAAGCTCTTCCTCTAACCACTTAATCACAGACCCGTCAGCTCGCCTCGCTGTCTACATAGCCATGGCTCACGCCGGGCTCGCGCTCTGCCTCGTGACTATGTACGGCCTCTACCTCCTACTCTCCGACTTCCTCCGCCCGATTCAATGGGCGATCCTCTGCTCGATTCCCCTTCGCGAGGTGCAAGGCGCGGTCGTCTCCTTCTGGGACGAACCTCTCAAGCAAGGCGTGGTCGCGACCCTCCTTGCTCTCCCTGCCGCTGCTCTCCGGTCATCTGCTATGACCCTAGCCGATGCACGCGCCGCCCTACTCCGGCGACCACTCCCCCCGTCCCCCTCCTTCCCACGTCTCCTCCGCTGGCTCCTCTCGAGTTACCTCTTCCTCCATTTGTCTACTCACTTTGGCGTGGCTTTCTCCCTTGGTATCCTTTTCTTCTTCTCCATCTTCATAAATCCTAACCATTTGCTACTTAATCGTTCTCTTTCCAAATCCATATCATCTCCTTCGCATACCCTGAAAACGATCGTGGCCGTTGGCCTAATGCTTGGCATGATCCTAGGGCTCTTAGCCGGTGGAGCATTTTTCTCCTACAAAATCGGGGTAGAAGGCAGAGATGCTGTTCTTACCCTCAAATCTCATGTCCAAAACAACAATTATGCAGAGCGGATCGGGTTTAAACAATGGATGGATGACAATGACATTCCGGGTTTGGTGGACAAATACTCCGGTATGGTTTACGAGACAGTCTGGGATCAAATTGACCAAGTGGCTGATCAATATAACCTAACTGATTTCACTAACGGGTTTCGGCATTTCTTAATTTCACAATCAGCTGCACCCGTTAGCCCCGTTGACCCTGTCGTGAATGGGTCAACAGTTATGATCAGTTCCAAATTACAAGATATTACTACTAGGGTAAAAAATCGGGAATGGGCTGAGATTTATACGGAACTGGATTCATTCTTCAGAGAATTGTTGGTTACCAGAGTAGATTTGGTTGTAAAGGCAAAAGAATTGGCCTTGCAAGGAGCTGAGATCCTAAAACGGGTGCTCTCTGGTGGCACATCAGTTTTAGGCGGGAGCGCAAACCTGGTCTTCTCTATCACACTCCGTGTAGTCTCTGGTGCGGCAGAGGTTTTAAATTTTGTATCCCAGCTTATGGTTTTCCTCTGGCTTTTGTACTATCTAATAACAGCTGAGTCAGGTGGGGCCACCGAGCAAGTAATCGAGATGTTACCTATCTCAAAACGAGTTAAAGATCGGTGCGTGGAGGTGATTGATCATGCGATCAGCAGCGTGCTGTTGGCCACAGCAAAGCTGGCCATCTTCCAAGGCTGCCTAACATGGTTGCTATTCAGATTCTTTGAGGTGCACTTCGTGTACACTTCCACAGCTTTTTCCCTCATAAGTCCTTTAGTTCCAATTTTGCCCCCATGGCTGTCATCACTTTTTGCGGCCGGGCAGCTGTTGTTGGAGGGGAGATATGTGAAAGCGGCTATTGTAACGGCTTCGCATCTAATTCTGATGGATTATGGTACACAAGTTATACAGGAGGAGATACCGGGTTACAATGCATACCTTACTGGCTTAAGTATTATTGGTGGTGTGGCACTCTTGTCGAATGCTTTGGAGGTAATTGTTTCATTTCTACTTGTGTTTTAGTAATTTGGTTCAAACTTGGTTAACCCAGGTTAAGTTTTTTTTGTTGTAGTAGTTAAATTACTTAATGTTTGCTTAAGCACTAGGATACGGCCTTGTAGCTGAAAGGCTGAAACCAGGCTGATGAAACAATGTATCAAAGGTCTTTTATACTGCTTTTAGTCATAGCCGATGCAATACAAATTTACATCTGTTATGTGCATAGCTCAGCAGCTAATCCAATCAATTGGATTTCAAATTGGTACCCATCTTTTACACACTTAAAACTGTACTAGCTTTTACTTCTGGTTTACACAGTAAATTCCAACAATGCTGAGTTTTTTTACAAGTAACACTTGTTTGAGCAATTATGCTTCCATTTAAGCCCATTTACTCTCAGCTGCTCAATCAAAGACCAACCAAGCCTCGTTTGCAATACCCAAAATCTTGTTTTGCATTCTATATAATGGTTAATTGCTAGTCATTCAAAATGACATGATGTTATTTATCGTATTATTAATTTCAGGGTGCAATAATGGGCCCGCTTATACTGACGCTTGTGATTGCACTGAAGAATCTGTATTCAGAGTTTGTTCTAGGCGACACCAACAAAAAGGCAAGCAATGACTAGTATTTGTGTGCTATATTGGTACAACAATTATATTCAGATTTGTATGGTACTGTGCTTGAAACCGTTTTTGTCTATTATTCTTTATCTCGTGCTGCAGTGGTTACTTTTTTTTTCGAGCCTTTTCTTTTTCTTTTTAGACGGTTTTGATTATTGATTGTTGTAAAGTCATTTTTAGCAGTTAATGGAGTAGTACATTTGTATAGGTCCCAAACAGTGTGCTATATATCCAGTACAGAATGTATAGAGGTTTCATTTTAATTTTTCTTTGCTATGTTTCCTTTGCTATGTTTTTTAATTCGCTCACCTTTAAATCTGAGATATTTCAGTGACAATATGCTTCCTTTCTAGAGTTGCTACACTCGCTTCCTATATAGTACATCAATACATAATTCAATTAACCGATTTCGTATATATTTACTAGGATGGAAGGTTTGCACTATTTCAACTCTTTTATTTTAATAATTTTATAACTATATATATATATATATTTTGTTTTCAAACATTAAATCAAAGTGTATAGATTGGCATTTTATTGTTGTTTAGTGTCGACCTGCGGTACACTTGTCAATCTCTGACAAGGTTTCAAAAAAAAAAGTGTCGACCTGGGGGCTGATAGTTTGCTTGACAGAGCGTACGACAGCGGTTGGATTTGGGCCATGCCTTCTTGTGTCGGATCCCCGTGTCAGGTCACCTCCCTGAAGAGGTCTTATCGGGCCGCGCTTAAGCCCCTCCAGGCCCATTCCGTGTATTCGTTATAAGGCCTTGGGGAGCCGTATTTTTCTGCTGTTCTTGGCCCAGTTCGGGTGTGGGATTTTAGGTCCTGCGGCACATGTCCCTGTCACATTGCATCTATATATTACATAGAGCACACCTTACTATAAAACTCAATACCTTTAATTTTAATTTTATGAGTCGAGGAAACTTAAAACAAATGGAGAATTTAGTTCTACAAAAATATGTTTTTATAGAAATGACTTTATTTTAATTTTAATTTTAATTTACAAAAATATCCTTGTAAATTTATAAATATATTTTTATTATGACAAAAATCCTGATCACATAATTCAAATAAATTGACACCACTTACTATGACTCTGCTACTGCTTGTTTGGTTTCATTGCCATTAGATATCTGTTGCAGTTGCTATATATTGAGATGACTTAATCTATGTGTGCAAACGGATCGGATAATTTCCGATCGTATCCGAATCCGTATTCGAAAACTAAATACGGATATCTGATATCCAAATATCCGTGCAAATTCATATGGTTTTGAATTTTCATTGTCCGTATCCAAATAGTAAATATATACCATATAATTTAATATATATTATGAAAATATTTATGTATATATTAACGGATATCCAATATCTGATCCGTATTCGTACGTATCCGTCAAATATCCGATTCGTATCCGTATCTAAAAAATAAAAGTGGATACGGAACTGTCCGATCCGTTTGCATCCTAACTTAATCCCAATTTCCTTATGCTTGAAACCTACATGGAGTATGTCAATTAGAAAGCGTCTAATTTATTTTGTATGTGTATTTGTTAAGATACTTTGGAGTTGAAATTAGGTCATTAAATAAGACTAGTTAAAATTTTACTACTTCGCACAACCAAACAGGAATTGGGCCGAAAGGAAATATATTAATTTATTGAGGCCCAAATTAGTGATCTGGTAGCAGATGGTTTTACAAAACCATGGCCATTGTGAAAGAATCGGACTCAGCTGGCAGCACGTTGCTTTTCCGATTTTAACCGTTCAAATTTATTGAAATTTGTGCATGAAAAAGTTTTTTTTTATCGAGATACGCAAATTAAAAATTTTGAATGGTTGAGATCGGAAAAGCTGCACGCTGCTTTTCTCTAAGAAAATCATAAGAGTCGGATCCGTTGTGAAAACCTCCAATCGCTAGAATTTTCGAAAATTTGAGCAAACCAAACCAACCCCAGTTCGCTCCATCTTTTGTCCACCTATGCAACCAAACCAAACACAGTCCCTCGGTACCTACCCACTACCAACCAAAACCCTTCACTCTGTTTTCCTTATCCTTTTTCTTGCGCCTCACACTGACTGGTACTGGTAGCAGACTTCCACAAGTTCCCTTTCCCTTTCGCTTTGCCAAGCCAGGAAGAGAAAGAGAGCAAATAATGTCTTCAGAAAGGGATTGGACGGCACTACCGCCAGAACTGATCCATCTAGTCTCTCAAAAACTCCATGATCTCCGTTATTTCATTCGGTGTGGTGCTGTATGCAAGAGGTGGTTCTCCTCCATCCTCCTCTCTGATCCTCCTCAGCAACGACTTCCATGGCTTATCGAGTACAATGAACAATTCCCCAAGGCATGTCCTTTGAAAAGAGAGCTACGGTTTTATTCGTTTGTTAACGGCGAAAGAGGTAGCATCCGGATTCATGAATCTCACCGTGGTAAGGTCTACCACAGACCATGTCACAGCTACCTTCTCGTTGTAGATGGTAAGGTCATTTCTCTACTCAATCCCCTCACAAACGAGGAAATCTCTCTCCCACAGCCACCTTCTCGTCCAATTTTTATCAGGCCAGTCTTCAGGGGTGCAGAATCGAGTCGAAATTGGCAGTGGGACATCGCCTTAGTTTCTGATGAGGGGCGTTGGAGATACGTGACCTATCATCCGGATAAGATGGGATGGCAATATGTTGACAATTTGTCTTTTAAAACTTGTTATTGTGATGGAATGATTTTTACTACAACGAACAACGGCCGTACCCTGGTGTTTGATGTTGCCTCAAGAAAGAAATTGTACACAATACCTCCACCGCATGATGATCCTTTTACTAATAGTTACGTTATTGAGTCATGTGGAGAAATTTTAGGGGTGTCTTTGGAATATAAATACGAAATATCACAAAGAATTGTTCCGTCTTTTAATTTTTGTATTTATATGCTTAATTTGGAAGGGGAAAAAGGACAACCTTGCTGGGTCAAGATGAGTAACATTGGAGACCAAATAGTTTTTTTGGATTATAATAATGGTTTTTCTGTGAGAGCTACTGGTGGACTTCAAGGGAACTGCATCTACTTCATATTTGAAAATTTCGCTTCATTTTTGTTCAACAATATCAGTAAACTTTGGAGGTACGATATTGCCACTGGTACAAGTGAACCGGTGCCTTGTCCTTTTGAACGTTGTACATGGTTTGTTCCTAATCTGCGTTAGTCATTTACTGTATTGCAGCTTTTTGTGTGGAAATAACTCTGCTATGTATTTTGTTAACTGAAATAAAGTTAGATATTAATTCTGATTATGTCTTCTTTTCATTTCACTGAAGCATCATTGCTGCCGAATGTAGGGGCCATATATTATATATGATTATTATCTCTCAATATATATGATGTCGCTGCATGTAATTTTGCAAATTATATATTGATATCACAATAAAAGTTGTTTTTATTCTTGTTTCTTATACGTGACTGTCTTTCTTACTAATAGAAATAGATTTTGAACATAAAGTTGAATTTAATGCATTTATTCTCTGTCGTGCTTTGACTTTCTGTTGTTACTAATGTATAATTTTTTTTTTATAACAAATCATGCATGTGTACCTCAATTCATCCATTAACGTATAAAACTCCATCTATCAATTGCCTTTTAGTTTCTAGCAATGATATAAATTAACTAAGTTGCTTGCTGGTTGTTATTTTAATTTGGGTGTATAGGTATATAATTATAGCTAATTAATAGGAGGAAAAAAATTATAACACCAGAATTAATTAAATAATATATTTTTTCTTACTAATGAATATGGTGTTTGCGCCATTTAAGCCTCCATAAACAATATAATAAATTGTAGCACATTAATATACATGTTCGCACACAGGTATACTCCTAAGTTTCAGTACAGCAAGCTGTACCTTTTAAAACTCGAGTCTACCTCTGGTCAAAACTGCAAGTGCACAGTCCTACCGTTGGTATAGTCGGGTATCGTATCCACAGGGACGGAATAAAACAACCGGACTCTGCTTAGATTGACTAAAATTCTAGAAGTAAGAAAAGGTTGATTTGTTGGTTGTTCTAACAATTCTACTGATCAATAACAATATTAAAATGCTTAAAAGAAGATTAAAAGTTGTTTTCAATTTATAAAAAGGGTTTCCAGGGTTTCAGATTTCGTATCTGTCTGGCCCCAGGGTATACAGCCCGTATAGAATCCTATACGGTCCGTATAGGCCCCTGAGTGAATACTGCAGCTACTGTTTCTGTGTTGGTACTTTTGTCTAGGGTTTCCATCGACCAGATCTAAGTCCCTTACCTCAGCTGTCGCAATTTTGGCTTAGAACCCGATTTACCGGACTCAACTACTCCCCTCTTAGATTCGTTAACCCTCAACTTTCGTAATTTTGGACTAAGTTATCTAAGTTACTTGTCGGTTTACTAAAGGTATCCAAGGACTTTCGCCTCGAGGAAAGTTTCCCTTTCAGTACTCCTTGGCCCGAAAACCTACCTCATATACTTGGTCTAGTTGGGTTGAGTATCATAGACTTGGCTCCTAACAATTAGACGTGCGCATTCATCTAACGGGATGACTAATCAAACTCAAGCAAGCAAAAACCAAGCAATTAAAATACTACACAACAAGATAAAAACTAAGCATTCAACACAAATTCAAGTAGCATACAAGTAAAACCAAACGTCAACTACATCTTAACCCTAGAAACAGTAAATTTAGCTACTCATGTTCTCAAAACAAAGCATAATAAAAGTTATGAAAGAGTTCATAGAAAGACAATAGAAAAATCCGAAGATCCGTTGCAAAACTTCTTCTTCTTCTTCTCCAAGTTCTTCCTTGTCTCCCAAGCACCAAGAATGGATCCAAGATGTCTCTCAGATCTGGAATGATACCCCTTAATGCCCGAAATCGCGTATTCAAAGCCTTCCTTTCCAGTCCCCCCAGCTGTCTCTGTTTCCAATTCCAGCCTGGGTTTCCGAAATAGCTTGTACGGTCCGTATAGGATCCTATACGGACCGTATACCCGTGCCTTGTCTTGGAGAATTGTTGCCTCTGATATGCAACCTTATGTGTGGTTGGGCTGATCATGTACGGACCGTATGGAGAGGAAATTCGCCCATTTCCTGCAAAACAGCAAACAAAACATAGCAGTACCACATTCTAGTAATAATAAAGTAAAAAGGTTCATATTTGTAGGCTTTAAGGCACAAGTTCTGGTGTAAATTTGGTCGCAAACTAGGCAAAATAAGGAGACATCAAATTCCCCCAAGCTTGAACTTTGCTTGTCCTCAAGCAAAAATTCTAACTTAGGTGTGGTTCTGGTACTTGGATTTACCTAAATGCAAGTTAAACTACTAAGAGAAAAATTTGCATGATCTTGCGTTCATTAGAAACCTAAAAGGGTCATTTTGGATAGTGAATTGGTTTTCCTTTGGTCAATTTTGATTCACCCCACAATTCAATCAATTAAACCTCATATTCAAGAATGTATTGTTATTTGCAAGAACTAATCAACCAAACGCACCAATATCTCATTTTTCTACTAAACATATGCCCTCATTTGTGGTGATTTGATTTCTTTTGATCCCCCCCCAAGCTTGGAACAAGCTTAGGTCAGAAAGTTGTAGACCTCGTGTGTTGGTATCATGCAAAGTTTGTTTTTGATTGTTGCTTTTGTGACACTTTGATTCTTTATCCTTAGTACAAGTTCGGCTAGCTATAAGTGGTGAACCATACCCAACCGATTTAATTCAAAAGCGCATTTGCGTGCTCTTGGTTCGACCTTTCCATGACACGAGCTTACACTTTTGATGTAGACTCGGCCATTTTATCAAGTGAACTAGCGGAGCAGAGTGTCAAAGACTCATTACCATAAGTACGTCATAACGCCGTAACATAGGCAAGCGGAGTCCTATATTTTTCAAAATTTTCAATTTTACCCATTTTTCAACTGTTTTTGCTACGATACCATGATTACACACATTCAAAGGTATTCATTCACACCAGTGAATATCCCAATCTTTCTTTTTGTTTCAAACCCCGTTTCCCTATTTAAATAGGCACAGTTCAGTTCCATACGGTCCGTATAGGTTCCCATACGGTCCGTACAGTGTTCCAAATGCTTTTCTTGGTACAATTCAAATTTTTTTTTTTTCAATTCCACAAAGTTCCAAAACAATCTATCCTATATGGTTCTTTCAATCAAACATGGGGTTATTTCCAATTTCACAATTTCGTCCAAAACACAACCAAAAATTTTCAAATTGGTCCCTAATTCTCGCAATCACACAAATTTATCCACAAAACACAAGAAAAATAAAAATAAACATGCACATCATAACTAAATGCAAACAACTAATCACCCCCCCAAGCTTAGTCTGAGCATTGTCCCCAATGCTTCAAGACATAAAAGTAAGATAAAGGCTGGGGTAGTGGAAACAAACCTGATCAGTCAGTAGAGGGGTCGAAGCGCCAGTCGCGAAACTGGTCCTCAATGTCCCTAATGCGGTAGTAATAGTCGCTCATCGTCTCGCTCATCTCATCCAGGTGCTCAGTGTGGAGGGAGGTCTGGCGCTGGATCTCGAGAATGTGGGCCCCCTGCTCCTGCTGAGTGTCTCTGATGTCGGACATAAGCATGTAGAGATCACGGATAGAGGGGTCAGCTGGGTAAGGTCCCTGAGGAGATGGAGCTGCTGCTGGCTGGGTGGAGGAGCTAGGAATGTCCCTCGCACGCCGTGTCTGAGGAGGAGGAGGAGGTAGTGGGCGTCGATGAGCCAAGTAGAGTGATCCTCAAGATCGATGGGTGCAGCGAATGGGAGACGGCGTTCAGTGCCATTGGCGAAGCGCCAATCGTAAAGGTCACTGTGACCGGCGGGACCGCGGTGAATCTTTATGAAATGCTGCAGCTGCAAACTCTCTGGGTTGAGAGAGGCAGGTCCACTGCAGAGACCGCGTCCAGGAAAAACATTCAGTTCCAGATTAGACTTGATGATCTGAACAAACAAGCCAATCTTTAACTTGCTGCCAGATCTTTTGGACTTTTGAAGATCGAGCCAGTGCTGGACCATGAGAAGAGCCAAGTCAGGGAGATCAGGGTTAGGGTTGAGCATGCTGTCCATCAACATGAGATCGATCTGATTGCCGCTGTTGAGGGTCTCACCGCGTGCAAAGATGGTACAGGCTAGGGCACGCTGGATGATGCGGAGAACAGGGTGAGAAATGAAGCGTGCACGGTACTCATCATTGTGGGCTTTGGAGTTGCCCGTGATCTTCTCCCAGAAGATGTCTCTATCCCAACCTTCGCGGAAGCTGAGGGTCTCAGTGGTAGGGGAAGAGTGGAACCTGAACCAGCTGCGGAGAGCGTTGAAATAGACCCGCTGAGTGGTGTTGCAAAGGCAGAACTTGATGAAACGGACATCATTTTCGTCTCGTTTGAGCTGAAGGGACGAGAGAAACTCTCTTGTGTCCATCTCATAGCAGTTGTCTTGAAGGGTCCAGAATTCGGGAGAGAAGCCAACTCGAGAGGTTAGGTGGAGGAATTCTTGCTTGACTCCGAGTTTGCGGAGTGTCTCAAGGTCCACCATTTGAGTGTTCTCAACCGTCTTTTTCTGCAAAGTCATTAAGTTCTCAAACATGCGACGAGTAGGCATAGGGAAGTGACTATCCGCGAAGCTATCAGCGCGGTCGGTGTACTCGCCAGATAGAGTTTGCTCGGGGTCAGAGTCATAGGGTCCCGGAGAGGGTAGTGGTGGTGGTTGAGGATTCCTAGGTGGTGTTGTTCGGGGCCTCTTTGCTTGGGCGTGCTTGGTTCTGCGTTCCCGGTTGGGGTCCATGGCTCTGTCAGGAGAGGTATATGGGCCGTATAAAAGGTTGTGCGGACCGTATAGAGAGAGGGCTTCTCTGGTTGCTGGCAGAGAGGTTGTACGGTCCGTGTGGATTGTTGTACGGGCCGTATGGGTTAGGGTTTCGGTGACAGTGGAGTTTAGCGGCTGAGCAATGGAGAAAAGCGGCAGATCTGCGAAGGAGAGGAGAGAAAAATGGAAAGTAGAAAGGAAAGAGAAAGAGGAGAAAGGGACTTACCTGGACGGTAGATCGGAGACGAAGGCGGAGGCGGCGACGACTAGATCGGCGGAGATGAGGAGAGTCGGCCGGGAGAGAAGAAAAGCGGAGGAGAGGGGAGGCAGAGGCGGAGGTGGCGGGCCGGATCTCGGGTGTACGGGAGCTCGTGCGGCCCGTATGAGGAAAGCGACAAAAGTGGATGGTGTGGGGCAGGCCCTGTCGGCTGGGGGGTATAAAAAGGAAGGGACCCAGACGAAGAGATGCAAAAAATGGAAGGGACGCGCCTCCTCAGGATTCTGCGCCGGTTGGGGTCTATACGGTCCGTATAGAAATGCGTACGGACCGTATAACCCAGAATTTTGTGAAAACTGCTTCTGAATGAAGAAAAGCAGTTGTACGGCCCGTATAAAGTGTGTACGGACCGTATAGCTTCAAGAATGTGCTGCTCTTCCTGTCTGATCAGAACTAAAATGCAACTTAAAAATTTGAAAATTAGAACTAACTCAAAACAAATTTAAATATGCAAAATTAAATACTGTTCTTAAACAAAAAGAAATGCAAAATTGAAATTTTTTTTTTTTTTTTTACTTGGGTTGCCTCCCAAGAAGCGCTCGTTTTAGGTCTTGAGCTCGACCACCTTTCTCTACGTTTCTGCTGGAGCGGGGTCAGAAAGGAACTGAGTACACCGCTCATTGATCGGATGGTCAGCAATGTGATGCGACTCCATCATGATCAATCACACAGCCAGGAGATGAAAGCTACACATCTGTTTAGTTGTTTCTATTTTTGGGTTTTCTATTTTGGGTAGAACATGTAATAGGGTTATGGGGAGTTTTTTCTATTTCTTTAAGGTGCACATTCTTGCTAAGAATAGAAAACGTGGCCTATAACTCCTATTTTTTAGGTTCACTTCTCCTATTTAAATAAAGGGCTGTA
The DNA here is from genome assembly GCA_964058825.1 of Carex arenaria. Classification (NCBI taxonomy): domain Eukaryota; kingdom Viridiplantae; phylum Streptophyta; class Magnoliopsida; order Poales; family Cyperaceae; genus Carex; species Carex arenaria. The sequence goes on from CAXKVW010000263.1 coordinate 125,772, forward strand.
TGTATTGTATTAAGTTAAGAGAATAATAAGAAAGGTTTCCTTTGCCAGAATATTCTCTCTCTCTCTCTCATTCTCTAGATCCCTAACAAAACTGGTATCAGAGCCAGGTTCGCTGCCGACAGTCCGTTCGGCGGTTCCAGGGCTATCAGATCAGTCTGCTGCCGCTAGGGTTTCAGTTTGGATTCCTCAATGGCATTCGCATCTTCTCGAATCGACTTGGCACCGCTGACCTCCACCACCAAGTTCCATCTGTGGCAAGTTAAGATGAAATCTCTCCTAACTTCTTTAGACCTCGAAGAAGCTCTTCTTGGTGTCGACAAAATAACAGGCACAGATGATGAGAAAAAGAGGAAAGACTCCAAAGCCCTTGCACAGATCATGTTAAATCTCTCAAACGAAATTCTACAACAAGTTCACAAGGAGACAACCACCAAGAGTCTATGGGAGAAGTTGGAGTCTCTGCTCATGACAAAGACACCCGCAACGCGGCTGTATGCAAAGGCCCGCCTCTTCTCTCACAGGATGGAAGGTAAACCTTTGAAAATTTATTTAGAGGAATTTCGTGAGATAGTTAATGACCTAGAAAACCTCGGTGTGAAAACAGATGATGAGGATTTAGCCATATTGTTGTTGTACCATCTACCCACATCCTATACTCATTTCAGGGATACCCTTTTGTATGGTAAGCAGACCATAACTTTAGATGAGGTCATGACCAGCCTCCTATCAAAGGATATGATGGACTCATCTAAAATTGAGAATAGTGGAGAAGGATTGTATACAAGGGGTAGATCAACTGAGAGGGACAATTCTGGAAAAACACGGTATAGGTCGAAATCCCAACATAAAAATCTTATTTGCAACTATTGTAAGAAGAAATGTCACATTAAGAAGAATTGTTTTAAGTTGCAAAATAGGAATAAGGCCAAGGCAGAGGAAGGGAATTCATCAAATCATGATAGTGCAGATTATGTTTCTGATGATCTCGCATTAATGGTAGAAGGGAATATTGATGGTGAGAGTTCAAATGCATTTTTGGTTGAAAATTTAAGGGATAAGAGGAGACAGGAGTGGACTCTTGATTCAGCATGTACCTTCCATATAACACCAAATAGAAGTTGGTTTAAAGAATATACTGCTGTAGAAAATGGGGTAGTATATATGGGAAATGAAGCATCTTGTGCAATTAAAGGAATAGGTTCAGTTCAAATTCGCACCAAAGAAGGCACAATTCTCACTCTAAATGATGTGAGATATGTTCCTGAAATGAAAAGGAATCTAATCTCCTTAAGTGCTTTAGAAGATAAAGGCTTTCATTTTTCAGCAAGGGACGGTATTTTGAAAATTTCAAGAGGTCAACTAGTGGTGATGAAAGGCATAAGGAAAGGCAACCTCTACATACTGGAGGGTGAAACAATAGAGAGTAGTGCTTATGCTGTAGAGGCCAAAGATGACACAAAATTATGGCATTTGCGCCTAGGCCACATGGGTGATCGTGGTTTAAATGAATTATGTAAGCGTGGTCTACTTGGCAAATGCAATATTTTCAAAGTTGGTTTATGTGAGCATTGTCTGTTTGGAAAACAAAAGAGGGTATCATTCAACCGAACCGCTAAACATGTGACAAAAGGCATTTTGGACTACATACACGCCGATGTTTGGGGGCCTTCGCGTCAAGCATCGCTTAATGGGGCCCGATACTTTGTAACCTTCATCGACGATTTTTCAAGAAAGGTATGGATTTATTTTATGAAAAATAAATCAGATGCTTTTAGTAATTTTAAACTCTGGAAGGCTATGATAGAAAAACAAACGGGTCGTGTAGTAAAGAAATTAAGAACCGATAATGGGATGGAATTTTGTTCGGGGGAATTTAATCGGTTTTGTCAAGAGAATGGAATTGTTAGACATATGACAGTTCCATATACCCCTCAACAAAACGGAGTTGCAGAAAGATTGAACCGTACACTTCTTGAGAAAGCAAGGTGTATGCTTTCAAATTGCGGTTTGGGAAAGAGATTTTGGGCAGAAGCGGTAAATACGGCGTCCCATATTGTGAATTGCTCTCCACATGCTTCTCTTGACATGAAAACACCTGAAGAATTGTGGTCAGGAAAACCAGCAGATTATGGTGACTTGAAGATTTTTGGATGCCATGCATATGCACATGTAAGAGAGGGTAAACTTGATCCACGTTCTGTGAAGTGCATTTTTCTTGGGTTCTCACCTGGTGTAAAAGGTTACAGACTCTGGAACCCTCAAACATCCAAAATACTTGTATCTAGAGATGTAGTTTTTGATGAAAATTCTGTTTTGAAAAATAAGCAGGACATTACAGAATCAAGCAATTCTCTGTCCTTTGATGGAGAAAAGATGGAGAAAACACAACAGACCCATCTCTCTGATGCATTACCTAGTGCCACCATTCAATTTAGCATGATACCCCCTGGTGAGGTGACACAGCATGCAACCTCTACTGGCACGACTAACCAGCAGCAGCCCATCGCTCCAGAAAATCACGTCAGACCTGGACCTAGTTCAGGTGGAGTGCAAGAAAGAGGCCAAAAACAGTCCATTGTGGCTCCAGAAGGTGTTCAAACACAAACAATTGCTGCTGCTCGTTCAAGAAGAGAAATTAAGGCTCCAAAGAGGTTGATTGAAGAAACAAATTTTGTTGGCTTTGCATGTGCAGTGGCAACCGAATTGGAGTCTGACGAACCCACATCATACTATGAAGCATTGAGCAGCCCAGATTCTGACAAATGGGTGGAGGCAATGCAGGAGGAGATGCAGTCACTTCAACAAAATTCAACGTGGCGTTTGATGAAATTACCCCCCGGCAAAAGGGCAATTAAATGCAAGTGGATTTTCAAGAAAAAAGAAGGAATACCGGGGGTTGAAAACATGCGTTACAAGGCTCGATTGGTTGCAAAAGGGTACAGTCAGATTCCAGGTGTTGACTTCAATGATATTTTCTCCCCAGTAGTCAAGCATACTTCAATTAGGTTGTTACTCGGGTTGGTTGCTCGAGATGATTTGGAGTTGGAACAACTAGATGTTAAAACAGCTTTTCTACATGGGGAGTTAGACGAGGAGATTTATATGGAGCAACCGGAAGGTAACCATGTTAAAGGAAAAGATCATTTAGTATGCAAATTGCAAAAGTCTCTTTATGGCCTTAAGCAATCACCACGTCAATGGTATAAGAAATTTGATAATTTTGTTTTACAAATTGGTTTCAAGAGGAGTGATTATGATCCTTGTGTTTACTGTAAGAGAAGTCATACCTCTTTTGCATATTTGTTACTATATGTTGATGACATGCTCTTAGCTGCCAAAAGTTTGGAGGAGATCAAGGAAATTAAGTTGCAGTTGGAGTCTGAATTTCATATGAAGGATCTTGGGGCAGCAAGAAAGATTTTAGGCATGGAAATTTTGAGAGATAGAAGGAATTCAAAATTGTACCTATCTCAACAGAACTATGTTCTTAAAATTCTGGAGAGGTTTGGGATGGATAAGGCAAAACCAGTAACCACACCCATGACAGCACACTTTAAACTATCAAAACAACAAGCACCTGTTTCTCAACAGGAGGTAGAAGAAATGGCAAAAATACCATATGCAAGCGCGGTGGGATCATTGATGTATGCAATGGTGTGCACCCGTCCAGATCTAGCACATGCCGTGAGTGTTGTGAGTCGTTTTATGGCAAATCCAGCGAAGGAACATTGGCAAGCAGTGAAATGGATATTTAGATATCTCAAGGGCACACATTCAAGCCACCTCGAATTTTCAAGAGATACTACAAACCTGATAGGCTATGTAGATGCAGATTATGCAAGATGTTTGGATACTCGACGATCAACATCAGCATATGTGTTTACTTTTGGAGGATGTGCAGTAAGTTGGAGATCAAGGCTTCAAGAGTGTGTAGCATTATCTACCGCTGAAGCAGAATACATGGCCCTCTCAGATGCAATTAAGGAAGCAATTTGGCTTCGAAATATTCATGGCGAATTAACTCAAGGCATTCAGAAGTTACGGATTATGTGCGATAGCCAAAGTGCAATATACCTCACTAAAGATAGTATGTTTCATGAGCGTACTAAGCACATAGATGTGAGATATCACAAGCTGCGTGAAGTATTGGCAGAAGGTGACATAATTGTCGAGAAAGTCAGTACAGATGACAATGCAGCCGACATGTTGACAAAAGTCATTACTTTAACTAAATTCAAACATTGTTTGGATTTGGTTAACTTGGTGTTGCAAGGAGAAAGGTCAACAAAATTAAGGGCAAGGGAAACATGGAGTCAGGATTCATGAATGAAGTCGAGGTGGAGATTTGTGATGCGACTCCATCATGATCAATCACACAGCCAGGAGATGAAAGCTACACATCTGTTTAGTTGTTTCTATTTTTGGGTTTTCTATTTTGGGTAGAACATGTAATAGGGTTATGGGGAGTTTTTTCTATTTCTTTAAGGTGCACATTCTTGCTAAGAATAGAAAACGTGGCCTGTAACTCCTATTTTTCAGGTTCACTTCTCCTATTTAAATAAAGGGCTGTATGTATTGTATTAAGTTAAGAGAATAATAAGAAAGGTTTCCTTTGCCAGAATATTCTCTCTCTCTCTCTCATTCTCTAGATCCCTAACAAGCAATGTAGTGCTTGAGACGCTGACCATTGACCTTAAAGGTCCCACTCTCTCTACTCCAGATATCGATTGCACCAAAAGGGTACACCTTCATCACTTGAAACGGGCCAGACCATCTTGACTTGAGTTTACCTGAAAAAATTCTCAATCTAGAATTAAACAGAAGTACAAGATCTCCTTCTTTGAACTCTCGAAACATAATGCGTCTGTCATGCATTCGTTTCGTCCTCTCCTTGCAAAACCTGGCATTCTCATAAGCTTGTAAATGCATTTCTTCCAACTCATGCAAGTCAAGGATGCGCTTTTTGCCAGCTGCAAGCAAGTCCATGTTGATCGCTCGTGTGGCCCAGAATGCCTTGTGCTCGATTTCGACTGGAAGGTGGCACGGCTTGCCATACACCATCTTGTAGGGACTCATGCCAATTGGTGTCTTGAAGGCAGTGCGGTAAGCCCAAAGTGCATCATGCAACTTAAGAGACCAATCCTTCCTAGTTCTTGCCATTGTCTTCTCCAAGATCGACTTAATTTCCCTGTTAGAAATTTCAGCTTGGCCATTAGTTTGAGGGTGATAAGAGGTGGATACCTTGTGCGTCACCCCATGTCGGCTCAAGAGATTGTTGAATTGTCGGTTGATGAAGTGCTTGCCTCCGTCACTAATGACAGCTCGAGGCACACCGAAACGAGGGAAAATGACCTCATTGAAGAACCTTTTCACCGCATTCGAGTCAGCTTTGCGGCACGCCATTGCTTCAACCCACTTCGACACATAGTCGACCGCCACCAAAATATACTCATTCCCTCGAGAAGACGGGAATGGACCCATGAAATCTATGCCCCAAACATCAAAAATTTCTACCTCAAGGATAAAGTTGAGAGGCATTTCGCTTCTTCGCGTCATGTTTCCAGTTCTTTGGCACCTGTCACAAGCTAAAACAAAAGATCTTGCGTCTTTGAAAAGAGAAGGCCAAAAGAATCCAGATTGTAATACCTTGGCAGTGGTTTTGGAGAACGAGGAGTGTCCTCCGTAAGCTGATGAGTGGCAATGAGCGAGGATAGAACTCGTCTCCTCGTGTGGAACACATCGTCGGAATATGCCATCAATCCCAACTTTGAAGAGGTAGGGCTCATCCCAAAAGTAGTACTTTGCATCAGATTTGAGTTTCTTCTTCTGCTGAAAGGACATGGTGGCAGGAAAAACTCCGGAAACCAGATAATTTGCTATATCGGCATACCAGGGAGCCTGCTGCTTCTGTTGAGGGGTTATACGGTCCGTATGGCCGGCTGTACGGTCCGTATGCTGGATCGCGCAGACTGTGTGAATTTGTGTACAGGTTGTATGGATGTCCTCCAGGTCAGAACTAATTGCAAGGAGTTGTTCATCAGGAAATGAGTCATTGATTGGCAGTTTAACCGTGGTATCCTCCTCCCAATGAAGACGGGAAAGGTGGTCAGCCACAGAGTTCTCGACTCCCTTCTTATCCCTGATTTCAAGATCAAACTCCTGCAAAAGAAGAATCCATCTTATCAGTCTAGGTTTAGCATCTTTCTTGCTCAAAAGGTACCTTAATGCGGCATGATCAGTGTAGACCACTATCCTTGAGCCAACCAGATACGATCTAAACTTGTCGAGAGCAAACACAATTGCGAGAAGTTCCTTCTCGGTGGTAGTGTAGTTCATTTGGGCCGGATCTAGCACCTTGCTAGCATAGTAAATAGCACATGGCCTTTTGTCCTTCCGTTGTCCCAGAACTGCTCCAACTGCATAATCGCTGGCATCACACATCAACTCAATTGGCAATGACCAATCAGGTGGCTGTAAGATAGGTGCAGAAATAAGAGCTTCTTTCAAACTGCAAAAAGACTTAACACAATCATCAGTGAAAACAAAATCAGAATCTTTAATAAGTAGATTGGTCAGTGGTTTCGCGATCTTAGAGAAGTCCTTGATGAAGCGGCGATAAAAACCTGCATGTCCAAGAAAACTTCGAACCCCTTTGACATTTGTTGGGATTTCGAGTTTCTCAATCACCTCAATCTTTGCCTTGTCAACCTCAATTCCTCTCGAGGTCACAACATGTCTCAAGACAACTCCCTCTTGGACCATGAAATGGCATTTCTCCCAATTGAGGATTAAATTCACCTCTTCACATCTCTGCAAAATCTTACACAAATTAGCCAAACAAGAATCAAAACAAGTACCATAAACAGAAAAATCATCCATAAAAATTTCGACTTCTTTCTCAATAAAATCAGAAAAGATGGCCATCATGGCTCTTTGAAAGGTCGCAGGTGCATTGCAAAGACCAAAGGGCATTCTACGGTATGCGTAGGTACCATATGGGCATGTGAATGTGGTCTTTTCTTGGTCCTGCGGGTGAATTAGTATTTGAAAGAAACCAGAGTAACCATCAAGATAACAAAAATAAGAGTGATTTGCAAGCCTTTCAAGGAGTTGATCAACAAATGGTAATGGAAAGTGATCTTTGCGAGTGGCGGTGTTGAGCTTCCGGTAGTCTATGCACATCCTCCAACCAGTTACAACACGAGTTTGGATCATCTCATCTTTCTCATTTTTCACCACTGTTGCACCCCCTTTCTTGGGAACCACATGGACGGGACTCACCCATTTGCTGTCAGAAATCGGGTAAATAATACCTGCTTCAAGAAGTTTCAAAATTTCTTTCTTTACTACCTCTTTCAGATTTGGGTTAAGTCGTCTCTGGTGTTCCACTGAAGGCTTGTGGTCATCCTCTAGCAAGATCCTGTGTGTGCAAATGGCTGGATCGATCCCCTTCAAGTCCTTGATAGAATATCCAATCGCGCCTTTGTGAGCTCTCAACTTGTCCAAGAGCTTGGCGGTTTGATCAGGGGTCAATCCTGCATTCACAATAACAGGGCATGTCTTTTCTGAGTCAAGGAATTCATACCTGAGAGTGGCTGGGAGAGGTTTCAGTTCAGGAGTAATCTGCTCTGTCTGAGCAGTTGTACGGTCCGTATGGGGCTTGTGCGGACCGTATGCCTCAGTCTCAGTTTGAGCTTTTGGTTCCTTCTCAATCTCCAGCTTCTCTGGTTGCAACTCACTTGATATACGGTCCGTATGATCCGTATACGGTCCGTATGGAGGGTCTTCCAAGCAGACATGTGCTATGTCTGCTGCACAAATCGATTCGAACTCGCTTGTTTCAATCTGCAAATCAGATAGAAATTCAGAATAATACCTTAGTGAGCTGTTGGCTTGCTCCAAGAAGTTCTCTTCAACTAATTCGTCAATCACATCAACCATGAAACATGCTTCGGCTTGAGCGGGGTACTTCATCGCTCGGTCGACATGAAAGTGAACCTTCTCATCTCCAATGTTCAAAGTTAGAGTCCCGTTTTTCACATCAATTAGGGCTCCAGCGGTTCTCAAGAACGGCCGTCCTAGAATGATTGGGACCTCTTTGTCTTCCTCCATCTCCATCACAACAAAATCACCGGGCACATAGAACTTACCGACTTGAACTGGTACATCTTCCACTATGCCAAGTGGTAGTCTCACCGAAGAATCCGCAAGTTGTAGGGTCATTCTTGTAGGTTTAAGTTCTCCTACACCCAAGCGGTCAAAGATAGAGCGTGGCATGAGACTCACACTAGCCCCCAAATCGCATAAGGCTCGTCGAATGGTGGCCTAGCCAATTGTGCACGGAATGGAGAATTTACCCGGATCTTCCAATTTAGGTGGAAGTTCGCTTTTCAAGATTGCACTGCATTGTTCGGTCAATTTCACCGTCTCACGCCCCCCCAAGCTTCGCTTGTTAGATAGGATATCTTTGAGAAACTTAGCATAGGTTGGCATTTGAGTCAAAGCATCGGTGAATGGAATGGTAATGTGCAATTGCTTGATCACCTCAACGAACTTGGAGAACTGTTCATTGAGTCGGGTTTCAGCTAGCCTCTGTGGGAATGGAACAGGTGGCCGGTAAGGCGGTGGTTTCTCGGTCACCTTCTCTTTCTGCTTGTCAGCTTCCTTCTGTACGGGCCGTATAGGATCTGTACTGACCGTATGGTCTGTCTTCTCAGTCACGACCTCAGTTTGAACAGGTTCTGACTGCTCAGAAATCACAGGTGGTGGAACTTGTACGGGCCGTATAGGATCTGTACGGGCCGTATACTCAGCTTCTGGCTCAACAGGCATGGCTGGTCCTTCGTATTGTGTCCCACTTCGCAAAGTAACAGCTTTAGCCTCTCCCCTGGGATTGATCTCTGGTTGGCTCGGCAACCTCCCAGGTGGTGTTTGACCAGAGGTAGTGTGAGGCTCATTTTGCCTGTTTTGAGTGGCCAAACCCGCCAACTGAGCACTGATTTGCTGCATCTGCTCGAAAATCATTTGGTTCATCTTCCCCTGCTCATGCATAAAGTCAGTCACAACGGGAGCAACATAGGGCTTAGATGGTCCTTGATATGGTGCACGGTTGTTCGAGTTGTTGAATGCAGCGTTGTTGTAGAAGTTGCGATTCATATTGTTGTTGCTGCTAGAAGGGTTGTTGTTGTAGGGTGAGGGGTTACCATTCTTCCACCTCCAACCCTGTTGCTCAGCTTGGTCTTTGGAGTAGGACCGGTTGAAAGGAGGTTTCGGAAAGTAGGATGGCTCATTGTTGAGAGAATTCACTTGCTCGGGTTCATCATCCCTTTGCGCGAGTGGGCAGTGCTTATACAAGTGCCCCTCGTCCCCACACATAACACAAGATTTCGGTTGTTGATCGCCAAGTGCCTTGACAGTCATCTTATCAAACGCCTTCTGCATAGCATCCAACTTGGCAGTGAGAGCTGTGATCTGATCAACTTCAAGGCGGCCACCTCCAGTCGCCCGAGCGCTATCTCGGCCTGACCAATGTTGGTTGGTCGCTATGCTGTCAATCAAGTTTATCGCATCAGTGGTCTCTCGGTCTAGGAGAGCTCCACCTGCAACTGCATCAACAGAAGTACGAGAACTATCAGTTAAACCAGCGTAAAAAGACTGAATAAGTAACCAATCGGGAATACCATGATGTGGACAAGAGTATTGCAATTCCCTAAATCGTTCCCATGCTTCATTTAACATTTCATCAGACCTTTGTCTGAAACTGGTCAGTTGGGTCCTAACCTTGGCAGTTCTTTTGTGAGGGAAAAATCTAGTCAAAAGCAGTTTGGACAGTTCCCTCCAAGTGGTAATTGAATCCCTTGGTAATGACCCTAACCATTTCTTTGCCTTATCCCTAAGAGTGAAAGGAAATAAAGCAAGTCTAATATAATCATTTGTTGCGCCATTAATTTTAATAGTTGCACAACACTCGAGAAAAGTCTGGATATGGGCATGCGGATCCTCGTGATCCATGCCATGGAACGTGTTTTGCTGAACGATGTTGACAACGCCCGGATTGAAGTTGGGTTGGTTGCCGGCAACCCTTGGCAGTCGGATTGCTCCTCTAACATCTCCAGCTCTTGGGACATTGAACTCTCGCAATGTCCTCGGCACAAAGTCTCCTCCTTCATCATCTGAAGGGTGTTCATTGAGCTCTGGATTTTCTCCGTTTTCATTCATGGTGCCTGTTTGTGGATCTGCCTTTCTGTTGTCGGGTTGTACGGTCCGTATAAGCCTTGTACGGGCCGTACGCAGAGGTGACAGATGGGGTGGTGCAGGAACAAATGTGGTGGAAGTTTGCCCCTTGCTTATGAGATTGTAGTGGTTCTTGGGTTGCAAATCTTCCAGTATGTTCCTGAAAAGATGGCAAAAGAAAAGTAAAAATTAAAATCTAGAATTAAGCAGAAATAAGAAAAAGTATAGCAATTTTAGTTGCCGTCCCCGGCAACGGCGCCAAAAACTTGTTCGCACACAGGTGTACTCCTAAGTTTCAGTACAGCAAGCTGTACCTTTTAAAACTCGAGTCTACCTCTGATCAAAACTGCAAGTGCACAGTCCTACCGTTGGTATAGTCGGGTATCGTATCCACAGGGACGGAATAAAACAACCGGACTCTGCTTAGATTGACTAAAATTCTAGAAGTAATAAAAGGTTGATTTGTTGGTTGTTCTAACAATTCTACTGATCAATAACAATATTAAAATGCTTAAAAGAAGATTAAAAGTTGTTTTCAATTTATAAAAAGGGTTTCCAGGGTTTCAGATTTCGTATCTGTTTGGCCCCAGGGTATACAGCCCGTATAGAATCCTATACGGTCCGTATAGGCCCCTGAGTGAATACTGCAGCTACTGTTTCTGTGTTGGTACTTTTGTCTAGGGTTTCCATCGACCAGATCTAAGTCCCTTACCTCAGCTGTCGCAATTTTGGCTTAGAACCCGATTTACCGGACTCAACTACTCCCCTCTTAGATTCGTTAACCCTCAACTTTCGTAATTTTGGACTAAGTTATCTAAGTTACTTGTCGGTTTACTAAAGGTATCCAAGGACTTTCGCCTCGAGGAAAGTTTCCCTTTCAGTACTCCTTGGCCCGAAAACCTACCTCATATACTTGGTCTAGTTGGGTTGAGTATCATAGACTTGGCTCCTAACAATTAGACGTGCGCATTCATCTAATGGGATGACTAATCAAACTCAAGCAAGCAAAAACCAAGCAATTAAAATACTACACAACAAGATAAAAACTAAGCATTCAACACAAATTCAAGTAGCATACAAGTAAAACCAAACGTCAACTACATCTTAACCCTAGAAACAGTAAATTTAGCTACTCATGTTCTCAAAACAAAGCATAATAAAAGTTATGAAAGAGTTCATAGAAAGACAATAGAAAAATCCGAAGATCCGTTGCAAAACTTCTTCTTCTTCTTCTCCAAGTTCTTCCTTGTCTCCCAAGCACCAAGAATGGATCCGAGATGTCTCTCAGATCTGGAATGATACCCCTTAATGCCCGAAATCGCGTATTCAAAGCCTTCCTTTCCAGTCCCCCCAGCTGTCTCTGTTTCCAATTCCAGCCTGGGTTTCCGAAATAGCTTGTACGGTTCGTATAGGATCCTATACGGACCGTATACCCGTGCCTTGTCTTGGAGAATTGTTGCCTCTGATATGCAACCTTATGTGTGATTGGGCTGATCATGTACGGACCGTATGGAGAGGAAATTCGCCCATTTCCTGCAAAACAGCAAACAAAAAATAGCAGTACCACATTCTAGTAATAATAAAGTAAAAATGTTCATATTTGTAGGCTTTAAGGCACAAGTTCTGGTGTAAATTTGGTCGCAAACTAGGCAAAATAAGGAGACATCAATACATATATGGTACGCCTACATATGTAAACTATATATATATTTTTTTTGAATTTGATAGGCATAAAATATATACACATTTACACATGTTCGATCTAGATTTTATTCTGAAAATACCATAAATATCTTGTATTTTGATATATAAATGTCATATATTACACCTGGAATCAAGTTACTGCGTTTGCTTGCTTTAAATTGTAGAAAATGGCGAAAACAGGCCAAAATGCGGCCTTCCAGAGCCCAGTGAGGGTCGCACTAGAGCCAGTGTGGGTCGCACTCAGCCCGGCTGAAATTTTAACTTCCGACACAGTTTTGTATTTTGGGCATAACTTTGTCATACGAACTCCGTTTTGAGCGTATGACCACTTTTGGAATGCTAACAAGAAGATCTACAACTTTCATAAAGGAAGCAAATTCAAATTCAGAATTTAAAATCCAATGCGGCCCGCATTCAGACTAAAAAGACAGTTTTGCTATTTTTGGAAAGCCAGATCATGCCCAGTTGGCCAGGTTTAGTAGTTTTAATTATAGAAAACGTGTGAGACATGTGATTAATTGTTCTCCACGTTTTTAGGGAGTAAAATAGGCTATTTAAAGGAGAGAATTCTGCTCACATTGATTCACCATTTAATAACCATAAATCAATTCATATTCCATATCTCATTGGAGTTAAGGTGAAATTAAGAGCTGAGATTTGGAAAAGAAGAGCAGAATTCTCATAGCAAAGCAAGCTAAGCAAGAGTTCTCTATTGTTGTAAGGGTTGTAATCATTTCTCTTTATTTTAGCCAATTTGTAATGAGTTTTCTTTGCAAGTTTTGTATCTCCATGAGATACTAACTTTCTCTCTAGGGGTGTAGGTCAATTGCATGAACTTGTTTAATTATATTATATTCGGATCTTTGTTTTTATGATGATTGTTTGATTTTATTGTTAATTTCTGTGATTTATTCTTTGTGGTTCTCATAAGTTATGCTTGAATTGTGGTTATCCCGTCTTAAGTCTTTTAGACTCTAAGGTAGAATGAATCATATATGATAATACATTTTATGTCACAAATCCATTAGGATTTAGGTTAAGAGTATACAATCTTTTAATCTAAGCCGGAACTACAGGAATTAAGGTTAGGGTTTACGTCGAGATTCAACCGGTAAAACCAAAACCCTAAGTCGGGACATCTTGAATCAACTTAGAAATTTGTATGAGTTGCTTTGGTCAGCTAAACCATTAATTACTAATATCTAAGGAGACGATAGACTAACAAAGAACTTCATGGTTTAGATAAATTAAGTTATTTAGGCATGTTATTAATTCACGGAAGTGATCCTTTTTAATATATTATGTTAGAAACCCCAACATAATCAAACATGAATTTAAACAAACCGAATAGATAGGATTAAATAAGAGATTATAGACCGAAAGCTCCTAGAATTCTCCAAACTTTGATCAAACCCTAATTTCACTTTATTCTTTCTTTATTTTTGCCTAAACCTTCATACTCCTCGGGTATTGAACCCACCAACCTTAGGATTTTTATAAATTAAACATTCTCAAACAAATCTTTGAAACAAACAATTCTGAATTTAAATCAATAGAGTTTAAAAACTAAAATCTTCTTTTGTTCCTTGGATCGATACCTTTTATACTACAAGGATAAATTGTGCGCTTGCAATCGACTATTCTTTGAGTATATAGGTTTATAAATTTAAAAGTAAAACGAGTGCCAAGTTATAGCAAAAATCCTATACACAAAATACTCAACAGAATCAACAAATCAAATCAAAGATTCACCTCACCTGGATATTTACCAAACTACTAAATTAAAGTAGTTCATTTTGATTATATTTTCCTAATTAACATGCAAGCTATTTATCACACTCAATGCGACTAAACCAACTGCTTCAACATCTATCTCACGGCTTGTCAACAACAAAATTAAAACACAACAAAAATTAACAATCAGTTACTTACCGATACGGTTTCCTATAATCGGTATAATAAAAATCATAAAGGATTAACCACTTGACATATTAAATAAATGAATCTATATTTTCAGTAAAAAAAATCTTTCTTTCTTTCTGCGTGATAATTAACCTAAATAAGTGGTTTTGTTCTTTTTCTGAATTTCTTAACGGACAATTCTATTCACTTTCCTTTACTCTACTTTACTTAAAAAAAAACAATTAATCTCAATCTGAACAAAATTCTAGATTACATTCTCAAAAGGACTGTGTTATTTTAAGAGCAACAGTTAGATTATTGAATATACATATAAACTTTTCTCTTCACATAATAAAATCTTGTATCATATTGAAGAAAAAAAATGTAAGAATGACTTATCACCTTTTTATTATTTTAATGACAACATTGCTATTTTAAGAGTTAAATTAATAAGTCAAATCATTCCAGTGTAAATTGAATGAATTGAAAAACAAATAATAACTTCAAAAGAAAGAATAATTGAATGAATATTGCTGCAAATAGTAAAATTGTCTATATGAAAAATGTTACTTTATCTATAAATTTTTTGATGTCAAAGTGTAACATCACATAATGAACTTTGTTGATATTCTTCTACCTTAAATTCTTTTATCCATATCCTCCATGCATTTTTAAAACAAAAGAAAGTAAATAAATGTTTTGAAATAAAGTATTCTTGTTTTTTTACATTAACACAGAAATTTTAATTTGTAAATATATTTTCTAATTTAATATGAAAAATAAAATTTAAGAATGTGCAAGTGATGATTATGAAATTTTATATAAAAAATAAGTACTTTTTTTTAGTTGTGTATGCATTTATAGCTCTCAAAATAGCCAAATCATGCAAGTCGTTTTTTATTCTATTTAAATATCTTTTAATAGTTAACTTTACATATTTAATACAGATTTTATTAAGCTTCTGCTATAATTTGAAGAGTCTATGAAAGAATAAATTAGATACGAAAATAGAAAATTATTCTCAGCACTCAGTAATATACTCAAAATAGCACCGCCATAGGAGAATTTCAACAACAAAAAACCAATTCCCATCGTCACTTTCATTAGAGAAAGAGAGCAAATAATGTCTTCAGAAAGGGATTGGATGGCACTTCCGCCGGAATTGATCCATCTCGTCTCCCAAAAACTCTCTGATCTCCGTTATTTCATCCGGTGCCGTGTTGTATGCAAGAGGTGGTTCTCCTCTGTTCTCCTATCTGATCCTCCACAACAACAACTTCCTTGGCTCCTCGTGTATGACGTAGAATTCCCCCATGCAAATTCTTTGAAAGAAAAACTACGGTTTTACTCATTTGTTGATGGCAAAACAGGTAGCATGTCTATTCATGAATCTCACTGTGGTAAGGTCTACCACAAACCCGGCCACAACTACCTTCTCATTGTAGATGGTGGGTTCATCTCTTTACTCAATCCCCTTACCAACAAGAAAATCTCTCTCCCACAACCACCTTTTCATTTCAATACTATTTGGCCAGTTTTTGTTGGTTCAGATCTGAGTCATAATTGGCTGTGGCATATTGGCTTAGTCTTTGACGTATTATCCGGACATTGGAAATACATGACCTATTATCCGGACAAGATGCGATGGAAATATGTTGACAATGTTTTTTTTAAAACTTGTTATAAAGATGGAATGCTTTTTACTACAGAGGGAAACCAGTATACCATGGTGTTTGATGCTGCGTCAAGGAAGAAGTTGTATACAATACCACCACCAACTGTTGAGTCTTTTCTTTACATGACTTCATTGACCTGTGTACCATGGTGTTACCTTGTTGAATCATGTGGAGAAATTTTGAGAGTGTCTGGAGAATATAAATATGATGGAAATATTGAGTCTCCTTTTTTTCATATTTATAAGCTAAATTTTGAAGGTGGAAATGAACAACCTCACTGGGTCAAGGTGAGAAACATTAGAGACCAAATAATATTTTTGGATTATCAAAATGGTTTTTCAGTGAGAGCTACTGCTGGACTAAAAGGGAATTGCATCTACTTCATATCAGAAAATTACAGTTTACTAAATCGGTTCGACAATAGCAGTAGAGTTTGGAGGTACGATATTGCTACTGGTACATGCGAACGGGTGCCTGTTCCTTTCGGGCATTGTAAGTGGTTTGTTCCTAATCTGCGGTAGTCTTTTTCTTTATTGCAGTTAAGAAATAAAAATACTCTGTTACATAAGAAATTATTTAACTGAAAAGAAAGTTAGATATACTAATGTATTTTTGCAAATTTTTGATGTCACAACAGAAGTTGATTATTTTCTTGTTGCTGGTACATGACTCTGTATATATATATTTTGCTTTTAGAAATAGAAGCTGAAAGCAAAATTGAATTTACTGCATTTATTGTTTGCCAAGCTCTTTGACTTCTTTTTTCTTTGGTAATTCATCCAATTGAAATGGAATAATTATATAATGTTGAAGGTTTGGTGCCAATATTAATTTGTAGCAGTATATAGTTTTTTCTATTGAATGTGTATCACTATGCGTGGAGGAGCTGAGTCCGTATTAAATTGAACCCTATTGATATGCACTACAAAAATTTTACAGGACAGCTTAATTTTTTAAACTCAAACTTAAAGCATCTATATTTATGAAGCACTGCACTCATGCAATTAATTTTGATTGCTTTTAGCATTAAAAAATTGAAAAAAAAAATCTCTACATTCACGAATTAATTTCTGAGATGGATGAATGAACATGAATTAGTATTTTTTTTTCCAGCACATCATTTTAATTAAGAGCAATTTCATTAAAAGAAATCTTTTTGTTTACAAAAATGTCATAATTTTTTAAAATTGCAAATGAAATTTTCATGTATAATTTGAAATTGAAATAAAATTACCAATGTAAACGAGGCATACATAAACCATAACATAAATATAAACGAGGCATACATAAACCATAAACGAGGCATACATAAACCATAACAAAACTCTCAGGTTGTGTTTGGATGGTGCAAGAATAGAGCTATTCTTGGATTAGCTCCACTATTCTTATTCTTAGGTCATCCAAATACAAATTGGAAAATTGGATTAGCTCAAGAATAGCTCTATTCTACTAATCCAAAGAAATGGTGGAATAGCAAGAATAGAGCTAGTAGGATTAGTGATATTAATAAAAAAATAATTTTCATTCCTCTCAATTAGAATTAGTTTAAATATTAAAATAATATTAAATAAAATATTTAATTAGTATTAAATAAATATAATATAATATTATATTAGTATTAAATAAAATAATTAGTTTAAATATTAAATGTAATATAGTATTAATTTAAATAATAGATTAGTATTGAATAAATATAATATCAAATATTAATATTAAATAAAAAATTTAGATTAAATATAATATAATATTAAATGTAATATAATATTAATTTAAATATTAGATTAGTATCAAATAAATATAATATCATATTAGATTAGTACAAAATAAAATATTATATTAAATACAATATAATATTAGTTTAAATGTTAAATGTAATACAATATTAGTTTAAATATTGATTAGTATTATATCTAATATTAGATTAGATTAGTATTGAATAAAATATTAGTTTAAAATATTAAACATAATATAATATTAATTTATGTATTAGATTAGTATTAAATAAAAATAATATTAATTTAAAGTTTTAATGTAATATAATATTAGTTTAAATATTATATTAGTATTAAATAAATATAATATTATTTAAAATTTAATGTAATATAATATTAGTTTAAATATTATATTAGTATTAAATAAATATAATATCATATTAGATTAGTAGTAATAAATATATTATCAAATTGGATCAGTATTAAATATAATATACTATCAGTTTAAATATTAAATGTAATATAATATTAGTTTAAATGTTAAATGTAATATAATATTAGTTTAAATGTTAAATGTAATATAATATTAGTTTAAATATTAGATTAGTATGAAATAAATATAATATCAAATTAGATTAGTATTAAATAAAATATTATTCATTATTTTATTCATTCCCTTCATCGCTATTCCGAATATACAATCCAAACGACATTTTTACTAATCCGAATAGTTCAAAGTTAGCACTATTCTCAAACCACTCGGATTAGCACTATTCTCAACCACTAATCCAAAAATTGCTATTCTTGCACTAATCCTTGCACCATCCAAACGCACCCTAGTGATTTCCCCTCTTTTATTGAGGTATTTCAGGAATCATAACTCTGCGGTTGTACCAACAATTCTTAACAATTTTTAATTGTTTATATCGTAATTTTTTGCGCATTTTAGATAAGTTGTTTGCTCTTAATTGTTGTCACAAGAACTCCTGAGCAAACCTTGGCCGCGCTCCAAATTCTGATGAGATAGCTCCTCTGTAATTAAAAACTATTTATTTTTAACACTTGACTTTATATTAAATTAGTTCGAAAATATAACTTTGACATGTAAACGCATCACTCGTGAAGTAGATCAGTTCTTACGGTTTGTATGCATCGTTTGAAGCCAATTCAATAGATTTTTGAATTAAGCTCACAAAGGAACTTGGTGAGCTTAAGAACACCCTACTTCTACTCTCGTCTAATTTTTTTCCCATCATACCCTTGTCTTTTTTCCTGTAATTTAAATGGTGCAAACAGAAATCTGAGAGATTTGGGCATTTGGTACTTATTTTGACTATGTTTCAGTTGAAAGAAAGGTTAGCACTTTACTTGCTCTTGTTTCCATTGCATCTATGTTCCGCAAGAGGATTTTTTTTTAAAATAGCATTAAATTTAAATATTTCAACCAAACAATCATGCTGAATTTGATTTTTATAAAAAACAACTCTACTGAATTTATGGATCGGTGAAGGTAGAAACTTTTTTGCTCCACCGATTGAGTTTTTATGATTCCTTGCATACTAAACTGCCTCCATCAGTGCAGCGCAGCGCTTCAGTTCCAGTTCAAGTCTGAGGAGATATGGGGCTGGACAAAGAGGAAAAGATTAAAGAAGTCCCAGGAATTCAGATCCTCTGCCGCGCTGCACTAGACGAGATTTTAGATTCGTGTCGAGTTGTTGTAATCCTCACCCAAACCCCTCCCCCTACAATTGGTGTTGAGCAGTGAAATGGAAGCAATAGCACACTTGATATTCATTTATTCCGAACTTCAATCTATGTAGGTATAATGTCTACATTAACAATGCATTTTTAAAACAAAAAAAAAGGTAAAGAATGGTTTATGAAATAAAATGTTATAATATTTTACATTAAGGTAGTGATTTTAATTTGTTAATATATTCTCTAATTTAATATAAAAATAAAATTTAAGAATGTGCAGGCGATGACTATGAACTAGGGGTGTCAATGAAAACCGTTTACCTGTTTACCCTACCCATATCGTATTCGATAAGATGGGTATGGGTAAGGTTTTTTTTTCGTTAGCTTATTGGGTATGGGTATGAGTAAGGATTTTTTTTCATTAGCTAAACGGGTATGGGTACGGGTAAAGGCTATTTCGTACCCATTGGGTAATGGGTAATTATATAAAATAAATTACATATAGATGTATAAATATTATATTTAATTTTATGTTTCTCATATCACTGTATCAACGTTAATTCATGAAAAAATGTATGCATTTTGTTGCAAAAAGAATATTATATTAAACATATTGCTTTTTTATTTGAATGTTTTATTATTTAGTTAACAAATTGAATTTTGAATTTGTTAGAAGAGATATTTGTATTTTTTATTTTTTTATTTATAAAAAAATTATTAGTTAGAATTGATTGCATATTTTTTATTTTGATTTTTATATTAGTAATTGTGATTGCATATATATGACATGATGAGTTTTGATAGTATATTTGTTAAAATAATAAAACCATTATATTAATATTATTCGTTATTCACTTGCTACCGTTTCGTTACCCACTAATTTTAACGGGTACAGGTAGGATAGGGTAAGACAAATTCTTAACGGGTAAGGGTAGAGTATGAGTAAGTTCAATTCTTAGTGGGTATGAGCATGAAAATGCTTCCACCCTACCCGTATCGTACCCATTGACACCCCTACTATGAACTTTGGTATAAGAATATATAATTTTTTTTAGTTGTGCATTATTTAGCTCTCAAAATAGTCAAGTCATTCTTTTATTTCCTTTAAATAGCTTTCACTAGTTAACTTTACATACTGTATACAAGTTTTTATTTAGTTTCTAATTTGAAGAGTCTATGAAAGAATAATTAGATATGAAGAGATAAAAATATTTTCACTACACTCAATAATCTAATTATTGTTCTCAAAATAGCACCGCTCATCTCCTATTTTTGGCGGCATGACATTCTGTAAGAACAAATTTTAACGTGAGCCATAGAAAACTGAAGAAAAGTGGCGCACAAGGCAACTCGTATAAGGCAACTGTGATGGTGAAGATAGGAAACTATCTACTGGTATATTTTATGTAATATATTTAAGGAAATAGAATATTAGAGAGAAATATTTAGAAAATATGCAGCATATGCTTGGCTGGCATATCAGCCTCCTATGAAATATAGGAGAATTCTAACAACAAAAACCAATCTTCATTGTTACTTCCATTAGGAGAAAGAGAGCAAACGATGTATTCAGTAAGGGATTGGACAACACTCCCGCCGGAACTGATCCATCTTGTCTCCCAAAAACTCCCTGATCTCCGTTATTTCATCCGGTGCCGTGCTGTATGCAAGAGGTGGTTCTCCTCCTTCCTCCTCTCCGATCCTCCTCAACAACAACTTCCTTGGCTCATTGAGGACAGCAGAAAATTCCCCCAGCCATATCCTTTGAAAGAAGAGCTACGGTTTTACTCGTTTGTTACCGACAACACAGGTAGCATCCCTATTCAAGAATCTCACCGCAGTAAGGTCTACCACAGACCAGGTCACAGCTACCTTCTCGTTGTAGATGGTAAGATCATCTCTCTACTCAATCCCCTCACAAACGAGGAAATCTCTCTCCCACAGCTACCTTCTAGTCCAACTTCTATCAAGCCAATCTTCCGGGGTGCAGAATCGAGTCGTAATTGGCAGTGGGATGTCACCTTAGTTTCTGAAGAGGGGCATTGGAGATACCTGACCTATCATCCGGATAAGATGAAATGGCAGTGTATTGACACTCTTTTATATAATAGTTGTTATTGGGATGGAATGCTTTTTACTACAGAGGATGAAGGCATGTCGACTGTAGTGTTTGACGCCTCCTCAAGGAAGGAGTTGTACACAATACCACCACCGAATGAAGAAACTTTTGGTTTCATTACTAGTTACATTGTTGAGTCATGTGGAGAAATTTTGAGAGTGTCCTGGGAATATAATTACAATAGAAATATTAGGACCTATAAATTTGTTATTTACAAGCTTAATTTTGAAGAAGGAAAAGGGCAACCTCACTGGGTCAAGGTGAGTAACATCAGAGACCAAATAATATTTCTGGATCATCTGAATGGTTTTTCTGTGAGAGCTACTGCTGGACTTAAAGGGAACTGTGTCTACTTCATTAAAGAATGTTGCAAATTCATGCTCTATAATGACAGTAGAGTTTGGAGGTATGATATTGCTACCGGTACATGTGAACCGGTGCCTTGTCCTTTTGTGCATTGTAGGTGGTTTGTTCCTAATCTGCATTAGTCTTTTTTATTATTGTAGTTAGCAAAATCTCTGCTACGAATTTTGTTAACTGAAATAACGTTAGACACTAATTATGATTCTATGGTCTTTGATTTCATATCACTGTTTTAGAATGACAACAAGTGAATAATCATTGCTGCTGAGTGTTGAGGCCGCATATGATCCCTCAATATAGGTCGCTGCATGTAACTTTGCAAATTATTGATGTCACAACAAAAGTTGTTTATTTTCTTGTTGCTAATACAATGACTCTGTCTATCTTACTATTATAAATAAATGTTGAAAGCAAAGTTGATTTTAGCGCATTTTTTCTTATTCAAGCTTTAATTTTCTTTTTCTTTGTTAATTTGTCCAATTGACTGGAATTATTCTATATGATTTGAAGATTAGGTACCAGTAATTGTCTTTGTTATTTTTGTATCTCTGTATACCAGTATGCAGCAGGTTTTCTTCTGGTTGCATAGTTGATGTGTTAAGCTGCTAGAATTTGTCATTACTAGGTTGCAGTCTTACCTCAAAGTGATTTTGGTGCCTCCAAATATGTTACATGATGAAAATGTCTTCCTGGCATGTTGTTGTGTATATTTTTCTGGTTGGCCATGATTTTTTTATTATGCATATCAGGAGTGAGGCTAGTGTGTGCTAGGCTCACCAAAGGGGGTTTGGTGAGCTTAGCTTCGCTACAGTCAGAACTGTTTCACACTGGTTTTGTATAGGAGAAGTCCTGGGATATGCTATCGATGTTAGATTTGAACTCAGTTGGAAATATTTATTTTAGTGAACTCAGTTGTATACTGACTTCATTTCAGTACCAGAGTGAGCCATCTCTAGCAGTTGAGGTTACATTTGATACCTCTAGTGTTTCGACCAAGTAATTAATTAATTGGATTTTTTGTGTTATACTGAAAATTGATAGTGTTTTTATGTTAACAATTGTGTGTGTGTGTTTTTATGTATTCTGCTTAGCGTTTTCTTTTTGCAACTTTTGACTTGACTGTAGGGGTGAAAACTGAGTGGATACGGAGCGGATATATAGTAGTAAAATCATATACATATTTCTTTTTTCATTTTCCGGATACAGATACGGAGCGGATATCAGATATATTAGACGAATACGGATACAGGTCCGGATTCGATTAGATATTTATTAAAATAATATAAACAAATATTAAAAATATTAAAGTTTATAATATTTATCTAATTATAAATGTGAATAACATAAATTTTTCATAATATATATTAAAATATATGATATATATTATATCTACTATTCGGATACAGATAATTAAAATGTAAAACCTTATCAGTATTCTTATCCACACGAATATTCGGATATCGGATAGCCATATTTAAGTTTTCAAATACGAATAGGATATTATCCATGCCGTTTTCGTTAGAAATCTACTCATTTTTTAATCAATTCCCCAGAATTTGGGGGTGAATACGGTATGGATAATATGGAATATGTATTCGATCCGTATTTGAAAACTTAGATGTAGATATCTGAATATCCGTACGGATAAGAATATTGATATGGTTTTATATTTCAATTATCTGTATCCGAATAGTAGATATATATATTATGAAAAAATTATGTTATTCACCATTAGAATTAGATAAATATTATGAAACTTTAATATTTTTTACATTATTTTAATAAATATCTGATCTAATCCGGATCCGGATCCGGATCCGGATCCGTATTCGTCTGATATGTTTGATTTCCGCTCTTTATCTATATTCGAAATTTGAAAAAAAAAAAAAATATGACTATAACTTTACTACTATCCGCTTCGTTTTCATCCCAACTCAGAATCCGAGCAAAAGCACTACAAGGTACTTTAATATTTTGTTTCTTGCAAAGATTCTGTTTTGCTCATAAGTATGGTACTATAATGAGTTATTTACATTGCCAGGTTTGGAATGGAACAGCACACATCTTCAACAACTCGCCAGACACTAGGTTAAATCCTGAAACTTTTATTTATACCATATTAAAAAAAAAAAAAAAAACGAAACATGGGGATTTCGAAAGGTTAATAACCCACATTTACATATTGTCCAATTTATTTTTCTCATCATACTCTTGTCATTTTTCTGTGATTTAAATGCTGCAAGGAATTTCAGTAATGGCGCAAACAGAAATCTGAGAGATTTGGCACCCTACTTACCATGCTGTGTGTGCCTTGTATTCGGCCTATCTAATCAAAGGTTGGTACTTATTTTGACCAGTGTTGTAAATAACGGTATGCACTTGTTGGATGAACATAGTACCGCTAAGTGATTAATCAGGAATAATAGGTCATAATTGGAAATAATCGGCTGATTATTCAGAAAAACCCGTGACGGATTGGTCACCGCCAACGACTAATCGGCCAATTAATCGGCCTAAACGGCCATTTTTTTACAAAACTGATTTTGACTAGATGTTTAAGTTGAAAGAAAGGTTAGTGCTTTCTTTTTTTCATCCCTGTTTTTTTGGTAATTTTTTGTTTTCTTTTTATCTCTTTTTTATGTCTGGTTCTTTTATGCCTTTTTATTTTGTTTGTTACATATTCAACTAAGTTGAATATTACTAAGTTCCTGTATTTGGTTTCATGTTGAAACCTTTTATGATCAATGAAATCAATGAGGACTAGATCCTTATTTTCTTTTCAAAAAAGAAAGAAAGAAAGGTTAGTACTTGCTCTTGTTACCAATGCATCTATGTTTCTCAGAGCACACCTGTAACACTATACAAAATGCTTATATAAAATTATTAACGAAAGTAATGTACGAAAAATTTAAATGTGTACGAGTAAAATAATTAAGTGAAACTAAAGTTAAATATGATAAATTGATTGTCTGGAAATATGTTTACTTAAGATAAAGTATGTATAATGAGATATTTGAAAACAAATATTTGAAATTTAGAATTCATGATACGAGAGAGATATAATAGAAAGTTAATACTTGAAAATATTTATAAATTTTCCGAAATTTATTCTGTACTTAATGTCAATATTTAAAATTTAAGGGTTCATGTTGTAAAATTCCAATTCATTAGAAAAAATAGAAATAAATTCACCAACGTGGCCTAGGTGCCACGTGGCCCACATGCAAAGGGGTAATATCCCCCAATTATGTGTAAGCCTTATTAATTAAGGCATGTCTCTCTCTCTTTCGGATGAAATCAAAGAAAAAAAAATAGAGATTCGAAGCAAACGTAAACAGAGAAAGAGACGAAAAAAATAGAGAGAGGAAAAAAAAGAAGGGAAAAGAAAAAGAAAAGCATAGGAGTCTTTCTCGTTATCTGACTGACGTAATTGAATCGATAGTTCTGTGTGCTCTCTTGATTTCTCAATAAGTGTATAGGTATATATCTCATTTCTTTTTTTCTATTTGATCTCCAGCTCCTGATCCGATTAAGGGGTGGTAAATCTTGATAAATGAATAAACAAGTCCTATTGTGTTTTGAATTGAGTTAAACAAGTTGATGGATTGAAAATTCGTCTTCCTTTTCTTTTTTTCCCTTATAGGGTTTCAACCCGTTAATCATGATTGGCGTCGATACTGGTACCTTAGTGGTGCTATACCATGTTGGTATTATCTCTGATCCTCTCAAGCTTGTTGTGCTTATTATTATTACCCTACAAATTTATATACAAGAAAAATATTATATAAAGGATAAATTTGCAAAAATCCTTAAATTAATAATTTATTCATATCAAAAATCAATGGTGAAAATTATACAATGACTGTATGACTTGGACCGTTGGTATTGAACTGGAAATTAATTGGATTCGAACTATTAGACTTGGACTGAAAATAAATTGTATTGGATTTGTTGAACTTGATTTAGAACTAGCGAACTGATATAAAAACATAATTGAGTTTTAAAGATTAGAACACGTGTATTGTTCTATTATAGTTTTTTTTTTGATAAAAGTGGTATTTTACCACCTGTTTCATTAGAAACATAAAGGAGATACAAAATATAGTCCACTTGCATATTGCAGTTACCTAAACTAATAATATGACTATAAGACAGAGGACCCCTTATTGATAAGAAGGGGCATCTAAAGAACTAATAGCTACAGTCCATAGAGATATACTACAAAACATAGCTGAGCATAATTGCTGTAAAGCCCATACTGATCAGATAACAAAATAACCTAAAAACACCTAAGGATATGAAATCTAGGTAGCAGTGGAGGAATTTGCCAGAGAAGAGCTGGAGGCGCTGGGGTCAGTGGAAGGCATAAGGGCTGCATCTAGGGCTGCATAGTCGGCATTGTCTCTTAAGTATTCTGATAGGTCGGATCCCTCCAATTGAAGATAGGGTTCTTCCTCGGAATCCCAAGTACTGTTTCCCTCCGATGATGTATCGGTCTCCGACCGGATTATAATGGGACCTGTCTGGGCCAAATTTGAGACATGCATTGGTAAAACTAGAGTTAATTTAAAGTATGATTCATCAGAATTTGATTTGCACCAAAATGTGGTTAAGGCAATAATCTGAGTTCCTAACGAAGTTAATGTTGGAATTTCTGCATTTTGAAAGCAAACTTTATTCCTAGCTAGCCAGACAATCCACATAGTGGCAGCTCTGATTAGTTCTATTAAAAGGCTGTTTTTAAGGGGGATCCATGCATCTAGTTGCCACAATTCTGACACATGTTCACAGTTATACACAAAATTATTGTGGGTGGCTATCCAGGACCAGAGGGCTGTTATAATTGGACAACAGGCAAAAAGGTGGTCAATTGTTTCACTATCACCACAGAATAAACAAGATGGGTTTCCAGTCCATCCCTTTTTTACTAAGTTATCTTTGGTTAGGATCTTTCCCTCTCTAATTAACCACATGAAAATTTTTATTTTTAGGGGGAATTTTGCTTTCCACAATGTGGTGTAAGAATTATCCTTAATTCCCCCAAATTCTATCCATTTGTATAAAGAATTGACTGTAAATTGGCCTGAGACATGCCATCTCCAGAATATCCTGTCAGGTTGGAGTGAGTTAGTAAAAATAGAGGAATAAAAAGGAGAGAGTAGAGTTTGAAGCTGATTCCATTCTGTCATGGTTATCCCTGTCAATTGTCTTGTAAATTGTAAGCTAATACTAGAAGTGTTAATTGCTTGAGAAACTAATATGTTTGGTTCTATAGAGATACGAAATAGATTAGGAAATAAACAGTATAATGCACATTCACCAATCCATCTATCTAACCAAAAGAAAGTGCTTTGTCCATTACCAACTGATCTATTAATTCCTAATTCAACTATGTGTCTGATTGACAAAATACCTGACCAGAAAGATGAGCAACTTGATATTTCTAATCCTGAATGGTTGTATTTATCAGTTAGTACATCTTTCCATTTACCTGTGGAAGTTGGGTCTTTAAATCTAAACCACCATTTGGCTAATAGTGATATATTCATTTTCTCTAAACATGTAATACCTAAACCACCTTGGTTCTTGTTAAGACAAACTTGGTCCCATGCTACTAGGTGGTATTTTTTCCTGGTTGGGGTATTGGAGCCAGACCATAGGAACTTTTTTCTAATTCTATCAATTTGCTGTCTAATCTTAACAGGGAGTCTATATATAGAGAGCCAGTATATAGGTAGTGCTGATAACACAGAATTGAGTAGTGTCACCCTTCCTCCTAGTGAGAGAAGAGTACCCTTCCAAGTTTGTAACTTATTTTCTATTTTTGTGACTAGAGGTTGCCAGTCTGAAGAGCTAAGTTTTTTCCAATGTAATGGTACCCCTAAATATGTTATTGGTAGAGAGGAAATCTTGCATCCTAACTGATTGGCTAAATTAGTTGCTAGTTCATTAGAAATGTTTAAGGGGACTAGAGCACTTTTATGAAAATTTATTTTTAGACCTGATAAGTTTTCAAAGCCTATGAGTATGAATTTTAGGTGTTCTAACATTAAAGGATTTGCTTCAAGAAAGAGTAAGGTGTCATCTGCAAAGTGTAGGTTCAAAATTTTGGATGAGTTTCTAAGGGTACCTAAACCTGATATTAATCCTTCTGATTGTGCTTTGCTAAGCATTTTATGAAGTGTGTCAGTAACTAAGTCAAAAAGAAGTGGAGAGATTGGATCTCCTTGCCTAAGCCCTTTCTTACATGAAAAGTAATTACCTTGAATACCGTTAAATGTAATACAAGTTCTACTGCCAATGAGAATATCCTTTATCCAATTAATAAATAAGGAGCCAAAACCCCTTGCCTGTAATACTTCTATTAGGAAATTCCAATTCACTTTGTCAAAAGCTTTTTCAAAGTCAAGCTTGATTAGGATACCTTTTTGTTTAGTTATTCTAATTTGATGTAATATTTCATGAGCACATATATTGTCGCCTATCAGTCTGCCTTTTATGAAGGCTGCCTGGGAGTCATCAATTAATGGTTCAATAACCTGAGATAGTCTTGTGGTCAGCAATTTGGTGATTAATTTGAAACTACAGTTTATGAGGCTGATTGGTCTGTATTTGTCAAGAGAGGATGCATCAGATTTTTTGAGTATCAAACAAATGGTTGCCAGGTTTAGTTTTGATACATCTAAAGTTCTGTTGTAAAAAGCCTGGAATAACTGAAAGATATCAGCTTGGATTAGATCCCAGTAGGTTTGATAGAAAAGGAAAGATATACCATCTGGTCCAGGTGCTTTGGACGGATTACAGGAAAAAGTGGTAGATTTAATTTCTTCTAATGAGAAAGGGAGTTCTAACAGTGCTTGGTTAGTTGGAGATAATTTTTCAGAATCAGACCATAGGTCAGGTTGTAAGGAAAGAAATCTATCATCAGCTGTACCTAATAGGTTTTTATAATAGGAAGTAATGTGATTTTGTAAAATTGAAGGGTCATATTCTGGGATGCCATTGATTTCAAGGGATAGTATTGTATTCTTTTGTTTCCTAATGGATGCTGAAACATGAAAGAATTTTGTGTTGAGATCTCCTTCTAGAAACCATTGGAGTCTGGCCCTTTGTTGCCAGTGTTGTTCTTCATTTCTATAGATTTGTTGTAAATTGGTTTGACATTCTTTCCATTGTGTTTGTTCAGCACTAGAGAGTGAGTCAGTATCTTGATGGGATTCAAAATATTCTAATTTTTCTAGAAGGAGAATCTTTTGTCTTTTTCTTTCTCCTTGAAAGTTAGCATTCCATCCTCTTAGCTTTTGTCTTAAGAATTGAAGTTTATATTTCCAGGAATTTCCTATGTCTACTGATAAAGGGAAGGCTAACCACCATGTGGATATTAATTCAGAGAACCCTTCTTGTGAGATCCAGGATTTCTCAAACCTAATCATTTTTCTATTAGTAGTACTTATGGATTCTGTTTGGAGTATAATTGGATTATGGTCTGAGTATACTCTAGGTAAAGATGTAACAACTGTGTTGGGGAAGTGATTAAACCAATCAATAGTATATAGAAATCTGTCAAGAAGGGCTTTAGATTGAGAAGTTAAAGATCTTGCCCAGGTGAATTTTCTGTCTGTCAGTGGCCCTTCTATAAGGTTTAAATCCGAAATTAGTGTGTTAAATCTATTGCTAAGGATAAAGTTAAAGGATGGTCCTTGTTTTTCTGCTCTATTTCTGATAAGATTAAAATCTCCAAATATTAACCAAGCTGAGGGGCTTAGAGGAGGGATAGATCTAATTTCAGTAAGGAAGTCACTACGGAGGTTGGAAAGTACTGGACCATAAACCATTGTAAGAAGCCACTCAAAATTTTCAAATTTGTTCTTGATATGTACCGTAATTGAGAATTCTAGAATCCAGGTATTAAGTATCCAAAATTTTGAATCGTCTAGCCCTATAAGTAATCCACCTGAAGCACCTAAGGAATTTTTAACTATCCAGTGGTTTATGTTAGGACTAATTGCATTTAATAACCTCTGAGGGATTGATTCTTTTTTGGTCTCTTGGATACCTACAATGTCTACTTTGTTATAAAAAAGTAAGTCCTTAAGTGCCCTTCTTTTACTGGCAGATCCTAAACCTCTTGCATTCCAACTAAGTATTCTAACCATTAGAGTTATTTGGATCCTCGTTGTAAGTGTCTAAAAGGATGGTTCTTAAATCAATAGGATTCACTGGTGGAACAGTAGACTTAGAGGACAGGATATCAGAAAGAGAGGATTGGAATCTATCATAAGATAAAGATCGTAAGAGCTGAACCGCATGTAATTTTTCCTCGTCCGAGGAACCTAAGTAGAATCCACTAATATCATACAATTGTATAAGTTCTAAATCTGATAAGTGAATGTAAGGGAAAGAGGAAACAATTAGATTACCCGAGTTGATTCCCTTCTTTTTACTAATTCCTTCTTTAGCCTTGAGGCGAAGACTGTGTCTAGCTTCCTCAGCTGCTGAGAGCGCTACACCTTTTCCTTTGTTCTGTGTGACTTTTGGTGCTGCGGAGAGTGTTTGCGGGGGAGGAACTTCTGTGACTGATGGATCTGACTGTGAGTTCGTTTCTTGAGCTGGGGATGGGTCATTCCGGAGAGGTATTGGTTCTACATTATCAGTTGATGGGAGTTCAGTGATTGAAGGTAAAGGGTTGGGAGGGTTCACCGTCAATTCTCTAACTGGGGGTAAGTTTAGGTTCTCTGAGGGGATAGAGACAATTGAGGTTGGGGGAATATGAATGAGATCAGGCTGAGATGGATTGGCATTTGGGACTAGTAGTAGATCATTAGAGGGCTGAGGATTATCTGGTAATGTGGCTAACAGTGATTGAGAAGTGGAGTTCTGGGCCATGCCTAAGGTAGGTTCCTGTGTTATTCCAGCTTGAGAAGAGGAGGGTCCTTGTATCAGGTTTGTCTGAAGAGAAACATGGTCAGTAGGGTGTGAGTTTGTAGTCTGGTGGGATAAGGGAAGAGGGGGAGATGAGATTCTTGGTCGTTTATTGTTGAGAGTGAAGAGTTGGCTTCTAGAATGTCCCCACGGAGGTAATGGATTCTCATCCTCAACAATTGTTTGAATGAGGTAGGTTGTGTGGATGCCATTTTCATCAGTGAAGATGAGGTTTTTGCATGCTGGTATAACTTCTTTGTCAGGGACGGCAATTTTAATGCGGGTTAGAGACAGATTGGTGTGCTCCAAAGAACGGGGGTCTGTGTCTAGCAACACTCCTCCAAGTTCTCGAGCTAGCTGATTGAGTTCTGGGGTACGCCACAGATCATGGGGGTAATCGAAGATCTGAACCCAGTAGTGGTGAAGTTGGCAGCCATTGTTGAAGGTATTGAAGTTGTAAGCCGAAGCCGGAAAAATGATGTCACCGGGAATCAACTGTCTTTCATGGAGTACTGCATTACGCCAATTGAGATCTGGTGGAGCTATCAGGAATTGATGGTGAGGCAGTTCCCGTGCGATCCATGTCCATCTTGGTATAGGAAAAAGACGGGTCAGGTGGGCTTGGATGTACTGTGCTCCGAGATGGCGGGTGTCAGTAAGAACCACTCCCTTGGAAAGAGAGTTACGGAATTGAGTGGTAGCCGGAGTTGCATAGAAGCGCATTGGTGGGAGGATATTGGCCTCCTGAAGGCGATCTGCTGAGGGAATAGGGCGAGGAAACATGGTAGTAGTGGATGTCGAATCTGAGGGGAAGGAAGGAGCTTGAAGAGAGAAGACTGGTTCTTGAGGGTTTTCGGATGGTAAAGTGTGGGTGGTTGTGATTTGGTCTGTTGTGAGGGGGATGATGGGAGCTGAACCTGGATAGGTATTAGAGTGGCAAGAAACTGCGCGATGACCAGTTTTGTTACAGGAGAAGCAGATAAGGGAGTTGCGACAGCTAACCGTAAGATGTCCTTGGTCTCCGCATTTGAAACAAACTGGTATGCCTTTCTCAGAGAGGGAACGCAATTTGGCCAATTTGAGTGAAACGGCTTTTCTAGACTGTTGAGGTTGTTTGGGAGGAAGACGATAAGTCGATTGAGGGTGATGTGGGCGTTTTGTTGCGGGTTGGGAGAGGATATTCGCACGGATAACATCTGTGAAGGAGGGGCGAGTTGTGGCAACACCAGATCCTTGGACGGATTGCTGAATAGGTGGATTCGGAAGAGGATTGAGTCTTGGAGCACTCGATTGTGTATCTGGAGTCACGAGAGTTTTCTGGGGAGGATGTATTGATGGGACTGGGATGGCAGATGGAGGAGATGGCTGTGGATCGTTGGATGGTAAGAGAGTGATCGCTAGACATTCCAGAGAATGGTGTAGATCTTTCAAGATAGAGACGACGTCACCCTGGGAAGGGCCCATTTGAACCTGGGCCAAGAAATAGGATTTCTTGGGAGATGATCGGCTTCTTGATTAATCGGCCAGTCTTGGCCCAAGAGAGAGACTTCAAATTATGATGTTATCAAGTGTAATTAACTTCATTGCATAAATTATAATTGTGCACTTAGAGCTTTGTTTAACAAACTTTAAATCATATTTTGTTCTATTATAGTTAATTATTATAAATATTGATCAGAATATATATATTATCTGATATAGGCATAATTATGGAAAAGACAGATGAGATAGGGTGTTCATAAAGAATAGAATGATGATGACCTCACTTGATTGCCCTATGATATCAGGTGCGAGGTTATTGGATTAGTCTGAGATTCATGACTAGGAATTAAATTGTAACTCGCTGTGCATTTTGAATATTTGATTGACTGCATTGATTGAACTGTTGCATCATATGCATAGCCCAATACAATTGAAACTGAATTACAGGTGAGCCTATTGACTATCATGTTGATATTGTTTATCGATTGACTGATTCTTATTGCAAATGATTGATTGAGACCACAGTGATTGAATTAATTGAATATTGAATACTGTAATCCTTGAACCTCCATATAGTGGAGAAAAAAGATTAATATATCGTAAAGTCTAGCTAGCTACTAGACTTTACTCCAGGACCCTTATGCGCATATGGTGAATGGCCCCAACTGAACCCAGTACCGGTTGGGTAGGGAATATTGAATAAATATGAATTGTGATTGTAAGACTAATGAACTGTGGTAACTGTCTTACCAATGATTTTCTTTCCGATAATGATAGTACTAATATTGATTTCATATTGTTTCTGCTAACCGATTGTCAGGATAGTTAGAACTGTCTGATCATCAATTTTCTTTCTGATACTGACGGTATTGAGATATTGATTCTACATTGTTTCTATTAACAAATTGTCAGGATGGATAGAATAGTATAAGCCCTAACAGTACAAATACTTGTTATGATATCTGTTAGTGTTATCAGACTAGAAATTGTAAATGTAAGAAACCAAACATTACCAGACTTTATGGTTTAAAGGATGTAGACCGAAACCCGAATAATTCTTGCAGTTCTGATTTATTTATGATATTTCTGTTGTTCAATTGGATATTGGTATTGAGCATTTGCATTCGTCATTTTAAAATGAACTGTTAATTTCTCGTGCAGTATTTCATTCTGATTTCCTTCGAATCCAATAATCTGAGTGGCAATCAGCACTGAGAAATAATTTATTATTTCTCACTTGTTTCCCCTTGTGGGTTACAGGTTTATTAGACGAAGATTGAGAAATTCTTTTGAGATTGTAATTGACAGCAGGGCTACCTAAAGGTATGGGATTTGTGATTATTTTATCTGACATGGTGCATAAAATTCATCTAGCATCATCCACTGTAAAATGTCAGATAGATATTGTAAATAAATTGAAATGTGGAAAAATAATGGATGCTTTTGGCAATGCATAAAAAGATCCATGCCTTGTGTTACGTAAATTATTATGGAAAATAGACGCAGTAGGTCCGTCGCACCTCCGGATCAGGGGGTGTGACAACACCTTACTATAAAACTCAATACCTTTCTTTTAATTTTACGAAGTGGAGACAACTTAAAACAAATGGATAATTTAGTTCTACAATAATTTACAAAAAATCTCCTTATAAATTTATACAATATATTTTTATTATAACAAAAATTCTTATCACATAATTCAAATAAATTGACACCACTTACTTTACTTTGACTCTGCTACTAGGGGTGTTCATCGGTTCGGTTCGGTTCAAACCGAACCGAACTAGGCAAATCAAAGTTATAATTCGGTTTCAAAAATATAACCGAACCGAACTGAATTAGCATTGCAACCGAACCGAACCGAACCAAAGTTTTATTTTGGTTTGTTCGGTTCAAACCGAAATATATCAATGTTTTTAATTTAAAGCAATTGTTTTGTAATAAACCAAAGTATATTAAGAAATAAATTGGAGTATTAAAGAAATAAATCGGGATATTAAGAAATAAACCGAAGTATTTAAAACAATTGATTAAGAAGTAAACCGGGATATTAAGAAATAAACCGGAGAGGTCCAAACCAAATTCATAATATATAAAAGTTCGGTCGATTCGGTTATTTTGGTTTTGAAAATTTCAAACCGAACCGAACCGAAGTTATAATTCGGTTTTAAAAAACAAACCGAACCGTTTGAACCGATCTAATTCGGTTCGGTCCAAAACCGATTAAACCGGACCCAATGAACACCCCTATCTGCTACTGCTTGTTTGGTTCCATTGCGATCAGATATCTGTTGCAGTTGCTATATTTTGAGATAACTTCGGACAAGCAAACAGGAATTGGGCCGAAAGGAAATATATTAATTTATTAAGGCCCAAATTATTGATCTGGTAGGAGAAGGTTTTACAAAAACCCTGTGAATTTTCGAAAATTCGAGCAAACAAAACAATCCCCAGTTCGCTCCATCTTTTGTCCACCTATGCAACCAAACCAAACACAGTCCCTCACAGTACCTACCCACCCCCTACCAAACCCCTTCACTCTGTTTTCCTTTTCCTTGCGCCCCACACTGACTGGTACTGGTACTGATTACAGACTTTCACAGGTTCCCTTTCCCTTTCGCTTTTCCAAGCCAGGAAGAGAAAGAGAGCAAATAATGTCTTCAGAAAGGGATTGGACGGTACTACCGCCAGAACTGATCCATCTCATCTCTCAAAAACTCCATGATCTCCGTTATTTCATTCGGTGTGGTGCTGTATGCAAGTGGTGGTTCTCCTCCATCCTCCTCAGCAACGACTTCCATGGCTTATCGAGTACAATGAACAATTCCCCAAGGCATGTCCTTTGAAAAGAGAGCTACAGTTTTATTCGTTTGTTATCGGCGAAACAGGTAGCATCCGGATTCATGAATCTCACCATGGTAAGGTCTACCACAGACCAAGTCACAGCTACCTTCTCGTTGTAGATGGTAAGGTCATTTCTCTACTCAATCCCCTCACAAACGAGGAAATCTCTCTCCCACAGCCACCTTCTCGTCCAATTTTTATCAGGCCAGTCTTCAGGGGTGCAGAATCGAGTCGAAACTGGCAGTGGGACATCGCCTTAGTTTCTGATGAGGGGCGTTGGAGATATGTGATCTATCATCCGGATAAGATGGGATGGCAATATGTTGACAATTTGTCTTTTAAAACTTGTTATTGTGATGGAATGATTTTTACTACAACGAACAACGGCCGTACCCTGGTGTTTGATGTTGCCTCAAGAAAGAAATTGTACACAATACCTCCACCGAATGATGATCCTTTTACTAATAGTTACGTTATTGAGTCATGTGGAGAAATTTTGGGGGTGTCTTTGGAATATAAATACGAAATATCACAAAGAATTGTTCCATCTTTTAATTTTCGTATTTATACGCTTAATTTGGAAGTAGAAAAAGGACAACTTTGCTGGGTTAAGATGAGTAACATCAGAGACCAAATAGTTTTTTTGGATTATAATAATGGTTTTTCTGTGAGAGCTACTGATGGACTTCAAGGGAACTGCATCTACTTCATATTTGAAAATTTCAATTCATTTTTGTTCAACAATGTCAGTAAACTTTGGAGGTACGATATTGCTACTGGTACAAGTGAACCAGTGCCTTGTCCTTTTGAACGTTGTACATGGTTTGTTCCTAATCTGCGTTAGTTAGTTACTGTGTTGCAACTTTTTTTGTGGAAACAACTCTGCTATGTATTTTGTTAACTAAAATAAAGTTAGATAGTAATTCTGATTATGGGTTCTTTTCATTTCACTGAAGCATCTTTGCTGCCAAATGTAGGGGCCATCTAATTTTGCAAATTATTGATATCACAATAAAAGTTGTTTTTATTCTTGTTTCTAATACGTGACTATCTTTCTTACTATTAGAACTAGATTTTGAAAATAAAGTTGAATTTACTTCATTTATTCTCTGTCATGCTTTGACTTCCTGTTATTAATGTATAAGTTTTTTTTATCACAAATCATGCATGTGTACCTCAATTCATTCATTTACGTATAGAACTTCATCTATCAATTGCCTTTTAGTTTCTAGTAATGATGTAAATTAATAACTAAAGTTCCTTGCTGGTCATTATATATTTTTATTTGTGTGTATTGATCTATAATTATAGTTAATTAATAGGAGGACAAAAAATATAACACCAGAATTCATTAAATGATTTTTTTTTCTTACTAATGAATATGGTGCTTGTTTATTAATGTGCTAAATTTAATTAGATCGGTTATAGAGATTTGAATAGCACATCTACTTATAATAGACATCTATAATTAATCTAAAATTTATTTTTTCAAACTCTCTATTACATTTACAATAATAGATTCAATTGATTTAGAAGCACCAAATTTCATTAGGCAACATGTAAAATGACCGATGGAAACATATTAATTTATTGAGGCCCAAATTAGTGATATGTTTAACAAAACCCACATTCTGAGTCTCAAAACCTCCAATTGCACGGCGTCAGCCTCCTCCTTGGGTCCTTCCTTCATAGAAGGATTCAACAATTAGAAGCTGATACTCAGTGTGAGGGATGAGACTGATCTCTTAAAGAGATCAAATAATGTCTTCAGAAAGGGATTGGACGGATCTCCTACCAGATCTGATCCATCTCATATCCCAAAAACTCCCTGATCTCCGTTATTTCATCCGGTGCCATGCTGTATGCAAGAGGTGGTTCTCCTCCATCCTCCTCTCTGATCCCCCTAAGCAAAAACTTCCATGGCTCATTGAGTATGATGAACAATTCCCCAAGTCAGCTCATTTGAGAAAAGAGATACGGTTTTATTCGTTTGTTAACAGTGAAACAGGTAGCATCCCTATTCATGAATCTCACCGCGTTAAGACCTACTACAGACCAGGTCATAGCTACCTTCTTGTTGTATATGGTGAGGTCATCTCTCTACTCAATCCCCTCACAAACGAGGAAATCTCTCTACCACAGCTACCTTCTTGTCCATATTTTATCACGCCAATCTTTGGGAGTGGAGAATCGATTCGTAACTGGCAGTGGGACATCACCTTACTTTCTGATGAGGGTCGTTGGAGATACGTGACTTATCATCCGGACAAGATTGGATGGCAATGTGTTGATAATTTTTTTTTTAAAACTTGTTATTTTGATGGAATGATTATTACTACAACGAATGACAGACAGACCCTGGTGTTTGATGCTGCCTCAAGAAAGAAATTGTACACAGTACCACCACCGAATGATAATCCTTGTACTATGAGTAACATTATTGAGTCATGTGAAGAAATCTTGGGTGTGTCTTGGGAATATAAATACGAAGGATCGCAGAGAATTGTTGTATCTTTTAATTTTCGTATTTATATGCTTAATTTGGTAGGAGAAAAAGGACAACCTTGCTGGGTCAAGATGAGTAACATCAGAAACCAAATAATTTTTTTAGATAATTTCAATGGTTTTTCTGTGAGAGCTACTGGTGGACTTCAAGGGAACTGCATCTACTTCATATTTGAAAAATTGGCTTCATTTTTGTTCAACAATGTCAGTAAACTTTGGAGGTACGATATTGCTACTGGTACATGTGAACCGGTGCCTTGTCCTTTTGAACGTTGCACATGGTTTGTTCCTAATCTGTGTTAGTCATTTACTGCATGTATTGCAACATTTTGTATGGAAACAACTCTGCTATGTATTTTGTTAACTGAAATAAAGTTAGATATTAATCCAATTCTGATATTATGTCTTCTTTTCACTTTACTGAAGCATCATTGCTGCCGAATGTAGGGGCCGTATATATATTATGATTATTTGCCCTCAATATATATGATGACGCTTTGTAATTTTGCAAATTATTGATATCACAATAAAGGTTGTTTTTTTTATTAATTCTTGTTTCTAATACGTGACTGTCTTTCTTACTATTAAAAATAGATTTTGAAAATAAAGTTGAATTTACTGCATTTATTCTCTGTCGTGCTTTGACTTTCTGTTATTACTAATGTATAATTTTTTTTATAACAAATCATGCATGTGTACCTCAATTCATTCATTTACGTATAGAACTCCATCTCTCAATTGCCTTTTAGTTTCTAGTAATTAATGATATAAATTAATAACTAAAGTTCCTTGCTGGTCATTATTTTAATTTGTGTGTATTGATCTGTAATTATAGTTAATTAATAGGAGGACAAAAAATATATAACACCAGAATTTATTAAATAATATTTTTTTTCTTATTAATGAATATGGTGCTTGCGCCATTTAAGTCTCCATAACCAATATAATAAATTGTAGCACATTAATATACATATATTCATTGTCTAAAAAACTATATATGGTACGCCTACATATGTAAACTATTTAAATTTTTTTTGAATCAACAAATCAAATCAAAGATCCACCTCACTTGGTTAATTATATATTTACCAAATTACTAAAATTAGTTCATTTTGATTATATTTTCTTAATTAACATGCAAGCTAATTATCACACTCGACGTGACTAAACCAACTGCTTCAACATCTATAGATCGGCTTGTCAACAACAAAATTAAAACACAACAAAAATTAACAATCAGTTACTTAGCGATACGGTTTCCTATAATCGGTATAATAAAATCATAAAGGATTAACCACTTGACATATCAAATAAATGAATCTATATTTTCAGTAAAAATATTTTTTTCTTTTTTTCTTCTTTTTTTCTGCGTGATAATTAACCTAAATAATTGGTTTTGTTATTTTTCTGAATTTCTTAACGGACAATTCTATACAGTCATTTCCTTTACTCAACTTTCCTTTAAAAAAAACAATTAATCTCAATGTGAAAGACAAGTTATCCCATTAAATATGTCAACATAATTCAAAACCGATCGATTAATCAATTAATCAATTTATCAAAGAAATTGATAACTCAATTATAAAAAAAATCTATTTTATAAATATAGACATAGCACATATAGTTATACATGTAAATTTATTAATGTGCTAAATTTAATTAGATCGGTCATAGCTAGCTAGAGATTTGAATAGCATATCTACTCATAATAGACATCTAAAATTTATTTTTTCAAACTCTCTTTTACATTTACAATAATAGATTCAATTACTTTAGAAGCACCAAATTTCACTGGGCAACATATACAATGCCGAATGGAAACTAATTAATTTATTAAAGAAGCTGATACTCAGTGTGAGGGATGAGACTGATCTCTTAAAGAGATCAAATAATGTCTTCAGAAAGGGATTGGACGGATCTTCTGCCAGATCTGATCCATCTCGTCTCTCAAAAACTCCCTGATCTCCGTTATTTCATCCGATGCCGTGCTGTATGCAAGAGGTGGTTCTCCTCCATCCTCCTCTCCGATCCTCCTCAGCAACAACTTCCATGGCTTATTGAGTACAATGAACAATTCCCCAAGGCTTCTCCTTTGGAAAGAGAGCTACAGTTTTATTCGTTTGTTAACGGTGAAACAGGTAGCATCCCTATTCAAGAATCTCATCATGGTAAGGTCTACCACAGACCAAGTCGCAACTACCTTCTCGTTGTACATGGTAAGGTCATCTCTCTACTCAATCCCCTCACAAACGAGAAAATCTCTCTTCCACAGCTACCTTCTCGACCATATTCTATCATTCCAGTACTCTTTCAGGGTGCAGAATTGAGTCATAACTGGCAGCTAGACATCCGCGTACTATCTCATGAGGGTCGTTGGAGATACTTGACCTATCATCCAGACAAGATGGGATGGCGATATGTTGACAATTGCTTTTCTAGAACTTGTTACTGTGATGGAATGATGTTTACTACATTGATGTTCGGCCATACGGTCGTGTTTGATGTTGCCTCAGGAAAGAAATTATACTTAATACCACCCCCGAATGATGATGATAATGATGATGATGGTACTACTGATACTTACGTTATTGAGTCATGTGGAGAAATTGTACGAGTGTCTAGGGAATATAAATATGAAAGATCACAAAAAATTGTCGTCTCTTTTAATTTTCGTATTTATAAACTTAATTTGGAAGGAGAAAAAGGAAAACCTTGCTGGGTCAATACGAGTAACATCGGAGACCAAATAGTTTTTTTGGATTATAATAATGGTTTTTCTGTGAGAGCTACTGGTGGACTTAAAGGGAACTGCATCTACTTCATATTTGAAATTTTGTCCAATGGCAGTAAACTTTGGAGGTACGATGTTGCTACTGGTACATGCGAACAAGTGCCTTGTCCTTTTGAACGTTGTACGTGGTTTGTTCCCTTTCTACGTTAGTCGTTTTTTATATTACAGTTTTTTGTGTTGAAACAACTCTGCTATGAATTTAGTTAACTGAAATAAAGTTAGATATTAATTCTGATTATGTTGTCTTTGATTTCATTTGATTGTGTATTAATTAACATATATGACAACCAGTGAAGCATCATTGCTGTTGAGTGTAGAGGCCACATATTATGATTATTAATTATCTCTCAATATGGTGTCACTGCATGTAATTTTGCAAATTATTGATATCACAAATTCACAATAGAAGTTGTTTTTATTATTGTTGTTTATACATGACTCTTTCTTACTATTAGAAATACATTTGCGTATAGAACTTCATCTACCAGTTGTATTTTAGTTGCTAGTAATGATATAATATAAATTAACTAATGTTTATAATGATAAACTTACTACTAGCTAGCCTGCCATTATTATGGGTGTATAATTATAGTTATTTTTTTAGATTGACATCAGCATTTCTATTAGATCTATATATATATACATAGAGGTGTCATTTAAGTGTCCATATATAACCTATATAAAAGAATAAGCACATTAATTAATATACATATATTCTCTAACAAACTATATATATATACACACACGTCTACGCATACACCTATATATACTATTTTGAAAAAAAAATCTCTGCAACATAAAATATTATTTAATGAATTGCTGGTTACATAGTTTTCTCCTATTAATTAACTGTTACGTTGTTACGTACATATCTATGCACTCAAAATAATTAATGACCATTTAGTAGTATTTCAATTGAAATAATATAAATAATCTGTCTTTCATCCCTATGTTAGCATAAAATTTCAAGTTTAACTTATAATGGAATGATTAATAGCAACAGAAATTCAATTGATTGATGAAGTTCTACATGTAGATGTTGATCTGAGATACACCTGATTTGTTCTAAATAAAGCTTATGCATAAGTTGTCTGTAGTTTCTTCAATAATTAATTAAAGAGGTACAAGTACCAAATCAATTTATATAAGTCTATGGAAAGAAGTTTACCGAAATTTCTGTCATAATTAGACAATCATCATAACAAAAACAAAATACAACAGAAACCAAATAACTGATTTTTTATTCTCAAAATTAACTTTATTTTTTTTAGTAAGGTTAAAGGTCATGTCACCTAACTATTAAATATTTACAAAACTAACTACGTACGTCATCCCAAATTTACTTTACTTAATCGGACCAAAAGAAACAAAATGGATTCATTAAGATCCAAATTAGTGAAATGAACATAATAAATAGTCAATTTATAATCTAGATGCAGCACCAGCACTATCATCCTTGATATTTACAATTTATAAAGGCCCAAATTAGTGAAATGAACATAATTAATAAATAGACAAAATTCTAGATTACATTCTCAAAAGGAATGTGTTATTTTGAGAGCAACCATTAGATTATTGAATATACATATAAACTTTTCTCTCTTCATAATAGTAGATTCTTAATAAAATCTTGTATCATATTGAAGAAAAACAAAATGTAAGAATGGCTTATTGTTTTTTATTGTTTTAATGACAACATTGCTATTTTAAGAGTTAAATTAAATAATTCAAATCATTCTAGTATAACTTGAATGAATTAAAAAAAAAACTTTAAAAGAAAGAATAAATTGAATGAATATTGCTGCAAATAGTAACATTGTCTATGTGAAAAATGTGACTTTATCTATAAAATTTTCAATGTCAAAGTGTAACATCACATAAGTAACTTTGTTGATATCTTCTACCTTAATTTTTTTGTTTTGATATCCTCAATGCATTTTTAAAACAAAAGAAAGTAAGTAATTTATATTGTTTATGAAATAAACTATTCTTATTTTTTTTACATTAACGGAGAGATTATAATTTGTAAATATATTTTCTAATTTAATATGAAAAATAAAATTTAAGAATGTGCAGGTGATGATTATGAAATTTGATATAAAAAAATAAGTAATTTTTCTTAGTCGTGCATTTAGCTCTCAAATTAGCCAAATCAAGTCATTCTTTCATTCTATTTAAATATCTTTTAATAGTTAACTTTACATATTTAATACAAATCTTTATTAAGCTTCTGCTATAATTTGAAGAGTATGAAAGAATAAATTTGATATGAAAATAGAAAATTATTCTCAGCACTCAGTAATCTACTCAAAATAGCACTGCTCATCTCCTATATATTCTCGGCGGCAGCCGATCCTATGAAATATATATAGGAGAATTTCAACAACAAAAACCAATATCCCCATATATCGTTACTTCCATTAGAGAAAGAGGAAATAATGTCTTCAGAAAGGGATTGGACAGCACTTCCGCCGGAACTGATCCATTTCGTCTCCCAAAAACTTCCTGATCTCCGTTATTTCATCCGGTGCCGTGCTGTATGCAAGAAGTGGTTCTCCTCTGTCCTCCTCTCTGATCCTCCTCAACAACAACTTCCTTGGCTCATCGTGTATGACAAAGCATTCCCCCATGCAGCTTCTTTGAAAGAAGAACTACGGTTTTACTCGTTTGTTGATGGCAAAACAGGTAGCATGCCTATTCATGAATCTCACCGTGGTAAGGTCTACCACAAACCCGGCCACAATTACCTTCTCGTTGTAGATGGTGGGGTCATCTCTTTACTCAATCCCCTCATCAACAAGGAAATCTCTCTCCCACAACCACCTATTCGTTTCGATACTATTTGGCCAGTTTTTGTTGGTACAGATCTGAGTCATAATTGGCAGTGGCATATTGGCTTAGTTTTTTACATGGGACATTGGAGATACATGACCTATTATCCGGACAAGATGCGATGGCAATATGTTGACAATGTTTCTTTTAAAACTTGTTATCGAGATGGAATGCTTTTTGCTACAGACGTATACCAGGATACCATGGTGTTTGATGCCGCGTCAAGGAAGAAGTTGTACACAATACCACCACCAAATGTTGAATCTTTTCTTTACCATATGTCTTTTTCATTGACCTATGTACCATGTTGTTACCTTGTTGAGTCATGTGGAGAAATTTTGAGAGTGAATGGGGTTTATAACTATGATGGAAATATTAAGTCTCCTTTTTTTCAAATTCATAAGCTAAATTTTGAAGGTGGAAATGGACAACCTCACTGGGTCGAGGTGAGAAACATTAGAGACCAAATAATATTTTTGGATTATCAGAATGGTTTTTCAGTGAGAGCTACTGCTGGACTAAAAGAGAATTGCATCTACTTCATAGTAGAAAATTACAGTTTACAAAGTAGGTTTGACAATAGCAGTGGGGTTTGGAGGTATG
Source organism: Carex arenaria (assembly GCA_964058825.1). Taxonomy (NCBI): domain Eukaryota; kingdom Viridiplantae; phylum Streptophyta; class Magnoliopsida; order Poales; family Cyperaceae; genus Carex; species Carex arenaria. The sequence continues at coordinate 169,158 of CAXKVW010000263.1, forward strand.
ATATTGCTACTGGTACATGCGAACGGGTGCCTGTTCCTTTCGGGCGTTGTACGTGGTTTGTTCCTAATCTGCGGTAGTCTTTTTCTTTATTGAAGTTAAGAAAAAAAAATACTCTGTTACATATGAATTTATTTAACTGAAAAGAAAGTTAGATATACTAATGTATTTTTGCAAATTAGTGTTGCCACAACAGAAGTTGATTATTTTCTTGTTGCTGGTACATGACTCTGTATATATATTTTGCTTTTAGAAATAGAAGCTGAAAGCAAAGTTGAATTTACTACATTTATTGTTTGCCAAGCTCTTTGACTTCTTTTTTCTTTGGTAATTCATTCAATTGAACTGGAATAATTATATTCAGTTGAAGGTTTGGGGCCAGTATTTGTAGCAGTACATACGTTTTCTTCCAGTTGCATGTAAAAGTACACAGGTTATATATTTAATTAGCGATGCGCTGCATTGATTTAAATCAAATAACTGCTTTTAAAAAACAATGGTATTAATCGAGCCCAAAGGGATAAAATTAATATATTAGGCCCAAATTGAACAAAATCGGTTAAAGAAAACAAATTAATTTATTGGGCTTAAATTAAGCCCAAATTGGTTAATCCGTTGAATTCTCAAAACCTCCGAATAAAGAAACAATCCCATATTCCCATGGTTATTTTGAGAAAATCCCTCATCTCCGTCATCTTCTTCACCACCAATTCGCTCCATATCAGTTTGGTACCCATATTTATCTAACAGCACTCAGTTTTGTATTGGGGTTGTTCAGTAAGTTCTGCCATTTCGTAAAGGTTTCCCTGTAAACTTTAGTGCTTTGATACAATTATGGTACCATTCATTAGTATTTTGCATTGTGGCAGCGTTTCAGTTCCAGTTCAGGTCTGAGGAGATATGGGGCTGGACAAAAAGAAAAAAGAAGTCCCAGGAGTTCAGATCCTCTGCCACGCTGCACTAGACGAGATTTTATCAAGATTCGTGTCGAGTTGTTGAAACCTCACTCAAACCACCCCCCCCCCCCCCCCCCCCCCCCCCCCCCACAATTCGTGTTGAGCAGTGAAATGGAAGCAATAGCACACTTGATATTCATTTATTCCGAACTTTAATTTATGTAGGTATAATGTCTATATTAACAATGCATTTTTAAAACAAAAAAAAGGGAAATAATGGTTTATGAAATAAAATGTTATAATATTTTACATTAAGGGAGTGATTTTAATTCGTTAATATATTATCTAATTTAATATAAAAAATAAAATTTAAGAATGTGCATGTGATGACTATGAAATTTGGTATAAGAATATATAATTTTTTTTTTAGTTATGCAATTAGCGCTCAAAATAGTCAAGCCATTCTTTTATTTCCTTTAAAAAGCTTTCAATAGTTAACTTTACATATTGTATACAAGTTTTTATTTAGTTTCTAATTTGAAGAGTCTATGAAAGAATAATTAGATATGAAGAGATAAAAATATTCTCACTACACTCGATAATCAAATTATTGTTCTCAAAATAGCACTGCTCATCTCCTATTCTTGGCAGCTGCTTCCTTCTATGAAATATAGGAGAATTCTAACAACGAAAACCAATCTTCATCGTTACTTCCATTAGAGAAAGAGAGCAAATGATGTATTCAGTAAGGGATTGGACAGAACTCCCACCGGAATTGATCCATCTCGTCTCCCGAAAACTTCCTGATCTCCGTTATTTCATCCGGTGCCGTGCTGTATGCAAGAGGTGGTTCTCCTCCGTCCTCCTCTCCGATCCTCCTCAACAACAATTTCCTTGGCTCATCGAGGACGATGTACTATTCTTCGGGGCATCCCCTTTGAAAGAAGAGCTACGGTTTTACTCGTTTGTTAGCGGCGAAACATGTAGCATCTCTATTCAAGAATCTCACTGCAATAAGGCCTACAACATACCAGGTAACAGCTACCTTCTCGTTGTAGATGGTAAGGTCATCTCTCTACTCAATCCCCTCACAAACGAGGAAATCTCTTTCCCACAGCTACCTTCTTGTCCAACTTTTATCAGGCCAGTCTTCAGTGGTGCAGAATCGAGTCGTAATTGGCAGTGGGACGTCGCCTTAGTTTCTGATGAGGGGCGTTCGAGATACGTGACCTATCATCCGGATAAGATGAAATGGCAGTGTATTGACACTATTTTATATAAAACTTATTCTTGTGATGGAATGCTTTTTACTACAGACGATCAAGGCATGTCAACTGTGGTGTTTGACGCCGCCTCAAGGAAGGAGTTGTACACAATACCACCACCGAATGAAGAGGCTTCTGCTTTCATTACTAGTTACTTTGTTGAGTCATGTGGAGAACTTTTGAGAGTGTCCTGGGAATATAATTACAATAGAATTATTAGGGCTTATACATTTCTTATTTATAAGCTTAATTTTGAAGGAGGAAAAGGGAAGCCTCACTGGGTCAAGGTGAGTAACATCGGAGACCAAATAATATTTCTGGATTATCTGAATGGTTTTTCTGTTAGAGCTACTGCTGGACTTAAAGGGAACTGCATCTACTTCATAAAAAAACATGAAATAATACTTGATAGGTTCTATAATGAGAGTAGTCTTTGGAGGTACGATATTGCTACCGGTACACGTGAACCGGTGCCTTGTCCTTTTGAGGGTTGTACATGGTTTGCTCCTAATCTGCATTAGTCTTTTTCATTATTGAATCTCTGCTACGAATTTAGTTAACTATATGTTGAAGATTAGGTGCCAGTAATTGTCTTTGTTATTTTTGTATCTCAGTATACCAGTATGCAGCAGGTTTTCTTCTGGTTGCATTGTTGATGTGTTAAGCTGCTAGAATTTGTCATTACTAGGTTGCAGTCTTACCTCAAAGTGATTTCGGTGCCTCCAAATATGTTACATGATGAGAATATCTTCCTGGCATGTTGTTGTGTATATTTTCCTTTCATGTGATGGTTCAGTTTTGGTATTTTTCTGGATGGCCATGATTTTTTTATTATGCATATCAGGAGTCGATGTTAGATTTCAACTCAGTTGGAAATATTTATTTTAGTGAACTCAGTTGTATACTGACTTCATTTCAGTACCAGAGTGAGTCATCTTTAGCAGTTGAAGTTAAATTTGATACCTCTAGTACGTGTTTCGACCAATTAATTAATTAATTGGGTTTTTTGTGTTATACTGAAAATTGATAGTATTTTTATGTTAACAATAGTGTTTTTTTTTTATATATCTATTCTCCTTAGCGTTTTCTTTTTTGTAACTTTTGGCTTGACTGCCATACTGGTATTTTGCTTTGCAAATTCACCATGAATTAATGCCTACTGTTACGAGTTCACTAAGGGATGTTCTTGTCAGTACTAGTTTACTTGCCTTTCACTGATGAGGTTTTTTCTCAATTGCCTGTCACTGAGGTCTTTTTCCAGTTGTCCATCTTTTTATGATCTAATTAAGCTCTTGTGTGATGTATTATCGAATATGCTGCTATAAGAGAGCAAAAGGTTAAGAAACTGGAGAGGCCAAATGAAAATGTACTGGAGAGCTAGTGGAGACTTTGAAGACGCTTAACTTGAAGCAAGATTTTTTTGATGTTTTTAAAGTGCAAACTAGAGTAACAATTTTTTTTTTCCCTTTAACCTGTTTAATACGTTAAACTTTTGGTTTTGACTTTTTTAGTTATGTGGGCAAGATGGTGGAATAATTTAGGTGGAGAAAGTTATCAGAACTTTTTTTTTTTTTGTTTGAATTGCAAGAGATGAGAGAGGCTTGTAATGGGTTCAGAAAATAGAGTCCATATCCTCTGAGGTAACATATTTCTGTGTAGATCCGAACCATTCGATCAGAATCTGTACCAATCTCATATCGAGGTAGAATTAAATATTATGTTACCTCAACTGATATGAATTTCAGAAATTGGGGGACCATGGGACGGGTGGTTTTTATTTTATTTTAAGATAAGATTGATTTTTTTTTATAAGAATCTAAGATTTGTTTCCCCCTTCAAATATTGTACATATATTCAAACATAGTTCTAAAAGCATGCCCCATCTAGAGGTGTTCATTGGGTCCGGTCTAGTCGGTTTTGAACCGAACCGAATTAGTTTGAACCAAATAGTTTGGTATTTTCGGTTTAATGAATTGGTTCAGTATGCCTTTTAAAATCAAATTATAACTTTGGTTTGGAAATTTTCAAAACCGAAATAACTAAACCGATCGAACTTTTATATATTATGAATTTGGTCCAGATCATCCTGCTTTATTTCTTAATCAATTGCTTTAAATACTTTGGTTTATTTTTTAATATCTCAATTTATTTCTTAATACCCCGGTTTATTTCTTAATATACTTCAGTTTTATTATAAAACAAATGCTTTAAATAAAAAATTTAATATATTTCGATTTGAACCGAACAAATCAAAATAAAACTTTGATTCTATGCTAAATTGGTTCGGTTCAATTCTACTTTTGAAATCAAATTATAACTTTAATTTGCCTAGTTCGATTCGGTTTCAACCGAACCGGATCGTTGAACACCCCTAGTCCCATCAATGAAACCGAACCGTTGAACACCCCTAGGCCCATCAATGCTTTCCTGATAGATAAATATATATTTTGAGCAACCTGCCGATTGATTCATAAAAATAGACACCGAAAATCAATTTATAAAAATAGACACCTAAACAATATTTATAATTTTTATATTTCTTTTTTTAAAAAAAACTCTAAATTTGAAAAACTCAAGAGAGCGACCTATGGTATATGAACAACGATTTCTAGATAGGTAGTATTGGCTATTCTTTTTATTTTCAAGTTACTTTTTTAAATTATTCATTTTTAAAAAAATACTAACAAAAAAAAGTTAGAACTCCGCTTATGTTATTTTACATAGCCAATCTCAAACCCGGAATAAAAAAAGAGGGTAACTTTGAAATAATATTTCGGTCTTTTATTTTTAATTCGATACTGTAAAATAAGTTTCACAATTGTTTGGTTGCAAAAATTAATATCAATTGTTTTCAAATCATAAATGAACCGGACCTAGCTGGACCTAGTTGCACAATTTATTTTTCGGTCTTTTGTTTTCAAATCATAAACAATTTATTTCTTACCGCGGGTTAAAAAAATAAAATAAACAGAAACATAGACTGAACCGGACCGGACCGGAACCGAACCAGACCTAGGACCGGACCAGACTGTGTGAAAATTGGACCATGGTTCTAGCAAGGTTTTGAGTCAACTATTTCAAGTTGGAACTGCCGGAACTGAACCGTGTAGAACTTTGGACTGTGAGAACCGTGACCCGTACGTAACCGTGAACTGGCCGAATTTGGACCGGACCGGACCGTTTGGTTAACACTAGGTTTAAGTATGTTTGTAATCCGTTTGGTCGACAAAATTATAATCTTTGATCAACAATTCAGACAGAGACAGCATATTGTTGGTTTACATATTTTACAAGGTTTTTACTAAACGATTATTTTTATCCTCCATATTAATTTTAAATTTATGATGACAGTCATGATCATTGTCTTGTGGGAAGCATGCTAATTTTTATTTTGCTTGTTTTCAGAATGCTGTCGTTTAATATTGCATTATTTATTTGTGCTTGATGGAGAAGCAAAGTTATATCATTACTAATGCACGTGAGCTAATATATATATATATATCAATAATTATGAAGCGGTTGTTTATATCCATTTGACCATACTCTTTATGGAATAAATTAATTATAGTAACTTGCTATTAAATTAATATATTAATTAACATGCTTAATACTTTACTTAGCAAGACTATCCCTTGAATAGCGTAAATTATTTGCTTGGTTGACCTCTTCTAGTGATCCATCCATCCAATTAATTAAAACACCTTCAAATTCAACTATTTTGACTTTTGTTTTTCTCAAGTAGAAGTCTCTTTCAAGTATGATTTTTTTTTATTTTTTTATCAAGGATTACTTTGTAAATCTCACATATGATCTTTCAATTTGTAAAAATATCTCATTATTATGTCATTTTCTCACTTTTAATACAACCAACAATGAAGAATCAAAGATATTCGTTGATTAGAACAATCAAATTGAGAAGGTTGCGTGAACCCAAACCTCTCATTTTATTATTACAATTCAATCCCTACATTCTTCAATATTTGCAAAAAATAATTACCTACAATTAATTTGTGATGAACTTGGGGGTCAAAAAAGTTTTGAGAATTTCACACGTGAAATTATTTCTCCTTTTGTATAATCCGAAGGGAAGTTGTAGAGTTTGATTTGATGATGTTTTTTTACAAGTCAAAAGTCATAAATAGTCATTAATTACAAAATAATATTTACGACATTAATTATGACAAGCGGTGACTTAATTTGAATGATTCAAGAGTTCAAATAATCAATATATAATTTGAATCCATAGTCCATTATGACAAGCCGTGACTTAATTTAGATTAAAAAAATTCAGTGATAATAAATAAACAGATTAAAGCTGAGATTCTAACAGTGGATGCAGAGCAAGATTTAGTTATTTTATCTTTTTATACATTATTTAGTGACACGAGGCCTCAATTCATAATATGTTTTGTTAATTTCCCACCTAATTATATGTTAATAATTATTTTTATCAAATAATATTTATAATTGCAAACTTTGATGGTGACTGAATTCCTTTTGTACTGTTGCCTTTTATTCGGATGAATCAACTTGCATCATTTTTATTTTGTTAATTTTATCGTTAATTATTTGAGATTGAGATTAACTGAACCAAACAGTTTCAAAATAAAAATAAAAAAACTTATTGCCTGATTTAAATAATTTTCAATACTATTAGATGCATCACTGCTTAGCTTGATATTAAATAAATTCAAAATATTATAAATTTTGCATATAAAGATACAACTAAAGTAAATCAGTTTAAACAACGAAGAGGCGGATCGGTCGTGAAGCGAGAATGAAAATAAATGTTAAAATTGAATATGAATGTAAATATTTATTTTTATGTTATATAAGGTGAGAAAACTTAGAATTTTGTAACTTTTTCTTATCAATATATTTGTTAGTGGTAATTTTAACCACTAACCATAAAAAAGAAAATCGGTTTAAACAATTTGAATTTATAGTTTAAAATTGATTCGATAAATTTTGAAATTAATATTATAAACTGAGATGATAGTAACATCATAGTCATACTCCACAATAGCTATTACATTCTTTATAGAGATTTTTTAAATTACCAGAAGAACAGATGGGAAAGTCAAAATTGAATTGATCGTTCGGAATTCAGAGTAGGTCCGATGCCCATCGAACCTACTTTGGTTCGATGGATATAATTACCATTCGATTGCATCAAGAGTCGTGCAAACTAATTAAAATCCGTGTCTGTCTGTCTCAATTTCCGTGTCCGTAAATCCTAATACTAATTGTACGGTGTTAGATCTAATTGAACCTAAAAGTAGGTCCGATGGACATCGGACCTACTCCATCGGACCTACTCCTATCTCAAACTTTCTCAGAGAAGTACAGGACACTTCAAAATAAATAAAAAGATTTGAAAGTCAGCAGTGACAACGCGGGGGGAAGAGAGACGACGGACCCTCTCTCTCTCTCTAGACTCTAGATAGAGAAATCTCTCTCTCTCTCTCTTCCGCAATAACTGCTAACGCCTTTCGTAGATAAATGCCGTGGACGGAGTTTCTGTGCCCCGAAACCCGATAACGACTCCAACTATTTCCTTCTTCCCTCTCTCCGATCGAACCGATTGACTCCAAAGTCTCCAATCAATTCGATCAAGCAAAATTAGCTTGGAATAAAGGCTCTTTAATTGTGTCAGGCTTCTAGTAATGTGACTTTTCAATTTCTTTCTATATCTCAAATTCGTCAATTCTGTGCCACTACACTGATATTGTAATTTCCTCTTATCTCCTTTGATTTCTCTGAGATTAAATCGTACACTCCTTACCAACTAATTACTCCAAGTAACACCAAAATGAAGCTAATTGTTCAAGTAATTGAAGCTCGAAATCTCCTGGCCATGGATAGCAATGGATTAAGTGATCCCTATGTGAAAGTACAACTGGGGAGGCAAAGAGCTAAAACAAAGGTGATTAAAAAGAGCTTAAATCCAATCTGGGATGAAGAGTTCAGTTTTCGGGTCGGCAATTTGAAGGAGGAGATTTGTATTTCTGTACTAGATGAAGATAAATACTTTGCAGATGATTTTCTGGGGCAGATAAAGGTGCCCGTTTCGAGCCTTTTGGATAAAGAGAATTTGTCTTTGGGAATTCAATGGTACCCGCTTCAACCGAAGAGCAAGAAGTCAAAAATTAAGAACTGTGGTAATTTGAGATTTCTCCTCTTCTTTATAATTCAGATTTATCTTTTCTTCTTTTGATAGTAGTTGATCAATAGTAAATATGGTATAGTACTGGTGTTATTTTTTATTCATAAATCAAACATTTTGGTGATATTGAGTTCTTGATTCATAAACCAGCATGTACCCAGCATACATGTATTCATTTTGATTATTAGTTTAGATATAAAGATTCTTTTATTAGTGATGTCAAAAAGATGTTTATTTGGTGGATCATCATTTAATTGAACAAATGGTGGAAAATTTTATGCGGAAGTTTGGTCACCTTGAAAGCTTTTTTTTTTTTTTATATAAAAATGGAGTGTTCCACCGATTTCATTCCAAGAAACGAAACCTACAAGGTTAACAGGTCCTGGTACCAGTCCTGACAAAAAACATGCTAGAATCCAACAAAAATGTCACATTGAAAGCTTAATTGGATTATTCATGCTAATTGGGGCAAAATGAGGAATAATTTGTTATTTTCACGCTCGGCTGACGGAAGTAATACTTGTTTGAACTTGAAAAAAAAATTCCATTATTTGATGAGTGATCAAAGTGCAACATAACCACTAATCCTTTTATTTATTGTTTTCCAAACTTAGGTGAAATTTGCATAAACATTTCTCTATCTCAAAACACAAGTGACGATTCAGCCTTGCTCTCTCAACCCAGTTTAGACGACCTCACCTCCAACTCTGACAAATCATCTGAGTTGAAGAGAGAAGGCAACCTCCCTTTACCAAATGTGGATGCTGATATATTGTCATGTGACCCAGACCCATTAAAAGATGAGAAGCTCTCAGGCCCCTCTTTCCTTGATCGAATTTTTCAAGTTTTCTCAGGTCGAAATGCTGAAGCAAATAACCCTTTAGAAGCTGTGCAAGAGGAACCAGACCAGCTGACCAATTTTGATGCTGAGCCCTCATCTGAGGACACAGATTTAAGTTCAAACATGTCATTTGATGAATTGTTAAAGGCTTTTGAATCAAAGCACCAAGGTGGTGAGGCACCAGCGAATCTGCCAGGAGGGGTATTGGTCGACCAAGTTTATGTCATTGCTCCTTGTGAATTAAACTCAATCTTATTCTCGCCAAATACAAACTTTTGGAATTCACTTGCTGAAATACAAGGCACGGTGGGGTTACAGTTTGAAAACTGGAAAATCGAAAATGACGGGGAAGTTTTGAGAAGATTGGTCACATACACAAAAGCTGCCACAAAACTAGTGAAGGCTGTGAAGGCAACCGAGGAACAAAATTATATCAGGGTTGAAAATGAAAATTTTGCAGTTCTATGCAGTGTTAGCACGCCTGATGTTCCGTACGGGAGTTATTTTCGAACCGAGCTTCTCTTTTCCATCAGCCCAGGTCCTGAGCTGGCAGAGTTGGAGCAGAAAACGGCCCGTCTTGTCATATCATGGCAAACAAACTTTTTACAAAGTACCATGATGAAAGGCATGATTGAAAATGGGTCAAGACAGGGACTAAAAGATAGCTTTGACCAATTCTCAGAACTTCTGGGCCAAAATGCAAAAGTATTGGAATTGAAGGACCTTGGGGCAAACAAGGAACAAATGTTGGCCTCTATGAAACCTGAAAGTGAATCAAACTGGAGGATGGGATTGAGGTTCTTTGCAAATTTTACAGTTCTATCCACTATTTGTGCTACCGGTTATGTTTTGCTTCATATAGCAATGGCAAATCCTAGTGCGATTCAGGGACTAGAGTTCTCGGGACTTGACTTACCGGATTCCTTTGGCGAATTAGTGGTTTGTGGGATTTTGGTGTTACAGGGGCAGAGGGTTCTTGGCATGGTGTCGCATTTTCTCAATGCCAGGCAGCAAAAAGGTATATATACAGTTCTTTAAAATTATTTAGGATTCGCTTCTTTTGCAAAACAGTACCTGCATTAATATCTGTAGTGATCAGTTACAATAAAGCTACTGGCTGGTAAAGAACATATTACCATACTCGCTAAGTGAGGCCAAAAGCTTCAAGTGATTTTTCTGGTACTATTTGAACTGTATTGTGGGTGAGTCAGAACCTAGACTTTATAACACTTGGGTTTTGTACTGGGGTGTTACTAGCAGTGAATCTATGAATGTGTTACCCGCTGACTCAGTTTTAGTTTCTTTTTGAGTTATTATTCCAATATAGTTCCCATATTGAAACCACCCCAACTCATTTACTATGTCACTTACATTTATTTATTTTATTTGTTCTCCCTGTCCACATACACATACACTTTCACATCATGGATGGTCAAAGTCAAACAATGAAATTAAGTTTGATGGTCTACACTACCAATGTAATTCACAAACTTAGCAATTATCATTTATAATATATAGGTAGTGACCATGGTGTTAAGGCACAAGGAGAAGGTTGGTTGCTGACAGTTGCGCTGCTCGAGGGGTTGAATCTGGCTGCAGTTGACTCAACGGGGTCTGACCCATATGTTGTTTTCACATGCAATGGGCAATCCAGGAGCAGCTCTATTAAATTCCAAACCCTAGAGCCCCAATGGAATGGTAGAATAACTGTTTATTAAGTTTTGATTTGACGGCTGTTGCAGTATCTATACTGCTGTATATATTGGGTGCCTTTTCTGAGAGTAAATTAGTGAGCACTTATTGAGGTGTAGTCTCATAACCAAACTTTATTTAACTCTCAATTGTGCTATTGAGGTTCAAATTTTTCACTTGCATGATTGGAGATTTATCAGGGGTACATTGACCAAAGCACCAAATGTTGTTTTATTAATCCTTAGTTGTTAAATGTGTAAATTGCACAACCAGGAGTTGTCAGGTTTTAATTGCAAAAATTGGGGTTAACTTGATTATCAAGATTCAATTGAATAATTCTTGGCCTGGTTGATAATCTGATTGATCAGCGCATACAAAGTTGCGATTTATTTACTAGCCATATGTTATTTTCAGAGATTTTTGAATTTGATGCAATGGACGACCCTCCATCAGTAATGAATATAGATGTCTATGGTTTTGATGGCCCGTTTGAAGAAGCGGCTCTCCTAGGCCATGCTGAGGTCAACTTTGTGAAGTCGAATCTGTCAGAACTTTCTGATAGGTGGATCGCACTCCAGGGCAATCTGGCCCAGGCGTGCCAGTCCCGGGTCCACCTGCGCATCTTCCTTGACAACACCAAGGGAAATGACGCTGTAAAACAGTACCACGACAAAGTCGAGAGGGAGGTCGGCAAGAAGGTACGAGAATACCATTAGCTATTAGCATTACATTACTTATACTGGCCGAAGATGCTTTTCCAGTGTCTATATTGAATTATCTTCAAAGTATGAACAAGAAACCTGGCCTGTATATAATGGTATAGTTTATTGGTGCTATTCAATTTGAGGGGTCCACACAATCGTTAGTTGGTTCTGGGATGTATTTGGCCTGAGCAGTGCTAATGCTGCTTTGGTGTTGAAATATTTATGCTATGTTGTACTGAATCTGGATATGCCCAGTGCAGCATCAGTTTGTTGTTACTGGTATAAATCTGTTATCTTTCAGGGATTTCAGTTGGTATAAAATTGTATAAATGGTACATGGACTGAGTTGTGCGATATCAGAACAACACCATACCGGTACTGAAAGCCTTTTAGGGATGGTATTGAAAGACCTTAATGTTGTAGCCCCATTGACTATTTTCAGTCGTGGTGAAGTGAACTAACTAGACCTGATCAGTATTTGGATGTGTACCGGTCTAATATTCCATTGAGAGTAATTTGTTGAGTTTTACTATAATGTAGGTAAATATAAGGTCGCCTCAGACAAATTCAGAATTTCAAAAGATCTTCGGCCTCCCTTCAGAAGAGTTTCTGATCAATGATTTCACATGCCACCTCAAGCGCAAAATGCATACCCAGGTCAGTAATTGTTAGCCTTTTCTGGTTAATATTAGCTTATGGAAAGGCATTGGTGCCGATCTACAGTCAATTGGGCAATTATGTCTAGTTGGAATTATGGTGCAATGCCCTTGTGTCAAATATTACACTCAATTGTGCAATGTGCAATCATGCCTTATATTAGTTTATCTTTTCCCCTTGTGCAAGAAAAGCTCACAAGAAAAATAGAAAAGAAAAGGAAAAACTCTTCCATGGGACTAACTAGTGTATTTTGCACTAGCAAAACAATCTGTTCCTTTTTTTTACTTCTTTTTTTATTTAATTATGTGGGTTCTAATCTGCAGGGACGGCTTTTTCTGTCACCTCGAATAATAGGTTTCTATTCAAATATTTTTGGGCACAAAACAAAATTCTTCTTCCTCTGGGAGGATATAGAGGATATTCAGGTGGTCCCACCTTCCCTTTCGTCCATGGGAAGTCCGTCAATCCTTGTAATTTTGCGAAAAGGGAAGGGCCATGATGCAAAACATGGGGCCAAGTCAGTGGATAAGGACGGAAGGCTGCGGTTCCTGTTCCAATCCTTTGTGTCTTTCAATGTGGCCAATAGGTAATGCCATTTTCCAAAAATTACTCGATCCCAAATAAGCTCCACCTGAGCATCAAATGTGCATTTAATTTATGTAACCGAGTTAATCATTTCATTCTCAGTTATATCTCAATTATGCAATTATGTCACAAACCGGCCTTATCTCAACGGAATATATGCTCAGCAAAATCTTAGTTTGTGCAATTCTGCATCATTATAATATCCTCCCTTCTGCAATTATTCCCATGATACTGGTATTGTACAAGTCAGTCTCAGAAAAGGTATATTAATATTACTGGTCAGACCTAAACCAGCTTATATTATTGACACCAACTCTATTCTCAAATTTGAATCCCCCATTTCCCCACTCCTGAACATACACTCATGCATGTAACAAAGATAACAATAGGAACAGCAAACTGGATTACACTTCTTTTGAATTGATCTAATCAACTTTTCCACAAGGGACCTGGCTATTACTAAATAAACTAACGTGGTTTGATCTATTGAAAGGACAATGCTGGCATTGTGGAAGTCGAGGTCACTGAGCCCAGAACAGAAGGTGCAATTAGTCGAGGAAGAATCAGATACCAAATCTTTAAATAGTGAAGATAGTGGATCTTTTATTGGCATGGATGATGTAATGATGTCAGAGGTTTTCTCATGCTCGCTCCCTCTCAATGTAAGTTTGTATATATGTTTCTGCTTGTGGATAGAGCAGTTACACGTGCTTTGTAGTAAACATTTCCTGTGTTGACTTCTTCCGTTTAATTGTTCACTGAACAAAAAATAAATTCTGCTAAATTGTTTATAGTTGATGTAATAGTTTTCTCCATCTTACAAAACAATGAAACACTGTATACACCATTTCTTTGATAAATACACTAGTTATTCTTTTGTGGTACACATTGTTTCTCAGTTATGATACCATTTTGCAGCTATTATACTATAATTTAAAATTGATTTGGTATTGACCATTTTGTTTGTGTGGGATCAGATAACATCAGTAATGGAACTATATGAGGGTGGAGCACTGGAGCATAGGGTGATGGAGAAGATGGGATGCGTAGATTACTCAGTATCAACATGGGAACCGGTGAAGGAAGACGTGTACCAGAGGCAGGTGAATTACAAGTTAGGGAAGAACCTGTCGAGATACAGTGGTGAGGTAACAAGCACTGAGCAGAAGTCTACCCTGCCCGATCGAAATGGCTGGCTCATTGAAGAGGTCATGGCCATCCAGGGTGCCATGCTTGGTGACTACTTCAATGTATGACTGATTTTCCAATTACTAAATTCCCTTTTTATTTACTTTTTTGTGTGGTTACAGGTACATGGGGAGTAGAGTTGATAACCTAAGTTTATCAGAGCATGCTAGTATCTTGTGGTACCCATATAACTCAACAATATGAATCTTTTGCTTTCATAGTATACCTGGGCGTAAGGAATCAAAAGAGTCTAATAAAGGTGTGGTTGAGTTGGTCTGGTAATCTGAGTCAGGCCCAGCGCCAGACTATCAGTATGGGGATTCCTTATGAGTCAACTATGAAAATTTATGATTTTATAATAAAAGATTTGTATAACTATAATTTTTTGTGTATGCAGCTCCATTTGAGATACCAGATAGAGGATCAGGCCCCGAAGGCAAAAGCATGTCTGATACAAGCATCAGCTGGTATTGCTTGGCTGAAGACCACAAAGCATCAAAAAAAGATTACCAAAAATGCATTGTCGAGTTGTTCCTCTCGCATCAAGCAAATTTTTAGTACACTCGAGAAGGAATTTTCACTCCCAAAGTCATAAAAATGCACCAAAGTTTAGGTTATAGGTGTAAATAGATAGTCTCAACATAGCTGGGAGAAGACGTGGAAAGAAACTTCTAGAAGTTTCTTGATTGTTTTGGGAAGATTCTTTGTTCTTTTAAAAAGTTATATAATTAGTACTCTGTGGACTAGGAATGATTATTGTTTAAAGCATTTTTTTGACATGCTTCTTGTAATTTTTTTTTTTTGAAAACAATAAGGGTCTAGCCCATATTTCATTAACCATGTTCGGTTACATTTTTTTGAATTCCTGAGTAGGAATTCCAGTGAAAGAAAAGTAAAAAACAGAAATGAACTCCTGAGTAGGAATTCTGGTAAATGCAACAATTAAAGGAAAAATATAAAAAGAAAGGTACTAAGCAGTTTAAATTATTATAAAAGCGGATCTAGTTATGGGACCTCTCCTATTATTAAATTTCTTCTTGTGGTGCTCTGTCGGCTTGATGCTCTCCATTGCTCTATTGCCTCCTGTATCAGATCCTGTGTTGTTTTGTATTTCTCTCTAAAAATCCTGCAGCAACGTTCTCTCCAGATTATGAAATTGGTTATAAGTATCAATTCTCTATCTTTTTTTGTTGTTCCTGCTTGCATCAGGCTTATATTGTTTTGTCCCTGCTTATACCCTCCTCCCTCCTGTAGAACGCCTCTGTGTACCAGTACCGCTTGTTGACAGTTATTGAACATGTGACAGGCCGTTTCATCATCTTGCCTGCACATATAACACATACCTGCTAGATTGTATCCTCGTTTCTTTAAATTATCCGCTGTGAGTATTTTATTGTGTATTAGTAGCCATGAGAATATCTTGAATCTATTCGGTACCGACAGTTTCCAGATTTTATATACCATTGATCTCGTGTTGGGTCCATCCTTGATTGTATAATATGCTGATTGTACCAAGAAATTTCCCTGAGCTGACATCTTCCATTTAGCATCGTCTTGCTGTGTTTGGTTGCCTATCTGTCTTGTAATATTGTAGTTTGAAATTTCTGACTGGAATTGCATTAACTGTTCTGTCGCTTGCTCTGATAAAACTGGTCTAAATAGTGCATTGATATCCCTGAGTAGGTATAGCTCCTGTAGTGTGAGTTCTGTATCAATTGTGAAAGTGTATAGTATGGGAAATATATCCTTGAGCACTCCCCTACCCCAATTGTGCTCCCACAAGCTGATTGTGTCTCCTTGCCCATGTATCCTTTCAATGAAGCAATTTCCGAATTTGATAATGTGTTGCAGGTGTGTTTTGAAAAAGAATGACTGTTTTACCCCTTGTGTGCCTTGACTGCAGTAAAGAGTTATGAACAGCCCTTTCCACATTCTTTTCTCATTTGTTTGCCACTGTCAATACCACTTAGTCAGAATTGCTTGATTGAATGCCCTTAAATCTATAATTCCCAATCCTCCAAGCTTTTTGGGCCTACACAGCATCGGCCAATTGGCCAGGTGTATCTTCCTCTCATTTTGTGCTCCTCCTCTCCATAAGAAGTTTCTTCTTATTTGGTCCATTTCTTCTATCACCCATATGGGTATTTTGAATACCGACATGTAGTATATGGGCATGGAGGTCAGTACCGCATTCACAAGAATTAACCTGCCAGCAATCGTCAGCAGTTTTGCTGCCCATCCTGGTAGCCTTTTACTCATCTTTTGTATGACCTTTGCAAAGTCTGCCTTGTTCAACCTAGAGTCTGATAGTGGTAGTCCCAGGTACTGTAAAGGAAAAACACCTCCTTTGCATCCCATTATTTCTGCCATTTGTGTCGTACTAGATCCTGCACCAGTAGCTATAATTTCTGATTTGTCTAGATTCACCTTTAGACCCGATATACTAGCAAAGCTATCTAGCACTGTTTTCAATATCTGTATTTGCTGTTCTTCCGGTTTTATGAAAAATAAAACGTCGTCCGCATAAAGAAGCGCCGGTTGCATTTCATGAATAGGCATTCTTACTGCTCCTATATGCATGAGTTTTTGTAGCCATCTTGGTAAGAAGTCCATCGCAATTATGAAGATAAACGGCGATAATGGGTCGCCCTGTCGGACCCCTCTTCTCAGTTGGATTTTCTTTCCCATCAAACCGTTGATCATGATTTGGGAGGAGCCCTGTAGAACCAGTGTTAAAATCCATGTTATCCACCTTTGTGGAAATCCTATGTGCCTCATTATTTCCGCAATGAAATCCCAGCTGATGGTGTCAAACGCTTTGTGTATGTCAGCTTTGAAGATCGCTAATGGAATTTTCTGATTCTTTGCATAATGTAATATCTCCTGAGCGTATACGAATCCCTCCGTAATCTGTCTACCCTTTATAAAGCCTGTTTGTGACTGATGTAAAATTCCATCGATTTTCCCTTGAAGCCTTGTTGCCAATATCTTGGAAGCTATCTTCTGTATGCCATTTATCAGACTAATCGGTCTGAATTCTTCCGGTTTGTTTGCATTTTCTTTTTTAGGTATCAACACTGTGATGGAATTGTTGAGCGGGAATAGACTATGCCCTTCTTCCATTGCATTTTTTATCACCTCTGTTATGTCGGGTAGCACATCCGCTATGAATGTTTTGTAAAATTCTCCGCAGTAACCGTCTGGCCCGGGTGCCTTATTATTGGGCCATGCTTTAATTGCTTCCTGTACCTCTTGTTGTGTTATATTTTCTGCCAGTGATGAGAGATCTGCTGCCCTTGTTGTTGGGTATAACTGTGTCCAATCTATGTTATGCTCCACCTGCTGCCTTGTACCCATGAGGTCGATGTAAAATTTTCTGAAGATTTCTGCTTTTGCACTTTGGTCGGTATGCACTTGCCCTTCGTGTTGAATTCCTCCTACAGCATTGTTTGTCTTTGAGGATGAAGCGTATGTGTGGAAGAATTTTGTATTTTGGTCCCCTTCTACTTCCCATTTAATTTTCGCTCTTTGTTTCCATATCTCTTCTTCCCATACCGATAGGATTGTGTATCTATTCTTAACTACTGCTTTGGTATGTTTCTCTAGGTCTGTTGTTTGTCTCCTTTCCTGTACCTCTTCAACCCATTCTATGAATTGTCTACAGACCTTGATCTGTTTTTTGGTGTTTCCGGTTCTATCCTTCACCCATACATTTATGACTTGCTGCAATTGTTGCATTTTACTATGCAATTGTTGGGTGCTTGTGGCCTTCGGCTTACTTTGCCAGTATTGGGATACTGTCTCTTTGAAACCCGGTATTCTGAGCCAATAGTTTTCGAATCGAAACATTTTCGTTTTCTTGAATCTGGTTATTGCCTCAATCAATATTGGGCAATGGTCCGAGTTGGTATTTGCCAGTGTTCTTTGCTTCGTATTTGGGAATGATTGACTCCAATCCGTTGAGAGCAAGAATCTGTCTAGTTTTGCCATCGATGGTTGCTCTCTTGTGTTTGCCCATGTATACTTTCTTCCTTCCATTCTAATGTTTTGTAGTGATAAATCAGCAATTAGATTTGCAAAAGCTAGCGGCCATCTCCAATCTTGCGTATTGCTATTTCTATCTTGAGTTTCCAAAGTGGTGTTGAAATCGCCTCCTATCAGCCATGGTACCCCTGTATTTGGCTTTAAAGCTTCTAGTTCATGAAAAAAATCCCTTCTACTGGCTGCATTTGTCGGACCATAAACCGAAGTGAATTGCATTAGCTGGCTTATAGTGGTGTCCTGCAACTGAACTGTTAGGCAATATTCACCTTGTGTTTGCGTCATTATCTGAAACCTTCTTTTTCTCCAGGCAATCAACATGCCGCCCCTTGTGCCTCTTGCAGGTAAGTTTAATACGATTGCACTATTAAGAAAGGCCAAGTTTAATACGATTCAATTTTTATAAATTGTGTTGTGTGATTATTGATCAAGATATTACAGTGGCGGAACTAAAAAATTTAGATCTATAAAGTAAAATGAATAACATAAATATGTTGCCACTGAAATTTGAACTCAAGTTTTCACCAACCACATAATAGAATTTAAGGAGGGTAAATTATATAAAAACTTTAAAAAAATCAATTAGATT
Organism: Carex arenaria; assembly: GCA_964058825.1. Classification (NCBI taxonomy): domain Eukaryota; kingdom Viridiplantae; phylum Streptophyta; class Magnoliopsida; order Poales; family Cyperaceae; genus Carex; species Carex arenaria. The sequence continues at coordinate 187,779 of CAXKVW010000263.1, forward strand.
TCAATAAATATTATTAAAAAAATAAAAATTATGAAATTGGCTAAGCAAATATATCCACCTCCGCCCCTGAAGATATTACAAAACTGCACATTTAAAATTTCAAATTATTGGATGTATTGTCAATATTAAGTGATATAAAGCAAAAATTTACTTTGAACTTTCAATTTGAATGAGTTTGATGTTAAGGGATCTCATACACGGATATGTTCAGCTTGGTAGCAATTAATAAACAAGAATTTGAAGCAATATAAAACGGAGGATCTGATTCAAACCAACATAAACATATTCAAGCAGGAAAGCAAGATCAACCATTGGAAAGATAAAACAATTAAATTAAATAATAAGTTTAACCAATTTTGCTCTACTACAATGCAATTAAACAAGATCATAATAACTAATGAACTACATCCAATCCATATAATCCACCTCAACATGTTGTTCCGCCGACTCGATCCGGACTGGTTGCCCCGGGGCGATGCTATTTAGCATCAATGTAAACAATATATCAATTCTAAATCTCCAAATTGTTGCAATGTTATCGAGCCGGAACGCAACTGGAATTCTTGCTATAACATGCAGCTCCAAGGCTTCACCGGGAGGCGGTCCTGCAATGCCTTCTAATAATGCTGCTCTCTCACCGGGTTCCGTCTCGCTCTTCCCCTTTATATCAATCTCCATCAATGTAATATTGTTCCCAGGCTGCAAGAACTGCTGTATATCCCCGCTACACAACGTGTCACCTCGGAACGAAGCAGTCACCGTACCAGCGTTACGGTACCAGATCCCGATACGTTTGTTAGGGTTATCTGCCTCAATAAATACCGTAAACTCGGTTGATACCATAGGGTTTGCAGGGTTTACATTCAGAGAATCGACTACAATTGAAGACACCTTGTATTTGGGGAGTTCAGGGTTGAGGATGGTGTACGTGGCGGCAAAGGCGAGGAGGAAAAGAAGAATGAGAAAAAAGAGAAAGGTACAAGAGAAACATATGAGGCGCTGACAACAGTCAGCATGGCTATATCGATAAAAGTTACGGGTTGAGAGGGAAATGTATTTCGGGGCGGGAGGGACAGGTTTGGTGGGGCCCCGGTGAGGGTCCTCGAGGTTGTCGGACCGGTGGTGGGGGTGGTCCATGGAAGAGTGTATGTGTGTTAAAAAGATAGAGAGAGAGAGAGAGAGATAGAAGGTTGAGGTATTGGTTGGAGGGGTGCAAGAGAGGTGGTTTGAGGTTGTCTTTCTTATTTTTAGACACACAACACATAATATAGATAACTGTAATAGGTATATATACACGGTTACCCGTTCAAATAAGCCTGGATTTTTGGAAGAATTAATGACTGAATTTTTTTTCTTTTAGAGAAAAGCCCATTTCCCCCTAGATATATTGCATTTCTAGTTCAAGAAAATTCCTAAATAACGTAAAGTCGTTGAAAAGTAATCAACAAATTAGTTGTATCAATGAATTCTGCATCATAATATTATTAGAGTGAGTCTATGGTACTATGCATATCACGGGTTGATCCGTAATGCGGTTCAATATTTCCTTTTTCAAAATTTTAATTGTCGATCCGAACCGTTGAACATAATTTCCATATAAATATGTACTTGCAGACCGAATTTTATATTTTTTGAAATTTTTTTTACTATTTTTTAAGATAGGTAGAAAATCACTTGATCTGAAAATTCTGGACCATCCAAAAACAGTGATTTTCTACCTACCTTAAAAAATAGTAAACAAATTTCAAAAAATATAAAATTCGGTATGCAAGTACATATTCATATGGAAATCATGTTGAACGGTTTTGATCGACCATGATTTTGAAAAAGGAATTATTGAACCATATTACGGACTAAATCATGATATGCATAGTACCATAGACTCACTCATATTATTATATTGAAATTTGTTCTATTTAAAAGATTACGTATTTCCCCCTCAAAAACTTCAAAATTACGTATTTCCTCCTCAAAAACTTCAAAATTACATATTTTATCAATGAATTCTGGACGGTAGAGGAGCCCTTCAAATTCAAATTTGAGTGTGATTTGCTTTATATGCATTTTATTAAAAGAGTAAAATGGGTATTTTAAGAATTTAGAATGAGTTTTAATATAAAAAACAATAAAATTGATAAGTTTGTTTGTTTTTAAAGTTTAGAGGAGTGAATACGTAATTTTGAAGTTTTTGAGGGGGTATACGTGAAATTCCCCCTATTTGAAATATAAATGTTTCTTCAATTTCAAAAGAAAGAAATATAAATGTACCTTTAGTGCAAACAGACTTATCTCAATTTTAAATGTACCTTGAATAAGTGGCCACATAGAAGTGCCTTTCCTGGCTCAAAGAAATCCAAAACTATGCATTTGTTATTTCTTTTTTCAGAAAAAATTGTAAAAATATGTTTGTTGAAATAATTATAAAATTATACATTCATCTTGTAAAATTTTGCCTCACCTATCATGTTATTCGAACTCCATCTATAGAATAGGTAGACTGTAAAAACTCAAGGTAGGTAGAAATGTCATGTGAAAGAAAAATCTCAGACATGTCGAACATGGCCTTATTGGGCCCATATAGGCTTTTTTAGCATTATTGGGCCTTTAGTTTGTTTCCCTATCAACTAGATTTACTTAAATTTACCACCCCTTTCTATTAATTTCTATACCCCTTTATAGTTATAATTAATATAAATTTAACTTAGATCTAAATAAAAATTGAAACTAATACAGCATAAATTTACTCCTATTTAGCGCAAATTCTCTTAATGCTCAACGCTGGTACCGCTATTTCCGTACTTTTCGTTATATGAGCTAGCAATTGACTAAATAGGGAATATTGGCGTAGGCATGAGGTGAAAATTTTGAATCTTGTTTCATCTTTGTTATAAAGGTTTAAATTCATGTAGATTCTTCTTTAAGTTTTATTTGGAGACAAGTGAGAGAAGGTACATTGGTACAAGGGCAAAACAAGCACTTGAAGATTTCTTCTTCTCTTTCAAAAAAATAAAAAATAGAGTTTCTTCTTGGGTTTTAATTCTAAGGTGCGTACTTAACTATTATTTTATCTTTGATTATATTTCTCTCCCCTTCTTAAATTAATGTACCAAACTGTTCTTTCTGGCTCTTAATTTTCTGTTTACATATATTGCTACACAAAATAAGTTATGATTTTGTAATTTAGATTTAATCTTCTTTTGCAAATTCAAATTGAAAAGAGTTCTTTGTTGAAATATTCTCCATATGGTTTTGAACAAAACAAGAACAAAAAAAAGGTTGAAATTATGCATATGGACTCGATCAATGGTCGAATCCAACATTGATCCCTAATTCATATTTTTTTTTTATGTGATTACAATACTATATGTTTGATATAATATTCGAAACTTTTAGTTTTGGAAGTGATGATATATGTTATTATTTTTAATGAGAAGAGTTCCAATACCTCATGTATCTCTTTCATACCTCATAATGCCTCATATTTAATATCATCACTTTTAAAGTCCAAATTGTCGATCCGAACCTCTTAACATGGTATACATACTAAAATATGATTGGAGATTAAATTTTATAATTTTGGAAAAAAAATTACTATTTTTTTAAGACAGGTAAAAACTCACTGTTTTTGGACCGTTCAAAAGCAGTGATTTTGCACCTAACTAAAAAAAATAAGATTCCAAAAATTATAAAATATGGTTTTCAAGCATATTTTAATATGAATAACATGTTAAGCGGTTCGGATTGACAATTTGAATTTCAAAAACGAGAATATAAAATGTGAGGCGTGATAAGGTATGAGGTATTGGAAACCCTCCTCATTTTTAATTAAGTATTTGATTGGTTGATCTCGGATTCAAGGATATTGGGGCATATCGATGTTCCAAAATTAGGCTGCTAATTAATTGCAATTATTTAGAATTTTTTTTTTAAATCTCAATTCAATAACTGTGATTGAGTTAATTTTTATGTCATACTGGATTGCTTATTTTGAAGTTATGTTAAATTTTGATTAAGATGCTGAGTTTTGATGAATTTATGCCATGAATTTGTTGTCATTTAAAGCATCTTAATTCTTGATGTTATAGCATTGTCATTTCTTTTGAGGTGTATTTCATTCTTTGAAAAAAAAAAAGTTATTGACAAAAAAAAAAGATAAAATTTTCTATTTGATACTTTTAAACTTTGGTACGATTATTATTTATGTGGTTTTTGGTTGTACAATTTATGTTTTTCTTTGTTTCGAAGTGAATTCACTATATAAATCAGTCTACAAATTTTCTTAAAATTGAAGACTATTTGATATTATTTCAAGTTCATTTCATTACTTTAAAATTTAAATTAATTTTTTAATGGCCTCTGGAAAACAATGAAGCTTATTTAATTAGAATTGATAAATTAATTATTTGCAATTCTTGAGATACAGTAAAATTTTCTAAGTTCTAACGATCTAACTAATTAAGGTAAATTCCAGTTCAGGTACAAAAAAAAAGTTGGAACTATGGAGAACAACAATGAGAGAACAGCACAGGAGAGCAATGAAAGACCGACCACACCAACGGGCACACCAACATCCACCACACCAAAACCCATCTTCCAGAAACAAACCAGCCAGAAGGGGAATTGCTTGTGCTCTCCTACAACGCACACAGGATCCTTCCGATGCAGGTACCACCGCAACTCCTTTCGCCGCAACAGTACTTCAATCGGATCCTCGCTATCGGATCTCGGATCTGGATCCGTTGGATCCGACCTATCAGAGCTCGCCAGCAAGGCCACTTCGCCTCGCTCCCCTCACCCTACAACCTTCACCAAGGCTTGATTAAGTCTAACCAACGGCTGTGATTAATTAGACTATAATTGGTTCCTAAATGAGCCGATGGTTTAATAAATTAGTGAAGGATTTTTACTGTGTTTTATTTATTTTATGAGCGAATTCGTTGTAATTAAGGCGTGTAATTAATGCTTAACTTGAGGCTTTGGAGTATTTTTAATCCAAAGTTTTCAAGTTGTTGAAGTATTTATCATTATTTTACTAGGGCTTGTTTGTATATTTTCTGAATTTGAATAATTTTCGGACTTTGCTGTTAAATTATCATTTATTTTACCAGGATCAAATCGCTTGATATGATATTAATTGGATCTAGTCGTTAAACGAAGAAGATAGCGCCGAAATTTACCAAAATTCACCTAATATTTTGGATTTTTTTTTAAATAGAATCAAATTTAAATATTTCATCGTAACAAACATAATAAATTTGATTTTTTTTACAAAAAACAGCTTCATCGGTTGAGGCAAAAAAAGTTTATACGTCCAATGATCAACAGAATCGGTCGGTGGAACTGTTTTTTATAAAAATCAAATTCAGTTGAAATATTTAAATTTGATGCTAATTTAAAAAAAAAATCAAAATTTTGTCAGTAAATAGTTTTTTTTTTAAAAAAAAGCAAATATAATTAGATACAAGGAAGAGTACACAAGTCTTCATTTTCTTCAAAATTTCGAAGATTTCGCATTTACATACGAGTAATCCAGGTCTTCTGATACATACTCTATATAATAAAACTATGTTCCATCTCACTGACAAAAGAGTGCTGACAGACAGAAGCACTCAAAAACATTCAAGGCGAAAAAATCACCCAGGATCCAATTGTCAGTGACTTGGAACAAAGCCTGTTCCTGAGATAATGCAACAGAGAATCCAGAAAAAAAATAAAGAGGAAATAAAAGAAGAAGAAAACTAAAATTAGAAATGAGTACTCCTGGATCATCAAGCTGGCTATACACCCAGCACTGATCTCTCGGACGTCTCACAAAATTAAGTAAAAATTCCTACAATTAATACGATAATAGAAAGTTTTCAATTTTCTCCGCAGGGAAGAAGGTGAGCCCGGCACATGGGACACGTGGCATGCTGATAGTCCATCCACTTCTCCAAACAGCCCTTGTGTAACAGGTGACCGCAATTGAGCCAGCTCACCACCGACTCAGGTTTGAACCGGTTCAAGCACACACAACAGTCGGCTCCTCGGTTCGCTGACCCAAACCTGACCGGCTCGAACCGGTCGAAGAATTGATCTCTCAAGCTCGGTTCAGCTTCTGCGCTTGAACTGATCGCATCAGGCTGCGAGGAGGTAAGGCGAGAGGTGAAGATGCACAGGAAGGAGAGGATCAGATCTCTGACGAGAGAGACGGAGAGAGCTGTGTTCGCTACAAGGAGGATCAGGATGCCATCGGATGGTGACACGTGGTTTGAGAGCCCCATCTCCAACGTCCGATCTGGAACTGAACTTGTTGAAAAAAAATTTCGATACTAAACGAGGTAAATGAAGTGAGAATTGTTTGTCTTTTGTAGAAGAAAAATAAAGAGATAGAGAAAGAGAGAGAGCGCTTCAAGGAGCTCATGTGGGGAGATGCTAAACAGCTTTAAATAGCAGTTGGGGGCTACATGCTTAGGTTTTCTGTGGAATATGTGATGTGCTAAAGGCATGTGGGGCAACATATGTGCATGAATTTTGCGGTTTTGCCAAACCATGAAGCTGAAATTATTGTCTAACTACGAGGCCAACTAGTGTATTGAAATGGACCGGCCGGTTCAGAACCGGACCGGACCACCCGTGGTTCGGATCAAGACCGCTCCGGACCGAATCGGACCGTGGCTATAAACGGATCTAGCAAGGATTTGGATCGAATTTTTTCATTAGAACCGTGTAGAACCGAATCGGATTAATCCGTGGTTAGAATTCAGATTTTAAATATGCCTCCTTTTAAGCTATTCTGACCTCTGTCAACTAATCGTTAAAATTGTACCAATATGTAATATTTTTGTATAGAGAAATTATATTATCTGAAACTAGGCTTTCATACATTTATTTTGATATAAATAACACAAAAATTCATGTAGTCATTTTCTCTAAATTGAATTTTGAATATGGTCAAAAACTATGACTGCTTACTGGAATTTCAGTTTTTATGATTTTTGACATCTATCAATTAATCGTTAAAACTGTACTAATCTATAATATTTTTATCTAGAGAAATTATATTATATGAAAACTAGATTTCCATACTTTTATTTTGATATAAAGAACACAAAAATACATGTAGTCATTTTCTCTAAATTGAATTTTTAATATGATAAAAAAAAATGGGACTGCTCACTGGAATTTTAGCTTTTCTGATTTCTGAGCTCTGTCAATTAATTGTTAAAGCTGTACTAATATGTAATATTTTATATAGAGAAATTATATTATCTGAAAACTAAACTTCCATACCTTTATTTTCATATAAAGATCACAAAAATTCATGTAGCAATTTTTCTTTAAATTGAAATTTGAATCAGATGGTTCTAATTTTTTTTTATTTTTTTTAACAATTTAATCTCTTTTTTTTTAAACAGACCCATGGACTCATACGGACCGGACCGTGTGAATTTGGACCATGATCCTAGCACGAGTTTGGACCAACCATTTCAAATCAGACCCACTGGACCTGGACCATGTATACTCGTGGACCGTGTGGAACCGTGGACCGACTGGGTCTGGACCGAACCAAACCGGACGGGACCGTCCCGTTTGCAATACACTAAGGCCAACAAAAATATTATAATTAGAGTTAGATTATGATACTTTACTGTACATAGATCTATACTATAGATTAATTAATATTTTAAAAATAATTTTTAAAGTTTAAATAGTCAGCTCGAACAGTTTAACATGATCTTCATGTGAAAATATACTTGAAAAATCAAATTTTACATTTTTTTAATATTTTTTTTTACATAAATGGAGAATCACCTTATCTAAATATTCTAGATTATCTAAAGTCACTATCTTTCAAAAAAAAAAAAAAAAGATTCTAGACCTAGGGGTGTCTAAACGGTCGATTCGATTGAAACCGAACTAAAATAACTAAACCAAACTTTTCTTTGGTTTTTAAAAATAAAACTGAACTGATTAAACTGGTAAACCGATTTAGAACCGAACCGAACAAACCGAAGTAAATTTTGATTTGTTCGGTTCAAACCAACGTAAACGCATTGGTGCCATTATTAATGAAAATTGCACATATTCATACACAAGTTGTTCAATCCATACAAAATATGTAGATGTTATAAAATATTTAAATTAAAATGAAAGAAAAGGAGCAATGATTTAACCAAACATAATATAAATCATACTTGAACCAATATAATTCGGTCGGTTCGGTTTAATCAGCTTTGAAAAATCTAAGCCGAACCGATCCATTTAAACCGAAGTAATTCACAAATTCAACCGAACCGATCCATTTGAACCGAAAAACTGAACCATTTAAACTGAATTTTTTTTTGTTTGGATAAAAACCAAGCCGTTTGAACACCCCTATCTAGACCATCCATAAGTATTTATTTTCTACCTAAATAAGAAAATAATAAAAAGAAATTTTAAAATATAAAATTTGATATGTAAGTACATTTTATATAAAGATCACATGTTCAACAGTTTGAATAATATTGTTTGAACTTTAAAAACATATAATTTAAAAACAACTATATGGATTCATAACACGAATTATATTACAAAGTACCGTAGCCTTACTCATATAATTATTTAATAAGATGACAATTAAAAGGTCATCTTAGAATTAATCTTCAGAACTATATTTTACAAAATATTAAGATTTTAGATGTTTAATTATGAACTTGCTATCCGGCCGGTACAACATAAAAAATATGAAAGCTCATATTAAAATAATTCCAAATTTGATACGGATATTATTTACCTAACATTTAAAATGATTATTTAGATATGATCAATCACACTCATATCTTATTTATAGTAGTAGGGACCATATCATAAATAAATTTGGAATATATCTTCAAAAGGAGTTGATAACAACTATATATATCTTGCTTTTTAGTACGTAAATTATTAAACTCAATGATATAGTGTAGATAAGCTCAATTTATTTCCTTCAATTAAGACGTGAATTTAAATAATAATATAGAAATTCAAGTTAAATTAAATAATAATTATTATTAAAATTTTGGACAATAAAATACAACTAGCGATTAGCACTGTCAAAGGTGATAAATAGTCAAACTTTCCAAAGATTGCATATCAATTTAATTAATATCAAGTGTTATTTGAAATGTCACCATCAAAGATATTGCATCACTTTTTATTAATTGCAAAAGGATCAGAGCAAAACTAGGTTGTTATGTGCTTGGTTAGTTGGTAAGCACACTTTTAAAAAACTATCGAATTGATTTTAAACTACAAATTCAAGTCATTGAAATTCATGTATTTCGTGAGTGATGCATATACATGCAAAAATTTTGAAGTTTCTAATTCATTTAGTACGTGTTCAAGCGGTCAAAAAAATAATGAAAAATGAATACATAAAACAATTTAAAAAATAACTTATAAAATATTCATTTTTTTTTTACCACTTGATCATGTGCTAAATAAATTTGAAACTTTAAAGCGTTTGCATGTACATACATCACCAAGTAGATGGATTTCAACGGTTTGAATTTATCATGTGAAGCTCTAATCCAATAATTTTTTGGAGGTATACTCACAAATCTTTTTTGGTGAACATATCACACTCTAGTTTTGCTCAAAGGATCATATCACTTGATATCTATAATCTTATGCAAAAATTAAACAAAATAGTAACATTTTAATATCCATACATAGTATATGATAAATATATAAGATCCAAACCGAGTACAAATCAGATCAGATTTTTGTCGGTTGAAACAATCTTACACAACGTTTCAGTAATGAGAACGGAGTGGGTCCGATGCTTATCGGACCCGCTTTTAGGTTCAACGAGCTTCATTACCGTCTGATCTATTTTAAAATTTGTACACACGAAAATCAAAGCAGACACGTACAAAATTTAAAGCATTACACACAAATCCTAAAGCATATTAGACGGTAATTGAACCCGTCGAACCAAAATAGATCCGATGGCCATCGGACCTACTCTCAAGTCTTCAGTAATCTGCCACTAAAACAAATGCTCAAGCAAAAGAACAGAAGAGAGAGGTCAGAATCTATCATTGTCAAGAAAACGAAGGCATAGAAAACCGGGGTAAAGAAGGCAACAACACCTCCTCAAAATGAATGGGCCTAACACACTCTACACTTGACAGGTGTTCCCTGCAATTTCTCATATTTTAACCCAAGCTTGATTACGTGCTCCTCTATTGTTAAAAAGGAGGTTTACAAAATTCTCGAAAAAGAAGGTCACTTACCACCGTGTGGGTCTCATGCTATTAAACATGAACATTCTAGTTCTAGTTCTGGCAAGTCAAATTTCAGAATTATTTTTATATTTGTCAAATTTACTAATATACCCCTGTCTATATTACTTTACTTACCCAAGTTGTAATATTAAAAAAGAAATCTCTGTGGTTGGCTAGTTTCCATCTACATATGATGCTTTAATTAATACATCACATTTTACATAATATGTAATACCAGTAGCCTTAAAAATTCAATGAATTTAATACAAGTAAAACGACAGTGTCTTCTAGGCGATATGAAAGCAACATACATGGAGCGTTCAATCTAGAACCGTACTCAAATTGGCAACTAGATTAAATTTATACCAGTTATATATCTATCTATCTATATATATATACAGTACCAACAAAATCCATTAATGAAGAAAGATTGAAGGGACACAAACAAGAGCAGTTGATATTGATACCATCCTACCGTATTATACAAGACACTAGGTAATTAGGTGGCATTAGGCAAATGGATTAGGTTTTAAGTATCATTAATTCATTATTGTTCAGGTATAATTACATGATATGTACATCATAAACAGATCACCCAAAATACGGATGTTTTATTGTATAATTTCTTTTTCTTCTTCTAGATAATACAGCGTACCAGACACCACATAGGCTAGTATGAACGAGATAGGAGGATTTTAATATAGTTTGCACGAATCTTGATGCCGATCAAATGGTCATTACACCAATCGAACCAAAGTAGGTCCAGATGGGCTCTGAATTCAGCATGAACAAGATTAAATTAAGACAAGTTGAACAAAGAATTTTCAGTATAATCAATGCGCAATCTATGCAGATCTTCATTGCCAACAACCAAATATTTCAAAACTTATAAAGAAAGCTAAATTTGTGGTGTGAACGGCTGAGTGTTTCCAGCCAAGGAAACATAGGAGAAAAAGATTAGCCTGAAAAAGGAGAGAAGAAACGGGAAGAGGGAGGCAATGCATGTGAGCACGTTGGTTGCAATTTGCAAACTAACTTTAATTTTTGATTCGGTACATGAAATTTCAGATGCCATGTTCTCTTGTTGTTTTGTACCCCCAACTTGCAGCGAAGGAATCTGTGTTAAAACTTCTTGAATAGATGAAAAAAGGATACACAAGTAGATAACAATATATATGATCATCTTGTAGACTTCCTCAAAAAAAAAATATATCATCTTGTAGAGATATGATATAGCGCATATCAAATATATATATGTGATATAATTTCAGAGTTACTTGATTGTGTTGATAAAACGGTATTGATTATTTTTCAAATTGCGTGCGATTTAATATATAATTAACCCGTTAAAAGTACGTCTATAAATATGTTTTTTTTTTTAAACATTTATCAATTTTTATGGTTGTCAAGTTTCTAATTATTTCGGGATTATTTTTAAAATATTGTATTTAGCACAATTAATTTTGATATGACTTGCTTGATTTATAGGAGACATACATAGGTTCAAAATTAATTAAACAGCAGCTAGGGTTTATATATAAGAGGCAATTTAGAAGATTACGTGGTCGTTCTTCTTTGACAGCAAATTCTGTCATGTTTCATTACAATAAACATTTATCATACCCATTGATATTCGTATAATATTCATGTTTCATGACAATAAACAACCTATTCATATGTTTCATGGGAATAAACATTTTTCATGAAACAGAATGAATTGTTCTAACAATATGGTATTAACAATGTTTTGTTTTAAATTAGAAAAACCTCGTTAAATGTTCGTGTTACTATCAAGCCTTCAATACTGCCACTAGTAAATCAAGAATAATTTAACCTGCGCTAATGTGTATACAACTAATGTCAGTTAATTAATCTAAAATATGGTTTAAGAACCGGTCATTTTTTTCAATTAAAAATGTCTCTTTTCATGTTTTCAGTACTAATAAACTTTGGTAAACACTTCCTAATCCTTTTTTTTTCCAACATATATTTTTGTCAAACTTTCTGGGGAGATTTTCAGAAATGATCCATTGAAGTGCTTTATTGCATAAATTATCTATTTCTTCATTTTTGTTTTTAATTCCCCAGAAGGGTGCATCTCAAACAAATCAGAAACCTAAGACTGAGTACATAAACTGTACACAAATTAAGGCATGCTTGATAAAATCAAAAACTTGTTGGAATTCAGAAGCACCAACACACGGAGAGGTCATAAAACATAAATCAATAAAATAAAAAACATCCTGCCTACAATTTAAACTTGGTAGGTTCAAGTGCTTGTTTCCTTCCCTGTTTGAGATCTTGATGATCACCGCAATTTCAATACAGCAGGAATAAACAACAGAGCTAGTATGCACAAATTTGATCTCTATCACAACAAAACACAGATCTGAAACCTCAAGAGTCGTCAACTTGCGAGTGAAAAACAAAACTCGGGAAACTAGTTGTGATATCCCTGTTATGCAAATAAAAGATCAATAGAAGCATCGGCAACCAATTAAAATTTATCAAGATAAATTGAACTCCCAGCTCACGATTTAAATGATTGATACTTCGGTTAGAAATATAAAGGTAACCACAGAAGACTAAACACCGCCTTAAAGTTTTTCTATTTTGGTAATCAGAACAATGTACAAAACCCCAAGTTTTGTTTATTGGAAGTTGCTGAAGAGATAGTGTCCTCAATCAAATTGAGCAACCAACAACCATATACAAAATTATATATCCAGCTGGAGAATAATTCAGTGAACTAAATAATTTTAATGGCTCAACTGTAATTGAAACCAACCCCCTCCCACGGCCCCTAAAATTGAAAACTCCAAATAATGATATGAAATGTTTCTCCCAAACCAAAGAAAATAAATACCAATGAAATTATAGTTAATATTAATCATATTGAGCTGGACATAATAAAACCTGAGGTACTGGAGGGTCATATTTTTCAGCAAAGAAGGGTGCCTCAAGACAAGACTCCGCCATTCATCCCTGTCAATCTTTCCATCATGCTTTGTATCTGCTTCCTCAAAGGTCTACTCGATATTATTAGAAAAATATTTATCAAAAGCCAATTTGACAGGATGCAAATTGCACTTCACTTATCAAAGTAAAAATGGATATTGAGGTTTATCTGCTGGATAAAATATAATTAACAGGTAATATTTGTTGCATGAATTCTAACAAGGAAAAATAGGAATATAAAAAACAAACTGTTCAACAAGTTTTCTGATATGTATTTCATATGAACATGCCAATAGATGTGAAATCTTCAAGTAACCTTATCAATGATGCTTTCAATGACTTCATCAGAAATATTCATGCCAGATTCAGTAAGGGTGGCCACTACCATTTGCTTTACCTGACAGGTAAAAATCAACGGAGACCTGTTAAACCAAAAGGGCATTGCTTATACATAATACAAACTCGAAAAAGAAATCTGTTAGGGCAACTTGAAATCAAAATGGCATTGCTAATTGGACTAACTTGCCCCTCCCTCAAACACCAGCTTTTTTTTTAACATAATGTTTTCCTGGAATTCGTATCATACCCAGTACCGCACATCCAATTACTAAATCCAGACCGTTCTCTGACTGTGGCACGAATCTCAAAAACAGACCCCTATGTCTAAGTAGGCACCGAACTCCAATCACTCGGGAGTTAATCTCAGCTCATTGGACTGAGTGCAGTACCGTAGAGGATACGGACTCGCCTTCCTGGACCCACTGAAATTTTTTCTGCAGGATGCCCCGTGAATTGTGAAAAGCAACGAGATGACAACAAATGAATATGACATGATTATGATAACAGAGGTAAGATTAAATAGATGTAACTACCTCCTGTCTTTCTATGAAGCCTTGTTGCTTCAGATCGTAAAGCTGGAATGAAACTGAAACATTTGTAAAGAAATAATTTAAAGACAATACTTAAAAAAAATTAAGCAATTTAGGTATGTAAGTACCATTATATATGTAGGGAACTTTGTAAGAAACTAAAACAAAAGATCACACACCACAAAAAGGCATGCACCAGTCAAGTCCAGTAACAGGAAACATAACCAGCATAAATGTTACTGCTTATTTTCCTTATTTTTTTTATATAACTTTAGTTACACAATTAAGGCCTAACAAAAGGGGGCAAAAATTGCAATCAAGGTTTTTGTGCAATCAAGTGATAAAGTAAGGACATATGTACATCTTGTCCTCCTCGGCAACAAAAAAATATCAATATGCAGTTGGCTGGTTGATTAACAATACTCTGATTCCATGATATGCTAATCCTTGCACAAAGCCAGTATGCAGATTGCAAACTTCTACCACATACAATGGATTACAATATATCATTGAGGTTATTATATATTTGAGATATTTTTGCAGCTCAAACTTTTAATAACAAAACAAAAAGGGAAGAACATCACAAAATGAATAATAAAATTAAAGTAGAAGAAAATTCAACTGACAATCGATTTTATCATCGATTGGGGCATTAGGATGGAACACGGAAAGAGCTCGTGCAAATTCCTCAAACCCCAGAATGCCATTGTGCTTTGTGTCAAACAAGTCAAACACCTGAGTAAATTAAAATAATTACAATAAATAAAATTCATGTTGTCTTTTTACCGCAAGACAATACAAACTAATGCATAAATTGAACACCTACAGCACCAGACGTGCCTATCATGGGGCTTTCAACTAAAGAGAAAAAAAGTGACACCAATACCAAACAGTTCTACTTTAGTAATGGACTTGACCAATATTCCACCAAAAATAAAATGAAGTGCAATTAGTACATACCCGGTCAGCAAACAGACTTTCCTTCTTGTTAGTCTTGAACAGAGCCAACTGGAACTCCTCCTACTCAAAGCATTTCCAATTCAACATTAAAACAACGAAACCAAATTTTATTTTGTCAATTGAGATAAGTGAATCTAACTAGAACTGTGAAACTAGATAAGGTTTCTCAAATGTAATTTTAAATGATATCTAATAATTGTCCAAATCAAATTTACTGTTAAAGTCCTATCCCAAAATCAAAGTGGTTCCAAAATGGTGGGAATATGGCAGAATAACAACCAAAACACGCTGGTAATGAATCCAAATGTAAGATAATTAATTATGGAGAGTTAACGAGATTCTGACCTTGTTAATCAATCCATCATCAATCACCGCGCTGCTGATCTTTTTAAATAACTCATATAAAGCTTCAATTTCACTAACACTAACTGCATTAAATTGTATATAGTGTCAAATAGTATAGGGGCACTCCAAAAGCAATTATTTTGTTTATCAACAAGTGATGCTCCTGAGTGTACCACAAGTGTATAGCCATTGACAATTACTTGTGTGCTTGAGTTTGTTTACTCATCCTTTTGGGTTATATTTCCAAGTTTTCAAAACAGCGTACTTACTCTGGTCAATTTTAAGTCAAAAGGACAGTTCATTAAACACAAAAATAATATTTAAACAAACATAAATAAACATAAAAAGCTTGACATAACAATACTATTTCTAACCCCTATAAGCTGGCACATCAAGTGAACTGGACAACAAATGCGGCAGTGCATCTGGTCAAAATAAAATATGGTTAAAAAATAAAAAAAGTGAAGTGTGAAGTAGCATACAAACAGTTTCTCTTGCTAGCTGCTCAGGGTTTTCAAGGCCGGTAGGCTTGTCAAGCTCGCAACACTTGAGAAAAAAACGAGCAAATAGCTGCTTGGTCCCCTCTAGGCACTTCAACATTCTCTATTTTATTGTCTCCTCTTTGAAATATCCATACCTACACAGCATAAACACCAAGACATTAAAAATAAAACCCCTTTTCCTTCAAAGACATTACAATGTTGCTTTAGATCAAGAGGAAACTTTCCAGAATTTGTTTGCCTCATTGTGATGTTCACAAATTAAGCTTAAAAGGAGTTCACATCGGCTTATTTTAGAACAACAAAACAGAACAGCTGAACAATTATTATCAGGATTCGGCTGCAGACTGTAAATCGACCTCTCAAAACATATGGGATAGAAACCGATCTCAGATAATAAACTTATATTAATTGGTACCAGTACCCCCCCTCCTCCCCCCTCTTATCCTATTGTTTGCAAAGCACCTTGCTTAAAGCCTAGACCTTGTACCATATCAGGCCATAGTTGGTTGTTACGCTACTACCATGGTTTGGAAATTATATCCTATAGGCAGCGCATGATTCCGATTATGGGGCAATTCTGGCTGCGTTGTGGTTTTGGGAGAAAGAACGCTTGAATCAGAAGAGACTCACCGTTGGATTTACGCCGATTCTTCCTTCCTTGTAGTTTGTTTGCCACTGATTGATTTGATTTTTCAGATTTGATAGGCGGTTGATTATCGGAAGAGAGATTTGGGGCAGCGGGAAGTAGGTTTGGGTAATTAAAGAGGAGGAAGAAGATGTGTCGTGTCAGGTGGGATTCAATGGTGATGAACTGGCTGCTGAGGCAGTCATTTAAACAGTATATATGTAGCTCTCTACGTACAAAGTATATTATTATAAAATATAATTATATCTTTTGTATAATTATCATTGATGTAAATAGACAATAATTTATTTTTATATAATTTTTTTCTTTAACTTTATAACTAATTCAGTTAAGTGTTTTATGTTTGTATTATTTTGGAATTTAAACTATTTTTTATATGAATTAAACCTACTTTTATATAATTGTTTTTTTTTATAGAAAGTAATAATACAACTCACCGGTTCTTATTTCTAAATTCATAAGAAATATGTCCTCTCACAAACCAATGGTGCATTTTAACCCCACTCTATCTATATTTATAATATATATTTTATAGATCCTATGTTGTAATTTTTTTGGTAGTTAGATATCTCATATAATTTTTGCATAGATTTCTCCTTTATTCGAAGTAGAATACTTCTTATATGTTTAATTTGCAAAAAAAAAAAATGTATTTACTATTGTATTTTTATAGTAGTATGAAATGTTCAAATTTAAAATTAAATTCGAGTGCAAGAAGAAACCTCGACATATCTTGTTCTAGAACCCGCGATAGAAATTGCCACCTGTCGAAACTTCTGCCACGCAGTTCGAAAAAGACGCTGCCATTTAAGATCGCCACTGCATAAATAGTTAAATACAAACGAAACCCCCCAATTATTTACGTTTAAGAAAAGTCAATTGAATAGTGCTCAGAAATTTGAACTATTTTTTTTTATAAAATTAATTAAGATACTTCGGTCTACGAAAAAACGACAATTTTAATTTATGACAATTCCGGATTCTTAGCAGCTGATCGTTCGAATTTTTTTTCAATAAAGCTGTTTGGGATCAAAGTCGTTCGAATTTTAATTTACTAATATTAATTTTATATTGTTCTAAATTATAAAAATGTGTTTAAATTGTACAATTTGAAACGGTATTAATTTTAACGGTAATAATGTTATGCTTATAAATATATTATATTAACAAAATACTACTGATATAATATTATTTTGATGAAAACAAAATATACTTTATATTGTATTTTAAAGAGAATAACATTCATATTCTAATTGCATTCAAATATATCTCTACGACACTTTATATTAAAAATTCATATCATTTAAAATAACTTCAACTTTAAGTTTAGAGCCAGACCATCAGATCTATTTTAACACAAATATTAAACAAATCTCGTACATTTCAACCAAACTGAATTAATTCAGATTTTAATTGGATGATCCTAATCTAAACTCAAATTTCAATTACTTCAGAGCATAGTGCCCAAGTACGCAAATAAAACACGTATTATTCGCGTTTAATAAGATTTTCAGGGTTTGCCAAACCTAACCGCGTATAAAACGTTGATCAAACTTTTGACCGAATAATTCACGAATAAAACGCAAATCACGAATTATTCACGATAAAAACGCAAAAAAAAAATGCCAATTTTTTTGAAGGGTTTTTTTTCAGATTTTTTTTCCCTTCCCTGTTATACCGAATTATTTCCGAATCACGAATTTTTTATCCTGTTGAACCGAATCCGAATTTTTGAATTGTCATTATGCTTCATAGCATGCATCTGGACTCCTGCATCAATGGCTAACTGGTACACAAAATATCACATGTTGTAATTTACAAACACTTGAACCAGAATACCTATCTCAGCGTTTTGTTTGACGTAAAGTCATTGAATTATTGCTGACTCTTGGTACGAATTATTGCACGGCAAGCAGGATTAACTCTGAACCTCTGCGTCAGTATCAGTGTGGCTTCATGTGTGTGCCAATACTATCCATGTAAAAGAGATGCGCACACAGGATGCTGCATAGGGAAGTTTTAATAGATCCAAGGGCAATAATGAACAATAATTGAGTTCTGTTGTAGTCCAAAAAGGGAAAATATCGATTGGGTCATTTTCCGAGAATTTATTATTCAGAAATTATTTAAAAATAATAATTAATAATAGATGAATTGTCTTGAGATTTTGATTTATAGAAAGTACTGAATTTCTTTTCGTATTTTAGACAATTTTAGGTAGCATCGAGTTGATGATGCATTGGTTAAGAGCATCTGCATTCCTAAAATTCTTGGAGTTTTAAAACTTACTTGGCAGTTTCTAAATCAGTTTCAAGGATGTAGATGGATTTCATATTTAGCAATTTTGTTCGATAGTTTCTAAATATGAAACTGTTTCAAAACTTTGACAAAATAATCAACCCATATTGGTTCAATTTTTAATACTATTTTAATTAAACGCTAGTGTGATAATTAAGAAATTCTAATTTTAATTTTAGAGATGTAGAGATTTAGAAATTCAGATAGTCTAAAATTTCTAAAATTCTGTTAACAGTTATTTAGAAACTCTAAGAGTTTCAAAGATGCAGATACTCTAAAAGAATCAAGATTAATTTTCGATTCCTCTAGAATTGTCTCCAATAACCTTTTTTTTTTTTTTTCAATTGCTCCTATGAAATCAAAATTTCTATACATAAATTCTGTTATTTTCTATATATAAAAAACTATATTATTTTTATGTAATTTATATAAATAAAAAATTATGTTCTTTTCTTCATACATCCATCTACTTTGTTAAGTCGTTTTCCTAGTGTTTTGGATTGCTCTGACAAGTTCCAAATTTTTAAAAGTCCAACAAGTAATAGCCGCACAGTTTTTTTCTTAATAAAATATATTTGATGGGGTCTTAAAATTAAAGAGGTTTAAAATAACTATCTTAAATTAAATATTTTATTATTGTTTGGTAGAAATTCAAAATCAAGAGAGAGAAAAATGTATTACAAATATTTCTTACTAACTACAGGACTCAGAGGCTGGATAAATTAAAGAATTTTATAAACAGTTTAATTTAGATTGATTTGAAATGAAAATGTAACTATTTTGTATTTGGCAATTTAAGTGAGAAACAAACTTCTTATTTTTTTTTTTATTTAGTCTTCTATCAAACATAAACAGTAAGCTTCACAATGCGACGAGCATCTGATTTTTTTTTTTTTAAAGCCTGTTCACAGAAGATCTTTGATTTGTAATTCAGGATATGTAGTACACAGATTTAGTTGTATAATATGTTTAGTAACCGAATTTCCTAATGCAACAGGGTAAGAAATTTCTATCTCTAAAATTACTGATACGTAAGTTTATAATAAGTCCGGAGAAAAATTATATCCAATATTTTAAATGTCAAAATTTACTCTAAATTTATGTGTCAGGAACTTAAGAGATATAAATTTTTTCTGTTCACATGAGCAGGTAATCCAGTTCCATGTGTTTAGTGGAATATCATAGGTATTGATTTACCTGTTTATGAAATGATGCTACATTAGGTGCAGATAGATATAATTTGTTGTTATTTCAAAGAGATAACAGGACCATGTTATTCCTATCACAACTATAGTGACAAATGAATTATTCGAGTTCGGTTCGGCGAGGTCAAAAATTCGTGATTCGGAAATAATTCAGGTATAATTCGGGAATGATGAAGTGTTGTTCGGATCAAAGTTCTCAGTCTTGTAAGGGAGTAAAAAAATAAACAAAAACAAATTTTGGGCAAAATTCGGAAATAATTCGGTTAAAGTTCGGTCAACCGGATAATTCGGCGTTCGATTCGGCATCACCAAAAAAATGAATGATTCGCGAATAATTTGTAGATCTTGTTACTATGATCACAACCGTTCAAAGTTTTTCATTCGTAAATCTAAAAAAAAAAAAAAAAAGAGTTTTTTGCATTCAAATTTTGATAAAGTTTAACAGCTGAGATTGAAATAACAGAGTAACAGCAGATTTATTTTCGGTGCAGACCTGACTCCGTCACATTTTGTCAACTTTTTAAAAAATGTACTTGAGCTCGGTTCAACTAATTTTTAATAGACTGCTGATTAAAATTATAATTTAGCTAGAGTATTCTAATACACAATGCGACTGCCGACTGCCGAGTACGCCACGGGATGCTTGAAGTGTCAGAGGATATTTTTCAGAGGATGCGAATTCTCGCAGGAACTTTTGCGCGACCGACGTGCCTGGCCAAAATTTTTATTAATAAAAATATAAATAAAAAATATTGATAATGAGAAAAATTTTGCGGAAAATTTGAACATTAGGAAAAACGTTATAGCTTATAACGTCTTCTAATTAGTGAAAAAAATAAATAAAAAAAATTTGCACGTTATAGACCACAACGGTTTGATTAATGAAATATGATTAGTGAAACAGCATTAAAAAAAAAGTATGATTGTTATAGATCAAAACGTTCATTTTTTTTCTTGCACTGTGTCATTAATTAACGGTAATATAATTTTACTAATCAGACTGTTGTGGTCTATACCGTTCAGAGAATGTTATAAATTATCACGTTTTTTCTACTGTTCAAATTCTCCGAAAAACCTTCTCATTGCCGATATTTTTTTATATATTTTTTCTATTAATAAAAATTTCGACGTGTCTGGTAACTATTTGAAAATCATGCAGGGGTACATAGTTATTAGTGCTTTGAGATTTGTGCAAAACCTACTTGAACAGTTGCGATTTTCAAAAAAAAGAAATGTGCAAAAGTTGAGATATCTTAGAGTAGAAAATGAAATTTGTCACGACGTAACTAGTCACGTCACGTTACGTGTGTCGATTACGTGACGTGACTCGCATGTTGCATGACGTGATCATTCACGTGACGTGACCGCATTTCAGTGAAAAATACATGTCACGTCACATTACGGTATGAAACATAGAATATCCAACTATTTTTGTATATATGGAGTATTCAGATTTTTATTTTAGTGTAAGTTCAGTGATACTATTACTGATGTAGTATTGATTTTTATTTTCTTTAGTTTAGTCTAATGATTGTTTGTAATTTGAATTTTTAAAGTAATGTCATATGCAATCTTTCTTAAAAAAATAATATTTACAACATTATTTGCTTTTTTTAGAATTTTTCATACATTTTTTCTAAATTTTCAACAATTTAAATTAAAATATAAAAAAAATTAACATGATTAATTTACGTGACGACACGTCATGTCACGTGTGATCACGTCACGTATGGTCACGGCTTAACTATGCATGACGTGACCATCCTCCATTTTAGTCATATCACGGCGTGTCACGTATTTTATTCTCTATGGGATGTTAAATTGCTAATTCTCGCGGAAGCCAGTTGTCCACGAAATCGCATCCTCTGAGATATCTCAAACTTTGCGTGACTTTTTAGAATATCTCAATTGTTCAAATACGTTCGGCACAAATCTCAAAGCTCAAATAATTCCCGAATAACCCCCGGACACACGCAAAAATTGAGATATCTCAGAGGATTCGCACCCGTAGTCCACAATCCGCATCTTCAAATTGTTTTCTTGATCTTTCGTGACACGAACTGTGAAGAAAAATGTATTGCTCCATGATTTTCCGTTGGATTCAGTCATTCAACATACTCTTTTGTCTGTTATACACGTGCAAAGAGCAGCGAAAGCAAAATATCACTGTCCAAAATAGTGTATTGAAATGGACTGGTCGGTCCAAAACAGGACCGGACCACCCGTGGTTCGGATCCGGACCGTGTCTAGAAACGGATTGAATTTTTTCACTAGAATTGTATAGAATTGAACCAGACTAACCCGTAAAACTGTGTATAACCAGATCAGACTAACCCGTGGCAAGAATTCATATTTTAAATATGCCTCCTTTCAAGCTATTATGACATCTGTTAATTAATCGTTAAAACTGTACCAATTTATAATATTTTTGTATAGAGAAATTATATTATCTAAAAACTAGACTTTCATATCTTTATTTGATATAAAGAACACAGAAATCTATGTAGCCACTTAGTTACAACTTTAATTTATTTTAACTTTTTTAAATTCGCTCAACTCTAATTTAGCTAATGAATTTGATCTCAATTATTTATTTAAATCTGATTTGTTGTTTTCTTGCTCTTCCGTAGGAAGAGATATATTTATCTACGTTTTAAGTAATTTTTTTTTTGCTTCATACTAAATTTCTTATTAAATCCATGGAAACAAGACACCGATGGATCAAACTGTATATATTTATTTATTTTTTACAGAGAAGAATCTTAGATATCATTATATAGAGATAAAGCCGGATAGGATAGTGATAATTCAGATGTCGAATTACACTTGAAAATTTAAACATCAGATATTTGTATTTTATAAATTAAATACGAATAATAATATCCAATATGTTTTGCCAACTTACGAAAAAAAAAAAACGAGAAGAACTATTAATTCCTGGGCCAATGACCCAACAAAGACACCAACTAACCGGGCCCGGTGGGCCTTTTCCAAAACGGGATTTGGTCAAACCTAATTTTAAGTCAACGGCCCGTTATAGTTCATAGTGACCATCTATACTGAGCTCCCTCAATAAGCCCATTTTCTCAGTGTTTATTCTGGCATTTGTGCCCTGTTGCAAGCTCGATAATTTCTCTTGCAAATAAAAATGGCGATGGCTGCTCGTCGATTCTTGCAAACCCTAGTTGCAAACCGGAGCTCCTGTTCTTACGACTATGGAATCATCTCCCGTTCAATCGCCTCCAGTCCTCGACTGGAGAGCATGGGATGGTTTGACAAGATAAAGAGCGCCGTCACTGGCAAAGCAGCAGATCCTCAACCTGATTCCTTCTCTCTTATATGTATTACCCCATTAATTGGAATAAATTGTTTTTTGCTTGAACTTTTCTGCAGATTGACTCCACACAAGTTTCGAGCATCTGCATTTATACCCCTTATTTGGTTATAATGGCCATAATGAATGGTTGATAGGTGTGAACCTTTAGGATTGGTTTACTCATACTAGGATGTTAGTTGCATACTTAGTTTCCCTAATTTACCTTTTAAGTTAGAGAATAAAATGATGTTGAAACTAAAGGTATCTATACTTGCATGGCAATAAATTGCTCGTGATATTGTTATGTGGCAGATTTTGCAGAGCAAATGGATAAGGCAAGAAAATTGGGGACATTTAAGAATTTTGTGATGGGGCGCTGCAGTGAGGCCACCATTTCCAATGCATTTGAGAAGCACTCTGCAATTTTGCACTATCTCGGCTCCATTGACGCCACTGGAGAGGTACTCGTCCTTTATTCACCTAAATTCTAGCTATGCAAATTAGGAGTATATTTTACTTTTTGTTGGTCTAGTATTTATTCCCCTAAATTGTTCATGGCAAGTTTAATGGTTGCTAGAGGATTGAAGCCAAAATTTGAACACAAGTGATACGAATTATAATTTGCTTCACTGTTACAAGAGATAAGCATCTGTAATAAATGTGACAAATACTTTTTTTTCGGTGTTTATTTGACAAAATAATCATTAATGAATTTTAATTGCGAGCAAAGCCAAGTCCGGTTCAATCTATGATTTTTATGTTACAGTACAAAAATTTCAGAATCTGACAAATAGTCACAAGAGTGATGCGGTGAAGCATTGCAATTGTACAATTGCAGACGTTGAGCATATACTGGCGAAGTACTCTTGGGCCAAAGAAGCCCAAAGAAAGATAGACAAGCTCAAGGAAGAGGGCAAACCTCTCCCCAAATCCTTTAGTGAGGTACTTTTTCTTTGATCTAGTAAGAGAATTTGTGTGTGCACACGCGCACAATTATAACTGGTTTTGGTTATTTTAGTTTACGACATGAAGCAAATTTATTTTGCTAACAACGGTTTGCCTGCTTTTGATAAGTTGTTCTTTGGTTAGTAAAAAGTGTAGCTTGTAGCATTTGGTTTCCTTTTTCGTTTTGATATGTGAATACCAAATAAACCAAACCAGAACAGATGGTTTGGCTAATTAATACTAGCTTATTGATAGATTTATTTTGTTAAACTGATTTAGCCAAAGTTTAATCGGTCCTTGCTTCGCAGTTAACAAATTATGCCTGTATAAGTCTTATGCAAACATGGACGTGCTTAACTGATGCTTAAAACCAACACTTGACCAAAAAAAAAACATAAACAAATACTACCATACAAACTGTTTGGAACTTTGGCAGTAAACTTGATGCAAGTTAAAATGGTTTCCCAAAACCTTAACCTTGAGACAACCTGTGGGGTGACAGAAACAGTCAAGTCAATATTAAGATATTACACTTATGTCTTGTGTGCAGGGGCAGAGCCACATGGGCCCAGAGGGTGGCACTTGGCACCTCCTGGCCCAAAAAATAATAAAAAAAAATGCTTTTCACTATGCTTTTTTGCAGAAAAAATTACAAAACTATGCTTGTTTAAAATAACAAAAAAAATTGCCCACCCTACTGAATTCCTGGCTCCGGCCCTACTTGTGTGCTTGTGTTTGAGTTTAGAACAAGTTGCCGGTATGTTTTAGGTGCAAAAGCTGGTGGGGACCACTCCTTTGGAGGTTGGTCGGGAAAACCTGGCAAAAACTGGCCAAATTAGTAGGAATGCTCCGTGTCCTTGTCGATCCGGAAAGAGATATAAAAGGTATCGTAACTCTGAACATATATCGACGTTATTTTTTCTTCCTGTAAAATAATGACATATGCCTTTGAAAGCGAACTAGTCCAAAAACCGATATTTTTGTTCTTAAAATTGTATAAATTTATGTTTGTTCTGCTGAGTTTGGTGAAATATTTGGTGTACTTTATGCAAAATACAAAATGAGATCTCATTGTGCTTTTGGATTGGCAAATATAAAAGGAAGAAGACTATTTTAAGGTTATTGATGACCATTGATTCTGTCCGAGCACAACATTTATTAAATCAAGTACTTGTGTTTACATTTGGTATGTTTATTTGTTGTGGCCTCCTTTGTTACAGGTGTTGTGGAGCTAGTACAACCTAAGGCAGAAAAATAGTGTTGATGTTTTTTGATGGTACAACATTTTTGTTTTTCTTTGTTTTAATGTTCTCTCATTCCTGTGATTAGTGATTAATAAATTCTGTAACTTGGATGTTATCTCAATTTTGATGGGTTTCTATTTATTAGATGCCTTTGTTGTCTAAGTTGACATATCCAAAACAAAACAAATTATCGCAATAGTGAAGAACATTGTATCTGATCATTTGGACTGCAGAAAACCCAGCATGTACCAGAACAGATGGTAGTTTTATTTGGGTCTGCAATTTCTAATGTGATTCATTTTGATCATATACCGAGCAGTTTCCAATATATGGTGGACCATATGGTAGTTTCTAATGTGATTCAAAATAAAAACTACCAGGAAATCACAGTCACATGGTAGTTAAATAAAATCATATGGTAGTTTTAGCTTATATTATCATATGTTGTGGTAGTTAAAATCACAGCATATGGTAGATTCTAATGTCACATTAGAAATCACAGCCTAATTTGTGTGTTTTTATTAATCATATGGTTGTTTCCAATGCTTATATCCATCGTCGTACCAGGAATAAAAAAGGACAAACTTGTGTAATAAAAATAAGGATATATATTTAATTTATGTGACAAAATAACCCACAATTAGGAACAATTATATATGTTTTTGTGATCATGTTTATACTAGGTAGAGCTCCCATCCAACACAAATCAGGCAGCATGTAATTAATAAAAAATAAAATGAAAGAGAAGGCATATAATTATAAATCGGTGACACAATATCTTAAACATATGTGATCAGTTTTTTGTACATACCGAAATTTTTGTTAATCGAAATTAAATAAAAAAAATATCAAAAAAGAGGAGAGAATTTGAAATTTTTTGAAATAAGTAGAAAGGGTTCATTTATTCCGTCCCTGTTAATGATAATCGCGTCCCAAACTTACCATTAATCAACCCAAACTAAACAGTAAAAAAAAAAAGAAAGGGACAGGACAGATATTCCTGTCCCTGTGCATCTTGCTTTTTCCATTGTAACCGTTGTTTTCGATATTCAGTGGGTCCCGTATGGATCAGTAGACGCAGGAAAGACCTTTGCTGCATCAATATTTAAAGCTCAATATTAAATTTAAAATTAAAATTAGTGTGAAACTCAGTCGAATACAATGTGTCTTAGCATAGAGCATTTTCTATTTTTTCTATTGAGCCTGTTGCATACAGCTGCACTTCTAATTTGTTTAATTTGTCGCTCTACTGTTTTTAAAGATTCATTTTTTTTTTAACTGCAAATTTTCTGTGAGCTGCTGTTAAGTCCTGTGGGTATTAAAAATGCAGAATAACATGACATAATAAAAGATGCTTCAATTTTATAAGATATTCAACAAACGAGTAATTTACATGAAGAAATTGGAATGAGTAAAAGCGACAATTTAACTAACGACCCCTCGTTATATTGGGTTCTTGTGTTCTGAAGTCGCATTGCAAGCTGTTGAGCTGCAATTTACTGGTTTTAATTTGATTTCTCAAACGAATCAATAAAATAATTCACTACGAAGTTACTCAGCAGTTGGCGCCAAGTCCTTCAATTTTTTTGGTTTAATTCTGTATGTATTTTGGAGTTATTTTCAAAATAAAAGTGAGAGGTTAAGTCACTAAACTATTTAATATTTATAAAAAATTTCTCTTTCGAATTTGAAATGTACAACTTCTTACATGAAAAATATTATTTTTACCACTAGACCAAAGTTCTCTATTTGCAACCAAATTCAATTTGGTAGATGATTTTCATACAAACTTTATGACATTGCATAAAATATTAAATCTTTATCTAATCAACTACTTAATATATTGCAATTGGTAATTATAGAAGGCTCTAAATTTTTAGTTTTGAAGTTGCAGGGTTTCCATCAGTTAGCTTGTAATGCTAATAAACTAAATTGGTATACAGGTCCTAAAAATTCTAGAAAACAGTACTACATTTCTTATAATAATTTGCGAAAATTATTAATTTTTGACGAATAATTTTCTTTACCTGATCAGCACAGTCCATTACAGGATTAATACCCACAGGACTTAACATTGAGCATTAAATATTGATGCAGCAAAGATCTTTCATGCGTCTACTGATCCATACGGGACCCATACAGGGACGGGAAGATCTGTTCCGTCTCTGTTTTTTTTTTAACTATTTAGTTTGGATTAGTTAATGGTAAGTTTGGGAAGCGATTATCATTAACAGGGACGGGATAAATTGTCCCGTCCGTAGGGACAGGATAAATTATCCCCTCCGTAGGGACGGGATAAATGAACCCGTTATACTTATATTTTGAAATTTTTCAGATTCTCTCCTCTTTTTCGATATTTTTTTTTATTTAATTTCGATATTTTTTTTATTTAATTTCGATTAATATAAATTTCGGTTTGTACATATGATGGGCTAAGGTGTTTTATAAAGTACATGGTCTCTTGTAGTTTACGCTCTTAATTTTGATTTCAAATTTTAATTAAATAGTCAATCCGAACAGTTTAACGTGATCTCTATTACAAAATGTGCTTGGAGACCAAATTTTATATGTAAAAAAAATCAGTACAATTTGTTAGATAGATACAAACTTGTTGTTTTTCATGAAATTATGGATCATAAAAAAAACAACATTTGTATCGATCTAATAAAATAGTAAAAAATTTCAAAAATTGTAATTTGGTCTACAAGTATATTTTATTGTCGACATCATTTTGAGCAGTTCAAATCAACTATTTGAATTTTAAAAACAATACGGAATAGCGTGAAGCACAAGTGGTCCATGTTTTTTAAAACATGTTTTTACTTAATTCAGATATACCTGACTGATTACGTAGCAGTTATAGGGGTGTCAATGGGTACGGTACGGGTCGGGTGGAACCATTTTCATACCTATACCCATTAAAATTTATCTTACCCTTACCCATTAAAAATTGACCGTACCGTACCGTACCCTACCCTTATCCGTTAATATTATCGGATAACGAAAATGTAGCAGGCGAAGAACAGATAATACTAATATAATAATTAATCTTATTATATTTTACAAATAGAACATAAAAAACTAATTCATTTCACACATATATAATTGCATTACTGATTATAAAAATAAAAACAAAAATAAATATACAATCAATTCCAACTAAATTAGTTTTTATAAAGTAAGAAAATTCAAAAGCACGAATATCTATTCAAACAAATTCAATTATTTGACAAAATAACAAAACATACAAATAAAAATAATATGTTTAACATTTTCTTATAACAAAAAAATACAAACTAAATAACAAAAATGTATCACTAATTATTGCTCAAATTTTATTATAAAGGCACTGAAATGAAATTATGGAAAAGTAAATCTGTATAGAAGAGTAAATCTGTATTGGAAGGGTAAACAGCTAAAAAGGTAACATTGACACCTCTAAGCAGCTAGCATGACAATCTATTAATTATTGTCGTCAAATAGCTCGTGGAGTCCAAAGGTTAAAACGCTCCCTAAAGCGGAATTTAGGGCAAACCTTCCAATAGGTCCGAAAAAATTAGTAACTCTGTTGTCGTAGGATCCGAGCTTGTAGGACAAGTGGAGGAAGCCTCCGGGGTAGACTGGCCACCAGAGGGTGTACCAACCCGTTGCTCCCTCACCAGCACCTAAGAGAAATCTCGCCAGGGGAATCTGCAAGCTACCAACACAGACAGGTGCATAGGGTAAAGGTCCATAGGGCGTTATTGTGTTGAACAGATTGATGTTGAGGTACTCAGTAGATGTGCAATTCAGAATGAAGTGGAGGGGATGGCCCCACCTCGGGTTCACATCCCCAACCCGGTCAGGCATTGTGTACTGCACAGACGTGGAGTCACTGGTGATGTACGCCTGCGCATGGATGATCATTCTGTGTTCGTAGTATTGTCTCGTCAGGTTAGAGGCGGACATGACTATTTCTAGATCTCTCTTGCCCATGGCTGCAATTCCGTGTCAAGGAACTTAATTTGCTGTGGTTTCGAGTTTTGAGTTTCAAGTTTCCACTTAATTTTGAAGTTGAGAGATATATGGTTAAGTCTGGCTCTCTTTACCTCTGTTATTGATATATATACAAGTATACAACCACACATGCACTACGTTCATTCTGCTGAAAAATTCAAAGTGCAAGAACAATTCATGGTATTCTAACAAGACAAAGATTTTTTCTATTCTATTCTGGCAATTTTGTCAGGATATATATAATGACAATGAGAATGATGGTCTTCTAACTAAAAGACAGAGACTTCTTATATTCTAACTATTCTATTATCTTTGCAATGAGTATGAGTGTGAGGATGAGAATGATTGTCTTCTAACAAAGTCTCTTCTCTGATGAAATGTTCCAACTTATTGCCAAGTTATTAGATTTCATAATTTCTCCACTTATGTCGTTATCAAGCTGAACTATTGTTATCTTTATATACAATTTGCTTTGCCAATTTGACAGATAATCTAGGCCGTTTATTTTAATTTGCTGAATTCCAAATTCAAAAGTTTTACAACCGAGTAGTGTGATGTGATGGTCAAATTACTCCATTTTTGTACTGTGCAGGGATTGGTGGAGTATTGCTATGTGCTGCAGAAGATTCCTGGATCTGATGAAGTAGTAGCACTGGACAATAAGAATAACTTTGGACCTATATTGGAAACAGAGTAAGGAATGAAAGAAACGGTCGCCTGGTATTAGGCATGTAACCTGGAGATGAGCTGTAGCTCGCTGACTTTATTTTCAAGAATACAAATAGAATTAGGAAAAGGATACTTGTATATTGTGATTCTTTTATTTTTCTATTTAACTCTCTCTTGAGCCACCTGAAAAACATATCCAAATATGTAACACCACTCTTGAATTGTAATTTTGCTAACAATGGTTGCCCTCTTTTGATAAGTTCTCTTTGGTTAGTAAAAATGTTTAGCTTGTGGGATTTGGTTTAATCTTTGGTTTTGATATGTGAATACCAAATAAACCAAACCCCAGAACATATGGTTTTGGGGTAGGCATATTGACACCACAAACATTTATATTAACACAACATCTTTAATAAAATTTAATGTAGAGACAATTTTGACCCTCTTTAAATGCTTTGCTAATTACCATATTTTTCTATAATGTAATTAATATCTTGATCATGTATTAAATTATTTGATTTCTATAATTGCTAGATTTTTATTACCATATTTTCCATTTTCCATTATTTGATCATGTATTCAATTATCTCGATCAGCAGCATTACTGGAGAAAATAAATTAATGAGCTATCATCAATTTGGATGGACTTTTTTTCAATATGATATTGAGAATTTTTGGAATATTTTATAAATTTAAGTTTAATGCAAACAATTTATTAGTTTTAGCATGCATGATTGATGTAATTTTTTTATTGTGGTGTTTTGTTGTACTTTTAATTTATTATTTTAATCATAAGTTGAATGTTATCATTAATCATAATAATTTAAATTCAATATATTTTAAAACTAGTAATCATATTGTTTTTTAGTGATTTTTTGCGCAAACAAATGGATTAATGTTAAGTGACAAAACAATTTTTTTATAGTAGATTGTGAAAAAAAATTGTGAAGTTGGATAAAATAAATCAATATACATAATGATGACAGATTTAAAAATATAATATAATCATTCATTGTTGTAGTTCTCTTAAAAAAAATATGAAATATTCAATTAATGAAAACAAATAAAGAATATTTATTATATTAATCTAACTTTTAAGGAAATAAATCATATAATAGCATAGAGAAACAAATTTTGATAAAATATAACTTTTAAGGAAAAAATAATGGTGTAATAGAGGGAGAGAGAATCAGTTTTTAAAGGAATCAATTAATGAAGGGCAAAATTGTCTATATTATAAAATATATTGATGTGTTGTGTTAATAAATTTTGTTGTTGTTTTAATATCATCACCCATGGTTTTGCTAATTAATACTACCTTATTAATGGACTTATTTAGTTAAACTGAAATGCTGAATAAGCCGAATTTAATTGGTCCTTGTTCACCAGTTAGGTTTATAGCTTTGTTGCTTTCTTGTTCAGTTGACAGCTTCGCAAAATATAAGCTTAATTTAAAACCAGTTTGAACTAAAATTACCAAATCACACATATACAAGTCTTGTATAAGTTGCACAGGTACACCTAGTCTTGCTTTATTTTTTACATGTATTTTTTACTTGGCTCTTTTGTTGCAGTTTGCTTAACGGACGCTTAAAACCGACACTTTGACCAAAAAAACCCATAAACAAATACAATACCATACAAACTGTTAGGAACTTTTGCAGTAAACTTTTTGTTAACACTACACTCGGCACCTGTCACAGTAGATCCGAAAGAAGAAAAGAAGAAATTCTTGACAGATGCGCAGGAGCAGAATTGGAAGAATAGCTGTAGATTATATTTTCCTATAGTTAAGAATAAATCATGTATTTCCTTCTATGTTTAGAATAATTCCAAAAGAAAATATTACCATGGCTGACTATATAGAGCACGGCTCTCAGTTTTGAAATATATGAAATAAAAGAAAGGGAGGGAGGTTTGGGGAGTCTTGTGTTATTTAGATTAATTCAATATTCTTGACACTTTTTTTAGGGCAAGGTGGCAACATGCCATCTTACGGGTTTTCATTGATAATAAAAATATTTACATTGGTCCAAGCGAGCCCCAGTCAGTATAATAAATATTTACAAACTCAAAATGTTTATTATTGCAGTAAACTTGATGCAAGTTAAAATGATTTGCCAAAACCTTAACCTTGAGATAACCTGTTGGGTGACAGAAACAATCAAGTTAATATTAAGATGTTACACTTCCGTCTTGTGTGCAGGGGCGGAGCCACATGGGCCCAGAGGGTGGCGCTTGCCACCTCTTGGACCAAAAAAAGAAAAAAAATATATGCTTTTGTCACTATACATTTTTGCAGAAAAAGATTACAAAACTATACAGTTTAAAATAACAAAATAATTTGCCAACCCTATCCAAATTCCTGGCTCCAGCCCTACTTGTTTGTTTGTGTTTGAGTTTAGAACAAGTTGCCGATTTGTTGTAGGTGCAAAAACTGGTGGGGACCACTCCTTTGGAGGTTGGTCGGGAAAACCTGGCAAAAACTGGCCAAATTAGTAGGAATGCTCCGTGTCCTTGTCGATCCGGAAAGAGATATAAAAGGTATCGTAACTCTGAACATATATCGACGTTATTTTTTCTTCCTGTAAAATAATGGCATATGCCTTTGAAAGCGAACTAGTCCAAAAACCGATATTTTTGTTCTTAAAATTGTATAAATTTATGTTTGTTCTGCTGAGTTTGGTGAAATATTTGGTGTACTTTATGCAAAATACAAAATGAGATCTCATTGTGCTTTTGGATTGGCAAATATAAAATGAAGAAGACTATTTTAAGGTTATTGATGACCATTGATTCTGTCCGAGCACAACATTTATTAAATCAAGTACTTGTGTTTACATTTGGTATGTTTATTTGTTGTGGCCTCCTTTGTTACAGGTGTTGTGGAGCTAGTACAACCTAAGGCAGAAAAATAGTGTTGATGTTTTTTGATGGTACAACATTTTTGTTTTTCTTTGTTTTAATGTTCTCTCATTCCTGTGATTAGTGATTAATAAATTCTGTAACTTGGATGTTATCTCAATTTTGATGGGTTTCTATTTATTAGATGCCTTTGTTGTCTAAGTTGACATATCCAAAACAAAACAAATTATCGCAATAGTGAAGAACATTGTATCTGATCATTTGGACTGCAGAAAACCCAGCATGTACCAGAACAGATGGTAGTTTTATTTGGGTCTGCAATTTCTAATGTGATTCATTTTGATCATATACCGAGCAGTTTCCAATATATGGTGGACCATATGGTAGTTTCTAATGTGATTCAAAATAAAAACTACCAGGAAATCACAGTCACATGGTAGTTAAATAAAATCATATGGTAGTTTTAGCTTATATTATCATATGTTGTGGTAGTTAAAATCACAGCATATGGTAGATTCTAATGTCACATTAGAAATCACAGCCTAATTTGTGTGTTTTTATTAATCATATGGTTGTTTCCAATGCTTATATCCATCGTCGTACCAGGAATAAAAAAGGACAAACTTGTGTAATAAAAATAAGGATATATATTTAATTTATGTGACAAAATAACCCACAATTAGGAACAATTATATATGTTTTTGTGATCATGTTTATACTAGGTAGAGCTCCCATCCAACACAAATCAGGCAGCATGTAATTAATAAAAAATAAAATGAAAGAGAAGGCATATAATTATAAATCGGTGACACAATATCTTAAACATATGTGATCAGTTTTTTGTACATACCGAAATTTTTGTTAATCGAAATTAAATAAAAAAAATATCAAAAAAGAGGAGAGAATTTGAAATTTTTTGAAATAAGTAGAAAGGGTTCATTTATTCCGTCCCTGTTAATGATAATCGCGTCCCAAACTTACCATTAATCAACCCAAACTAAACAGTAAAAAAAAAAAGAAAGGGACAGGACAGATATTCCTGTCCCTGTGCATCTTGCTTTTTCCATTGTAACCGTTGTTTTCGATATTCAGTGGGTCCCGTATGGATCAGTAGACGCAGGAAAGACCTTTGCTGCATCAATATTTAAAGCTCAATATTAAATTTAAAATTAAAATTAGTGTGAAACTCAGTCGAATACAATGTGTCTTAGCATAGAGCATTTTCTATTTTTTCTATTGAGCCTGTTGCATACAGCTGCACTTCTAATTTGTTTAATTTGTCGCTCTACTGTTTTTAAAGATTCATTTTTTTTTTAACTGCAAATTTTCTGTGAGCTGCTGTTAAGTCCTGTGGGTATTAAAAATGCAGAATAACATGACATAATAAAAGATGCTTCAATTTTATAAGATATTCAACAAACGAGTAATTTACATGAAGAAATTGGAATGAGTAAAAGCGACAATTTAACTAACGACCCCTCGTTATATTGGGTTCTTGTGTTCTGAAGTCGCATTGCAAGCTGTTGAGCTGCAATTTACTGGTTTTAATTTGATTTCTCAAACGAATCAATAAAATAATTCACTACGAAGTTACTCAGCAGTTGGCGCCAAGTCCTTCAATTTTTTTGGTTTAATTCTGTATGTATTTTGGAGTTATTTTCAAAATAAAAGTGAGAGGTTAAGTCACTAAACTATTTAATATTTATAAAAAATTTCTCTTTCGAATTTGAAATGTACAACTTCTTACATGAAAAATATTATTT
The DNA here is from genome assembly GCA_964058825.1 of Carex arenaria. Lineage (NCBI taxonomy): Eukaryota > Viridiplantae > Streptophyta > Magnoliopsida > Poales > Cyperaceae > Carex > Carex arenaria. The sequence continues at coordinate 222,593 of CAXKVW010000263.1, forward strand.
TTACCACTAGACCAAAGTTCTCTATTTGCAACCAAATTCAATTTGGTAGATGATTTTCATACAAACTTTATGACATTGCATAAAATATTAAATCTTTATCTAATCAACTACTTAATATATTGCAATTGGTAATTATAGAAGGCTCTAAATTTTTAGTTTTGAAGTTGCAGGGTTTCCATCAGTTAGCTTGTAATGCTAATAAACTAAATTGGTATACAGGTCCTAAAAATTCTAGAAAACAGTACTACATTTCTTATAATAATTTGCGAAAATTATTAATTTTTGACGAATAATTTTCTTTACCTGATCAGCACAGTCCATTACAGGATTAATACCCACAGGACTTAACATTGAGCATTAAATATTGATGCAGCAAAGATCTTTCATGCGTCTACTGATCCATACGGGACCCATACAGGGACGGGAAGATCTGTTCCGTCTCTGTTTTTTTTTTAACTATTTAGTTTGGATTAGTTAATGGTAAGTTTGGGAAGCGATTATCATTAACAGGGACGGGATAAATTGTCCCGTCCGTAGGGACAGGATAAATTATCCCCTCCGTAGGGACGGGATAAATGAACCCGTTATACTTATATTTTGAAATTTTTCAGATTCTCTCCTCTTTTTCGATATTTTTTTTTATTTAATTTCGATATTTTTTTTATTTAATTTCGATTAATATAAATTTCGGTTTGTACATATGATGGGCTAAGGTGTTTTATAAAGTACATGGTCTCTTGTAGTTTACGCTCTTAATTTTGATTTCAAATTTTAATTAAATAGTCAATCCGAACAGTTTAACGTGATCTCTATTACAAAATGTGCTTGGAGACCAAATTTTATATGTAAAAAAAATCAGTACAATTTGTTAGATAGATACAAACTTGTTGTTTTTCATGAAATTATGGATCATAAAAAAAACAACATTTGTATCGATCTAATAAAATAGTAAAAAATTTCAAAAATTGTAATTTGGTCTACAAGTATATTTTATTGTCGACATCATTTTGAGCAGTTCAAATCAACTATTTGAATTTTAAAAACAATACGGAATAGCGTGAAGCACAAGTGGTCCATGTTTTTTAAAACATGTTTTTACTTAATTCAGATATACCTGACTGATTACGTAGCAGTTATAGGGGTGTCAATGGGTACGGTACGGGTCGGGTGGAACCATTTTCATACCTATACCCATTAAAATTTATCTTACCCTTACCCATTAAAAATTGACCGTACCGTACCGTACCCTACCCTTATCCGTTAATATTATCGGATAACGAAAATGTAGCAGGCGAAGAACAGATAATACTAATATAATAATTAATCTTATTATATTTTACAAATAGAACATAAAAAACTAATTCATTTCACACATATATAATTGCATTACTGATTATAAAAATAAAAACAAAAATAAATATACAATCAATTCCAACTAAATTAGTTTTTATAAAGTAAGAAAATTCAAAAGCACGAATATCTATTCAAACAAATTCAATTATTTGACAAAATAACAAAACATACAAATAAAAATAATATGTTTAACATTTTCTTATAACAAAAAAATACAAACTAAATAACAAAAATGTATCACTAATTATTGCTCAAATTTTATTATAAAGGCACTGAAATGAAATTATGGAAAAGTAAATCTGTATAGAAGAGTAAATCTGTATTGGAAGGGTAAACAGCTAAAAAGGTAACATTGACACCTCTAAGCAGCTAGCATGACAATCTATTAATTATTGTCGTCAAATAGCTCGTGGAGTCCAAAGGTTAAAACGCTCCCTAAAGCGGAATTTAGGGCAAACCTTCCAATAGGTCCGAAAAAATTAGTAACTCTGTTGTCGTAGGATCCGAGCTTGTAGGACAAGTGGAGGAAGCCTCCGGGGTAGACTGGCCACCAGAGGGTGTACCAACCCGTTGCTCCCTCACCAGCACCTAAGAGAAATCTCGCCAGGGGAATCTGCAAGCTACCAACACAGACAGGTGCATAGGGTAAAGGTCCATAGGGCGTTATTGTGTTGAACAGATTGATGTTGAGGTACTCAGTAGATGTGCAATTCAGAATGAAGTGGAGGGGATGGCCCCACCTCGGGTTCACATCCCCAACCCGGTCAGGCATTGTGTACTGCACAGACGTGGAGTCACTGGTGATGTACGCCTGCGCATGGATGATCATTCTGTGTTCGTAGTATTGTCTCGTCAGGTTAGAGGCGGACATGACTATTTCTAGATCTCTCTTGCCCATGGCTGCAATTCCGTGTCAAGGAACTTAATTTGCTGTGGTTTCGAGTTTTGAGTTTCAAGTTTCCACTTAATTTTGAAGTTGAGAGATATATGGTTAAGTCTGGCTCTCTTTACCTCTGTTATTGATATATATACAAGTATACAACCACACATGCACTACGTTCATTCTGCTGAAAAATTCAAAGTGCAAGAACAATTCATGGTATTCTAACAAGACAAAGATTTTTTCTATTCTATTCTGGCAATTTTGTCAGGATATATATAATGACAATGAGAATGATGGTCTTCTAACTAAAAGACAGAGACTTCTTATATTCTAACTATTCTATTATCTTTGCAATGAGTATGAGTGTGAGGATGAGAATGATTGTCTTCTAACAAAGTCTCTTCTCTGATGAAATGTTCCAACTTATTGCCAAGTTATTAGATTTCATAATTTCTCCACTTATGTCGTTATCAAGCTGAACTATTGTTATCTTTATATACAATTTGCTTTGCCAATTTGACAGATAATCTAGGCCGTTTATTTTAATTTGCTGAATTCCAAATTCAAAAGTTTTACAACCGAGTAGTGTGATGTGATGGTCAAATTACTCCATTTTTGTACTGTGCAGGGATTGGTGGAGTATTGCTATGTGCTGCAGAAGATTCCTGGATCTGATGAAGTAGTAGCACTGGACAATAAGAATAACTTTGGACCTATATTGGAAACAGAGTAAGGAATGAAAGAAACGGTCGCCTGGTATTAGGCATGTAACCTGGAGATGAGCTGTAGCTCGCTGACTTTATTTTCAAGAATACAAATAGAATTAGGAAAAGGATACTTGTATATTGTGATTCTTTTATTTTTCTATTTAACTCTCTCTTGAGCCACCTGAAAAACATATCCAAATATGTAACACCACTCTTGAATTGTAATTTTGCTAACAATGGTTGCCCTCTTTTGATAAGTTCTCTTTGGTTAGTAAAAATGTTTAGCTTGTGGGATTTGGTTTAATCTTTGGTTTTGATATGTGAATACCAAATAAACCAAACCCCAGAACATATGGTTTTGGGGTAGGCATATTGACACCACAAACATTTATATTAACACAACATCTTTAATAAAATTTAATGTAGAGACAATTTTGACCCTCTTTAAATGCTTTGCTAATTACCATATTTTTCTATAATGTAATTAATATCTTGATCATGTATTAAATTATTTGATTTCTATAATTGCTAGATTTTTATTACCATATTTTCCATTTTCCATTATTTGATCATGTATTCAATTATCTCGATCAGCAGCATTACTGGAGAAAATAAATTAATGAGCTATCATCAATTTGGATGGACTTTTTTTCAATATGATATTGAGAATTTTTGGAATATTTTATAAATTTAAGTTTAATGCAAACAATTTATTAGTTTTAGCATGCATGATTGATGTAATTTTTTTATTGTGGTGTTTTGTTGTACTTTTAATTTATTATTTTAATCATAAGTTGAATGTTATCATTAATCATAATAATTTAAATTCAATATATTTTAAAACTAGTAATCATATTGTTTTTTAGTGATTTTTTGCGCAAACAAATGGATTAATGTTAAGTGACAAAACAATTTTTTTATAGTAGATTGTGAAAAAAAATTGTGAAGTTGGATAAAATAAATCAATATACATAATGATGACAGATTTAAAAATATAATATAATCATTCATTGTTGTAGTTCTCTTAAAAAAAATATGAAATATTCAATTAATGAAAACAAATAAAGAATATTTATTATATTAATCTAACTTTTAAGGAAATAAATCATATAATAGCATAGAGAAACAAATTTTGATAAAATATAACTTTTAAGGAAAAAATAATGGTGTAATAGAGGGAGAGAGAATCAGTTTTTAAAGGAATCAATTAATGAAGGGCAAAATTGTCTATATTATAAAATATATTGATGTGTTGTGTTAATAAATTTTGTTGTTGTTTTAATATCATCACCCATGGTTTTGCTAATTAATACTACCTTATTAATGGACTTATTTAGTTAAACTGAAATGCTGAATAAGCCGAATTTAATTGGTCCTTGTTCACCAGTTAGGTTTATAGCTTTGTTGCTTTCTTGTTCAGTTGACAGCTTCGCAAAATATAAGCTTAATTTAAAACCAGTTTGAACTAAAATTACCAAATCACACATATACAAGTCTTGTATAAGTTGCACAGGTACACCTAGTCTTGCTTTATTTTTTACATGTATTTTTTACTTGGCTCTTTTGTTGCAGTTTGCTTAACGGACGCTTAAAACCGACACTTTGACCAAAAAAACCCATAAACAAATACAATACCATACAAACTGTTAGGAACTTTTGCAGTAAACTTTTTGTTAACACTACACTCGGCACCTGTCACAGTAGATCCGAAAGAAGAAAAGAAGAAATTCTTGACAGATGCGCAGGAGCAGAATTGGAAGAATAGCTGTAGATTATATTTTCCTATAGTTAAGAATAAATCATGTATTTCCTTCTATGTTTAGAATAATTCCAAAAGAAAATATTACCATGGCTGACTATATAGAGCACGGCTCTCAGTTTTGAAATATATGAAATAAAAGAAAGGGAGGGAGGTTTGGGGAGTCTTGTGTTATTTAGATTAATTCAATATTCTTGACACTTTTTTTAGGGCAAGGTGGCAACATGCCATCTTACGGGTTTTCATTGATAATAAAAATATTTACATTGGTCCAAGCGAGCCCCAGTCAGTATAATAAATATTTACAAACTCAAAATGTTTATTATTGCAGTAAACTTGATGCAAGTTAAAATGATTTGCCAAAACCTTAACCTTGAGATAACCTGTTGGGTGACAGAAACAATCAAGTTAATATTAAGATGTTACACTTCCGTCTTGTGTGCAGGGGCGGAGCCACATGGGCCCAGAGGGTGGCGCTTGCCACCTCTTGGACCAAAAAAAGAAAAAAAATATATGCTTTTGTCACTATACATTTTTGCAGAAAAAGATTACAAAACTATACAGTTTAAAATAACAAAATAATTTGCCAACCCTATCCAAATTCCTGGCTCCAGCCCTACTTGTTTGTTTGTGTTTGAGTTTAGAACAAGTTGCCGATTTGTTGTAGGTGCAAAAACTGGTGGGGACCACTCCTTTGGAGGTTGGTCGGGAAAACCTGGCAAAAACTGGCCAAATTAGTAGGAATGCTCCGTGTCCTTGTCGATCCGGAAAGAGATATAAAAGGTATCGTAACTCTGAACATATATCGACGTTATTTTTTCTTCCTGTAAAATAATGGCATATGCCTTTGAAAGCGAACTAGTCCAAAAACCGATATTTTTGTTCTTAAAATTGTATAAATTTATGTTTGTTCTGCTGAGTTTGGTGAAATATTTGGTGTACTTTATGCAAAATACAAAATGAGATCTCATTGTGCTTTTGGATTGGCAAATATAAAATGAAGAAGACTATTTTAAGGTTATTGATGACCATTGATTCTGTCCGAGCACAACATTTATTAAATCAAGTACTTGTGTTTACATTTGGTATGTTTATTTGTTGTGGCCTCCTTTGTTACAGGTGTTGTGGAGCTAGTACAACCTAAGGCAGAAAAATAGTGTTGATGTTTTTTGATGGTACAACATTTTTGTTTTTCTTTGTTTTAATGTTCTCTCATTCCTGTGATTAGTGATTAATAAATTCTGTAACTTGGATGTTATCTCAATTTTGATGGGTTTCTATTTATTAGATGCCTTTGTTGTCTAAGTTGACATATCCAAAACAAAACAAATTATCGCAATAGTGAAGAACATTGTATCTGATCATTTGGACTGCAGAAAACCCAGCATGTACCAGAACAGATGGTAGTTTTATTTGGGTCTGCAATTTCTAATGTGATTCATTTTGATCATATACCGAGCAGTTTCCAATATATGGTGGACCATATGGTAGTTTCTAATGTGATTCAAAATAAAAACTACCAGGAAATCACAGTCACATGGTAGTTAAATAAAATCATATGGTAGTTTTAGCTTATATTATCATATGTTGTGGTAGTTAAAATCACAGCATATGGTAGATTCTAATGTCACATTAGAAATCACAGCCTAATTTGTGTGTTTTTATTAATCATATGGTTGTTTCCAATGCTTATATCCATCGTCGTACCAGGAATAAAAAAGGACAAACTTGTGTAATAAAAATAAGGATATATATTTAATTTATGTGACAAAATAACCCACAATTAGGAACAATTATATATGTTTTTGTGATCATGTTTATACTAGGTAGAGCTCCCATCCAACACAAATCAGGCAGCATGTAATTAATAAAAAATAAAATGAAAGAGAAGGCATATAATTATAAATCGGTGACACAATATCTTAAACATATGTGATCAGTTTTTTGTACATACCGAAATTTTTGTTAATCGAAATTAAATAAAAAAAATATCAAAAAAGAGGAGAGAATTTGAAATTTTTTGAAATAAGTAGAAAGGGTTCATTTATTCCGTCCCTGTTAATGATAATCGCGTCCCAAACTTACCATTAATCAACCCAAACTAAACAGTAAAAAAAAAAAGAAAGGGACAGGACAGATATTCCTGTCCCTGTGCATCTTGCTTTTTCCATTGTAACCGTTGTTTTCGATATTCAGTGGGTCCCGTATGGATCAGTAGACGCAGGAAAGACCTTTGCTGCATCAATATTTAAAGCTCAATATTAAATTTAAAATTAAAATTAGTGTGAAACTCAGTCGAATACAATGTGTCTTAGCATAGAGCATTTTCTATTTTTTCTATTGAGCCTGTTGCATACAGCTGCACTTCTAATTTGTTTAATTTGTCGCTCTACTGTTTTTAAAGATTCATTTTTTTTTTAACTGCAAATTTTCTGTGAGCTGCTGTTAAGTCCTGTGGGTATTAAAAATGCAGAATAACATGACATAATAAAAGATGCTTCAATTTTATAAGATATTCAACAAACGAGTAATTTACATGAAGAAATTGGAATGAGTAAAAGCGACAATTTAACTAACGACCCCTCGTTATATTGGGTTCTTGTGTTCTGAAGTCGCATTGCAAGCTGTTGAGCTGCAATTTACTGGTTTTAATTTGATTTCTCAAACGAATCAATAAAATAATTCACTACGAAGTTACTCAGCAGTTGGCGCCAAGTCCTTCAATTTTTTTGGTTTAATTCTGTATGTATTTTGGAGTTATTTTCAAAATAAAAGTGAGAGGTTAAGTCACTAAACTATTTAATATTTATAAAAAATTTCTCTTTCGAATTTGAAATGTACAACTTCTTACATGAAAAATATTATTTTTACCACTAGACCAAAGTTCTCTATTTGCAACCAAATTCAATTTGGTAGATGATTTTCATACAAACTTTATGACATTGCATAAAATATTAAATCTTTATCTAATCAACTACTTAATATATTGCAATTGGTAATTATAGAAGGCTCTAAATTTTTAGTTTTGAAGTTGCAGGGTTTCCATCAGTTAGCTTGTAATGCTAATAAACTAAATTGGTATACAGGTCCTAAAAATTCTAGAAAACAGTACTACATTTCTTATAATAATTTGCGAAAATTATTAATTTTTGACGAATAATTTTCTTTACCTGATCAGCACAGTCCATTACAGGATTAATACCCACAGGACTTAACATTGAGCATTAAATATTGATGCAGCAAAGATCTTTCATGCGTCTACTGATCCATACGGGACCCATACAGGGACGGGAAGATCTGTTCCGTCTCTGTTTTTTTTTTAACTATTTAGTTTGGATTAGTTAATGGTAAGTTTGGGAAGCGATTATCATTAACAGGGACGGGATAAATTGTCCCGTCCGTAGGGACAGGATAAATTATCCCCTCCGTAGGGACGGGATAAATGAACCCGTTATACTTATATTTTGAAATTTTTCAGATTCTCTCCTCTTTTTCGATATTTTTTTTTATTTAATTTCGATATTTTTTTTATTTAATTTCGATTAATATAAATTTCGGTTTGTACATATGATGGGCTAAGGTGTTTTATAAAGTACATGGTCTCTTGTAGTTTACGCTCTTAATTTTGATTTCAAATTTTAATTAAATAGTCAATCCGAACAGTTTAACGTGATCTCTATTACAAAATGTGCTTGGAGACCAAATTTTATATGTAAAAAAAATCAGTACAATTTGTTAGATAGATACAAACTTGTTGTTTTTCATGAAATTATGGATCATAAAAAAAACAACATTTGTATCGATCTAATAAAATAGTAAAAAATTTCAAAAATTGTAATTTGGTCTACAAGTATATTTTATTGTCGACATCATTTTGAGCAGTTCAAATCAACTATTTGAATTTTAAAAACAATACGGAATAGCGTGAAGCACAAGTGGTCCATGTTTTTTAAAACATGTTTTTACTTAATTCAGATATACCTGACTGATTACGTAGCAGTTATAGGGGTGTCAATGGGTACGGTACGGGTCGGGTGGAACCATTTTCATACCTATACCCATTAAAATTTATCTTACCCTTACCCATTAAAAATTGACCGTACCGTACCGTACCCTACCCTTATCCGTTAATATTATCGGATAACGAAAATGTAGCAGGCGAAGAACAGATAATACTAATATAATAATTAATCTTATTATATTTTACAAATAGAACATAAAAAACTAATTCATTTCACACATATATAATTGCATTACTGATTATAAAAATAAAAACAAAAATAAATATACAATCAATTCCAACTAAATTAGTTTTTATAAAGTAAGAAAATTCAAAAGCACGAATATCTATTCAAACAAATTCAATTATTTGACAAAATAACAAAACATACAAATAAAAATAATATGTTTAACATTTTCTTATAACAAAAAAATACAAACTAAATAACAAAAATGTATCACTAATTATTGCTCAAATTTTATTATAAAGGCACTGAAATGAAATTATGGAAAAGTAAATCTGTATAGAAGAGTAAATCTGTATTGGAAGGGTAAACAGCTAAAAAGGTAACATTGACACCTCTAAGCAGCTAGCATGACAATCTATTAATTATTGTCGTCAAATAGCTCGTGGAGTCCAAAGGTTAAAACGCTCCCTAAAGCGGAATTTAGGGCAAACCTTCCAATAGGTCCGAAAAAATTAGTAACTCTGTTGTCGTAGGATCCGAGCTTGTAGGACAAGTGGAGGAAGCCTCCGGGGTAGACTGGCCACCAGAGGGTGTACCAACCCGTTGCTCCCTCACCAGCACCTAAGAGAAATCTCGCCAGGGGAATCTGCAAGCTACCAACACAGACAGGTGCATAGGGTAAAGGTCCATAGGGCGTTATTGTGTTGAACAGATTGATGTTGAGGTACTCAGTAGATGTGCAATTCAGAATGAAGTGGAGGGGATGGCCCCACCTCGGGTTCACATCCCCAACCCGGTCAGGCATTGTGTACTGCACAGACGTGGAGTCACTGGTGATGTACGCCTGCGCATGGATGATCATTCTGTGTTCGTAGTATTGTCTCGTCAGGTTAGAGGCGGACATGACTATTTCTAGATCTCTCTTGCCCATGGCTGCAATTCCGTGTCAAGGAACTTAATTTGCTGTGGTTTCGAGTTTTGAGTTTCAAGTTTCCACTTAATTTTGAAGTTGAGAGATATATGGTTAAGTCTGGCTCTCTTTACCTCTGTTATTGATATATATACAAGTATACAACCACACATGCACTACGTTCATTCTGCTGAAAAATTCAAAGTGCAAGAACAATTCATGGTATTCTAACAAGACAAAGATTTTTTCTATTCTATTCTGGCAATTTTGTCAGGATATATATAATGACAATGAGAATGATGGTCTTCTAACTAAAAGACAGAGACTTCTTATATTCTAACTATTCTATTATCTTTGCAATGAGTATGAGTGTGAGGATGAGAATGATTGTCTTCTAACAAAGTCTCTTCTCTGATGAAATGTTCCAACTTATTGCCAAGTTATTAGATTTCATAATTTCTCCACTTATGTCGTTATCAAGCTGAACTATTGTTATCTTTATATACAATTTGCTTTGCCAATTTGACAGATAATCTAGGCCGTTTATTTTAATTTGCTGAATTCCAAATTCAAAAGTTTTACAACCGAGTAGTGTGATGTGATGGTCAAATTACTCCATTTTTGTACTGTGCAGGGATTGGTGGAGTATTGCTATGTGCTGCAGAAGATTCCTGGATCTGATGAAGTAGTAGCACTGGACAATAAGAATAACTTTGGACCTATATTGGAAACAGAGTAAGGAATGAAAGAAACGGTCGCCTGGTATTAGGCATGTAACCTGGAGATGAGCTGTAGCTCGCTGACTTTATTTTCAAGAATACAAATAGAATTAGGAAAAGGATACTTGTATATTGTGATTCTTTTATTTTTCTATTTAACTCTCTCTTGAGCCACCTGAAAAACATATCCAAATATGTAACACCACTCTTGAATTGTAATTTTGCTAACAATGGTTGCCCTCTTTTGATAAGTTCTCTTTGGTTAGTAAAAATGTTTAGCTTGTGGGATTTGGTTTAATCTTTGGTTTTGATATGTGAATACCAAATAAACCAAACCCCAGAACATATGGTTTTGGGGTAGGCATATTGACACCACAAACATTTATATTAACACAACATCTTTAATAAAATTTAATGTAGAGACAATTTTGACCCTCTTTAAATGCTTTGCTAATTACCATATTTTTCTATAATGTAATTAATATCTTGATCATGTATTAAATTATTTGATTTCTATAATTGCTAGATTTTTATTACCATATTTTCCATTTTCCATTATTTGATCATGTATTCAATTATCTCGATCAGCAGCATTACTGGAGAAAATAAATTAATGAGCTATCATCAATTTGGATGGACTTTTTTTCAATATGATATTGAGAATTTTTGGAATATTTTATAAATTTAAGTTTAATGCAAACAATTTATTAGTTTTAGCATGCATGATTGATGTAATTTTTTTATTGTGGTGTTTTGTTGTACTTTTAATTTATTATTTTAATCATAAGTTGAATGTTATCATTAATCATAATAATTTAAATTCAATATATTTTAAAACTAGTAATCATATTGTTTTTTAGTGATTTTTTGCGCAAACAAATGGATTAATGTTAAGTGACAAAACAATTTTTTTATAGTAGATTGTGAAAAAAAATTGTGAAGTTGGATAAAATAAATCAATATACATAATGATGACAGATTTAAAAATATAATATAATCATTCATTGTTGTAGTTCTCTTAAAAAAAATATGAAATATTCAATTAATGAAAACAAATAAAGAATATTTATTATATTAATCTAACTTTTAAGGAAATAAATCATATAATAGCATAGAGAAACAAATTTTGATAAAATATAACTTTTAAGGAAAAAATAATGGTGTAATAGAGGGAGAGAGAATCAGTTTTTAAAGGAATCAATTAATGAAGGGCAAAATTGTCTATATTATAAAATATATTGATGTGTTGTGTTAATAAATTTTGTTGTTGTTTTAATATCATCACCCATGGTTTTGCTAATTAATACTACCTTATTAATGGACTTATTTAGTTAAACTGAAATGCTGAATAAGCCGAATTTAATTGGTCCTTGTTCACCAGTTAGGTTTATAGCTTTGTTGCTTTCTTGTTCAGTTGACAGCTTCGCAAAATATAAGCTTAATTTAAAACCAGTTTGAACTAAAATTACCAAATCACACATATACAAGTCTTGTATAAGTTGCACAGGTACACCTAGTCTTGCTTTATTTTTTACATGTATTTTTTACTTGGCTCTTTTGTTGCAGTTTGCTTAACGGACGCTTAAAACCGACACTTTGACCAAAAAAACCCATAAACAAATACAATACCATACAAACTGTTAGGAACTTTTGCAGTAAACTTTTTGTTAACACTACACTCGGCACCTGTCACAGTAGATCCGAAAGAAGAAAAGAAGAAATTCTTGACAGATGCGCAGGAGCAGAATTGGAAGAATAGCTGTAGATTATATTTTCCTATAGTTAAGAATAAATCATGTATTTCCTTCTATGTTTAGAATAATTCCAAAAGAAAATATTACCATGGCTGACTATATAGAGCACGGCTCTCAGTTTTGAAATATATGAAATAAAAGAAAGGGAGGGAGGTTTGGGGAGTCTTGTGTTATTTAGATTAATTCAATATTCTTGACACTTTTTTTAGGGCAAGGTGGCAACATGCCATCTTACGGGTTTTCATTGATAATAAAAATATTTACATTGGTCCAAGCGAGCCCCAGTCAGTATAATAAATATTTACAAACTCAAAATGTTTATTATTGCAGTAAACTTGATGCAAGTTAAAATGATTTGCCAAAACCTTAACCTTGAGATAACCTGTTGGGTGACAGAAACAATCAAGTTAATATTAAGATGTTACACTTCCGTCTTGTGTGCAGGGGCGGAGCCACATGGGCCCAGAGGGTGGCGCTTGCCACCTCTTGGACCAAAAAAAGAAAAAAAATATATGCTTTTGTCACTATACATTTTTGCAGAAAAAGATTACAAAACTATACAGTTTAAAATAACAAAATAATTTGCCAACCCTATCCAAATTCCTGGCTCCAGCCCTACTTGTTTGTTTGTGTTTGAGTTTAGAACAAGTTGCCGATTTGTTGTAGGTGCAAAAACTGGTGGGGACCACTCCTTTGGAGGTTGGTCGGGAAAACCTGGCAAAAACTGGCCAAATTAGTAGGAATGCTCCGTGTCCTTGTCGATCCGGAAAGAGATATAAAAGGTATCGTAACTCTGAACATATATCGACGTTATTTTTTCTTCCTGTAAAATAATGGCATATGCCTTTGAAAGCGAACTAGTCCAAAAACCGATATTTTTGTTCTTAAAATTGTATAAATTTATGTTTGTTCTGCTGAGTTTGGTGAAATATTTGGTGTACTTTATGCAAAATACAAAATGAGATCTCATTGTGCTTTTGGATTGGCAAATATAAAATGAAGAAGACTATTTTAAGGTTATTGATGACCATTGATTCTGTCCGAGCACAACATTTATTAAATCAAGTGCTTATGTTTACATTTGGTGTGTTTATTTGTTGTGGCCTCCTTTGTTACAGGTGTTGTGGAGCTAGTACAACCTAAGGTAGAAAAATAGTGTTGATGTTTTTTTTATGGTCCAACATTTTTGTTTTTCTTTGTTTTTATGTTCTCTCATTCCTGTGATTAGTGATTAATAAATTATGTAACTTGGATGTTTTCTCAATTTTGATGGGTTACTATTTATTAGATGCCTTTGTTGTCTAAGTTGATATATCCAAAACAAAACAAATTATCGCAATAGTGAAGGACATTGTACCAGGAAATCACAGGCACATGGTAGTTTTATTTGGGTCTACAATTTCTAATGTGATTCATTTTGATCATATACCGAGTAGTTGGACCATATGGTAGTTTCTAATGTGATTCAAAATAAAAACTACCAGGAAATCACAGGCACATGGTATAATAAAATCATATGGTAATTTTAGCTTATATTATCGCATGTTCGGGTAGTTAAAAACTTAAAATCACAGCGTATGGTAGTTTCTAATGTCACATTAGAAGTCACAGCCTAATTTGTGTGTTTTTATTAAGCATATGGTTGTTTCCAATGCTTATATCCATTGTCGTACCAGGAATAGAAAAGAACAAACTATGTATAATAAAAATAAGGATATGTATTTAATTGATGTGACAAAATAACCCACAATTAGGATTTAGGAACAATTATATATGTTTTTGTGATCATGTTTATACTAGGTAGCACTCCCATCCAACACAAATCAGGCAGCATGTAATTAATAAAAAATAAAATGAAAGATAAGGCATATAATTATAAATCGGTGACTCAATATCTTAAACATATGTAATCAGTCTTTTGTACATATGATGGCCTAAGGTGTTTTATAAAGCACATGGTCTCTTGTAGTTTACGCTCTTAATTTTGATTTCAAATTTTAATTAAATAGTCAATCCAAACAGTTTAACGTGATCTCTATTACAAAATGTGCTTGGAGATAAAATTTTATATTTTAAAAAAAAATTAGTACAATTTGTTAGATAAATACAAACTTGTTGTTTTTCATGAAATTATGGATCATAAAAAAACAACATTTGTATCGATCTAATAAAATAGTAAAAAAATTCAAAAATTGTAATTTGATCTACAAGCAATAAAATGTGGACATCATTTTGAGCAGTTCAAATTAACTATTTGAATTTTAAAAACAATACAGATAACGGAAAGCACAAGAGGTCCATTTTTTTTTTTTTTTTTTAAAGTCTCTGGTAGAGGCTGCCTCAGTTGACATCCCAAGCCTCTACAATTCCACGATAATAGTTTTAATTTTTCGTAATTCATAGAAACAAAATCACAACTTCACACTTCTCCAGTTTGACACTCAGACTTAGGCCCTTATTGGAGAGGTCCAGATATACGTGACTGATTACGTAGCAGCTAGCATGACAATCTATGCATTATGGTCGTCATCCCCAAAATGATCGTCGAGTTCAAAGCCGAAAATGCTCACTAAAGCGGAACCTAGGACAATCTTTCCAATAGATCTGAAAATCTTAGTAACTCTGTTGACATAGGGTCCGAGCCTGTAGGAGAAGTAGAGGTGGCCTCCAGTGTTGACCGGCCACGAGTACTTGATGGGACGTCCCGTTGCCCCCTCATCGGCACCTGAGAGAAATCTCACCAGGGGAATTTCCAAGCTACCAACCAAGGAAGGTTCACCTGGCGTTTGGTTGTACAGATCGATCTTGAGGTGTTCACTAGATGTGGTGCCGCCGGAGGAGCAATTCAGAGTGAAGTTGAGGGGATGGTCCCACCTCGGGTTCACATCCCCTTCACGGTCAGGGGCTGTGTACTGAACAGGTATGGAGTCATAGGTGATGTACGCCCCCGCATGGACGGCCATTCTGTATCCGTGGTGTTGTCTCGTCAGGTTAGAGGCGTACATGTGTTCTATGTGTAGGCCTCTCTTGCCCATGGCTGCAATTCCGTGTCGAGGAACTTAATTTGCTGTGGTTTCGAGTTTTGAGTTTCAAGTTTCCACTTAATTTTGAAGTTGAGAGAGATATGGTTTAGTCTGGCTCTCTTTACCTCTGTTATTGATATATATATATACTAGTATACAATCACAAATGCACTATGTTCATTCTGCAGAAAATTCAAAGTACAAGAACAATTCATGGTATTCTAACAAGACAAAGATTTTTTCTATTCTATTCTGGCAATTTTGTCAGGATATATATAATGACAATGAGAATGATGGTCTTCTAACTAAAAGACAGAGACTTCTTATATTCTAACTATTCTATTATCTTTGCAAAGAGTATGAGTGTGAGGATGAGAATGATGGTCTTCTAACTAAAAGACAGAGACTTCTTATATTCTAACTATTCTATTATCTTTGCAAAGAGTATGAGTGTGAGGATGAGAATGATGGTCTTCTAACGAAGTCTCTTCTCTGAAATGTTCCAACTTTTTGCCAAATTATTAGATTTCATAATTTCTCCATTTATGTCGTTATCAAACTGAACTATTGTTATCTATATGTACAATTTGATTTGCCAATTCGATAGATAATCTAGGCCGTTTATTTTAATTTGCTGAATTCCAAATTCAAAAGTTTTACAACCGAGTAGTGTGATGTGATGGTCAAATTACTCCATTTTTGTACTGTACAGGGATTGGTGGAGTAGCACTGGACAATAAGAATAACTTTGGACCTATATTGGAAACAGAGTAAGGAATGAAACAAACGGTCGCTTGGTATTAGCCATGTAACCTGGAGATGAGCTGTAGCTCGCTGACTTTATTTTCAAGAATACAAATAGAATTAGTAAAAGTTTTTTTTGCATTGTGATTCTATTATTTTTCTATTTAACTCTCTCTTGAGCAATGTTATCATAACCGGATCAGACATTGATCCGGTAAACCTTCGGGTCAATGATTTACTAGTCGAATCGGTGGGTCAACCGGTTGAACCGCAAATTTTTAAAAATAATTATAATTTATTAATTTATAATCCACTAAGATATTTACTAATACTACACATGTATTTGAAAATGACTGTACCAAGTTCAAATTTATCAATGTAGTAGAAAAAAATGGTGGTATCAAATAAAAATGCAAGTAGCCTCGTACAAAAAGTTTAACATTTTAGAATTAAAATTATATGATGTAGAAATTTAGATCTTTGTTTCTCTTCATTAATCTGCAAACTAAGATTAATTTCAATTTTCAAATCGTGAAAGACAACAAACATAGTACAACATTGGTAGAACGGAATCAATTCAGAGTAGGTCCGATGTCTATGGGACCTACTTTGGTTCGATGGGTTTAATGACCATTCGATTTCATCAAGGTCCGTGCGAGATACATTAAAATCCGTGCCTCTATGTTTCAATTTCCGCGCACACAAATTTTAATGCTAATCGTACGGTGGTAGAGCCAATTGAAACTAAAAAGGTACTGCAATTTTTATTTTATTTTGCATGTTATAATGCCGGTAGGCTGAAAAAGGGGGTGCGTATCCTCTGAGATATCTCAATTTTTGCGTGACCGATGTGTCCGGTGCCTATTCGAGAGAATGTAGGGGGCCAATATTATTTGAGCTTTGAGATTCGCGCAGAACTTATTTGAACTATTGAGATATTCCAAAAAGTCACGCAAAGTTTGAAATATCTCAGAGGATGCGAATTCTGAAAAAGGTGGGTCCGTATCCTCTGAGATATATCAATTTTTGCATGACCGACATGTCCAGTGCCTATTCGGGGGAACATAGGGGGGCGGTATTATTTGAGCTTTTGAAGCTAAAAGTAAAAAAGTTGATGTAGACCAAGAGAAATAAGAAAGACACTAAGTTATTAAAAATCAGGTTCACTAGTAGCGGTTTTATGAAAAACCAGTTAATTTAACCGGTTTTGGCCGGTCTAATTGCAGAAACGGTCTTTTTATTGAACCAAATCATATTACTGTCCCAGTCTAGTTTTTTCCGGTTAAACCACCGGTCCGGTCCGGTTTTAATAACACTGCTCTTGAGCCACCTGAAAAACATATCCAAATATGTAACACCACTCTTGAATTGATTAAAAAAAACAGAGAGGGGGGACGGGAGGGAGTTTAGTTGGGCTGCACAAAAAATTCGTAGTTCGTGATTTGATTCGAGTTTGGTTCGAAAAAGTTTATAAAAAAATTGATTCGAAAATAGTTCAAAATTAATTCAAACCAAAACTCAAACTAAACTTGATTCGTTCAAAATAGGTTCATGAACTATTTCTAGTTTGAATCTCAAAGTAACGTGACTAATCGTTGATTTCTACTGATGACTTAAAAGTTAAAACATAAGGCCGTCCAACCATAAGTCATAATAAGTCATAACTCGTAAGTCATAACTCTTGCTCTCAGTTCTGAAACCCTAGACGACTTTCACCTCTCGCTCTCAGCGACTACGATCACTATTCCTTATCGTAAAAAAGTTCGTAAAAGATTCGAAATTGAGTTCATAAAAAATTCAATTCGAAATTAATTCAAACCAAATTTAATTTGAAATAAATCCAAACCAAACTCAAACTGAGGTAAGTTCGATTCGTTTGCAGCCCAAAAAACGATATTTTTGTTCTCAAAATTGTACAAATTTCATGTGTGTTCTGCGGAGTTTGGTGTACTGTATGCAAAATACAAAATGGGATCTCATTTTGCTTTTGGATTGGCAAATATAAGTGGAAGAAGACTATCTCTAGTCTTAAAGTTATTGATGACCATTGATTCCGTCCGAGTGCAACTTTTATTAAATGAAGTGCTTATGTTTATATTTAGTATTTGTTTATTTGTTGTGGCCTCCTTTGTTACAGGTGGTGTGTACAGCCTAAATTAGGAAAATAGAGATGATGTTTTTTGATGGTTCAACATTTTTTTTCTTCTTTGTTTTTGATGTTCTCTCATTCCTGTGATTAGTGATAATAAATTCTGTAACTTATCTGAGTGATCTAATTTCCGCTGCTAACTATTTATTATATGCCTTCGTTGATTAGACAAGTTAGTTGACATATCCTGAAATAATCATAGCAATACAGCCCATCTTGGACATACTCTAAATAATGCAATTAATATCATCTCCTTATTTTAAACCTTTGTCATTTTTTTTGCTCGCTCATTCTGACGGGAATAATTAACAGGTCCAACATAGAAAAAGAACTAGCTATAATTTAAGTTGCAGAGACCTTGTGAAATATACATATATGAGAAAGATTTTGTGTAAAGTACATTTCTGTGATAACAGTTGAGCAAAGCATCATGTAATCTAAATATGGTACGTTTGGATGCACTCTAGAATAGCTGGAATAGATACTGTTTAGAATAGTAGATAAAAATAGTGAAAAAAATAGTGATTTTCAAAAGAGTGTGAAAATAGTGCTATTCCGAATAGTAAAAATGTTGTTTGGATTGTACATTTGAAATAGTGAATAGCTGTAACTGATAAATAATAGTGTTAACAATGTACTTATTAAGAGAAAAGATAGGCAAGTGGAGTCTCAAATGAATTGGTGGTGACCGGCCACGAGTAGTCAATGGAACCCGTTGCCCCCTCATCGGCAATTGAGAGAAATCTCACCAGGGGAATTTGCATGCTACCAACCAAGGAAGGTCCACCAGGCGTTTGGTTGTACAGATCGATGTTGAGGTGCTCAGGAGATTTCCTGCCACTTAATTTGCTGTGGTTTGGAGTTTGGAGTTTCAAGTTTCCACTTAATTTTGAAGTTAAGAGATATATGGTTAAGTCTGGGTCTCTTTACCTCTGTTATTGATATATATACAAGTATACAACCACACATGCACTACGTTATTTCTGCTGAAAAATTCAAAGTGCAAGAACAATTCATGGTATTCTAACAAGACAGAGATTTTTTCTATACTATCCTGGCAATTTTGTCAGGATATATATAATGACAATAGGGCTGCTAATATATAGAAGCCCTGTTCAGGATCGGGCCCAGATCAATCTTGAAATTTATAAAGCCAGTTCATGATCGGCCCGAAATCAAATTGTCCATGCTCAAGATCGGCCCGTTCAATATTGTTCAAAACTTAGTGCTGTTCAGAATTGAGTTCGGTTCGAATCAGGCCCGTTTCAATGAATCGGGCCGAACAATGAACAACCAAGCAATTCTAGTTATGAACAACCAACTGAATCTAGTTATAAATAAACAAAAAAAGTCAAACTTCATTCTTGGTCATACAAACAGCGAGCCTAACAACATGGACAAAATCAGAACTTGAAGTCTTGAATTACAATTATAAAAATCAGAACAGTGGACCTACGGAGGAATTATTCAACTAAACAATATAAATATTTTTAGCCAATGGTGCAATTTGCAAATCAAAATTTCAATTAAACAGTGAACAATATCAAAATAAAAAAATCACAACTTCAATTAAACTACTTAATACAATTCATTAAAAAAAGTTTACTATCTATTAAAATCCAATTTCAAACATTAGACCAAAATGATCCTAAAAGAATTTCATCTCTTTCAATAGCTCTCTTCCTCTTGTATGAGGACCTGTGACAATATGCAGAACAAACCCTCAGTATATACTGTAAAGTCATAATATCACTGTAAGAAAGATAGGCCAGTAATTATTTTGCATCACTGTTATTTTTCTGCTTTTGCTGTACCAGTACCAGTGTTTATATTCTGCTTTTGCTGTACCAGAGTCTATATAAACACTAATTATTAAATAGAGTATATAGATAATGTATTATTAATTTCTTCAAAATGATGCTACTATATATTTTATTCTATTGAAGTACCCATATTCAGTATATGGCTGACAAAGATTAACTCCAAACTCTGGACACAGTACTGATAATACTTAGGACACAGTATATGGTGACATGCTTTTAATATCTTGCAATTTACCAGTACACAATAATACTTAGGACACAGTATATGGTGTCTGATAATTTCTCTAACAAGATCTGCCGATAATAATTTGGAAAAAGAAAAGAAAATGCCAATAGTACCTTGGGTAGTTCAGTTTCAAAATGTATATACAAGAAATTGCGTTAGGTTCAATTTGCACACCAACAAATTGCTGTGAATCTGTAAAGAGAGGGAAATAATGATTGAACATGTAAAGTCATAATATCAAACAAAGTAATATATACTAGTGCTGAATGTTCTTAAAAAATATATACTGTTTTTTTTTCAAGTTGAGAGGCTAAAATAATTATGGCTCACTTATATAATATTTAGACAACAAGTATCAATCAACACTAGCATTCTATGAAGTGACCATACAAAATTGACCTAGATAACGGAATTTACTTGAAACAATTTTTATGACATCACATCACTTGAATGAATGAGGAATGTTAAACCTCAAATAAATGATATTGGGTTCTAGCCACGACTCAATTAGCATCATAGTGAAGAAATTTAAGGCCTTTAGATCAGACCCATTTTGACTGTACCATGCTATGACTGCATTCAAAGAGATGATAATTTTTCAGGCATTTCATCGAACAACCTCAGACCCATGTCCAATTGGCCAATTTGAGAATATAATGAGATCATACTGTTCCAGCTAGAATTGGTACCACTGAATTGGCTACTGGTACACAGTTAATTGAGGACTCAGTTAACACAATGGTACCACTGAATTAACTGGGTACCAATCTCAGTGGGACTCAGTTAATTAAGGCTACTGGTACACAGTTAATCCCAGTCCTCAATTAATTCAGTGGTACCACTGAATTAACACAATGAAAGCACGAGAACTGACAATTCCCTACATATAAAGGAAATTAGATCTTGTAAGCCTTACCATTGTTAGATATCAAGTTCAATTCTTTAAGTCCAACAATTAGATCCTGCTAATATAAGAAAGGGAAATCATTGTCAAAAAACAAAAAACAAAACGATAGGACAGTAAAAAAAACTTCATTGATTGATAATTATATGACAGATCCCGCAATGCGACAGAATGAAAGAACTCAGACCCACAACCCGTTAACCCATCAAAGAGAAAGCGTGAGAGGAAGGAAGGGAGCACTTACCAAGAATGGAGAGAGGAGAGGTCGGGAAGAGGGGTCATCGACTCGTCGCCAAGGGAGCACTTACTGAGTCGGAGAGGGAAGAGGCGCACGACGGAGAAAAGGAGACTCGGAAAGTCGGAGATGGATAAGAGGAGAGATGGATAAGGGGTGCGCGCACGACGGAGACTCGGAGAGTCGGAGAGGGAGAGGCGCAAAGTATTGTTCGATAGGGAGAGGGAGAGGAGAGATGGATAAGGTCTGTTCGGTAGGGCTATGTTCGAACAAAGTATTGTTCGATAGGGTTAGTTCGAACATCAATCAACGGGTTATATTCGATAGGGTTATGTCTGAACTGTTCAATGGTTTGTTCCAAACCCGTTCAAACTCGGCCCGGTTAGCTTGATATTAACTGAACCGAACTGAACTTCGAGCCTGGTTCATATAACAATCCGTTCAATTTCTGTTCAATTGTTGTTCAGCCCGCTTTGTTCATGAACAACCCTCTTCAATTAGCATCCCTAAATGACAATGAGAATGATGGTCTTCTAACTAAAAGACAGAGACTTCTTATATTCTAACTATTCTATTATCTTTGCAAGGAGTATGAGTGTGAGGATGAGAATGATGGTCTTCTAACAAAGTCTCTCTGATGAAATGTTCCAACTTATTGCCAAGTTATTAGATTTCATAATTTCTCCACTTATGTCGTTATCAAGCTGAACTATTGTTATCTTTATATACAATTTGCTTTGCCAATTTGACAGATAATCTAGGCCGTTTATTTTAATTTGCTGAATTCCAAATTCAAAAGTTTTACAACCGAGTAGTGTGATGTGATGGTCAAATTACTCCATTTTTGTACTGTACAGGGATTGGTGGAGTATTGCTATTTGCTGCAGAAGATTCCTGGATCTGATGAAGTAGCACTGGACAATAAGAATAACTTTGGACCTATATTGGAAACAGAGTAAGGAATGAAAGAAACGGTCGCCTGGTATTAGGCATGTAACCTGGAGATGAGCTGTAGCTAGCTGACTTTATTTTCAAGAATACAAATAGAATTAGGAAAAGTATATATACTTGTATTGTGATTCTATTATTTTTCTATTTAACTCTCTCTTGAGCAATGTTATCAGAATTGGACCGGACATCGACCCAGTAAACCTTCGGGTCAATGATTTACCGGTTAAACCGGTGGGGCAACTGGTTGAACCACAAATTTTAAAAAATAATTATAATTTATTAATTTATAATCCGCTAAGATATTTACTAATACTACACATGTATTTGAAAATGACTGTACCAAGTTCAAATTTATCAATGTAGTAGAAAAAAAAGGTGGTATCGAATAAAAATGCAATTAGCCTCGTACAAAAAGTTTAACATTTTAGAATTAAAATTATAGGGTTAATTCTTCCTATACCCTTCAAAACTCTTATAATTTCTTATTTATCCTGAACTCTTTAATTTATCTTGTTTATCCCTCAACAATTTAAAATGTTTCTTATTTGTCCTTCAAATAATTATCCTTCTAGTTAAATTATGGAAAATCATGGTAACCTCTATTTTGAAAATAAAAGACAAATTTGCCCTTCTTTGTCTTGAAGGACGAAAATGATCCCTTCTTCTTGGATCGTTATTTTCCAGCCTCCTTTCTTCTCTCTTTGATGCCCTCCTCATTGCTATGCAACTCCAGACAATGTAGAATGCTTCAACTAAAGATAGGATCCTCTCTCTTCTCCCTGTCCCCCCCCACCCATCCCACACAACCCCCACCGTGTGATCCCTCCTCCAATTCAACAGTGCCTTTGGTAATAATTTGGTATTAATATCATTTTGTTTCAGAAAAAAGCCCTTTGATTTTATGCCAATGCTAATAATTTGAACATCTCTATAAATAAACAAAGACATTGACTATCAACTCTTTAACTAATTATACATCACCACAGTACTTACATGATGTATTAATTACAATCAGCAATCTTCTTTTATCATATAGAATATCTTTGATGAAACCGGGTGGCATCCACACCTCTTTATCAATTAAACATGCTTATATCAGTATTCTGCTCTTGCTTGGTATATATTTGATGAATGACAATATATTTACCAACTAAATTGATTACTTTATTAATTGTGAGACGAATTTACAAAAAGAAAATTCAGCTCTTGAGCTAAATAATTGAAAACCCATAAAATGCCTTACCAGGAAGAAGTTAATTTAAATTAAGAAATTAATGGCGATGGAAAAGTTTTATAAAAACTGAATTGGTCATCAAGTGTAGGTCTTTAATCATATAACCACTCACCAACCAATCTAAGACTCACGTGAATTGAAAAAATTGAGAATCTTCGTATGCATTTAGAGATAACAAGCATCTTCAATTTGATTATCACCAATGTCAAATTTGACCGAGTCCCTTTCAGCCAGCTTTGAAGGACGTTAGATCACAAATTGGAGAGCGAAGAGTAAGCAAAATTATTATCGAGAAGAGAGTGTTGGAGCGAGCGAATTAATAGATTATAAAAGAAACAATGTCAGAGACAGTCAGCCAGAGGGACGAGGGAGAGTTTCACTGTTGGATACAACGTATAACAACGGAGAGGAGAGAAAGAACTGGGGTTCTTTAATTTTTAGGGGTAATTTCGTCCATTTTTATAAACTAAATATGACTTGTGAATCTTTTATATTATTTGGCTAGGATAAACTTTTTTATTACTGTTATGGAGAAATAAAAAATGTGTTGAAGAGTTGGAGGACATATACAATATATTCAACTCTAGAGGGGTAAATAATTAAGAAAGTCAAAACAAGTTGAAGGGTATATAGAAAATTAACCCAAAATTATATGATTTAGAATTTTAGATCTTTGTCTCTCTTCATTAATCTGCAAACTAAGATTAATTTCAATTTCCAAACCGTGAAAGACAACAAACATAGTACAACATTGGTAGAACGGAATCAATTCAGAGTAGGTCTGATGTCTATTGGACCTACTTTGGTTCGATGGGTTTAATGACCATTCGATTTCATCAAGATCCGTGCGAGATAATTAAAATCCGTGCTGCTATGTTTCAATTTCTGCAATTACAAATCTTAATGTTAATCCTACGGTGTTAGAGCCAATTGAACCTAAAAAGGTACTGCAATTTTTATTTTATTTTCAATGTTATAATGCCGGTAGGCTGAAAAAGGTGGATCCGTATCCTCTGAGATATCTCAATTTTTGTCCGGTGCCTATTCGGGGGAACATAGGGGAGCGGTATTTTTTGAGCTTTTGAGATTCGTGTAGAAAGTATTTAAACGATCGAGATATTCCAAAAAATCACGCAAAGTTTGAGATATCTCAGAGGATGCGAATTCAAAAAAGGTGCTGCAAAATTAAAAAGCTGCACTTAAGTACAAAAAGCTAAAAGTAAAAAAGTTAATGCAGACCAAGAGAAATAAGAAAGTCACTAAGTTATTAAAAATTGGGTTCACTAGTAGCGGTTTTATGAAAACCGGTCAATTTAACCGGTTTTGGCCGGTCTAATTGCAGAAACGGTATTTTCATTGAACCAAACCGTATTACTGTCCGGGTCCGGTTTTAATAACACTGCTCTTGAGCCACCTGAAAAACATATCCAAACATATCCAAATATGTAACACCACTCTTGAATTGATTTTAAAAAAAAGCAAAGAGAGGGGGAGGGGGGGATTAGTAGGGCTGCACAAAAAATTCGTAGTTCATGATTTGATTCGAGTTTGGTTCGAAAAAGTTCATAAAAAATTTGATTCAAAATAGTTCAAAATTAATTCAAACCAAACTCAAACTGAGGTAAGTTCGATTCGTTTGCAGCCGAAAAAATGATATTTTTGTTCTCAAAATTGTATAAATTTCATGTGTGTTCTGCTGAGTTTGGTGTAGTGTATGCAAAATACAAAATGGGATCTCATTTTGCTTTTGGATTGGCAAATATAAGTGGAAGAAGACTATCTCTAGTCTTAAAGTTACTGATGACCATTGATTCTGTCCGAGTGCAACTTTTATTAAATCAAGTGCTTATGTTTATATTTAGTATTTGTTTATTTGTTGTGGCCTCCTTTGTTACAGGTGTTGTGGAGCAAATACAGCCTAAGGCAGGAAAATAGAGATGATGTTTTTTTATGGTTCAACATTTTTTTCCTTCTTTGTTTTGATGTTCTCTCATTCCTGTGATTAGTGATAATAAATTCTGTAACTTATCTGAGTGATCTCAAATTTTGACTGCTTACTATTTATTATATGCCTTCGTTGATTAGATAAGTTAGTTGACATATCCTGAAATAATCATAGCAATACAGGCCATCTTGGACATGATCTAAATAATGCAATTAATATCATCGCCTTATTTTAAACCTTTGTCATTTTTTTTGCTCGCTCATTCTGACGGGAATAATTAACAGGTCCAACATAGAAAAAGAACTAGCTACAATTTAACTTGCAGAGACCTTGTGAAATATACATAAATGAGATACACTTTAGAATAACTGAAATAGCTACTGTTTAGAATAATAGAGAAAAATAGTGATTTTCAAAAGAGTGTGAAAATGGTGCTATTCGGAATAGTAAAAATGTTGTTTGGATTGTACATTTGGAATAGTGAATAGCTGTAACTGATAAATAATAGTGTTAACAATGTGCTTATTAAGAGAAAAGATAAGCAAGTGGAGTCTCAAATGAATTGTCACAACGTAGAGATCAAATAAGTAGCATCAATTTTATTATTTCTGAAATGTGTTGACAGTAATAAACAATTTTTCTCTATTCACACTTTTAAATAGTAACTATTCCAACATTTTCAAGGAATAGAGAATAGCATCTATTCTTGCTATTCCGAATAGCATATATTCTCGCTATTCCGAATAGCATATATTCTCGCTATTCCGAATAGCAAAATTGTCGTTTGGATGCACATTGCTATTCCGAATAGCAGCTATTTTTGAATAGCTTGCTATTCTAGCTATTCTAGCTAAGACTATGCACCACGGAGGAGGCGAGAGGAGGAAGAGGGATAGGTAAGGAGACCAAATTTTATATTTTAAAAAAAAATTAGTACAATTTGTTAGATAAATACAAACTTGTTGTTTTTCATGAAATTATGGATCATATAAAAACAATATTTGTATCGATCTAATAAACTAGTAAAAAAATTCAAAAATTGTAATTTAGTCTACAAGCATATTTTACTGTGGACATCATTTTGAGCATTTCAAATCAACTATTTAAATTTTAAAAACAATACTGAATAGCGTGAAGCACAAGAGGCCCATGTTTTATAAAACATGTTTTTACTTAATTCAGATATACGTGACTGATTACGTAGCATTAATTCCCAAATAGATCGTTGAGTTCAAAGGCAAAAACGCTCCCTAAAGCGGAACCTAGGACAACCTTTCCAATAGATCCGAGAAACTTAGGAACTCTGCTGACGTAGGGTCCGAGCCTGTAGGAGAAGTAGAGGCGGCCTCCGGTGCTGACCGGCCACGAGTAGTTGATGGAACCCGTTGCCCCCTCACCGGCACTTGAGAGAAATCTCACCAGGGGAATTTGCATGCTACCAACCAAGGAAGGGCCACCAGGCGTTTGGTTGTACAGATCGATGTTGAGGTGCTCAGGAGATTGCCTGTCACCGGAGGAGCAATTCAGACTGAAGCTGAGGTGATGGTCCCACCTCGGGTTCACATCCCCTTCATGGTCAGGGGCTGTGTACTGCACAGGTGTGGAGTCATTGGTGATGTACGCCTGTGCATGGACGGCCATTCTGTATCCGTGGTATTGTCTCGTCAGGTTAGAGGCGTACATGAGTACTATGTCTAGATCTCTCCTGCCCATGGCTGCAATTCTGTCTCAAAGAACTTAATTTGCTGTGGCTTTGAGTTTCCACTTAATTTTGAAGTTAAGAGATATATGGTTAAGTCTGGGTCTCTTTACCTCTGTTATTGATATATATACAAGTATACAACCACACATGCACTACGTTCATTCTGCTGAAAAATTCAAAGTGCAAGAACAATTCATGGTATTCTAACAAGACAAAGATTTTTTTCTATTCTCTCCTGGCAATTTTGTCAGGATATATGTAATGACAATGAGAATGATGGTCTTCTAACTAAAAGACAGAGACTTTTTATATTCTAACTAATCTATTTTCTTTGCAAAGAGTATGAGTGTGAGGATGAGAATTATGGTCTTCTAACAAAGTCTCTTCTCTGAAATGTTCCAACATTTTGTTAAATTATTAGATTTCTTAATTTCTCCACTTATGTCGTTATCAAGCTGAACTATTGTTATCTTTATATACAATTTGCTTTGCCAATTTGATAGATAATCTAGGCCGTTTATTTTAATTTGCTGAATTCCAAATTCAAAAGTTTTACAACCGAGTAGTGTGATGTGATGGTCAAATTACTCCATTTTTGGATTGGTGGAGTAGCACTGGACAATAAGAATAACTTTGGACCTATATTGGAAACAGAGTAAGGAAGGAAAGAAACGTCTGCCTGGTATTAGGCATGTAACCTGGAGATGAGCTGTAGCTCGCTGACTTTATTTTCAAGAATACAAATAGAATTAGGAAAAGTATACTTGTATTGTGATTCTATTATTTTTCTATTTAACTCTCTCTTGAGCAATGTTATCAGAACCGGACTGGATATCGTCCCGGTAAATCTTCGGATCAATGATTTACGGGTCGAACCGGTGGGTCAATCGGTTGAACTGCAAATTTTTAAAAATAATTATAATTTATAATCCGCTAAGATATTTACTAATACTACACATGTATTTGAAAATGACTGTACCAAGTTCAAATTTATCAATGTAGTAGAAAAAAAAGGTGGTATCGAATAAAAATGCAAGTAGCCTCGTACAAAAAGTTTAACATTTTAGAATTAAAATTATATGATTTAGAATTTTAGGTGTTTGTCTCTCTTCATTAATCTGCAAACTTAGATTAATTTCAATTTCCAAACCGTGAATGACAACAAACATAGTACAACATTGGTAGAACAGAATCAATTCAAAGTAGGTCCGATGTCTATGGGACCTACTTTGGTTCGATGGGTATAATGACCATTCAATTTCATCAAGATCCGTGGGAGATACATTAAAATTCTTGAAGCTATGTTTCAATTTCCGTGCCCACAAATCTTAATGTTAATCATACGGTGTTAGAGCCAATTGAACCTAAAAAGGTACTGCAATTTTTATTTTATTTTGCATGTTATAATGCCAGTAGGCTGAAAAAGGGGGTGCGTATCCTCTGAGATATCTCAATTTTTGCATGACCGATGTGTCCGGTGCCTATTCGGGAGAATGTAGGGGGTCAGTATTATTTGAGCTTTGAGATTCACGCATAACTTATTTGAATGATTGAGATATTCCAAAAAGTCACGCAAAGTTTGAGATATCTCAGAGGATGCGAATTCTAAAAAAGGTGGGTCCGTATCCTCTGATATATATCAATTTTTGCATGACCGACAT
This sequence comes from Carex arenaria, assembly GCA_964058825.1. Classification (NCBI taxonomy): domain Eukaryota; kingdom Viridiplantae; phylum Streptophyta; class Magnoliopsida; order Poales; family Cyperaceae; genus Carex; species Carex arenaria. The sequence continues at coordinate 251,462 of CAXKVW010000263.1, forward strand.
GTCCGGTGCCTATTCGGGGGAACATAGGGGGGCGGTATTATTTGAGCTTTTGAGATTCGTGCAAAAAGTATTTAAACGATTGAGATATTCCAAAAAATCACGCAAAGTTTGAGATATCTCAGAGGATGCGAATTCGAAAAAGGTGCTGCAAAGTTAAAAAGTTGCACTTAAGTACAAAAAGCTAAAAGTAAAAAAGTTGATGCAGACCAAGAGAAATAAGAAAGGTACTAAGTTATTAAAAATCGGGTTCACTAGTAGCGGTTTTATGAAAAACCGGTCAATTTAACCGATTTTGGCCAGTCTAATTGCAGAAATAGTCTTTTTATTGAACCAAACCGTATTACTGTCCGGGTCTAGTTTTTTCCGGTTAAACCACCGATCCGGTCCAGTTTTAATAACACTGCTCTTGAGCCACCTGAAAAACATATCCAAATATGCAACACCACTCTTGAATTGATTAAAAAAAAACAGAGAGGGGGGGGGGGGGGGGGGGGGGGGGGAGTTTAGTTGGGCTACACAAAAAATTCGTAGTTCGTGATTTGATTTGAGTTTGGTTAGAAAAAGTTCATAAAAAAATTGATTCGAAATAATTCAAAATTAATTCAAACCAAACTCAAACTAGACTTGATTCGTTCGAAATAGGTTCATGAACTATTTCTAGTTTGACTCTCAAAGTAACGTGAACCGTTGATTTCTGCTGATGACTTAAAAGTTAAAACATAAGGCCGCCCAACCATAAGTCATAACTCGTAAGTCATAACCCTTACTCTCAGTTCTAAAACCCTAGACGACTTTCACCTCTCGCTCTCGGCGACTACGATCACTCTTCCTTATCGTAAAAAAGTTCGTAAAAGATTCGAAATTGAGTTCGTAAAAAATTCAATTCGAAATTAATTCAAACCAAACTTAATTAGAAATTAATCCAAACCAAACTCAAACTGAGGTAAGTTCGATTCGTTTGCAGCCGAAAAAACGATATTTTTGTTCTCAAAATTGTATAAATTTCATGTGTGTTCTGCTGAGTTTGGTGTAGTGTATGCAAAATACAAAATGGGATCTCATTTTGCTTTTGGATTGGCAAATATAAGTGGAAGAAGACTATCTCTAGTCTTAAAGTTACTGATGACCATTGATTCTGTCCGAGTGCAACTTCTATTAAATCAAGTGCTTATGTTTATATTTAGTATTTGTTTATTTGTTGTGGCCTCCTTTGTTACAGGTGTTGTGGAGCAAATACAGCCTAAGGCAGAAAAATAGAGATGATGTTTTTTGATGGTTCAACATTTTTTTCCTTCTTTGTTTTGATGTTCTCTCATTCCTGTGATTAGATATAATAAATTCTGTAACTTTTCTGAGTGATCTCAAATTTTGACTGCTTACTATTTATTATATGCCTTCGTTGATTAGATAAGTTAGTTGACATATCCTAATTAGAATAATCATAGCAATACTGCAGATTACTATTTATTGTGATAATATATGTAGTCTCTTTACAGATTATAAGCACCATTATTCAATTAAAAAGACAACACGTAGATGGTGCCTAAATGTTGAGGTTCCAGCTTTAAACTGACTCATCTGATTACATTCCCCCCTGATATCATGTATGACTTATCAGGATTATGAATTTATCTGGTGTTTGGTAGATGGTGCCTAAATGTTGAGGATTATGGATTTAAACTGACTCATCTGACAAGACCATTACGATTTCATATTTGCTTCTGTAGGAGACTATTTAGTGACTGTTCTACAGTAACAAATGTGATATGAAACTAATCAAATTGAATCTCAAAGAAATCAAGAGTAATTTATTTATCAACCAAACACCAGTAACACCAAATTATTGTTCAATTGAGAGGCGTTAAATTAAGTACAGCATGTGTGTAATCACGAGAAAAACAAATCAGAGTATGAATAATGTTACGAAAAAAAAATCAGAATTACAAACAATTTAGGTTTTCTCTTCATTAAATGTAAATCTACTTGAAAACTCATAACTTAACAACCCAATGTTAGCTATTACTTAGTTCAAGCAGGAGAGGTGATGCACAGCCGCACAAGAAGAGTCAAAGAGGCGGTGCCACAATGAAGATGATCCTACTTCGAATAGGAGAGAGACACGCCTCTAGGATGGTTGTCGGGAAGAGACGTTGGCGCAACGGAGAAGAGAGCACCGGTGACTAGAGAGTCTGAGAGGTGAGGGAGAGATACTGAGAGCGTCACACGATAGAGTTGCTAAGTGAGAATAGAATCTGCAGAGATCGATCCAACTTCGGGCTACATGGTTGCTCATAATTCACCAAACAAAGTTCGTTAATTGTTCGTATTCAGTTCGTGACCAGTCCGTGTGCCAATTTTCAATTGAACCTGAACCGGATATTTGAACCTGTTCGCATCACAGCTCATCCGAACATTGTCCAGTATTTGTTCGACCCAGTTGTCCATGGACAAACCTGTTCAATTAGCATTATGGGTCTAGTACATATTGAAAGTAAGAATAAGTGGTCTCATTCCAGCAGACATCATTCAATACAGCTGCCTTTCGTTTAAAGTTGGACCTATCAAAGGCCTTTGATCGTATGAGTTGGGAATTTATTGTTAGAGCTTTGGCACTTCATGCCTTCCCACCAGTATGCAAACAATAGATTATGGCTTGTGTGCGATCCACACGCTTCACCATTTTATTTCAAGGACAGGGAGATGGTTTCATCACACCGACTAGAGGCATTCGACAGGGATGCGCTTTGTCACCATACATCTTCATCATCTGTATGAATATCCTATTTGCTCTCCTGCATGATGGTCTACAACAAGGCCGAATAAGTAGTCTCAAACTGTCCCGATCGGCCATTCCGCTGACCAATCTGATGTATGCAGACGACTTACTTTTTTTGGGGATGGCAAATAGAAATGAGGTCCGACGCATCCATCATACCCTCCAGTGTTTTTGCCAGCTATCCGGACAGAAGGTTTCTCCAGAAAAATCCATGCTATGGTTCTCGAAAAACACATCACTAAATCAAATGCACTTTGTGCTCCGAACTTTCGGTGCTTCCTTTGCTGAAGAGAATGAAATATACTTAGGGTCGCCAGTTGACGTATCTAGGCCATCTGCCTTTTCCACTTTGCTACAGAGAATGTCAGAATGGGCAACATATTACATGAATGGAAAGCACGTCTTCTAACACCTGCTGGTAAAGTAATTGTATTAAAATAGGTTCTAGAGGCCATAGCAACTTACCAAATGAGTACAACAATGTTGCATGAATCAGTCCTGAATAAGATGAGATCCAAGTGTGTGCAATTTTTCTGGGGAAAACGAGCAAAAAAGGGATCTGCTATGTCAAATGGGAGATATTGACAAGACCGAAAATGGATGGAGGGTTGGAACTGAGAGATCTTGAGACATTGAACAAAGCCATGATACTCAAGAACATTTGGAGAATTGTCACTGATGAGGAAGCTGTCTGGGTTCAGATATTGCGAGCTAAATACTCCCCCTTCTCGAGTTTTTGGAAGTCAAATCGGACCGATCCATGCACCAGACTTTGGAGAGCTATGATACACAACAGACCAATCATGGCTGCACACACAAGATGGGTGCTGGGTAATGGAGCCAAATGCCGAATATTTGGGCAATCATGGTTCAGGAACTGGCAAACCGGGATACAGACTGTGAGAGCACATGCTCAACTCAAGGTGGTTTCACTTTTCAACTCCAATTTGCAAATGTGGGATATGAATAAGCTAACTGAATTCTTTGGCAATCATTTGGCAAGAGAAATCAAAGAAGAGCACAGAGGTAAAATCTTGTATCCGGGCATTGAAGATAGATGCATGTTTGTGTGGGCACAAAATGGAGAATTTTCTGTTAAGAAGGCATATCAGATGATCTCCTTGTTGCAACCTTTAATCGGATTAATGCCTAATGATGAAACAAGGACAGTTTGGAAGCAAATTTGGAAAGCAGAGAATGTTCTTCCAAAAATCAAAATGTTCTTTTGGAGAGTACTCAACAAAGCGCTCCCCACATCCTCTGAGATTGCCAGGCGCATACCAGCGGTACAGCCGACTTGCAGAATATGTAACGCCCTGCAAGAGGATGTCATTCATGCAATCTTCCAATGCCCGCATGCAAGAGCTACATGGTTTCTTTCGCCTCTGTGTCTGCACACTGACAACATACTGCAGGGGGCAGGTATAGAAGTGTTGGCAACTCTTTGGAAAGACCTGCAGCCCTCCCAAATTGCGCTTTTCATGTCCCTTGCATGGCAGATTTGGAAATCGAGATGTTCACATATTTTCAACAATGAAAAGTGCGACCCAGAACTTACTTTGCGGCGAATGTGGCTCAGCCAACAACAGGTACCCATCCCAGCCCCAACATCAACCAAGAGGAGTATAGCACCGGCTCTGATCTTGCAAAGGGAATCGGAATCACCCTCCTGCTATTGCTGGTGTGATGGGTCGTATGATCAATTAGGAAGAGAAGGAGCCACATTCCTACTAGAGCATCACCAGGAACTTGTCAGGTATGAGCTCCAGTCGTTTGAGAATGGGACCTCTCCATTTCACATGGAAGTAAAGGCTGTGTTAATGGCAATTGAGGAAACAGTGCGGTTGCAGATCCAATTTTGCACATTCTACACTGACTCCGAGCTGCTGGTGAAGACATTGCAATCCAGGCAAGGGGCCCACGCAATCTACACAGTTGATTGGAGATCGTATACTGAATTGGCACACATCACGAATTTCCTGAAGGCTAACAGGGGTTTTCACTGTGAATTCAAGACCAGGGAAGAGAATCAGAAAGCTCACCATCTGGCTAATTTAGCACGATCCGAGCAATTTTCTTATAACGGTTTTACATACCCTCTCTTCTCTGATTTGTAACAGCACGTGATAGTTATATGTATTATGATTATTTCAAAGGCTGTAATCCTATGTATTTGCTACTGAATATGCTAATCAAAGCCTATGGGCAATTTCAACCAAAAAAGAAAAGAGATGTACAACTGTAGACCAATTACGATTGCTACACTTGTCATAAACAATCTCCTAATTAATTTTAGAATCTAACTAAACGTCCCTTAAATATTTGAAATTAATTTGCAACGCTGAATGACGGACAAGAATTACAACGTTATATATTAAATGAATCTCACAAAATAGAAATTGAAGATGGATTATGGCAGGCCATCTTGGACATGCTCTAAATAATGCAATTAATATCATCGCCTTATTTTAAACCTTTGTCATTTTTTTATTCGCTCATTCTGACAGGAATAATTAACAGGTCTAACATAGAAAAACAACTAGCTACAATTTTAAGTTGCCAAGACCTTGCGAAATATACATACATGAGAAAAGATTTTGTGTAGAAGTACATTTCTGTAAATATACTCTAAGGCTGTGCACCACGGAGAAGGTGAGGGGAGGAAGAGGGATAGGTAAGGAGATGAAATCTTACAAGCCAATCTGGTGGCAAGAATTGGGCAAAATTGTATACTGCTGTTGCCCTTCAAAGATTTAAATTCTGAAGCAACTATGTTTGGAATGTCCGGTCTCTCTCATCCCCCTCCCCCTACCCTCTTCTAAAGCTAGTCCTAAATGTTCAAAAAAATGTATACAAGAAAACACCATCTGCAAACAGATCTTCTCTCCAATTACATAGGCCTGACCCAGGATGTCTCAGAAGTTAAAGCATTTCCATAATACACCTGCTTTGATGATTCATCCCAGTATGCCTGCATTCAAAACGAAAAACGAAAAAATACAAAAGATAAAACAATTAGAACCATGTCCCCAGAGTGAAAACTTTGCTTGACATAATCATTTTTCCTTGTTTTAAGAGATCAAAACTTTGCTTGACAACATCACATGTTCTGTTTTAGATCCTTAATCCTTTTGGTCCCAGAGCATCTTGATTTGTACCATTTTGGTCTGTATAGTCAATTTTCAATTAATAAAAATCCTGGTCTATGTCAATGTAGGAGACATTTTGGTAGGCTGTCCATAAATTCCAAAATGTAATCCACTTCATGTAAATGGTAGTTACTTGAATTCTCCTTCATTCCATAACTGATCAAGTAACAAGCAAAACTTTTCAGGAACTTTTGTGTAATTTGCTCTTTTTAAAAAACCAAAATTGCATCAGTAACTCTGGTAGTAAACACAAATGACAATCTACAAAATGCAGAAGAAAGCAAACCTGCCAACCCGAAGGAAGACCAATGGAGAGTTGGCCAAGGTCAGACTGCTCTTGTCCTTTTAGTTTCTCATTTTCAATAACAGTTGTAGCAGCAGTTGTTGCATCTGGTGAGGTCTCAGATGCATCCTTCATTTTGGTCTCCTTCTTAGCTCTTTTCCTTTTCACTCTCTCTCTCCTGTTACAACCATCACTAAATTAGTTAGCATGATGCATCCTTGCGTGATTAAATGTTAAAGACTATTATAGACTTTAATCTTTAAAAAGACGAGTTCTACTATGCAGGTAGTATTATGCTTAATACAAATTGGGGAGGCGTACCAGTCACCTCCGAGAGGGACAAAATTGGCATTGTCTTGAGCTTCTCCACTGGCTAATTGATGCAATCGCCACGACTGAAAATTCAGATATTGAAATTAACAACTGCAACTTCAATAACCCAAGGATGCCAAGTGAGTGAGTGACTAATATATATATAGTAAACAGCGAAAAGTACCTCTATTGCCTTCTGACGCTTCCTTTCTAATGCCTCATAAGCACTTTCAGGCTCATCACCATCATCATCTCCATGAAGTTCCTCTTTTGCCGCATTCCACTAAATAAACCCAGAAAAGCAAAAAAAAAAATATGGTTATTTTATCCTTTTACATAAATGCCCCCTATAATCTCATTGTAACCACAGCCCAAATACAGAGTCAAACTCTAATGTGAACTTGTTGCAAAAAGGAAAATATGCAAAATTCTGCAAACAAAAGAGAAATCTATAAAAAGAAAAGAGCTTCAGGAGTAGGTACCTTGTTCACTAGGCTTGCAACTTTCTTATTTGACCTTAATGTTGATGCAACCGCAATTGAACGCTTCTTGCTTTTCACAACTGCATCAAGACAAAAAATATGTAAATCAGTTAAATTTGACAAAGATACAACCATAAAAAGCATTATAATTCTCACTGCAAATTGAAGACAGGATTTTGGATTAGCACATATGGAGCAACTATAATAGTAAACATCATGTCACCTCATAGTGTACCCATATTCACAATATTTTTAACACAATTTGATGATGAAAGTTCTAACTTAATTGCACAATTGAGGGTTAACCTACTATATCTTGGGTCTAATTAAGCCTTAATGTGTATGATGAAAATGTAACACGCAAGCAAGAGTCAACCGAGTTCACTGAGACTTAATTGAGGCCCAATGAATAAGGTCGCTCAAGAGAATAATCACAGAAACTGCTACCACACCCACCTCGCACAATAACAGTCAACCCTCCACAATTAATGTCTTTCTTGATGTTGTTATTTTCTCTTTTGGGGTTATATCATAACATGTATTTTATAGAGCTCTCTGCCTGACATGTAAATTCCACTAGTAAATCTATATACGAGCCCTAACTATAGGAATAGAGAATACCTTTAGGTTGATCTTTAGAAACTGCTGGTGGTACAGCAGCTGACGTTGCTGCACCTGATGGTATGGCTGCTAAAGATGCAGCAGCTGAAGAAGCCCCAACAGATGATACAACAGCTGATGATGCAGTATCTGAAGATCTGGAAACTAATGAATTTCCTGACACATGGACACTTCCAACAGCTTGGCTAGCAGAAGAAACTAAGATTTCATTTGCGGTACCCACGTATGATCCAGGAGGATACACAGATAAGCTGCACTCAGGCCTGTTAGGAATTTCTGCGGCCCTTTGTCCTGCTGGGACAGCATAATTATACACTGCCGGTTCCAAAATACCATTAGCAGTTACTTCCTGAGCAACTGCTCCTGAGACTGGTGCTGATGCAGTGTAGTACGCCTGATAATAGTGGGGCTGCGTATAACCGTTGGCAGCACTATAGTCATATGAAGGTAAAGCCATATAATTCTGGTAAGGAGGTATCGCCTCTGCAACAGAATAAGAAACAGATGGTTCTTCTGGAGGTGGAGGTGGTACCAATTCATCTTCAGGAGGTGGCGGTACTGGATCATCTTCTGGAGGTGGTGGTGGTGGGGCCCAATCATCAGGTAGTGGTAAGGGCGGAGGTGGTACTTCACCCTCTTCTAGAGAAGTTAAAGGCAGTTCATTATTTGTGTTTGTGACATCTGTCGCAATATTTTCTTCATCAATCTCCATTTCTACATCCTCTATTGGGAGTATGGTCTCCTCTTCTCTAACCTCTTCTTTTTCTTTTTCTTTTTCTTTTTCTTTTTCTTTTTCTTCTTCTTTTTCCTTCTCCTCTTGTTCTCTTTCCATTTCAACTTCTACCTTTTCTTTTCCATTATCTTCTTGTTCTTTTCGCATTTCCTCTTCTTCTTTTTCTTTACCATTTTCTTGTCCAATTTCCATTTTCATTTCCATTTCTTCGTTTTCTCTTTCCTCTCCTCCATTTTCTGGCTTCTGGTTAGAATTTCCAAAACTAGATAATGTACCATATATTTCTTTTTCAGCTTCTTCTATGCTGTCAGGGGTAGATTTGGATAGAGAAACTTCTGTATTGTTGATGGAGGCCTCTAGACAACTCAGCTTTGACTGAGTGTGAAGCCAGAAAGGGAACAAGGACATTCCATATGGTTTAAGTTCCTTACAGTCTGATGTTCTAATTTCAATCTCCTCTTTAATCTTGTCGATTTGGGTAGATGACCTGCAACAAGAAGGAAGCAATGTAAGATAAAAAAACAAAGAGCTTCAAAGTACTAGAGCAAAGAATACTTGGTCTCATAATATATAAGCCGCCTTACGGTTATTGCACCTCAAGTTATGGTGTCCAAGATTGTATTTTCAGCTGGTAAGTAGACCTTTTCAGGTTATTTGATCATATTTCAATGACCAAAATCAACTGAACTCCTCACTCAAGCAAAAGAGAACAAAGAGAAAAAAAAAACGAATCAATAGGACACGAGTGGATATGGTTTCCTTTGGTGGGTGCAGGTAACAGCCTGATCAAAAGTCATCTACCAAAAGAACAAGGGCTTACCTATCTAAAAGCTTCAACCTCTCCAACAAATCCTCCCCATATTTCACAAGTTTATCTGGGTCAAAATCCTCAGAAAATGCTGTACCACCATTCACTCCCTTATCCTCTTCTGTGGCCACAAGATAGCTTTTAGCCGGCAAACCAGCATCTTCAAAACCAGACATTTGGCACTCAAGTGGCATTGAACCAGGTTCCACCAGTTCAGACACTCTACCAGCTTCAGTACAAGTGGCATTATCACCAGCAGCTACATCATTAGCTACAGTAAGTACCAAGCTAGCCGGTACTTCCCAAGAAGTCTCTCCAGTGAGTGTGTTCCAGTAATAGCGCTGATTTGTCTCTGCATGCATCACCATCTTCCAATCACCACCAGCATCACTAATTGTTTGCATGACTGGTTCACATGAGGAGCTTTGAGTAATCTGATTTTCAGTTGCTTCATCTTCTTCGGAAACATTTTCAATGTGGTCATTGCCATGTTTAAGATCTTTAATAGTAGCAGGAGCTATCTCTTGAAGACTGTTTCCTGCTTTGTCAGTTTCGACCATATTTTCTGTGATCTGACAATAAATAAAACAATAATAAAAATGAATGCACCTTAACTAATCAGCTCAATAGAGCAATGTAAACAACAGCAGAAAATTCGAAAGAAAAAAAAATGCTACAGTTACCTGACCGTTTGGAACAGAACCCGCCATGGTCCCATCACTAGGTTTCTCCATCTCTTCCTCATCTGAGTCCTCATCAGTGTACTGGCTGAGAAGTGACAATGGGTTCTCCTTCTCACCTGAAACACAACATATTTAACATTCTTACAAGGCCCTAAATTTATGAATTTTCCAGCATTCAATAGATAAACAACACAAAGCATATTATAAGAAACATATAAATATAGACAAAAGTATATACTGTAAATTATTAGGTAACCCGACAGTTTGTAAATAGATCAGGTCAGGGGGTACAAACCATATAAAAAGATAGAGACATACGAACCGATGAATCAACCATCACCTCCAGTTCGGCTGGGAAGTGAGAATCCAGTCAGAACTCTCCTTGTCAGTGAGCAACCCTGCAAGTCTCAGAGAAACCAAATACTTGCTGGATATAACGTAACCTTGACTTATTATGTATTCCTTTTATCGACCAAATAGTACGTTCCCTCCTCTAAATAGTCCTTTTTGAAGGGAAATTGGTGAAACCAACCTGAAGTAGGTGAATCCGGAACCTCTGTTTCTCCACCATGGTTTAAATTGTCTCTAGCTCCCTCTTGTAAGGACAAATCTTCTAAAAACATAAAGGTATTGTTCAGCATCAGTTACACAACTCGGATCAAATTTAATTAAATGCACATATAGCAACCATCATTTTGCAATCATAAACCAGTTAACATTTGACATAGCCTCAAACAGATTTCAAACCCTTACACCCTTAGTTATGCAAGCAAAAACATTTATATTAAAAAATAAAAGGGAAATACTGGTACTGAACAAGTAATTGCCTAACTGAGGTGGAGGCAGAAGTGAAATTGAAATTCTTGGTAACCGCAAGCTAAAGTCAGAGGTAAGATTCCAGGGTATAAAGAAGTTTCAGAGGTGTAGAAGATGCATGCGGAGGCAGAGAGATTTTGATAGTAGCATGAGCAGGGGTCATTTGACATTTTCTAATGCGGTAACAATTTGGTCTATGTTGAATTGGTTCATGTCTCCTTTGTTAGCTGTGTTAGGGGCATATGATATCCATAGATGCTTCAGGCTGGTACACACACCTCTACAAGAGACTGGTATAGTATTGAGGGAGTTGCCAGGGGTGTGGCACAGTTAAGGATGTTAATCTTCTAACTCCTTTTTCATGTCTTGCTGATGCTTGATACCCACCCCAAAAGGAGGGTTCCAATTGGCGTCCTTCTGTTATTCGATTTCTCTTGGAGGTTTTTTCTCAACTCCATAATTGTATTATCAATGTTTTTAAAACAAATAACAATAGTAACTATAAAAATTCATGTTTGGGAGTACAACAAAATCCAGCGTTTCAGCGGAGAAACCCGTGATCATGATTACCTGGTACAGCTAACAGTACCAAAAATGAGAATAGTTTACTCACCAGAGGGATCGGCGAAGAGATCAAGCTTAAATCTCCGACTAGCCCCCATGGCGCGGCGATCCTTCCTCTTTCCCATAGTCTTAGAATTAGGGTTTCGTAGCTTCTGTTATTTTCGCCTCTTCGAGTAAAAGAAATACTAGGGTTTGTGTTGAAAGAAGCGCAACGAAGAAGAAAGCGAATAAAAATTAGGGATCACGTGCTACTGCACGTGATGACGTAATAAACAGTCGGCTGCGGTAGCAGGCTTAAATCGAACGATGGTTTAAAGCAAGAAAGCCTAACTAAGCCCAGAACATAAAAGGCTTTAGGCCATAAATACTGATGGCGAAAATATTCACTGTTTGTTGGGGAAATATTTGAAAGGCTAATAAAAGAACAGAGTGGGTCCGATGCTCATCGGACCTACTTTAGATCTCTGTGCATGACTGTCTGATCTATCTTAAGATCTTTGTGCATGAAAACCGAAGCACATTCGCACGAAATTTAAAGCATTTGCACGAATCTTAAAGTAAATTTAACGGTGATTGAACCTGTCGAACCAAAGTAGATCCGATGCCCATCGGACCTACTCTCAAGTCCACCACCACACCCCACATTTTCAAATATAGTTGTAGACTTTTATTCACCAATAATGTCATAGTTTTCACGTTTTTAATATCATATCTCATTTTAAGATAAGTAGGGGTGGCAAATAAAATGGAGAAATGAACATGGAATACAAAAATTAGGAGTAAGGAGAGGTTTAGAGTAACAAAAGCTAAAACACCATAGCAAGATTGGAGAGAAGAGACAAAGCACGTATTTTTTGGCTAAAATTATAAAAACTACACGGTGAGAAATTAATTGTCAGAGAAGAGTCCTCTAACTCGTTAATGGGCCGATTAGACTCTAGTTCAGTTTGTTAATTCAGGACCGAACTACTAGCGAACTGGCTCTCTAATAGCTCGATTCACTATCGAGCGAACTGCTAGCAATCTAGTCAGAGACCAGTCACAAGTGATCCAAGAATTACGAGCTTATTTTTGCCTGCCCTAAAGACAAGCAATGATACTATCATTTTCAAATAGGGATGAACATGTTCCCATAAATCTTCCTATAAACGATTTTAGTGGTATTTTGGTTTCTGTCAATGAAAACGGTACATCTCATCTGCCCACTAATCTTACCCGAAAAAAAAATTAATATTCATTAGTGCATCCAGTCAATTAAACAGGCACGCCTTTGTACTAGAAAAAATGTCGGGCAGCCCGGTTCGGTCCCTAACACCTACCAAAAACAGTTGGCTACAAGAAGACTGCATTCCCATTTGCCACAGAAGAACCAAGCTAACACATGTACAAGCAGTCAAGTACAAGTGGAAAACACTTGTTGAGGAAAAAAAGCAAAAAGAGGCATCGAGAAAGGAATCATTCATTCATCAAGGTAGGGAGTATAAGTGGCGATTCGCTTTTAAGCACTTTTAAGCGCTTTTAATCGCTTTTGCACAACCAGCCAATGCTTATCCTCCAACTGGCGCAAAGCGCAACTGGTGAACTGCGTTTAATCTCAGACAGACTCTCCATCTGACACGTGGACCACCACGCACCACTTCTCAGAGGATAATACCGCCAGCAAGGACGACCCCTGTGATGACGTCATTACCTACCCCTTTTTTTCTTAAGACGATAATGCCCCTGCCATTTCGAGTCTATTTACTAGTATAGGCTCTGCTAATTTCAGGAGGAAAAATAAATAGAGTTATTTTTTTTCTTTTCCTTAGCCGGGGAGTCCAATTTGCGCCGTGATTAGTCAACAAGACGCAATAATTATTGTCGTGTGTTGGACGCAAAAGGAATTTTTAAGTGAGAATTTCCACTCAATATTCTTATAGAGTATTTAATTTTTAATCTGAGGTGGTAATTTTTAATTTAGTTTCAAAAACGTATGAGAGTTTTTTGTTTAGCAATTATACAGAAAAGTTTCTTCTTAAGAAATTGTTTATAAATTTCATACTGGTTATACTATTGGCTAAATTTTTATTTATTTATTACTTACGTGACTTAATTAAAAATTAAAAACTCTAAAATTAATTTTAGTGATGTGAGAGTTTAGAAACTTTAGAGACATTAAATTTTAAAAAATGATTAACAATTATTTAGAAACTCATTTGAATTATTGGGATATAGATGCTCTTACCATAGACTTTTATTTTGATTTAGTTGTTTAGATTAAAAAGGCTATTTTTAATAAGAAAAACATCATAATATTCTATATTTCCAAAAAAAAACTTAATAAATTTTATACATTCATTTTTATTCTTTTAACCTTTCATTTACTTATCTTAGAAATTAAATTGACAAACATACCCTCATCTCTCCCATATTTTATTATCTTTAATTAGACGTGTGTACTGGTTTTTTTATTTGTACTTTTTTTAAGTTTTCTGGAAGCTTTGAAATTTAAATAAAATCTATATGGAGCTTTGTCTTATCTCTAATTATCTCTAATTACTTTGTTCGCTGGTTATTTTTTTTTTACTTTTTTTAGTCATTTTATTTCCCCTCGTATCATACCTTCTGTGTTAAAAAATTGTTACTTGAGCAAGTTCAGAAGCTGGAATTACTTTGACAATGTCAGACTCAAGCACCTTCACAAGTTCTCTGCAATCGAACCGAATAAAAAGTATTTCAGCAAAATTAGAAGTTTAAAGGTGTGTTCCGGACGAGCGAAGCAGAGGAAGGGGAATAACAAATTTATTATGCGGAGGTGAAAGCTTACGAAATTAGAATTGATCGAACAAGTTCACCTATTTCAGAAGGGTGGAATTAATCAAAGAGGTCATGTTTGGTTGTGGAGTAAACTTACTCCAGATTAAATTTCTTACTCCAAACTAAGGTGGATTAAAATAATCATGTTTGGTTGGAGTTTGGTTGAAATTTGGTAGAATAAGTTAATGAAGAGAGAGAAATTATAAAATGATGTTACTCTAATTGTGAGACTCACAAGTGGAATAAGTTACTCTACCTAGAGAGGTGGAGTAACTTAATCCGGATTAACTCAAATACTACTCTATCTTACTCCTTCAAATTTACTCCTCGTTTGGCTCCTTAAAGATGGATTAAAGGATTTACTCCACTACTTACTCCACAACCAAACATGACCAGAGAGAGCAGAGAAGAACGGAGGGGAACAAGTATTGTTTGGAGAATAAGACGCTATAGATTTTGCTGAGATTTGTCACTCTCAAATCGGAGTGTAACAAATATGAGTGGAGCGTATCGCCTTTCCTTCCCCTTCTGTTTCCTTCCCTCTACACGTCGGTTTTGTGAAGAACAATCTAAGATTATTAGAATGATACAAATTATTTGAGAGAGATGAGGATATACCTTCCAATCAACTGAATTAAGCTCTAACTACTTTCTGTTACTGTTATAATTATGATTAAACAATAGTTAGTTAGGTAGAACAGTTAAACAGTTAGCTATTGAAGCTGTTAGTATTTCTCTCCTATAAATACTTCATTACACAGTGTAATAATTCCTGATTGAAATAAATATTTTTTCATCATCTCTCCATCTCTGTATCTTCTAAACTTTATATATATTTGTTAATTCAGCATTTAAAATAAGTAAATAAAAGGTGGTGGAAGAAAATTTATTAAGTTTTTACGGATATATAGAATATTATGAATTTTTTTTTATGGGGACATTGGCTACTTTAAAAATTTGTATGAATACACTAAAAAATTTCCCTTTTATTAATAAGAGTGTGTCCTGACATGTTCAATTAAAAATTAAAAATTAAACATTTTAGATTGCACATTCGATTGTGTTGTTATTATAAGTTCATAACTACAATAACTGATCATGTGAACCGTCTAACAAATATACATACCTGAGTATGAAACAATTTGTTTATTTGTTTATTTTTCTCTTTCTCTTTACAACTAGTGGAAAATTCAGAGTGGATGGGACAAAATGAGGAGTACATGATTGATTATCATACTTTCATTATAATTATAATTAATTTCGTTGCAATATTTTCGTTGCTATTTTAGTATAATATTATTGGTGCACAATAATCTTTTTTTTTAATCTATTATATCGTTATTTTTCTTTGTTCAAAGAAATTTTCATTACAATTTACAACAGGCCTCATACTTTCATTGCAAGGCTATAACTATATCATTATGTTAATTCAGTAAATCAAAGGAAGGGTCCAAGTCGGTGTTGTATTTTGAATATGTAATTATTATTAAAAAAAACCTTTTTTTAGCAAATTAATTATGCTAGATGAGATTCTCAATTATATTGTTATTTTAAATATTATGTAATTTTTATCAAGTACATTTTTATGATTCGGCCGTTTATTTTAAATTAATGGTCCTCTTTGCTAAAGTACCTGTTTAATTAGTTCTTTTAAGAGGCAAAGTGTTGTCTGTTTAATGATGAAGCTGTTGCAAATGCCCAAATTGATCCTTAATAATAACATTACATAAGGTCTAAACTAAGATCCTAAATTATTTTCAGTTCAAATAATTTTTGCCAACAATAGTTTAAATTTGTAACATGTTATTTGATGAAGCATACTAGTGCGTGAAAGAGACAAAACAATATAACGCACCCAAAATATGCAAAACATTAAGATTGGATCATTGTTTTAACAATTTTTTACTAGTTTTTGATTCACAATTAATTAATGACACAATATAAAAAAATCAAAATCAAAATCTCACAATAAAAAACATAAAATAAATCTAAACATGACAGTAATACTAGTTCAAAAGTGCTACCATATAACAAATAAAAAATTAGTACAAAACATAGTTAAATGTAGCAGCAATGGCTGTCAAAATCGATATTATGAGCTCCTCTAGTACTGTATTGATGGCATGCACCGATGACATTCACCGCTTTATATGGTATTTGGCCATATTTTTGGTGTTGATTTTCTCCAATAACTTACAAAATGTTAAACATTGATTATTATCAAACTTAATTTAACGTTAAGTATTGAAATTATTTATGATGCATAACTACTCGCATATATATGATGTATAACTATCAGCATATAAAATATTTTTTTTCTTAACAATTTGTTGTGTCAATACATATATACATTAAAGATCATAATTAATACGTGCATGATCATCAATTAGATGCCATAACTTGGCACAAATAACATTTTTCTTACGCGAAAAACATATTTTGTGTGAGAAAATCACTTAGTTGTGACTTAGAACAATTATTTTGGATATAGAAAGTTTTACACAAGAGGTCTAATAAATTTAAAAAAAAAAATGCCAACATTGTTGCATGCACTTAACAAGATTATTATAAAATTTCACAATTTGCCCATTTTTAAAATAAAATTAAACATATTGTCCTCTTCAAAATATTAAATAAATATCCTTGTGGTTCCTTTCTCCCCCTACCTGCATTCACATCTCTCTTTTTCTTTAGTCTCGATCATTTATTATTCTTATATTACAGAGAGAGGGACAGAAAAATAATGATATGATTCTCTAATAAAATTGATATTTTTTTTTTGGGTTACAGTCTTCCACAATGCTTACCCGCTTACATGTAAATATTAGATGTATATTTTTATTTATATTAACAAAATGTTTAGACACATTGTTTCTATTTCACACTAGCCTCTCAAAGTATACTTCCTTGCCCTTTCACAAATCTTAAAATATAAAAAAAAAAAAAAATGACCAAAGCTTATTAACAATGTGCTGTATATTATGGACCAGTAATTTAATTGAATCTAATTTTCCAGTAACTTGCTATTATATCCATGTCATTGTTCCCTGTTTTGAATGATTTTGCACCAATATTGATGAAAATTTATACATTAAAACAAGTTTGTGTACAAAAATAAAATTTATACCTGAAATGTTATATTTTAACACACGACAATCTGAATTATTTTGTTCAGAGAAGGAGCCAACAAAATTTAATTATTTTGTCCAACAAAATTTAATTATTTTGTCCAGGAGCAAAAGTGTGATCATAGAGTGTTTTTTTTTTTTTAGAATAAAACATAATTTTGACTTAGAAAGTGACAGGTGCCACCTAGCTAGGCTCATAAAATGTTGACTTAGAATTTGAATGTCAAAATATGATATAAAAAATGAATACATTAAATTTAACATATAAATTTTTTGTTTGACTGTTTGATTTTATACTAAATTAATTTATAAATTTTTGCATGCAAACTCATTACTCGTGAAACACTTTATTCTCGATAATTTAAATTTATCATTTAAAGACAATTTAATAAGTTTTGAAATTAAACTCACTCAAATTCTACTTCATTTATCGAGTTGCACCAAACTTAAATGTCAAACAAATATAACACAATTGGTTTAAACCAATCTTGGTTGGAATCTGTTTTTTTTTTTTCAATTATTTTTTACTAATACAATGATGTCAATTCCATTATATTGTAGTCAATAAGTCCGATTAGATTGTAATTTTTTTTTAAATATTACATAAGTTAAATGAATCAAATTTCATTAAATATAAAGTTCTTAGCATTTGAATTTAATGTCATATCAAGTGAAATATAAAAAAAAAAAATGAAAAAAGAATAAAAAAAAAATAGAGAGATGCAGCATTCCAATCAGAGTGGACTTAGGAGGCCTAGACTATGTATGTAGGATATTACATTCGCCATTACTTGTTTGGTGTTTTCTTAAACGATGACGAACTATCAGTGCAGATTTAACAATGTTGCACTTTTTTATTTCTTTCAAATAATTAAGTCGCTTGTTACGCATGTGCACTATCTTGTTTTACTTTATTTCATTGTTAACATCAACCCGTTTAATTTTTTATGTTGCAAAGAGGAAAATTGTGTCATAATTTTCCATTGGTTTTCTCCAATGACTTACAAAATGTTAAAATTTCACAGTTGCCAAACTTCATTAAATGTTATGTATTGGCATCAATTTATGATGCAAAACTATGAGCACAATTTTTTTCTCAATTATGTTGTGTGCGCACACGCATATATACTGAGAGAGAATGATTTAGCCTCAAAATATATGGTGAAGAGGATCATATTTAAGAGTAGAACTAGGGTGCTCCTAAGTTCACCCAACCTCTTGTGAACTTGACTCTAAAATATATCAAATCGACTTTAAACAATGAATCCAAACTGTTGAAATCATTCTACCTAATGATTGATGCGCCTACATGTGAAAATTTTAAAGTTTCAAATTAATTTAATGTAGAGTCAAGTGGTCAAAGGAGTCTAAAAAATGAATGCATTAAAATTAATTTATAAACCTTAAACTTTTGACCACTTGACTCTATATTAAATTAATTCGAAACTTTAAAAAATTTCATGTAGACGCATCGCTCATTAGGTAGAAGGGCTTCAACGGTTTGGATTCATCGTTTAAAGTCGATTCGATATATTTTAGAGTCAAGTTCACAAGAGGTTTGGTGAACTTAGAAGCACCCTAGTTCTACTCCATATTTAATATGTGCATGGTCACCAATTATATGTCATATCTACAGCACAAATGGACATTTTCGTTAGGCGGAAAGCATATTTTGTGTGAAAAATTGAGAATTATTTAATCTTACCAGTAAATTAAAGATTGTATAAAAAAAAATATAAAAAAAAAGCTTGTAGTCATGTATTGCAAAATTCTATTTTTTTAATGTTTATAAAAGACTCTTCATTCGGATTTAGAGCTCATAACTTCTGACAAAGAAGATGTTGTCTTTTATCACTAAATCAAAAACTGATTCTTAGAGTAGTCGTATTTTAATAATTGTTTTTTTTTCTGTTAGGCAATAATTAATTATAATGTTCTCTGAAACTTGTAATTAATGAATAAGGAAAAAAAAAAGTTGAAAGATACCATAACCTAGATGGTCCCTCCTACTTCACCATCAACTTAATTTGAGAAGTTTTATCATTAATTTGACCTATTTCTTTTATGTACCAATTATAGTATTCTGAAATGAATTGAATGAAAAGTCAAATTTTATCAGGAAAAGAAAGGAATTTGTTAATTCCGTTTGAAACTCTATTCAAATTCTTTTCCATAATTTTAATTCGACAAAAAAAAACATATTATGAATGTTACTCTAATAAAACAAAACTATACAGTATACACACACTAACAAGCGCCCATGTTATGAATTTTACTCTAATAAATTATAGTAATCTATTCTAAACTAATAATAAATTTCTGAAAAGGACTTGAAAGGATTTTAATTCCTTCCCATTTTTTTTTTAAATTCAACCCCCCCCCCCCCCCCCCAAGTAATGTATTCTAAACTAATAATAAATTTCTGAAAAGGATTTGAGAGGATTTTTATTCCTTCCCATTTTTTTAACTCAACCCCCCGGTCCGAATCCCCTAAAGTAACCGAATTTTTGGGTTTTGAATCGAGACCATCCAATTCGAATCCGTCGTTCGGAATCGTTTCGGAATTCAAATTCGTTCTCAAAATGTGTGCTTTCCGGATCTGAATAGATTGTCTCGGATTTGAATTGGACGATCCCGATTTAAAACATAAAAATTGAATTACTTCACTGGATCTGCATTCCACCCACAACCCAACCAAACCCAATAATTGGATTCCCTCTGACAGCTTTTTTTGTTAAGTGCAGGATGGGGTGAGTAAGCAAACATATATTTTTTTATTTCAATAACAGCAAATTCCCTGTTAGAATTAATTTTTGGTATACTATTTTTATAAGCCAAATATTTTTATTTAGTGGCATATGCAGTGAGAGCGCAGTTCACTGTTTAATTATGTCGTGCTATGAGTAACTGGCATGTTTGCTGCACATTATTTTTCAAAAAAAAAAAAAACTTATTTTCATGTATAATTTTTCATAATAGATAGTAGGCAAAACAGTGAACACTAGCATGCATATAGATAGTAGGAAGATACTGAAAATTTAGGTTCAATTAAATGAGTATTTAAGAGGCTGGATAGACACAATGTGTCTAAACATTTTGTTGATATAAATAAAAATATGCATATAGGTATTTACATGTTGCAGGTAAACCTTGTGGATGACTGGAAATAAAAATAAAAAACTTTAATTAGAGAATCATATCATTATTTTTTTCTTCTGAGCTCTCTCTCTCTTTGTATTAACTATTAAGAATAGGATCGAATAAATGAGACTAATAGAAAAAGAGATGCAAATGGAGGTATGGATCACAAAGATATTTAATTAATATTTTGAAGAGAAACACAATATGTTTCAAAAAAATTTAAAAGATGACCAACAAAATGTGAAATTAACTAATAATTTTGTTAAGTGCAACAATGTTGGCAATTTTATTAAATTTATTAGACTTCTTAAATGGAAATTTTTATGTCCAAGATTATTGTTCTAAGTCACAACTAAATGATTTGTTGGTAAGATTAAATTAATGATTCTCTGTTTCTCACACCAAATATGTTTTCATCTATAGAAAATGTCCATTTCTGCCCATTCTCAGTTTCTCATGTCTAATTGATGACCATGCACATATTAAGTATGATCTTATTCATAATTTTGAGGTTAAAAACCTTCAATATATTTTACTGTATCATAAATAATGTCATGTGTATATAGTGCTAATTATGTATAATAAATAATACCAATACATAACATTTAATTGGGTTTGATAATGGCGGAACTTTAACATTTTGTAAGTCATTGGAGAAAACCAACACAATATTATGGCTCGCAAATTTGATTTTTAAATTAAATGAGTTGATATTATGGCTCGTAAATATTGTGCAAAGTTATTACAAATCACATGTGTCTAAAAATCTATATGTTAAGAAAAAGAACCGATTTAATATTATCAAATCAACATTGTTTTTGGCATGTTACAAAATTCCAAAATTCCAAAAAAACAATTTAGCAGTTAGCTCGATTGCAACTTTGTATCTTGACAATCAAATAACGGGTAATGTGGTGGCACCGTGCAAATGTAGTCTCATATTAGCTGCACTGCGAAAGCGTGTACTGTGTAGATATATTTGTATATTAGCTTCACTAGTTTAGTCTTAATTTGTTTTATTATCTATGCATTTCATAATATTTACAATTTTGTAGCATATATTTTGAGTTGGATTCTTTTTTAATTTTATTTATGCGTGCTTTTGAATTTTTATGTTTTTTATGTGTTGTGTTATAATTTATTGTAAAGGATTGAAAATTAACTTATACAACTAGTGTAAATCTGTTATTTTCTTATTAATTTATTAAGTGTAACTTTGCAAGTATATATGAACTGCCCCAAAATCAATAGGCTTTTGCAAAAGAATATTTGTTTGAAGTAATAGGTTAAAAAAAGGAGGAAGATGCCAAAATTTGGTTTTCAACAAATCTTGTACCTGGTTGTCTGTAACAGTATACATCCACCTGCTTTGAATAAACCGCTGACTTAAAACTAAAGAACCTACACAATTTAAAATTTCAAAATTTATTAATAATAAATTAACTTAATTGAATCGCTTCAAATAACTTACAGTATGGAATATTATTACATTTGAAATATAATTTGCAAAATGTATATCTCATGAATGAAAAAGATGGAAATTAATCAATGTAATTTTTTATTCATCAAAATAATATTTAACTATTTTTGACGAATTATCAAATAATATCTAACTTACATGGAACTTTTGGTAAACATAACTAATATACAAGGTTAACAATAAGAACCCCAACCTTTTATTTTCTCAAAATATTGTCGAATAGTTCTCATTGTCAAAAGAAAAAGAAAAAGAAAAGTGATGTTATCCAAATTAGACATAAGAAACTAACTAGTCTATTAATCAAGGTTCTAAATAGCGCGCTATAGCGCTGCTATAGCATTTTCAGATCATAAAAACTATGATTCTATCGGCGCTATTTGTGAATAGCGCTGTTTTTTCAGCCATAACACTATGACGCGATAAACGCTATTTAAACATTTGCTATTAATACATCATTTGAATTTTATACACCAAAAGGGATAAGAACACATTTGGGGTAACTTCTAATTTGGCAAGTTGACCAGTTGGGTTAGATGCACTTGCAACTCAATTTAGGCCGAAGCACAACTTCATCAACTCATGCGATTCTCGCATCCGTTAATGAGCTCGCGTTGCTATCATTTGAGAAAGGGACCAGGAGTTTATGATAGATATCGAATTAAATTCGGTTGAATCTAAATTAGACGTATAAATTTTGACGTGAATCTAACAGTTTTTAGATCGTCCGATGCTCATCGGAGCGCCCCCTTTTTTAATCAGATGTCCATCCGTTAATGAACCTGCCCCTTTCTTCAATCAAATTCGGTTGATTGAATCTAGAACCGATAACAAACTCATTGGTTTTAGAAGCTAGAACCGATGGCAATGTCATCGGTTTGAGCCTTTCAAGTCATCCCAATTTGAATTTAATACAATTTTTCATTTAATTATTTTATTTAATTAGAAAATATTATAATTTTTTTATTTTTTTATTAAAATATTAGAAATATTTTTATATTTATTTGAAATTAGATAGAATACCATAAAATTTGATTTATTAGAAAGACGAAAACAAATAATCCGGATCAATATTTTTCATATCAGATTTTTCGCAACTGTAAGAAAAAATAAAATATTTTTTTGTGTGTTATTGAAAAAAAAATAAAAATAGTTTGAATCTGAATTATTGATCCCGGTTTAAAAGTCACTTCTAGGTAAATATATAAAATATTATGATCTTTTATGCTAAATTATGTTAAATTATGCTAAATTATGCTAATTATACTAAAATATGCTAAATTATGCAAGGTATACTAAAATACGCTAAATTATGCTAATTATACTAAAATATGCTAAATAATGCTAATTATACTAAAATATGTTAAATTGTGCTAAATTATGCTAAATTATACTAAATTAAACTAATTACAACTAATTAACAATAATTACAACTAATTGAGATCTAATTACAACTAATTGAGAACTAATTAACTAATTAAAACTATTGAACAAGTTAATCTATCAACTATTTCACAAAAAAAATACTAAACCGGTCAAAAAATGGCCAGTTGGAATAAAAATACAAACCGCCATTTTTTGGCCGGTTTGGGCATTTTAAAATTACCCAGGAAAAGTTGATATATTTGAAAATTTTAATTTAATGTTAGATATTAAAAAAAATCGGATGTAAATGGAGGTTTGGGGGAGAAAGGGACCACAAGAATGTTTATTTAATATTTTGAAGAGAAGCACAATATGTTTCAATTTTTTTAAAAGATGGGCAATATGTGAATTTAACTAATAATTTTGTTAAGTGAAATAATGTTGGCAATTTTATTAAATTTATTGGACCTCTTACGTGGAAATTTGTATATCCAAGATAATTGTTCTAAGTCACAACTAAATAATTTATTGGTAAGTAAATCATTTTCAGTTTCTCACACAAAATATGTTTTCATCTAACGAAAATGTCCATTTCTGCCCATTCTCAGTTTCTCACATCTAATTGATGACCATACACATATTAAGTATGATCTTCTTCATAATTTTGAGGTTAAAAACCTTCAATATATATATTTTTGCGCACAACAAAGTTAAGACAAAAAATGTTTTATATGCTGGTAGTTATGTATCATAAATAATGTTATGTATATATGTTGTTAGTTATGTATCATAAACAATACCAATATGTAACATTTCAATGAGTTTGATAATGATGAAAGTTTAACATTTTGTAAGTTATTGGAGAAAACCAACACATCTTGACAACCAAAATGGTTTTCAAGTACTACGATGGCGTGTAAAACTCTGTAGATGTATATACATATTCAAAACTGTGCATATTTATTCTCAATTCTCATATTAGTTGCGCTGGGTTAGTCTTAATTGTATTCGTCGTTTGTATTTACCATGTCATAATATTTACAATTTTGCATTATATATTTTTGAGTTGAATTTTTTTTAATCTCATTTGTGTGTGCCCTTGATTTTTTTTTTTAATCTTACATGTGTTGTATTATAATTTATTATAAATTATTTAAAATTGACTTATTTTATAAAAATAGTGTAATTCTAATCTTTTCTTATGAATTTCTCGAGTTAAACTTTGCAAGTATATACGAATTGCTCTAAATGGACCGATTTTTGCAAGAGAATATTTGCTTGAAGTAAGAAGGGAAAAAAAGGAAGATGCCAAAATTTGGTTTTCAACAAAACTTGAACCTAATTGTTTGTAATAGTATATATCCACAAGCTTTGAATAAACCGCTGAGTTAAAACTAAAGAACCTACACAAATTAAAATTTAAAAGTTTATTAACAATAAATTAATTTAATAATATCGAGAATCGCTTCAACTAACTTCTTGTCTGAAATATTACATCTGAAATGTAATTTGCACAACGTATATCTCATGAATAAAAAAGATGAAAATCAATGTAATTTGTATTCATCAAAATAATATTTAACTATTTTTGATAAATTATCAAATAAAATCTAACTTACATGAAACTTTTGAGAAACATAACTAATATATAACATTAAAAACAAGCATGCCAACTTTTTAGTTTTTGAAATTCTATTTGTTTCATTCTGAAAAATATTATAGATTGTTCTCATTGTCAAAAGAAAAAGAAAAAAATGATGTTGTCCAAATTAGACACAAGAAACTAACTACTCTATTAATACATCATTGAATTTTATACACCAAATGGGATAAGAACACATTTGGGGGTAATTAACTTCTAATTTGGCAAGTTGACCAGTTGGGTTAGTTGCACTTGCAACTCAATTTAGGCCCAAGCACAACTCATCAACTCATGCGATTCTCGCATCCGTTATATAATGAGCTCGCGTTGCTATCATTTGGGAGGATCTGACTCTGTTGTTTTTTTTTAAGAAAAGCATAAGTCATGCTTTTCCGATCCTATCTATTAATTTTTTATTTGCGTGTCTCGATAAAAAAAAAAATTATACACAAATCTCAATGAATTTGAATAGTTGGGATCGGAAAAACAAGATCATGCTTTTCTTAAAGTAAAGCAGCAGAGTCCGATCCCATTTGAGAAAGGAACCAGGAGTTTATGATAGATATTGGATCAAATTGGGTTCTTGCATGATATGGTTCGTTTGATCCGTTTGAAATTTGTACTTACGCTTTATATTAAAATATGTTTTATTAATTTAAACTGGACGCGGAAATCTTAACACATATTAAATAATTTTTCAAACCGAATTTGATTTGATACTCATTCAAAATGCCTCCTTTCTTCTAGAAGTTGTATCCTCCAAGGTACATGACTTAGAACAATTAACAACGGACAGCTCAGATTAATCTCAGCTGAACCAAACTCAATCTAATACCTATTAAATTATAGAGGTTTGTTTTGAAATTTGTACCAAGTTAAAAGTACAGTCCATATTTAATAATTGGAGTAGAACTAGGGTGCTCCTAAGTTCACCCAACCTCTTGTGAGCTTGACTTTACAATATATCGTATCGACTTTAAACGATGAATCCAAACCGTTGAAATCCTTCTACCTAATGAGTGATGCGTCTACATGTAAAACTTTTAAAGTTTCAAATTAATTTAATATAGAGTCAAGTGGTCAAAAGTTTAAGGTTTATAAATTAATTTTAATGTATTCATTTTTTGGACTCCTTTGACCACTTGACTCTATATTAAATTAATTCGAAACTTTAAAATTTTCACATATAGACGCATCAATCATTAGGTAGAAGGATTTCAACGGTTTGGATTCATCGTTTAAAGTCGATACGATATATTTTAGAGTCAAACTCACAAGAGGTTAGGTGAACTTAGGAGCACCCTAGTTCTACTCTAATAATTGTACCTCAGATATCTGTGGGAGGATGGAATTCTTTCTTCTATCATGTATGATATGCCCATCGGTATGCCCAAGGGCGGACCCATGTGCATCCAGGGGGGCAGCTGCTTCTCCTGAATTTTGTGTTTTAGTAGAGATCGGGATGTTTCGATCGACTCTATCCCTCCCTAGAAAAAAAATTGACACCCGCTGGATGTTTAATTTGTAGTTCGGATTAAATTTCTTTAATTATGATTAATAATTAAAATTATAGATTAAAATATCAGAAATTACAAGTTAGAGTATTGAAAAGTATAAATTAAAGTATTATTATTTTATTAAGTACTTCATTAGTTAATGGATTTGAACCCGATTAGCTATTTAAATCCGATTCGATATTTTTTTGCACCCTTTAATTTCCTTGAAAATATTATAAATCGGTAACTGTAATGAGAATTAAGTATATTTGTTGCGTATCACCTAATTAATGAGCTTTTTCGCTTTAGGCCATTGGGCAAACTGTTCAAGTAAGGTTGGGGGATACTGCCTAATAGATGGTACTATTTTGATTCCAATTGAACGGATCCAAATAACTTAACCAGAATTCGAATCTGACCCATCCTGTTTCTTTGTTTTGTGAGGTCGTTGTCAAATTTCGTTTCCGAAATGAATTATATACGAGGAGAGATTCACTTGCAACATTTGTAAGTAGTAATATCTTACAATAATTTTTTTTTTCCAACTTAAAAGTTTAAACAGATGATTCAAAATGTTTAACATGATATATATATTAAAAGGTACTTGGAGATTAAATTTTACGTTTTTTTTTTAAAATTTTTTTTACTATTTATTATGTATTTTATAAAACTGTTGTTTTTCAATGGTCCAGAATTGTCTAAAAATAACAGTTTTGTAAAATACTTAATAAATAGTAAAAAAAAATATATTTGATCTCCAAACATATTTTAATATGGATATCGTGTTGACCGGTTTGTATCGACTGTTTAGACTTTTAAAATTGTAAAACCGAATTTTTATCAAATGTTGTAACTTACAGATGTTATAAGTAGATCCCTCCTCATTATATATATATATGACTATAGATTTAGGCTCTAGTAATAAATCTAATGTGAAATTCGTAAATATTTTTTTTTTTTGAGAAGAACTTTTTCAAATTTTTAAATGATGTTTGGGCATTACTCCAGCAAATCATATTATTAATAATTTTTGGACTTATCTCATAAGAATATGAAACATTGAAACTGCATTTATGATTTCATGTGAAGAATATATTTTTTTAAATCATGTGATGATGTGAAGAATATTATTATTACCTTTTTATTCGGCACATTATAAAACATGAATTTTATTTCAGAAAGAATACTTAGAAACAACAAAATAATTTAGTACAAGAGGATTTATGTTTCTTAACTTTCTGGCACCATAAATTTTCACCTCTGTTTTGCACTAGTGTTTCTAAACTCAAATATAAATAATAAATTTGAATCATTGAACTTGTACATTTTTATAAACACCAAGTTAGGTCAATTTTGCAACTTTTTTTTTTTTCAAGAGATAAAAAAAATGAAGACACTAAAATATACTCATTGGACTTAGCATCATCAATCCATAATATATAATTTTGCTTGTGCGAACTAAACTCAAATTATGTAAAATATTATATAAACACAACATGTGAAGAAGAATAATGTCTTTTTCAAAAGCTTGATAGAAGCTACCAAGTTTGAAATATATAGATGTAATTAGTACAACAAGATTCCAAACCGCTATAAGCCTCTAATGAGGCAGAATAATGTCAAAAGTCAGATTGTCATTTGGATACCGCAACCTTCCTTTTTTTTGTTTAATTCCAAATATTCGGGCAAAGATTTTAACAGAGTAGTCTTGGCTTCATGCAGCGTGCAAGCCATATGCAACACTGTTTTAATTCTATAGTCTTCACTCTTGAACTGCATGAAACGAAAAACTACTCTGTTAAAATCTTTACCCCGATATTCTTGGGTTCCTGTTTCCAAAAAGTATCTGCACGTGTCTTCATATTTTTCTCAGATTCTACACGTATAGAATTAGCATGTTCTTAAGCTCTTAAGCTCACCATGTAGAATTAATATATTCTTAAGCTTACTACTAAGGCTGAAAACGAGCTGGCTCGGGCCGAGCTGAGCCTTAGCTCAGCTCGTTAATTCTGGATCGAGCGAGTTGGACCAACGATTTCTGAGCTAAAATCTCAGCTCAAACTCGTGACCAGCCAGCTCGAGCTAGCTCGCGAACTGACGAGATGCTCACTTGGTCTGGCTAGACCTTGTTTTAAGAAGAAAATAAATTTTACAAACCTTTTTGAACCGAGCTTGGTAGTATAAAGTGCACACTAATTCATACAAATTCACAAATTGATGCCTAGCCGAGCTGGCGAGAAAACTAGGTCCCAACTCAAACTCGTTAATTCTGGACCGAGCTAGTAGCGAGCTGGCTCGTTAACAACTCGGTCCAGTAACGAGCGAGCCAGATACAAATCACAACCGAGTCGCGAGCTACGAGCTTTTTTGCCACCCCTACTTACTACTAAGATTTTAGTGACCTTAACTTAAAAAATTGTTGAATTGATTTCAAACGACGAAAATTATTAAAACTGATATATAGGAAAATACAGAAATACGTATGTCAAAACTGTATTTTTCAGTTAATTTTTAATAAAAAAGTATAATTTTTTTGTATTTGTAGCAAATTTAAAAATTAACTAAGTTTAGAGTGGTATTTTTCATATTTATAGTTTTGTGATGACATTTTTCAAATTTGAAAGTTTGGGAGTGGCAGATAACCAATTTTCCCAATTTAACGAGTGATTAACTTACATGCAAAATTTACAATTTTTTTAATTAATTGATTAATATAAAATCAAGTGGTAAAAAAAATCTATAAGTCAATTTTAGTGTATTCATATTTCAACCATTTGATATTATACTTTTATTTAAAATTTTATAAATTTTTACATGCAAATACACCACTACCACTTTTTAAATAAGTAGATCGATTTCAATCTGATTCTATCTGATCATTATTTTAATTAAGTTCACCGAAAGCTGAATTTATTGTTCAAAATCAATAAAATATATTTTTTTAGTTAAACTCACTAAAATACTTATGGTCCTACAGTTCCAAGTCGATTTTACACAATTCTTTAGAGCAGATTTTTTGTTTTCACATGATCTTCCGCGACTATCTTCATGTAACGAGTCGTGAGGTCGGCTAAAGGATACGGGTTAAAATGGATTGCTTCATATTCTTACAGATAAAGCTGCCACAGAAGAACGCACGATGAGGACATGTGGACAGTGGACCCCACAGCCGACTGAGAAAGCGAAAGGCAACGTCACACGTTTTCTGTGACAAATAAATTGAAGTTCTCAGTTTGTATAAAATCCGCCTACCACACATTGGGCCACACACGGCTGATTAAAAGTTATCGCTTTTTTCAGTTAAGTCCTCCCAAGTATTTAATTATAAACTAATGTTAGACATATCTCTTCTTGTGTATTTCGGAGTTGATTATTTTTTTAAAAATATACCTATCTTTTCTTGTGTATTTCGAGTTGATTTTTTTTTTTAAGATATTCATTTTGTTTGCATTTCCCTATTCAGATTCGACACCAAAAATTTATCAAATTACTTTGGTTTTGAAATGGGAGAAAAACATAAATTTTAATTTTTTTTTATTAAATTTGATGTGGCCTCATAAACTAATATAGTTTTTACATATAGTATTTTTTTTTTAAATATTAAAAACTCGGTCGCCAGTTTCCTTGTATGCACCTGTACTCACAGATAATAAACATAAAGCAATAGTCTTTTTAAGTAAAACAATTTTAAAACTACTAAGGAAATATAGAAAAGAAAATTCAGGTAGATATTTTATTTTTTTTTATCTTCAATTACAAATAATGCAATCATAAAATGATTGGACCAACTTTTATATTTAATACTAGAAATTCAAAGTGAGATTTAAACATATTTGTGCTAGCGTACAATATTTTTTTTTTTGGTCGATAATAGTGGATAGTCCCACCTGTTTCATTAAGAAACCAAATATTTATTCAAAAGCAGGAGATTAGTATCCACTGATAACATGTAATATCAAACTAACTAAAATCACCGGCACACATAGGTGCACTTAAGAAACTGCAACATTGTTTGCAAGCATAATAAAGCCTCTCTTTTTTTAAAGCGGAGAGTGCTCACCTGTTTCTATATAAACAAAATAGTTCATATAAAACAACTAACAACATAAAAAAAGAACAACTAAAAAACTAATATCATAAGTTGGAAAGCAACGGGGATAACTAAAAACATAAAAGCAAACATATAGCATAAACTACAAAACATAACAGCCAATAGAAATAGAAAACTACGTTAAAGTAGAAGAATTAGAATCAGCATCAACAACATCAATCTCAGCCCTATATCGAAGACAATCTGATAAATCAGATCCCTCAAGTCAAAGTGTTGGATCGTTCTCGGAATCCCATTGATTTTTTTTCCATTCCTGGGTATCGGAATTCGACAAAATGATAATGCCGCCTGCCTGATTTAAATGTGTAACATCCATAGGCAAAATCAAAGTTAATTTTAAAAAAGAGTCATCCATGTTTGGCTTGCACCAAAAAAAAGTAAGAACAATTATTTGAGAACCTAAAGATTTACAAGTAGGTACGGTTGAACTATGAAAACACATTTTATTTCTAGTTAACCAGATAATCCATATTATAGCAGCCCTAATAAGTTCTATTAACTTACAATTTTTAAGAGGGATCCAAGCATCTAAAAGCCAAAGGTCTAAAACGGTGTCACAATTAAAAGTACACTTATTGAAATTTGCTATCCATGACCAAATGGAATGAGCCAAAAGGCAGGTGACAAACAAATGGTCAGTTGTCTCAATAGAATGACAAAATGGACAAGTAAGATCACCTTGCCAGCCCATATTGGCAAGGTTAGCCTTGGTTAAAATTTTATTTTCCTTAACAAGCCACATAAATACTTTAATCTTAAGAGGAATTCTTGTTTTCCAGAGGGCAGTGTAAACACAATTCTTCATACCACTAGAGTCAAACCACATATATAAAGAATGTATCTTAAAGAGACTTGATTATGTCCATCTCCAAATAATACTATCTGATTTTGAAGTGTCAGTAAAAACCCTAGTGTAAGAAATAGTAGATTGCAACTGATGCCATTCATTGAGAAGAATACCCGTTAATTGTCGAGTAAATTGAAGGTAAAGTGAATTGGGAAGGACAGCAGTAAAAATCGAAATAAGCAAAATGAGCACTCCCTCCTCTCTATGGGTGTTCAAAAGGTTCGGTTTGTTCAGTTTTCAACTGAACTGAAAAATTTCTCTTTAAATGGTTCGGTTTTTCAGTTTAAATAGATCGGTTCGGTTGAATTTTGAATTATTTCGGTTTAAATGAATCGATTCGGTTTAGACTTTTTAAAACCGACAAAACCGAACCGACCGAATTATATTGATTCAAGTATGATTTATATTTTGTTTGGTTCAATCATTGCTTTATTTCTTTCATTTTAGTTTAAATATTTTAGAACATCTACATATTTTATAGGAAATTGCACAACTTGAGTTCGAACATGTGTAATTTTCGTTAATAATGGCACGACTAGGTTTACTTCGGTTTGGTTCAGTTCTTAATCGGTTTATAAGTTTAACTGATTCAATTCTATTTTTAAAAATAAAAAAATGATTTAGTTATTTTAGTTCGGTTTCAACTGAACCAACCGTTTGAACACCCCTACTCAGCTAATTAGAGGAACTAGTATCATCAGTAGCAGATTCCACAATAACCAAATCAGTAGCATCTAAAGCCTCAATTTCTCTCATGTTTCTGAAATAATCAGATAGGTCTGATCCTTCTAACCCAAGAATTGAGTCCTCGTCTGAATGCTAGCATATAATATCAATCTTATGGATTAAAATTTGTTTGTTTTATATCTAAAAAACTCAAATTTACTGAAATCCCATTAAAAAAAGTTAGTTCAATGGTCAAGATATATTGTCCACCTATTATTCCCAATGCCATATAATTATTGGTTACAGTAAATTTTCAAAGAAGCTAAATACTCAATAAATGTGGTTCTTTTTTTTTTTTTTACAAACTCTTATAAAATTAAAGAGAGAAAAATATCATGTTTTTACAAAATTGTCTAAAAATTTCGGAGCTTTTATTCTTAAGAAAATTAGAAATGATATATATATATATATATATATATACACATATAGCCGAAGCAATACATGCCTAGTTATCTCACAAGAGAGAATAAAAAAACTTTTCCTTGAATTTTTACAGTTTTTTTTATTAATTAAATACAAACTAAAACTCACAATCACAAACTATTCCAAATAAGAATCACCCATTAATTCATTAATCCAGTAACCGAGTTAATAATTACTTTTGTTTGGGAGGTTTATAGGTGCAAAATTCAACTAAGATATTTAGAGTAGAACTGGGTGTTCTTAAGTTCATCAGGTCTCTTTGTGAACTTAACTCTAAACCTATCGAATTAGTTTCAAACGATGAATCTAAATCGTTGAAATTATTCTACCTTATGAGTGATGAGTCTACATATACAAATTTTAAAATTTTGAATTAATTTAGTATGAAGTCAAGTGATCAAAATTAGAAGATTTATAAATTAATTTTAATGCATTCATTTTTTGAACAGCTTGTGACTACTTAACTCTATACAAATTTAATTTAAATTTTAAAATTTTTGCATGTAGATGCATCATGCATCACTTGTAAAGTTACAAGTAGAAGAATTTCAACAGTTTGAATTTGTCGTTTGAAATTAATCTGATGAGTTTTAGAGAATTGAATTCACAAGAGAACTTGGTGAACTTAAGAACACCTAGTTCTACTCTTTGGTAAATATTTACAGTAAAAACAAATTTGTCTCGTCTTTATTTCTGAAAAATGATTATAAAATTTTCCAATAAAGTTACCGGTAGCCGGAGTGGAGTTGAGTGTGTATCCTCTGAGATATCTCATACTTTGATTGGATTCAAAACCGGGTCAAATTTTTATTATTCTCTGTCTATTTCCTCAAAACCGGGTCAAATTTTTATTATTCTCTGTCTATTTCAAATAGCCAGTTTAATGTGCTTTGACATTCGTGTATAAAATATTTGAATGGCTCAGATTTTGCACATATCCACTCAAACCTCGAGATATCTCAGAGGATGCGAATTCAGTGGAGTTGCACAGATCATTTCTTCCAAATATATATATATAGAGAGAGAGACGGAGGAGAGGGTTCTAATACATCATCTTTTTATACTTTATTCATGTCTCATATTCTATATTATCGTTTGTAAAATTCAAACAATAGATATGAACTGTTCAACATGATCTCCATGTTAAAATATATTTGGAGACTAAATTTTATATTTTTTTTGGAAAAGTACATGTTAAAAAGTCCATACTGTTAAATTATTTTAAGATTCGTATACAGAAAAATCAATTATTTTGAAATACATACATAAAAATTATTAAGTAGCTGAATTTAAAAAAAAAAAAAAACAGAAATTTTAGACAGCAGCAGATCCCATTCCTATACATATGCACATGCACACAGAGGAGCATGCAATAAAACAAAAAGTTCAGTAAATGGGGCCCGCAAAATTTAGATCTGAGTGTAATTGATCTTTACATCCTGGTCAACTACTGATTGCACGATAGATAAAAATCTCGTATGCACTTTCTTCTCGAGATATTTCCATTAGATATTTGTCTCAATGATAAATATCTTATGATGGGCACTATCGTCTTTTTACCAGCAAACTTTACTTTATAGTTTATAGTGCTTTTCCTTCGTCACTGTTAATGAAGCACCCCCGCTAAATATTTAATCGAGTACAGTAGTAACATTCAGGTTTTAGATATGTTATTATATTTATCTCAGTATATCATGCATTTTCTTATCCAGAGTGCTGCTTGTGCATGCTTTCTGATTTTCTCTTTCGACACGTGTATGAACTTTCGAACGATTCTTTTTGAGCGGTCTTTTTCAAGTTTCGACCTTGTAATCTTTTTTTATTTGTCTCTGCTCCACAGATTCTGTGACAATAATTGCTTTGAAAACCTAGTTGGGAAATATCTTAAGAGACGGCGCCTTCCATAATTAAACCATCGGAGATTATTTAATTTACGTGACTTACCATTTTCGATTTTGGGCTTAGCATGTGGGGTTTGAATCGGGGATCAATTGGTGTGGTTAGATCTGGATTCTTAGTAAAAAAAAATAAAAAAATGCATATTAATTGAAATTTCTAGATGGGATCCACAGTTTTCCGGGTCCGGATCCCCTAAAGTAACTCAATTTTTGAGTTTTGGATCACCGTCCGATTAAAATCTGTCGCTTGGAATTCGAATTCGTTCTCGGAATGTGTGCGATTCAAATCCGGATAGATTGTCTCAGATTCGAATCGAACGGTCCCGATTTAAAACCCAAAGATTGGGTTACTTCACTGGATCTGAATTTCAATTTTCCCACATGCAATTTAGATTCCGCAGCCGTTTAATTTATGCTTGTCTAAATCCGCCAACACAAATATCAACGTCAATCATACGATTTAGATTGATCATGGAATCAAATTTGATATGATGTCTATTAAAAAAGATCTCGCTCTCAAAGGTAATGAGATCTAGTAGATCAGGGCCACAACTTTTTTTACAGACTATTGTTTATCATTTGAATTTATCTAACTATATAACTTATATCAAACCCTATTATGCTAAAAAAATATAATCTGTTTCAAAACAATTATAAATTATTAGCCGTGCGTTACTATGCTCAATGTTACAGTTCTCTCAGTTAAGGAGTCAAATGAAGAGTAAAATAGGAGTAAGAAGTGAGCTAATCCGGATTAAGTTACTCCACATCTCTAGATAGATTAACTTACTCCACACTTAATCTACTTGTAGAGCCCACTATCATAGACTTAGTTCATTTTCTAATATCTTACTCCTTCACATGAATTAATTTAATCCATGACATAAACTACTAAACAAAATGTAAAATATGAGGAGTAAGATGTAGACGTGTAGTACACAATTTAATCCTTATTAACTTTACTCCACAACAAAAAATGACCATTAGCTCAAATTTTGGTATAGTATAAATTATAAAATTTATTGTGTAATTTTATAGATTTAATGTTACTATATTAGGTACTGAAACACTGCACATCTGCTCCGAATCCATATTCTCCACAGTACCTTAAATTTTGAAGTTGGTATTCGGATCAATCCGATACAAGTTGAGAATTTAGGAAATCCTCTTAATTTTGTTCAATGTGGATCGGATGGTTATAATTATTTAAAAAATTAGAATTTAATAACAAAAAGAACAATTCATTAAAATTTAGAACCAAAGTCTTAAAAATCAGTGTACAAATTTCACATCCAACGTCGTGAATTGTCGTAATTTTGTATGTATATGGAGCGAAAATAGGAATCATATAACATATTTATATCTGAATTTCATATGAGCTATTACAATTTTAAAAATAAAAATACAATAAAATCTCTAAAAATGAACACACTTAGGAGTTAGGACCCTATTTGCTAATATATTTATAACAAATTAGATATAAATTATCAGGACAAGTCAGCTTCATGGCGTGCTTCGGCTTTACTGTGACAATATGACATTCATGATTCACGAAGTTTTCATTAGCTTTTACGCCATCTCTTGCAAATAGTACAATTAAAGGGGATGTAGCACTATTGGCTAGAAAAAAAAAATCTTAGGACTGTTGTACCCAAATGTCAAGAGTTCGATTCCCTGTCACGACTTTGCTTGAATCTTAATAAGAATTAAGATAACCAAATATGAACTTCTCAGCACAGATTAAGATTTAAAATCAGCCTATCAAATTTTTGAGACTACATACACAAACTTTGTTCAGAGGAATTCTGAGTGGAATAAATTAAAGATTTAAAAGTTTTCACCCTTACCAAGATAAAATTAATTTTTAACCCCTCAATATTATTCTACTCGTAAATATAATTTAAATTCACTTAAAAGGCTACAAGAATTCATTAAATGCATATCTTTTCATAAATTATAAATTCAAAACAACTTATATCCATTAGAAAATATTAATCAAATATTAATCCGTATTTCAGGTTAAAAAATAATAAATGTCAAAGTCTACTGATAGAATTAACCGCCGAATTCTAAAACTTTTTATTTATTTGTTTTCTAATGAAATGTTAACACTTGGCAAGATCTTTAAAAAAACACATCAAACACACTCCATTTTTGAAACAGAGACAACATCTAGTCTGTGTGTGACTAGGTAACCGGGTCCAAGTTCTGGTCTATGACACCCCAAATCGTAACCCTGCACACGGATGGCTACATTATAGCCGCCGTAGGTTAATTCTCTTCCAGCTTAAATTAAAAATGGACTTTTAGTGAGCCACTGAGCCCAAGGCCCAATTAAAAAACAATTAATACTGTGCAGAAGGTCAAAATTGGGAATATCAGGCCTAATACCAAAATGGCAACCATTCATAGTGACATCAGAACCTTGTACCCCAGCAAATAGTCCCCTGCACCCGGTCCATGTTACCTGTCACTCTAGCTTGACCTAGGCAATGCCGTGACGCTTTTTGGTGCATATTTTTTTTCGGAAGAAAATATATAGAGATAATTGTTTTCTTCAAATTTTTTAACCTTGGAATTTTGACATAATTTATCTGAAATTCTCTAAATATATTAATCTTTTGGTAATTAACAAGCCTTATTTAAAATAATTAAAATAAAAATTGGATGCATTTGAAAGTTGAAGTGAAATAATCTAGAGTAAATAATCTATTTAAATTTTATTTTCCTTAAGGGCCTGTTCTGCTGCTGCACTGTTCCTGTGGGAAAAAAAATTCAGTTCAATTGAATTTTTTTTCCCGCATAAACAGTATTTTTCAGTTCAATTCCTGTGCCTATGCCCATTCCCAATGGCTCATTGAACATGCCTAAGTTTTAGGACCTGTTCGACTTTGTTACTGTGAACGTGGAAAAAAATAATTAAGTTCAACTTTGTATTTTCTTTCTTATGCACAAAAAAAATTCAAATTGGAGTCTAACTCATTTTCGTTTTCGTCTGTAGACCGAAGAGACCCTTAGTTTAAACTAATGAGTACTGAAAATGTTTTTTATATTCATTACTAAATTTATAATAAATCCCTAATTCCACTTGCTAGGGGCGCTGTTGCAAAGTCCTGGTCCATGCAATATTTAGGTCAAGATAAACCCTTATCCTATGCGCTAATTACAATATTACCACAAAAAAGTGCAAAAGGTCACCTTTTCACGAGCTCTTAATAGGGCCCACACCCCACCACCTCATCTTCTTGCTTGCCCCTTGGCTGCTCATTCTCTCTCCATCTCTCTCAAAAAAAAAAAATTCTCTTTTTTCTCAAGAAAATTTTTCTCAGGAAAAAAATCGAAAAATAAATTAAAAAAGCATCTCAGCTTGCGCTGAATTCAGTTCAATTAAATAATCTCACTGGTTTGAAGGAGGAAAAAGTTTGGAGTTTTCTACAGTTATTCTCGGTGAGTATATGACTTTTTTTTTTAATTTTCGTACTTTTTTTTGCTTCTTTTGTTGCCTTGGAGTATCTTCTGTCGAACCTTCTGCAAATCTAACTACAGAGAAAAGATTTGGTTTCTCGATTTTTCGAATTTCTAATTTGAGCTTGAAAGCCTTGAAGTTTGATGGGAAATAACCTTTCAATAT
The DNA here is from genome assembly GCA_964058825.1 of Carex arenaria. Taxonomy (NCBI): domain Eukaryota; kingdom Viridiplantae; phylum Streptophyta; class Magnoliopsida; order Poales; family Cyperaceae; genus Carex; species Carex arenaria. Next base: position 289,370 of record CAXKVW010000263.1, read on the forward strand.
AGAATCTCATTGGATTCTTCTTTTTTAATATTGTTTGTTTGAAAACAAAAGGCAATAATATCTGAAACTTTGTGGGGTTTCATGGAAGAAGGAAAAGTTCCTTTTCTTTCCTAGGAATTTATTTTTTCCAGAGCATGATTTTCAGAGTTCTGAAAACGAGATTTCTTGTGGTACGATTTTTTTAATATTTTTTAGTAATTTAATACTAATTTTTGGATGATTTTCACAAGAGTCAACTGACCAAGACATGATTAATAATATTATACAATTTATTATATATTAGTATAATAACCTTTATAAAATCCGAATATTTCATTTTCACGTGGATTATTTAATCATGGTCGGTATAAAATTAGTTATCTGTCCCCTAACCCTTTGCACTTAAGTAGAAGCTAAATCTGATAGAAGCCTAATAAATACTTACCTCTTTGGTGAAGCCTCAATTTATGGGTTGCAAAAGGTAATTGTTTATCTCTTGTTGCATGTGCTTATCCCTCCTAAAAGAGGAACATAAACGAGCTTCTTTTATGTTTCCAGAAAAGGAAAATAGAGATTGTACAAGTGAACTTCTCATAAATACTAACATATAAACCCCTTGTTTATTTTCTATTTACAAATTGAATAAAAAAAGCCCATGGATTTTGTTTGTAGCATCTTGTCCAGGAAGCTTTCAAACATTATTTTTTGCCAACAAAAGTGCCTAATTTTATCTCTAACAATGTCATTGTTCTTGTTTTGTATAGCATTTTTGTTGCTCCTGTCAGTGCGACCTTTCATGGAGCACCGGAAAAGCCAGCCAATAATGAGTCCCTTATGCGACTTCTGCGGGGAGCAGAACTCAATGGTCTATTGCCGATCTGATGCAGCCTCTCTGTGTCTGTCATGTGACCGCAATGTTCACTCGGCAAATGCACTCTCTAAGCGTCACACACGCACTCTGTTGTGTGACCAGTGCAAGACGCAGCCAGCAGTGGTGCGTTGCAATGATGAAAACTCATCCCTCTGTCAGAATTGTGACTGGGCAGGACATGACCAGGTAGACGGCCATGCAGGGCATAAGCGACAGCCGATCAGCTGCTATTCTGGCTGCCCTTCGTCTGCTGAGCTGTCGAGGTTATGGTCATTTGTCACGACTGATAATGAACCAAATTGTGCTCAGGGGTTTAGCATGATGAGTATTAGCGAGAATGGGAGCAAGAGTTGTGGGGGAACAAATTTTGAGAGCGATAGCGGGGCGGAGGAGGGAAAGGTGGTTAGTATGAAGAAGGTTAGCAATCCCTGGATTGGCTCATGTTCGCGAACTGGAGAGAATACCCTGCCCTCCTATGAGGATGATAATCAGGCTGCTTCTAAGGTTGCGAGAACTGTTCTATACTTTTATATTTTCGGTTTCTTGGAAATATAACTGCACCTCATGAATATTTTGGTTTCAACTATTAACAGTTGTTGAAGCTTCTGAACATTTACTCTTTATCAGAGTCTATCTAGTTTTCTGATATGCACAAAGTTGGTACAATTTGACCAAATTGGGCCAAAAATTATCTCAATTGTTGTATTGGAGTTGCAGTTAATTAAGCTTTTGATGAGGAATTAGGCCTCCGGTGGCAATTAATTGTATAACCACCCTACTTTAACCCAATTTTACATCAACTTAACCCTCAATTGTGCAAGGAAAACATCATGTGTGATAAATAAATGAGAAACAGAAAAGAAATTGTGATCCGGAAATCTATTCGGTGCCTGCTCTTACCAGAAGAGACGTGAATTGATTTCGGTGGTGTACTTAATGCGAGTGATACTGATATAGAACTTTTCTTGCAGCAGTACTCAGGTGTTGACGAGGAAGTCAGTTATGGCAAAGACACCATGTATGAAGAACTATGCATGGAAGATGTTGACCTTACTTTTGAGAACTATGAAGAGCTGTTTGGTGGAGGATCCCAAATGCAGCCAGGTCAGCTTTTCGATGATGCTGGCATCGACACCTATTTTGAAATGAAAGAAGCTTCAGGAGCTGATTCCAACTGTCATGCCGACTTTGGCACTGAGGTTTTTATTCTTTAATTTATTTTTTGGGGGTTTGTTGTTCATTTGGATGGCAACCATTTCTGAAAGTGGTAATGTGTTTTTTTTGTTATGGGGGGGGGGGGGGGGCGGTAAATGTAGAATGTAGTATTTAAGTTTAGAAAGGTTTCCATGACATAGATGCAAAATTGTCAAAATTAAAATTAGGTCAGAATATGCATTGCACCTTTGTGTCATTTTGGTATCATATCAGTTAGGTCATATACTCATATACCCTTCTGATAAGTAGAAATTGGTATTGCTGTTATATTGGTATTATTCCCCTGTACCAGAAAATTCAGTAGTGCACTCAAAAGTAACTAGTAAGAACGTTAAGCCAAACCCGGGGTATATGCCTTGTACCTCTTTACTCAATAATTATACACTTGTGGTATATGCCTTGTACCTCTTTACTCAATCACTCTAGTATTCTGTTGGCCAGTTTAAGGCCACACAAGCTGCTCCAGGCATGGCTGCATCTGATCCACTGATGACAAATCCGGGGGCCTCCAAAGCAGACTCTGGCTTGTGCTTTCCGGTGAGGCAAGCAAGGTCGAGCCTGTCACTGTCCTTTTCAGGCCTGACTGGAGAGAGCAGTGCAGGGGAATATCAAGACTGTGGGGCATCTTCGCCGCTCCTTATGGGAGAGCCGCCATGGTTTGCCTCTAGTGGAGGTGGGCCTGATACCTTCTCCTTAGCCAGTGTTAACCGAGACTGTGCTCTTAACCGCTACAAGGAGAAGAAGAAGAAGAGAAAGTGAGTTTTTTTTTTCCTCATCTCATATTTGTTGGAAAAAGTCCCCTCCATTTTGAAAAATAATTAGTGTTTATTTATCACCTATTCTTTGATAATTTAATTTTAATTTAAAGTTCATGGCTTTAATTATTTATGGCATGTGAACTTAGTTTATGATTGTTGAAGTTTCATGGTATTATGAAATTTTCGAATTAGTCCCTTCTCTGAATTGCAGAGAAGTCCCCTCTTTGTTGTTTGGTGACAGCGCCAGGCTTTTGCTGGGAAGTTCAGAATTGGAATCAATTGCAAGTAGTTGATCTAAAATATAGTTTAAACTGATAGATATTTGGATTGGACAGGTTTGACAAGAAAATAAGGTATGCTTCTCGCAAGGCTAGGGCTGATGTCAGGAGGCGAGTGAAGGGTAGATTTGTCAAAGCAGGAGAAGCATACGACTATGATCCTCTCTGCCCGACCAGAAGCTATTGATCAAAATAGTGCAGACAGATGTTTCAAACTTGGTTTCAGTTCGAATATAAGGGTGGTTTGAGGTCGGTTTTAAATCACTCGGTTATTCAAAAAAAATAAAAAGAGGGAAGCAAAAGACAAGTGATTGAGATCTACTGGGTTTTTTGGAGATCTGCTCTTCAGTTTTTTTGTCGTGTACAGTGAATGAAACAGACACCTCCAGGCCACTCGATGCACCTTTCGGTTACAAATTTCATGAAGGATTTTATTTGCTTTTTTGCTGATCATGTTTAAGCATCCGTCTGGATTCACAATGACAGTGTGGTCATGTTAGACGTTTAGCTAACATGTGTAGTGTATAGCATTTGTTTTTGGCAATTTAGTGTTTGTAAAGAAACTTGTATGTTTGAGAGGTTACTCGATCTTGTGTTTTATTTGCTTATGAAAGACTGGTAAAGTAATGTTGGGAACACAAACTCGGTTTTATAGTCTATTGTTAGATTATACGCATATTCCACACAATGAAATCTCCATTGGAAATGACAAGCCAGATGCGGATGTATTAGGAGCAAATGGGTCAATTGATTCTCATTCTTTTTCAATTTTTTTCGTGTTTATACGTGATTTTCTATATAGTTCAGAGCAAAACTTGCATTATGAATTACTGTAAAATTAAGCTCCATTCACAACATAATTTTTTTACTTGTACTCTAGACCTAAAAAACTATAATTCCATGTGATTGTTTACAGTTGCTAGTCATATATTAATACGAAATCGGTTATGTGCTTGTTGGGAATATTTGGTATTATAAGACTTACCGAATTTAAAATTACGTAATTCTTCTTCATTGGGCTGAATTTGGTAGAGATGGGCCCAGGTACAGATAACCTTTACGTCAGATAAGGAACATCACCATGCCACATAATTATGGACCTCAAGGTACATTAAATATGTAAAATCGTAAGTTCATAGTAAAATTTAGAAATCATATAAAATTTTGGGTAATTGTCTGACTGGAAATGTTATCGGAATTGATTAAAATTATAAAAACACGAGAAACTTTCGAGGACATCTGCAAGGGCATGAAAAGATGCACAAATAGGGTCATGAATATGTGGAGGATATTTGTGTACTCTCTTTGAATGAATCAAGAATAGAGCTAATTTTAATTTTTTGAAAATAGTAGCTAATTCAATATTTTGTAGGAATAGTAGAATAGTGAGAAATTTCACAAAAGACAAACAAATAATGGTGACTATTCGCTGATCTAAATACATAAACGTATAATAATAGCTCGGAATAGTGCTAATCTGATTAATGACTATTTTTCACCCATCCAAATGCTAGAAATATTATTTAAAATGCGGCCTTAGTTAATTTACGTCTGTAATATTTATCGTACTTTTATTTTTTCAATCTTGCGCTAAATAATTCACAAGTAAGTACAAAGGTAAAGTACTTTTGAAAAAGAGTAAAGAGGTAATATTAAATAAGAGGGTTGAAATGTCTCATGTCTTTGATGTCTCATTGTATTTCGCATTTTATATTTTTATTTTTTCAAGTTCAAACTGTCGATCTAAATCGCTCAACATGATCTCCATATTAAAATTTATTTGGAGATCAAGTTTTATACTTTTCAAATTTTTTTTGACTGTTTTTAATATAGGTACAAAATTGTTGTTTCTGGACCATCCAAAAATAATAATTTGTATCTATCTAAAAAGTAGTAAACAATTTCTAAAAAAATATAAAATTTATTCTCCAATTACATATGGATATCATGATGAACGGATTGAATAAGCAATTTGAACTTTGATAACTGAGAAATAGAATATGAGGTATGACTTATGAGAGGCCCGAGGCATTTGATTTATCTATATATTTTGATGATTGCATGCTTTAAAACGAAATCTATTAAAAATTGCTAATAACTTCCACAGCATACTATAATCTATAAAATTTATGTTGGAAAATACATAATTTTGATTTTTTTTTATGAATATACATAAAATTTGTTCTATAAAATATACAAATGAAAATTGAGTGAGGCTACGGTAATATGCATAGTGCACATTAATTCGTACATTAGATCAATATCTTTGTTCGCAAAGTACAAATAGTCGATTTAAATTGTTCAATATGATCGTCATAAGTATATTATGTACTTGTTGATCAAATTTTACATAATAGTTTTACTAAATTTTTACATAATTAGAAAATCACTCAATCTAATGTAGTTTAGACCATTCCAAATAGTGATTTCTACTTTCTACCTATTAAAAAATAGCAAAAAATATCTAAAATTTGATTTTAAAGTATATTTTTATAAAAATCAAGTTCAACAGTTTAAATTGACTGTTTGAACTTTAAAAACAAAAATATTAATTTAAAGTACAGATTCATAGTACCACAACCTCACTCATGAAAATTTAAGATATATAAATTATATTTATTAATTATTCCATTTTTTGTATAAATATGATATTATCCAGGTTTAGATAACATGTACATTTTTTTTTTTTTTTATCTATACAGTTATTTAATTTAATAGGTTAGCAAACCCTTTTTATTACTCAGACCAGTGTGAATTCGCATCCTCTGAGATATCTCAAACTTTGCGTGACTTTTTGGAATATCACAATCATTCAAATACATTCTACACGAATCTCAAAGCTCAAATAATACCGGCCCCCTACGATTCCCCGAATAGGCACCGGACACGTCGGTCACGCAAAAATTGAGATATCTCAGAGGACACGCACCCGACCAGTGTTCGTTCAATTAATATAAACGAGTAAAAAGGGTAAACAAATAAGAAAGATGTTTCATACTTCGCTCAGATATAATAAATTTCTAATTCTAATAACGTCCATTAACCGTACGGTACAAGGAGAGGTATAAACCCTAATACCAGGGTTTGCTCTCAAGGTCGAAGGCGAATCTTCGATCGGTGCAATGGAGAAAGGCGGAAAGGGGTATGCTGGCAAGGGAAAAACCCCTTTTAAAGTGGTAGCTTCGAAGCGTGGTTTGTGCTTCTTTTTCTTTGATTGCCTTTTCATTTTCTCCTGGCATGTAGAAACCGACTTCGTGCAATGTCGATGCGGTCATTTGTGGGGTTTGATCTTTGTTTTGGGAGATTGACTTATTTTTCTTTTATCTTTTTTTTTATTTGTGAGTTGGTGTAAGTACTGTGCGCTCTAGTATTCATCGGTTTGTAAATTGATAAGTACAGTTAATAGTTGTTTTGCTCCAATATGAATTTCATTCAATTGCATTTTTTGTTTCAAAGGCAGATAAGTCAATTTAGGGATATAGTTCACTGAGTCTATTTTTCTTTTCCTGGAAGCTGGTAAAGTCTGTGAAAAGTTCTATTAGTGTTCCGCATGCAAAATTAGAAATAGAATAAGTCCTTTTCTTCCTCCAATTTCAGCCGGGACATGCAATTTGTTATAATACACTGTTCAGAGGGCTAGATAAGCTTGGTCAATATAGGGGTTATTATCATTCTTATTTACTGGAGCATTAGACTATATCACTATACCAGGTTATGTTTCACTATGTTTTCTTATTTGCAATGTGTGAGTCCTTTACTATTATGTATAAAAGATAAAATTCTTTTTTTCATGCTTACACAGGATCTTCAAGTGGGAGAGTGAAAGAGCCTGCGAATGCATCACCTGTCGAGATAGACTCAGATTCTGACTCCGAAGGTACATTTATCTTGCATGTATTTGTCTGATTCCTGTTTAATACTACAAGAAAAAAGATTCCTCTTATACTAGCTCATATAGGGTTCTCTGTAAAGACCTTGATATTGCTAGTTATAATTGCAATACTGTTTGGATGATTAGGGAACTGCCCTCTTTTTCTCTCTGTTCTCTCCTTTTGTCTCTGTTCTTATCCTCTGAATGAGGTGAAGTGAAACTGAGTTGATTGCAACATGGTTGTACAATTGAGGGTTAATTACATAAAGTTACTTTAAAATGGAGACACTGAGTCGATCGCATGTATTTCTCTCTGTTCTTTTTCTCTGAATGAGGTGAAACTGAGTTGATTGCAACATGTTTGTACAATTGAGGGTTATTTACATAAAGTTACTTTAAAATTGAGGCTTGGTTGCACAATTTAAGCTCTATTAGGAACGGAGGAGGTATTGAGCCTGATTTGGGTCTAATTGAGGTTGGAAAAACAATATTTTACTGTATCTGATGTTGTTGCCTGTCGAACTTGCAATGCTTGTTCTAGAATACAGTATTTATGATGTACTATTAAGAAAGCAATCGTGTTTTCTTTCATTTGATAGGTTTTATTGAAGAGATTGATTATTCTAAATCAAATGGAAAATTGTCTTCGAAAGGTATTAGTTTTATCTAATTTGAATTTGTCTTATTCGTATGCCAAACTAATGTGTCTGGTAAACTAAAGTATGGTCCAGTCATTGCCAGTGCTATTTGTAACTTGTAACAAGGCCAAAATTATGCCAAATTAACCTCACTTAAGTGTAAAACAAGCTTGAATGATGCCTTTTGGTCTCCATTAATTCCAATTTTGCGATCATACAATTATACCTTAATTTAGCGCTGTTTCTCTTACTGTGCTACTAAACATAATATAAACTGTACAAGGCACATCAGGAAAAGATGGTAAGGGGTTTAGTTCTGGAAAGGCTGGTGGAAAAGGGGGTGTCTATTCATCTTCTAAAAAACCTCTGAAAAGAGATACTGATGTAAAGCTCCAACTTGGTAAGTTATGATATTTCGTTGTTAGTTTTAAATCTAGTTCTTTATTAAAATATCATTATCATTATTTATATTGATTCTAGTGGATGTAACAAATACTGTACATTGTTAATATTAGCTCATCTTTGTTTAAAAAATATATGATTTTTTTCTTACAGAGACTCCTAGTGGAGCCAGGGTGGTTATGGATTGTGAGGCGGCTGATATACTTCAACAAATACAAGAGCAGATGGTTATCTTGTCAGAGGACCCCACAATAAAATTCCCTCTGTATGTATCCCTTTTCTTGACCCATTATTTTACCATATATGAAAATAAAACTGAACTGTCCAAATTAACCTTTGAGTTGAACATAAACAATGAAATTGCCATTAGTTGTTGTCATGCTAACTCTACCAAGCTTTTACTTAAAGAATTGATATGACTTGTTTGCTTTCTTTTTGTTTGAAAATAAGGCCTGAAAATTGCCATATTTTGGAACCCACCTTTTAAAATAGCTTTGTCAACCTTTTGCCCCTACTACCTTTGTATCTGTATTTTTTAGAAGCAAAGTGTTGTTCTACTCTTTTATGATGTTGTTGCAAACGCCCAAGTTCTCCCATACAATAACATTACACAAAGCCCTACCTTTTAAACTACGGTCCTATGTAAAATACTTCAAATTAAAACAGTGGCTGACAACATTATCTTCAATTTTTAACAGGTCATTTGACAAGGCATACCAATACACTAAAGAGGGGAAACAGTATAGTGACACAAAATCTGTCAAAGATGTGCTGCAGTATCCTTGTCCTTGTCATGATTCACTATTTTTTATTTTATTGGAAAAGTGGAAAATTTACATATATTCTGTGTAAAGTATTGAAAATTCCATTTATCCTCGCCTCTTTTTTAAAAGAATTCTCATCATCTCTTCTACAAGTTGAGATGAAGTCTCAAGAGGTCATTTAGATATTTTGAATATAATGAGGGGTACTAGCTAGTTACTCTCATTCTGCAAGGTATATGGGAGATTTGAACCTGCAATGACGCAGAATTGAACCTCCTCCTAGTTTTACACATTGGGATCATTCTGCCTCCTACTTCCTATTTTGTCACCCTCGTTTTACACCTCTTTATCATTTTATATGTCAATAATAAGCCATTACTACAAAATTAATACCTCGTTGTGTAATCCTTTAACTTGAAGCTTAGGTCTCTTAAGAACTGTGGGGTCAATGATGGCGAGGTGAGTTCTGCATTCTAATATCCTTCTTTCCTATTTTAGTGTATGTATTGATTAGTTAACTTCTTTTTTTATTTTGGGATGAATGCAGATATGCATGATTGCAAATAGTGGGCCTGAGACTGTGGAGGAGGTTTACGCTCTTATACCCTCACTTAAGGTACTCTCACTTAAGCTCTAAGATAGTTGGTATAATGTATATTCTGTTACCTAAGTGGATCGATATTTTACTGAAATCAAAGGTGGAATTTTCTGGATAAAACATGAGGAAACAGATGTCCTACTATTGATCGTATATAAAAAAGATATCTACTGCTTTGTTGCTTGAATAGGAAAACAGGTACGAAAATGAAGAGCCTATCAAGGAGGCTCTTTCTAAACTCTCTAAGGTCAAGCTTCCCAAGTAAAGCATCTCCACTTCCGGTAAGTTCACCTTTCGGTTCTTTGGTAAAGTTTATTATTGTTATTGTTTTTGTTTGGACTTTGGAAAGGATTTCATGTATGAAGCCCACAAAATGTTGATACATCTTATGCATCCTAGGCGTTTATATGAATTTTTTATTTATTTTTTTACTTTCAAAGCAGTATGGTATTTGACATTTTGCAGGGTGCTTGAAATCACGCCTTGAAATGTTTCTAATAGGCCTATTCCGTAGTTTTTTTTACCTCTGCTTCTTGTAAATGTCAAAATCACTTGTGATTGCCAATGGTACTACAATTTTATATAAGGAGAATTGTCCTGAGTGCAACATCTATTAAATGGGTGATATTTGTTATGTATAGGCTCACACACACGCACACAGAGTAAGGACCAAAATAATATTTTAATTGCTGGTTCAAGTGCCCATTTATTTTTGATAGAATTTAATTGCCTATTTATAAACTCAACTCTTTATTAACTTGCAGCATCTGTGGAAGGAAATATTAGAGTTTGTCAATGGAAAGTAGGTTCTGTCTTTGGTGAAGCAGATAAAAATTAGGGTACATGAAAATGATTTCTTTTTTTGTTGTTTATGTTATATATGTGTCTATATCTTTCTTGATTTTTCTCTTTAATTGAATCTGTCTGTAGTACTTAGTAGCTTAGTAGTGCTGGTTGCTTGTGAAACAATACAAGGCTTGCTGTTCCGACGAAGCCATATCTCATTATCTTCCAAAAAATTAGAAGAGATTTTTTGTGCTTATTTAGTTCGACCCTTAATTCCTAGAATTAGGCCGAAACTAAACTGGAATCTGAGACAAAGTCCTGATCTGACCTGACTTTATCTTTTTAGGACCAGTAACCAAATATGAGACCTGAATATTCGGTAATGTACATGTTTTTGTTCTAAACTTAAACATGATATCATAATTTAATAGAGGAATTATGCATCATTATGTTTCATTTAGGTGACAAATAGTTTCAATCAGTACATGACTTAATTTGCCAATTTCAAAAACTTAAAATAGACAAAGAAAACCAGCTAATAGTGTTTGGTTAATGCAAAATATACGTAAATCTCAAGGCTTGAATCTTAAAAAGTTTTATCTCTTGGTTAGATGTTTATAATATTAAGGTAACTACCCTTAATAGGCTTAATTTCTTAAATACCCATCAATACACTGTCAATTTCGTATTTCTCCCTTTAACTCCTGTATATATCAAATTCAGCACTCAACTCTCCCATCTCTTTGTTATTTACCCATATAATTAAAACAAATGATTAATTAAAAATAGAAATTCTCCTTCTATGATTTTTAATTAGTTTAAAAATAATTGACCATAATATCCTTAATTAAAAGACGAGAACGATTGCAATCCGGTCATCCTAAGATAGTTGTTTCATTCTCTTGCTCTTCATTCCTCCTTATTTCTTTGGTTTTGGATTTTTGGAAACAGCTGCTTATATATCTAGTTTGGACAAAGATGAGGTAAGTTTTATCTCATTTATTCGTTCATTTTTGAGTGGGAAGAAGCCGGTCGGCCTACAATTAACAAGCAAAAAGACGAGTGCTGGGTGGTTTATAAAAATTGCTTAAGCAATTTGGGGATTTGGTCACAGCAAAGAGAAAAGAAAGGAGGAAAGGACATAATTCTTAGGGGTATTTTCGTCCATTCTTTTTGAAATAAAATTAATTATGATTTTTGTAATAGTTTTCACTAGTGTTAATTGTTTTCTTACATTCAAAGAGAAATAAAAAATAAGTTGAAGAGTTGAAGGATATATACAATATATTGAACTCTAAAGGGGTAAATATGAAAATTAAAACAAGTTAAAGGGCATAAGAAAAATTAACCCATTTTAATAATTTAACTAAACTTCCCATCCTGTCAGACCTACTATCACAATGGACAAAGGTCAGAAAAAGAAAAAAAAAAAAAACTACTGCAGAACAAGATGCACAGCTAAGCTTAGGAGTTAGGACTATATAAATCCCCACATTGCAAGAAATGACAAATTGCAACTTCAGCTCTTTAAAATAATACATGATTTGGGTACGCCGAAATTTTTATTAATAAAAATCTAAATAAAAAATATTGGTTTTAGGGAGGTTTCGCGTACAATTTGAAATTGAAAAGTGGGAAAAATTTGATTGTGTATAACGTCATCTGAATGTGATTGTCTACAACGGCCTAATTAGCAAAATATGATTAGTGCTAATTAACGCGTTAAAAAAAGTCTGGCCGTTATGGACGATAATGACCAGCCACAGTAGTTTTTTCCAACCATACAATCATAGAATTGAACTTAAAAAAAAAAACACTGTAGCTGGCTGTTATCGTCCATAACGGCCAGACTTTTTTTTTTTTTTTTCTTCTGGCGTTAATTAGCGCTAATAATATTTCGCTAATTAGGCCGTTGTAGACAATCACGTTCAGAGGATGTTATAAATGATCATTATTTTTTCCACTTTTCAAATTCCATGCAAAATCTTCCCAAAACCGATATTTTTTTTATTGATTTTATTAATAAAAATTTCAGTTTGCATACGACCATTTTTTAATTGGAGTTGACTTTGCACATGATTTTACAGGAACTCATATCCTCTGCATTAACTCAAATGGAAATCATTCGAGTTAAATGCAAATGGACCTTCCGATACGCTTTAAGATTCGCTTTAAAATTCGTGCGACTAAATCTGCACTAATATTAAAAGACTCTGACTCATGTATTAAAATTAGATAGTTGAATTAGTTTGGTTTAAAATCAGACGGTCCGGATGCATTAACTCAAATATTAAAAGACTCGACTCATGTATTAAATTCAGATAGTTGAATTAGTTTGGTTTAAAATCAGACGGTCCGGATGCATTAACTCAAAAATTTTCTTATGAATTAATGCAGATGATACGTGTTCGTTTTACAGAACTTGCCCTTTTTGAGTTAATGCAGAGAGTACGCGTTCGTTTTACATAACTTGCATCTGTAAACGAGTTCCTCTTTCACGATTCAATTAAAAAAAAGTAGGCGTCCACCGGCTTTAGATGAAATCGCATCCTCTGCGGAGTTTTTAGCTGTGCGGTTCTTTTAATCTGATCTGTTCGTTTTTGATCGGACGAACAAAATAAGATTTTGACACAAATTTTAAAGCAAAATTAATACTGCCCCTCCATCATCCGAGTATTCACCGGCTGAGATGAAATCTGGACCGTCCGATCAGCTCCACACAGCTCCGTAGGGTGAAACTCCGCAGAGGATACTGGTCCGGCTTAAGATATGTGATTCTCCGTGCCCAAAATTTTATAAGTTAGGTAACTACAAGTATTTCAACCGGTTCCCGCGATCACACCTTTCCCTATTCCCTTCACAGGGAATTCGAATCAAACAATTTCTCTCACAACTTTTCTTCATCGAACGCCTCGTGCACACTAATCAATCAATTCACAGGCATAGACAAACCCAATAAATGACTTCCCTTGCTCCTCGGCCAATAGCATCTCCTCTTCACCTCCGCCTCGCCGTCGTTGGAGCCGGCCCGGCAGGTCTTGTGGCGGCGCGCGAGCTCCACCGTGAAGGCCACCGTGTGGTTGTCTTTGAGCGGGGAAATTCTGTTGGGGGCACCTGGGTCTATACCCCTGCTGTGGAATCCGACCCGCTCGGGCTCGACCCGGCCAGAAACATCGTCCATTCAAGCCTCTACCACTCTCTGCGCACAAACCTTCCGCGAGAATGCATGAGTTTTCTCGATTACCCATTCGTGCCACGAGACGGCGGGGATGCGCGCCGGTTCCCAGGCCACGAAGAGGTGCTGAGATACCTGGAGGATTTCGCAGAGGAGTTCGGGCTGCTTGAATTAATACGATTCAATACGGAGGTGGAGAGAGTGGAGAGGGAGGTCGATGGTAAGAGGTGGATTGTGGAATCGGGAGAGATGGGCAATGATGGTAAGAAAACGAGGGAAGTGTATGATGGTGTGGTGGTTTGCATTGGGCATTATACTGAACCTCGCATTGCGGATATTTCTGGTATTATTCCCTTTCTCTCTCTGTTTTTTTTCCTGTTTCTTATAAACCTCTTGTTGCAAAGATTTGATTTTTAAGTTTGTATTTGAGGCGTAGTATGCTTTCTCTAAATCATCAATTGGCAAGTACCCTGCGATACATTAAGAGTGAAATTGGGTGTGTATCTGTAAATGCTTAACTAGATGGAATAGAGTTATGTCAAAATGTAAAGAAGAAAAAGAAGAAAAAGGAAAATATTTTTTATTTTTTTTTATTGGCAGCTCATAGTTAATATATGTCATATCTGGCATTATGTTTGCAAATTATACTCCAAAAACTGAAAAGGTGCAGTGGAAGTATTTACTCCATTCAAAATGATAAATTTACTTGTAATTCCTATGAGCCTTTTCTTCCTCCTCTTTCTTGATGTGCAAATTTAATTGAAATAAAGTAAAGCCATTCCGGTGTCAGGATCAAAATCATATAAAGCAATCTTGAGGTGTTTTAGTTGCATTAACATAAAGGCGGGGGAGTGGCTTTGTCATTTTTGTGATTGTTTTATTTATCCTTGATTTTAGAATTGGGGTTCTTATGAAATTACAAATGTTGGGCTAATATGGTTGAGGATCTTTTCAACGTGTAAAATAAAAAAAAAGAATTGATGGCTGGATATACTGAAATATGGATTTATTCAGGCATTAATGCATGGCCAGGGAAGCAAATGCATAGCCACAATTACCGTGTGCCAGAGCCATTTATTGACCAGGCATGCCTAGAAATTCAATCTCATGTCAATTATACATCTTGGTACTGTTGGTATGTACTGGTGCCATTGATTTTTGTCTCTGTAACTCATTGTGGTACAGGTCGTAATAATCATTGGGAGTTCTGCTAGTGCAGTAGATATATCAAGAGATTTGGCACGATTTGCTAAGGAGGTCCACATTGCTAGTCGTTCTACAACTGGTACTGTACCTTCAAAGGTCCCAAGCTATGAAAACATGTGGTTTCATTCTAGGGTAAAGAGCTTTCTATCCTGATTAACCCTTCGTGAATCCATTATGTTTTGCCTATACTTGAGTAACCAGAAAATATCAAATTTTCTGCTAAGCACTATGGTACCCTAAATACCCGTTCTGCCTTTTTCTGTGCGGATTTGGAAAAAGGAGAATATTTGGGGTAAGGAAAAAGTGAACGCGGGGCTGGGGTGGCAGGGATACTTTAAATTAAGGTTTTGAAAAGGTGCCTGACAAACTTCTTCTCAATAAACCAATTTATAGAAAAAGTAATCCCTATTTGCAATACAAATTTTGTGAGATTAACTCCAGATTGAGAGAGTAGAAGCAGATGGTTCTGTTATGTTTCATGACGGAAGTTTGGTGTATGCTGATGTCATCATCCACTGTACTGGGTAAGCATCCATACTCATACTGTTATAATTTAACCTTAAGATTTTTTTACAATGAACCACCATAGCCTGAAAGCTTAAACATCCCTTGGAACATAATTTAAGGCTTTATTTTAGACAGAGTTGTGTGTAATTTGAGTTTGATTGATGAATTATAACATTTAATGTTTTTATTTATGTATCCGAGCTCTCATTGTTTCACATTTGTAATTTACCAGTTTGCAGAGGGATGGGGGCGAGTCAATTACAAATATCACAATATGCAGTGGTTAAATGAAATTTTGGGAGTCAATTAGAAATATCATTGTTTCATATTTCAGAAGAAGAAAATTTTTATCCTACGATATCCGTGTCTTTGTTTTTTCTCTTAGAGACAATAATTTTTTTTTTCCTGCTATGCTTATCTGATGGACATCTTTGTCCTTTGTTTTAATACGACTGAACTAGTTACAAGTACCATTTTCCTTTCCTGGAGACAAATGGAGTTCTGACTGTGGGTGATAAATGTGTTGACCCACTGTACAAGCATGTTTTTCCGCTGCAACTTGCTCCTTCTCTTTCATTCATAGGTCTACCTTGGAAGGTTAGTGCAGGCATACATCTTCTATTTACCTGATTAGAAAAATGTGCACGTATAGGTTAGTGGAGGCATACATCTTCTCTTTACGTGATTAAAAAAATGTATGTACGTGCATCATGACATCCCCCTTTCGATATTTGGGCATTGAAGTTCATTATTGCTGTTGTTCTATATTTTATTTAAATTGTTATAAGAGAATTGCTGGGAATTTCTAAAAATTGATTACACAAGAAGGCCTTCTTTTTAATTACTTTCTTTTGGATAAAGTTAAACATGTTTTATTGGAAATTCCTTATTTGGATCTTTTGTTGATGTGAAAGCATAACATGAGAGATTAGAATAGCAGGTAAATCTTAGTCCAAAATTTAGACACTGTTGTTGTGGAAACTTGACTTATTTCTCTCTTTCACTGAAGCTAACAACAAATTCATAATGAGACAAACAACTGACTTTAAGCATCAAATTCAACATATGTATCTGAAGTGACCAAATTGACAATTCTTTATCAATAGTTAATTAAGTCTAGTTGACTTTTGTACGAAATTGTTCTAATTCATTTATAGGCGATTCAATTTCCAATGCTTGAACTTCAAAGCAAATGGGTGGCAGGTACTTTATCGGGTCGAATAGAACTACCACCTGAAGAAGAGATGATTGAAGATGTGAAAGCTAATTACAGAAAGGTGGAGATGAAAGGATGGCCCAAGAGATATACCCACAACTTAGATTTTCAGGTACCTCTCCATGTACAAAAATAGAACCTCATCAAATTCGGCATTTGATATAATAGGAATATATTTGATGTTATTTACCAATTAATACAACGGCGTGATAGGAAATGTAAAAAAAAATAATCAGTTTTAACTTAATCAGACAAGAAGTTTCTTTTTCAATCAACCGTGGCAGTCACAAACAGCCTATTGTTTCCTATCTTAAATATGGAATGCTATTAAGTAATAGGCTCTAATTTGTCATATATCCTGAACCAAGCACATATTCAAACATGGTAACTGGTCGAAGAAAAGCCATAGTTGTGTTTAAAAATACACTAGTTGTTTACTATAAAGTATAAATATTAATGTTTACAAAGATCGTTTGAGGTTGTTCAGTAGAAATAATGCAAACATCATGCATATTTTCTGTTTAATTATCCTTTTATCAATATTCTAATAGCAACAATAAAAGTTAAACATATATTAGTAGCTTTAATGCTTCTTTGTTTTACTATGATAGTTTGAGTATGTTGATTGGTTGGCCGAGCAGTGCAGCCTACCTCCAGTGGAAGATTGGAGAAAAGCGGTGCTTGTAGCAACAATTAAGGACATTGATGTCAAGCCTGAAACATACCGTGACGAATGGGATGATGACCACTTGGTTGAGCAAGCCTACAAGTCTTTTGAGAAGTTAGTATAACTGTCTTGGTTTCTCTTTAGTTTTTCTCAGTAAATAAATTACATGCAAACATGGGTGTAGCCAGGATTTCCACCATCAGAGGTAGGGAAAATAATCTACAATAAATATTTTATCTTTTAAATGAAACAAAAAATCAACTTGTAATTAAGATTTAATCGTGAATTCCTAAATTGATTGCAAAAAAAAACAAAAAAACAAAAAATCTGCAGTTTAAAGGGAAACGCACGGTGTGTTCGACTCCTAGCACCGGAATTCGAAGAAAAGGGCAGTGGTTCTCCGGCCTTCTTGGTCTAACAATGTTTTTCAAAATTCAGTTGTCCATCTCTGGCCCTTGTTAGCCTTGTAGTGCTGGTTGCTTGTGAAACAATACAAGGCTTGCTGTTCTGACGAAGCCATATTTCGTATCTTACCAAATATTATGAGAGATTTTTTTGTGCCTATTTAGTTCAACCCTTGATTTCCAGAATTAGGCCGAAACTAAATCACAATCTGAGATAATGTCCTGATCTGACTTGACTTTATCTTGGAGGACCTGTCACCAAATATGAGATCTGAATATTTGGTAGTGTGCATGTTTTTGTTCTAAACTAAAATCATGATATCATAATTTAATAGAGTAATTATGCATCATTATGTTTCATTTAAGCGACAAATAGTGTCAATCAGTACATGACTTAATTTGCCAATTACAAAAACTTAAAATAGACAGAAAGCAAACAAGCTAGCGATGTTTGGTTAATGCAAAATATACGTAGACCTCAAGGCTTGAATCTTCAAAAGTTTTAGCTCTTGTTTAGATGTTTATAATATTAAGGTAACTAATTTTGAATAATTTAACTAAACTTCCCATCCTGTCAGACCTACTATCACAAAGGACAGGCCACTGCAGAATAAGACCGAAATTTTTATTAATAAATAATTAATTAATTATCGTGATTGGGGGAAGCTTTTCGTTTGATTTTCAAAAATGGGAAAACAGCTGTTTTTAACAACAGCCTGAGGACGTTATTCCAAACAACGGCCAAATTAGTGATTAGTCTTTACAAGGTAATAGTTTATTAAGTGCGGCTGTTATTTTTGGCAATGGCCAGATTAGAAAAAAAAGCACAGCCAAAGACAGTCTGCGATCCAAGCTAATGGCCGGCCCAGTCCGCGATCTAAGCCAACGGCCAGGCCCGAAAAAAAATTATGGCCGTGATCTAAACCAACGGCCAGGGCCGTGAAATATTTAATACAATTTTTCTTTTAATTATTTTATTTAATTAGAAAATATTATAATTTATTTATATTTTGTATTAAAATATTAGAAATATTTTTTATATTTCTTTGAAATTAGATAAAATACCATATAATTTGATTTATTAGAAATACTGAAACAAATAACTCGGATCAATATTTTTCAGATCGGATTTTTCGCTGTTGTAAGAAAAGTTAAAATATTTCTGTGTTATTAGAAAAAAAATGCTTTGAATCTGAATTATTGATCCCAGTTCAAAAATCACTTCTAGGTACATACAAAAAATATTATGGTCTTTCTATTTTTGAAAAAATAAAAATTTTAGAAAATTTTGTCAGATTTCAATCATGACACATCAATTTTTTTTTCAAAATAGATATAATATCTTAATATTTAAATGTACTAGAAGAATCATAATATTTTTTATATTTACCTGGAAGTGACTTTTGAACTGGGATCAATAATTCAGATTCAAAGCATTTTTATTTTTTTCAATAACACAGAAATATTTTAATTTTTCTTACAACCGCGAAAAATCCGATCTGAAAAATATTGATCCGAGTTATTTGTTTCAGTCTTTCTAATAAATCAAATTATATGGTATTTTATCTAATTTCAAAGAAATATAAAAATATTTCTAATATTTTAATACAAAATATAAATAAATTATGATATTTTCTAATTAAATAAAATAATTAAATGAAAAATTGTATTAAATACTTCACGGCCCTAGCCGTTGGTTTAGATCACGACCATAATTTTTTTTTCGGGATTGGCCGTTGGCTTAGATCGAGGACTGGGCTGGCCGTTAGCTTGGATCGTGGACTGTCTTTGGCTGTGCTTTTTTTTTTTTTACTCTGGCCGTTGTCAAAAATAACGGCCGTACTTAATAAACTCTTATCGCGTAAAGACTAATCGCTAATTTGGCCGTTGTTTGAAATAACGTTCTCTGGCTGTTGTTAAAAACAACGGTTTTTCCACTTTTGAAAATCAAACGAAAAGCTTCCCCATTCACGTTTCCAATTAATAAAAATTTCGGCAGAATAAGATGCACAGCTAAGCTTAGGACTATATAAATCCTCACACTAGAAGAAAAACTTCAGCTCTTTAAAATAATACATGATTTGCATACGAGCATTTTTTACGGTCGTTGACTTTGCACATGGTTTTACACAACTTGCATCTGTAAACGAGTTCTTCACGGTTCAATTAAAAAAAAAAGGAGGCGTCACCGGCTCAAGATATGTGATTCTCTGTGCCCAAAAGTTTTTAGTTAGATAACTATATATAATTCGGGGACATAAATACGCCATATAAAATCTGGGGTATTTCAACCGGTTCCCGCGATCACACCTCTCCCTATTCCCTTCACAAGGAATTCGAAACAAACAATTTCTCTCCCAACTTTTCTTCATCGAACGCCTCGTGCACACTAATCAATCAATTCACAGGCATAGACAAGACCAATAAATGACTTCCCTTGGTCCTTGGCCAATACCATCTCCTCTTCACCTCCATGTCGCTGTCATCGGTGCCGGCGCGGCAGGTCTCGTGGCAGCTCGCGAACTCCGACGTGAAGGCCACAGTGTGGTTGTCTTTGAGCGGGGCACTTCTGTTGGGGGCACCTGGGTCTATACCCCTGCTGTGGAATCTGACCCGCTCGGGCTCGACCCAGCCAGAAACATCGTCCATTCAAGCCTCTACCACTCTCTGCGCACAAACCTTCCGCGAGAATCCATGGGTTTTCTCGATTACCCATTCGTGCCACGAGACGGCGGGGATGTGCGCCGGTTCCCTGGCCATGAAGAGGTGCTGAGATACCTGGAGAATTTCGCAGAGGAGTTTGGGCTGCTTGAATTAATACGATTCAGTACGGAGGTGGAGAGAGTGGAGAGGGAGGTCGATGGTAAGAGGTGGATTGTGAAATCGGGAGAGATCGGGAATGATGGTAAGAAAACGAGGGAAGTGTATGATGGTGTGGTGGTTTGCAATGGGCATTATACTGAACCTCACATTGCGGAGATTTCTGGTATTATTCCCTTTCTCTCTCTGCTTTTTTTTTTCCTGTGTCTTATTAACCTCTTGTTGCAAAGATTTGATTTTTAAGTTTGTATTTGAGGCGTAGTATGCTTTCTCTAAATCATCCATTGGCAAGTACCCTGCGATACATTAAGAGTGAAATTGGATGTGTATCTGTAAATGCTTAACTAGATGGAATAGAGTTATGTCAAAATGTAAAGAAGAAAAAGAAGAAAAAGAAGAAAAAGAAGAAAAAGAAGAAAAAGAAGAAAAAGAAGAAAAAGGAAAATATTTTTTATTGGCAGCTCATAGTTAATATATGTCATATCTGGCATTATGTTTGCAAATTATACTCCCAAAACTGAAAAGGTGCAGTGGAAGTATTTACTCCATTCAAAATGATAAATTTACTTGTAATTCCTATGAGCCTTTTCTTCCTCCTCTTTCTTGATGTGCAAATTTAATTGAAATAAAGTAAAGCCATTCTGGTGTCAGGATCAAAATCATATAAAGCAATCTTGAGGTGTTTTAGTTGCATTAACATAAAGGCGGCGGAGTGGCTTTGTCATTTTTGTGATTGTTTTATTTATCCTTGATTTTAGAATTGGGGTTCTTATGAAATTGCAAATGTTGGGCTAATATGGTTGAGGATCTTTTCAACGTGTAAAATTAAAAAAAAAAAATTGATGGCTGGATATACTGAAATATGGATTTATTCAGGCATTAAGGCATGGCCAGGGAAGCAAATGCATAGCCATAATTACCGTGTTCCAGAGCCATTTATTGACCAGGCATGTCTAGAAATTCAATCTCATGTCAATTATACATCTTGGTACCGGTTGGTATGTACTGGTGCCATTGATTTTTGTCTCTGTAACTCATCGTGGTACAGGTCATAATAATCATTGGAAGTTCTGCTAGTGCAGCAGATATATCGAAAGATTTGGTGCGATTTGCTAAGGAGGTCCACATTGCTAGTCATTCTATAACTGGTACTGTATCTTCAAAGATCCCAAGCTATGAAAACATGTGGTTTCATTCCAGGGTAAAGAGCTTTCTATCCTGATTAACCCTTCATGAATCCATTATGTTTTGCCTATACTTGAGTAACCAGAAAATATCACATTTTCTGCTAAGCAAGATGGTACCAAATACCCCTTCTTCCTCTTTCTCCATGTGCGGATTTGGAAAAGGAGAATATTTGGGGTATGGAAAAAGGGATTTAGGGAAGAACACGGGGCTGGGGTCGCAGGGATGCCTTATATTAAGGTTTTGAAAAGGTGCCTGACAAACTTCTTCTCAATAAACCAATCTATAGAAAAATTAATCCCTATTTGCAATACAAATTTTGTGAGATTATAACTCCAGATTGAGAGAGCAGAAGCAGATGGTTCTGTTATGTTTCACGACGGAAGTTTGATTTATGCTGATGTCATCATCCACTGTACTGGGTAAGCATCCATTCTCATACTGTTATAATCTAACTTTAAGATTCTTTTACAATGAACCACCACAGCCTTAAAGTACCTAACAAATAACCTTTGGGAACATAATTTAAGGCTTTATTTTAGACAGTTGTTTGTAATTTGAGTTTGATTGATGAATTATAACATTTAATGATTTTGGTTATGTATCCGATCTCTCATTGTGATTTCTATCATTGTTTCAAATTTGTAATTTACTAGTTTGCAGAGGGATGGGGGCGAGTCAATTAGAAATATAACAATATGCAGTGGTTAAATGAAATAACTTATAACATTTTGGGAGTCAATTAGAAATATCATTGTTTCATATTTCAGAAGAAGAAATTTTTTATCCTACGATATCCGTGTCTTTGTTTTTTCTCTTAGATATAATAATTTTTTTTTCCTGCTATGCTTATCTGATGGACATCTTTGTCCTTTGTTTTAATATGACTGAACTAGTTACAAGTACCATTTTCCTTTCCTGGAGACAAATGGAGTTCTGACTGTGGATGATAAATGTGTTGGCCCACTGTACAAGCATGTTTTTCCGCCGCAACTTGCTCCTTCTCTTTCATTCATAGGTATACCTTGGAAGGTTAGTGGAGGCATACATCTTCTTTTTACGTGATTAAAAAAATGTATGTACGCGCATCATGACATCCCCCTTCCGATATTTGGGCATTGAAGTTCATTATTGCTGTTGTTCTATATTTTCTTTAAATTGTTATAAGATAATTGCTTGGAATTTCTAAAAATTGATTACACAAGAAGGCCTTCTTTTGGATAAAAGTTAAATATGTTTTATTGGAAAATGGAAATTCCTTATTTGGATCTTTTGTTGATGTGAAAGCATAATATGAGAGATTTGAATACCAAGTAAATCTTAGTCCAAAATTTAGACACTGTTGTTGTGGAAACTTGACTTATTTATCTCTTTCACTGAAGCTAACAACAAATCCATAATTGAGACAAACCACTAACTTTAAGCATCAAATTCAACATATGTATCTGAAGTGACCAAATTGACAATTCTTTATCAATAGTTAATTAAGTCTAGTTGACTTTTGTACGAAATTGACACTAATTCATTTATAGGTGATTCCTTTTCCAATGCATGAACTTCAAAGCAAATGGGTGGCAGGTACTTTATCGGGTCGAATAGAACTACCACCAGAAGAAGAGATGATTGAAGATGTGAAAGCTGATTACGAAAAGGTGGAGATGAAAGGATGGCCGAAGAGATATACTCACAACTTAGATTTTCAGGTACCTCTCCATGTACAAAAATATAACCTCATAAAATTGGGCATTAGATTTAATAGGAATATATTTGAGGTTATTTACCAATTAATACAACAGAGTGATAGGAAATGTAAAAATATCAGTTTTTAACTTAATCAGACAAGAAGTTTCTTTTACAATCAACCCTGGCAGTCACGAACAGCCTGTCGTTTCCTATCTCAAATATGGAATGCTATTAAGTAATAGGCTCTAATTTGTCATATATCCTGAACCAAGCACATATTCAAACATGGTAACTGGTCCAAGAAAAGCCATAGTTGTGTTTAAAAATACACTTGTTGTTAACAATACTTATTAATGTTTACAAAAGTTGTTTGAGGTTGTTCAGTAGAAATAATGCAAACATCATGTATGTTTTTTGTTTAATTATCCTTTTGTCAATATCCTAATACCAACAATAAAAGTTAAAAAGATATTAGTTGCTTTATTGCTTCTTTGTTTTACTATGATAGTTTGAGTATGTTGATTGGTTGGCCGAGCAGTGCGGCCTATCCCCAGTGGAAGATTGGAGAAAAGCAGTGATTGTAGCACAATATAAGGACATAATGGTCAAGTGTGAAACATACCGTGACGAATGGGATGATGACCACTTGGTTGAGCAAGCATACAAGTCTTTTGAGAAGTTAGTGTAACTATCTTGGGTTTTCTTTAGTTTTTCTCAGTAAATAAATTACATGCAAACGACGGTGTATCCAGGATTTCCACCATCAGGCTGGGAAAAAAAAATCTACAATAAATCTTTTATGTTTTAAATGAAACAAAAAAATCAACTTTTAATTAAGATTTAATTGTAAATTCCTAAATTGATTGCAAAAAAAAAAAATCTGCAGTTTAAAGGGCCCATCTAGGGAAACGCATTGATGCCGCATGTTCGCCTCCTAGCCACCCAAATTCGAAGAAAAGGGCAGTGATTCTCCGGGCTTCTTGGTCTAACAATGTTTTTCAAAATTCAATTGTCTATCTCTGGCCCTTATGAAACAATACAAGGCTTGCTGTTCTGACGAAATTATATTTCGTATCTTACAAAATATTATAAGAGATTTTTTTGTGCCTATTTAGTTCGACCCTTGATTTCCAGAATTAGGCCGAAACTAAACCGCAATCTGAGATACTGTCCTTATCTGACTTGACTTTATCTTGGAGGAACTGTCACCAAATATGAGACCTGAATATTTGGTAGTGTGCATGTTTTTGTTCTAAACTAAAATCATGATATCACAATTTAATAGAGTAATTATGCATCATTATATTTCATTTAAGCGACAAATAGTGTCAATCAGTACATGACTTTTTGCCAATTTCAAAAACTTAAAATAGATAGAAAGCAAACCAGCTAGCGATGTTTGGTTAATGCAAAATATACGTAGATCTCAAGGCTTGGATCTGAAAAGCTTTAGCTCTTGTTTAGATGCTTATAATTGTATAGTAAGGTATCCAATTTTAGAGAAAATTTATAGTGTATCCATCAAAACCTTCAAAATAGCCAATTTCTCTATCAATACATTGAAATTTCTTATTTCTCCATGTGTTGAGTAAATTTGAAAATTTAAACTGAATTCAAATATAAATTTATTCTAAAGTTTAAATGTCTATTTTGCCTCTCTTCTAAAATTAAGTTCTGCTTTCGCCTTCTTCACCTTGACTTTTATAGAGATGCTCTTAGCTAAAAATAGAGATTTGAAAGAGAAAAATAGAGAGAACTTCAAATGTTCGAGACGGTAGCTTCATTTTTCACTCTCGTTGCTCGTCTCCCTATCCTGCCTTCTGTTATAAAAAATAAAGAATTTCCCTTTTTATATGCAGTACTAGAGTCATTTGCAGTATTGATTCTTATATAACCTGAATATTTGGTAGTGTGCATGTTTTTGTTCTAAACTAAATCATGATATCATTATATAATAGGACCTGTCACCAAATATGAGACCTGAATATTTGGTAGTGTATGTTTCTAGCTAAGAGGAGCTCTATAAAAGATGGGATGAAGAAGGAAAATTCCTGCAGAAATTATAAATTCAGCTTAAATTTTCAAATTTAATCAACACATGGGAAAATATAAAATGATTTCAACTTAGAATGGAAAAATAAGATATTTCATTAAAAAAAATTGACTCATTTGAAAGTTTTGATGGATACACTAGAAAGTTCCCCTAATTATAATAAGTTAAACTCTGGAAAGCATGTACCCATCACAAAGGACAAAGGAAAAAAAAGAAACATAGAAAATTCCTGCAGAACAAGATGCACAGCTAAGCTTAGGACTATATAGATCCCCACACTGCAATAAATGACAAAGAACTTCAGCTCATTCAAGTATTCAAATTTGCATATGGACTTATTTCATTGTCATTCTTTCACTGACATCTCTCTGCATCTCTGTTCATAAATATAAATTTTATGCAAATTCAATTCAGAATTGTACATGATTTGCAGTAGCATACTGACAATTATTCATATGGCAGTTAATATTGTGCAGGGTTTTACATAAGCTTTTTTTTTGGCAAAGAGAGTTTTACTGCTGAATTTTTTATAAATAGAAAAAAAAATTATCGATAAGAGAGAATGAATTTAACGAAATTCGATATTTAAGAAAACTTTATAGTTTATGATGCCCATCAGATGGTTTGCACATGGACATTACCAACAATAACATTCAAATATTACCTCTTAATTTAGCATAGCGCTCTAGTCTCCAGACTTAGAATAAGCACCGAATAATATCTGATCTGGACGTTACCAACAGTAACGTCCTGTTTTTTTTTCACT
The DNA here is from genome assembly GCA_964058825.1 of Carex arenaria. NCBI lineage: Eukaryota > Viridiplantae > Streptophyta > Magnoliopsida > Poales > Cyperaceae > Carex > Carex arenaria. The sequence continues at coordinate 315,212 of CAXKVW010000263.1, forward strand.
AATTAGTGATTAATTGATTTTAATTATCTGAACGTTACGGATGTTATAACTATCAAATTTTCTTAAATTTTGAATTTTACCAAAATTATCCACTATTGTCTCGATATTTATTTATTTATTTTCCTATTAATAAAAAAATCGGAGTTCTACAGAAACTTGCATCTGTAAACGACTTCACCTTTCAATAAAGGTGATTTTCTGTGCCCAAAATTTTCTAGTTAGATAACCGCATTGAGTCCTAGCCTTCGAGGGACATAAATACGCCATATAAAATCCTATTTCAAACAGTTCCCGCGAGCTGAAATCACAGCTTTTACAACTATAAACAATTCAAATTTCGAACCAAACAAATTCTGTCACTTCTCTTCATCGAACACCTCGTGCATAGACCAGCCCGACAAATGACCTCTCCTCTTCACCTCCACGTCGCTGTCGTCGGCGCCGGCACGGCAGGTCTCGTGGCAGCGCGCGAACTCCGACGTGAAGGTCACAGTGTGGTTGTCTTCGAGCGGGGCACTTCTGTTGGGGGTATCTGGGTCTATACCCCTGCGGTGGAATCCGACCAGCTCGGGCTCGATCCGGCCAGAAACATCGTCCATTCAAGCCTCTACCACTCTCTGCGCACAAACTTTCCGCGAGAATCCATGGGTTTTCTCGATTACCCATTCGTGCCACGAGGCGACGGGGATGCGCGCCGGTTCCCGGGCCATGAAGAGGTGCTGAGATACCTTGAGAATTTTGCAAAGGAGTTCGGGCTTCTTGAGTTAATACGGTTCGGTACGGAGGTGGAGAGAGTAGAGAGGGAGGTTGATGGTAAAAGGTGGATTGTGAAATCGGGAGAGATGGGGAATGATGGTAAGAAAACGAGGGAAGTGTATGATTGTGTGGTGGTTTGCAATGGGCATTATACTGAACCTCTCATTGCAGAGATTTCTGGTATTATTCCCTTTCTCTCTCTCTTTTTTTTTTCTGCATCTTATTAACCTCTGTGTTGCAAAGATTTGATTTTTTAGTTTGTATTAGAGGCCTAGTATGCTTTCTCTAAATCATCAATGGGCAAGTACCAGCAATACATTAAGGGCAAAATTGGGTATGTATCCATGAATGCTTGACTAGTTGGAATAGAGTTATTTAAATAATGGAAAGAAGAAAATGAAGAAAAAAGGAAGAGATTTAAACACAAAAATTTGGTGGCTCATAATTAATATATTTCCAAATAATACTGGCATTATGTTAGCAAATTATACTCCAGAAACTGGAAATTGCAATGAAAGTATTTACTTCATTCAAAATGACAAATTTACCCCTAATTCCCATGAGCCTTTTCTTCCTCCTCTCTCAGGATGGGCGAATTGAATTAAAATTAAGTAAAGCCATTATGGTGTTGGGATCAAAATCATATAAAGCAATCTTGAGGTGGCTTAGTTGAGTTAACATAAAGAAAGGGGGAGTGGCTTTGACATTTTTGTGTTTGTTTTATTTATCCTTGATTTTACAATTAGGGTTCATTTATGAAATTACAAATGTTGGGCTAATATGGCCAAGGATGTTTTCAATGTGTGAATAAAAAACAAGAATTGACAGATGGATGTACTGAAATATGGATTTATTCAGGCATCGGGGCATGGCCAGGGAAGCAAATGCATAGCCACAATTACCGCGAGCCAGAGCCATTTATTGACCAGGCATGACTATAAATTCAATCTCTATGTCAATTATACACCTTAGTACTGGTGCCACTGATTTTTTTTTCTTTTTCTAAAACTGATCGTGGTACAGGTTGTAATAATCATTGGAAGTTCTGCTAGTGCAGTAGATATTTCAAGGGATGTGGCGCCTTTTGCTAAGGAGGTCCACATTGCTAGTCGTTCTGTAACTGGTACTGTACCTTCCAAGGTTCCAAGCTATGAAAACATGTGGTTTCATTCTTTGGTAAATACTTTTCTGTTCTGATGAGTAGGATTCTAAGGATTTCATGGACAATTTCCTGATTAACCCTTCGTGAATCCATTATGTTGTATGTATCCTTGTGTAATCAGATAGTATCACATTCTGCTAAGGAGGACGGTACCCCATTTATACGTCCCTCTTTCTTACTGTATGGATTTGGAAAAAGGAAGATCTTTGGGTATGTAAAAAGGAATCTGAGGGAAAAAGTGGGATGGCGGGGATACTTTATATTAACGTTTTGAAAAGGTGCCTGACAAACTTTTTCTCAGTTAACCAATTTATGGTATGATTAATCCTGATTTGCAATATAAATTTCGTTATATGAACTCCAGATTGAGAGAGCAGAAGCAGATGGTTCTGTTATGTTTCACGACGGAAGTTTGGTTTATGCTGATGTCATCATCCATTGTACTGGGTAAGCATCCAAACTCATGCTGTTATAATCTAACTTTCTTTTCTTTCACACTGAACCACCACAGCCTAAAAGTACATAAAATATCCTTTGGGAGAGCATAATTTTAGGCTTTATTTTAGACAGAGTTGTGTATAATTTGAATTTGATTGGTGTTATAACATTTAATGTTTTTAGTATTGAGTTCTTATTCTTGATTGCAATCAGTGTTTTGTATTTTTAATTTACGAGTTTGTAGAGGGATGAGGGAGTCAATTACAAATATCACAATATGGGGTGATTAACTGAAAAAAACTTAAAACCTTTTGGGGTTCTGCTGTGTTTTCTTTTTTGTATTATTCATCATATGTAAGCAACACTAAATTTATATCCTAGGATATGTGCATATTCATTTCTTGTCCTAAAGACAATTTATAAATTCTCCTGCCAATTGCCATTCTTATCTGATGGCATCTTTGTCCTTTGTTTTAATATGACTGAACTAGTTACAAGTACCATTTTCCTTTCCTGGAGACAAATGGAGTTCTGACTGTGGATGACAATTGTGTTGGCCCACTGTACAAGCATGTTTTTCCGCCGCAACTTGCTCCTTCTCTTTCATTCATAGGTATACCTTTGAAGGTCAGTGTAGGCATACAACTTCTCTTCTACGTGATTAGAAAAGAGTACTTACATGCATCATTATAACTCCCTTTCAATATTTGGACATTGAAGTTCATTGTTGCTGTTGTTTTATATTTTATTTAAATTCTTTTAAAAGAATTGTCGGGAATTTCCAAAAATTGATTATACAAGTAGGCCTTCTATTAAATCATTTCTTTTTGAATATTTAAATGTTTTATTGGAAAATTTCTTATTTGAAAAGGATCTTTTATTCATGTAAAAGCATTAATCGAGAGATTAGAAGACCAAGTATATCTTAATATGGCATTAAGCACCAAATTTAACATTTGTGACCAAATTTAAAATTCTTTATCAGTAAGTCTAGTTGACCTTTTGTATATAAGCAATACTAATTCCTTTATAGGTGATTCCTTTCCCGTTGCGTGAACTTCAAAGCAAATGGGTGGCAGGTATTTTTTCGGGTCGAATTGAACTACCATCAGAAGAAGAGATGATTAGAGATGTGAAGGCTGATTATGAAAAGGTTGAGATGAAAGGATGGCCCAAGAGATATACCCATAACTTATCAGATTTTCAGGTACCTCTCTATGTACTTAAAAGAAACCTTATCAATTTCTTTGTTAGATCTAACAGGAATATAAATATATAATTGAGGTTATTTACCAATTAATACAATGGCGTGCTATGAAATGTCAAAAAATTTCAGTAATCAATGGATCGGTCACTAAATTGCGCCTCGTTTCCTTTCTTAAATATGGAATAAGTACACTAGGCCCTAATTTGTCATATATCCTGAACGAAGCACATATTCAAACATGGTAACTGGTCCAAGAAGAGTCATAGTTGTGTTTAAAAGTACACTAGTTGTTTGGGTTTGTTCAATAGAAATAGTGCAAACATCATGTATGTTTTCTGTTTAATTATCCTTTTATCAATATCCCAAGGGTGTTCAAACGGTCCTGTTTGTTCGGTTTTTAACCGAACTAAAAAAATTCAGTTTAAATGGATCGGTTCGGTTGAAATTTTGAATAATTTCGGTTTAAATGGATCGGTTCGGTTTAGACTTCTCAAAACTAACTAAACCGAACCAATCGGTTTATATTGGTACGACTCTAATTTTATTGGTGTTATAATGATTTCATTAAACCAAACCGGACCGAGCCAAACCGAACTTCAATTGTTGTATATGACAATGTATTCTTTTTGTTAATAATGGCTTAACTTCGGTGAACTGAACAAATTGAAATTTACTTCGGTTCGTTCGGTTCTGTTCTTAACCGGTTCGGTTCGGTTCTATTTTTGAAAACCGAAGAAAAGTTTGGTTTGATCATTTTACTTCGGTTTGAACTGAACCAACCGTTTGAACACCCCTAAATATCCTAATAGCAACAATAAAAATAGAAAAGATATTAGTAGCTTTAATGCTTCTTTGTTTCACCATGATAGTTTGAGTATGTTGATTGGTTGGCCGAGCAGTGCGGCCTACCTCCAGTGGAAGATTGGAGAAAAGAGATGTATGCAACACAAAGTAAGAACAGAGCTGCCAAACTTGAAACATACCGCGACGAATGGGATGACGACTACTTGGTTGAACAAGCATACAAGTTTTTTGAGAAGTTAGTTTAACTATCTTGGTTTCTCTTTAGTTTTTTTTTTCCTCAATAAATAATTTCATGCAAACAAGGGTGTAGCCAGGATTCCACCATCAGAGGTAGGGAAATTTTTTTACAATAGATTTTTTTAATTTTTTAAATGAAACATAAAAATCAACTTTTAACTAAGATTTAATTGTTAATTCCTAAATTGATTGCGAAAAATTCCGAAGATAAATTAAGTCACAAAATATTAATGCTCAATGAAAATGATATAGTTTATGATTTTTGTAAAATTAATTTTGTTATTGGGTGTAACCTTTTAATGATCAAGTAAAGAAAAAAGAAAAGAAAAAAACATATAAATAAATACCTAAAAAGAAAAGAAAAAATGGAAGAAAAATAAAGAAACAAAAAGAAACAAAATAGGAAGAAGAAGCACATGGAAAAACCAATTTAAAAGCAACCATAAAACATAAAATATAGAAAATTAAGTAAAATAGAGGTTGCATGTACATCCAGTCTAAACAAGATGATGGGGTCTTCTTCCTCTTTTAAACCAGAAGACCTTTGGAAGAAAAAAAAAGAAGGCCGAAGGAGAAAAAGGAAATGGCAGATAACTTGTTTTTGGTCTAGTGGCAAAGGTACATAACTCCAAGTCGTGAATTTGAAACCCACAAAGTGAGAAAATTCTCTATATTAATACATAGGAGTTTGAAATTAAATGTGTTGGGTGGTCACTCATATTTCAAAAAAAGAAAATAGCAAAGAGGAGAGAAGGAGAGAGAGAGAGATCTTCTCAAGCTTATCCTTTGCAGCCTCAATAAGAGGAGATATAGGGCAATGCCTTGATGGATGCCGCATACGTGTTCATCTCCTACCACCGGAATTCGAAGAAAAGGGCAGTGGTTCTCTGGCCTTTATCTAACAATGTTTTTCAAAATCTAGGGATACACAGTTATTGTCTACTGTGTTAGAATTCAGATTCTTAAGCATTGAGTTTCAAATTACAAAATTAATAAATGTTAACCATACTAGATAGTAGATACCAAGGACATAGTCAGGATTTTCATCAAGTAGACAAAAGTTTATTATTAATGTTTTCATTTGCTTTAATATTCATTTTTTATTATTAAAAACTAAAATTCTCAACACACTTTTTCTTGAAATGGGGATCCTTCTATTTCTAAACAATTTGGTAATCTAATCATAAAAAACATGAAGTTTTGTAGTTAACTAATCAACTAATGCATACGTTGCATGTCTTTTTTATATTTTTTTTTATTAAATAAAGTCAGCTGTTTAGAAAAAAAATATTATTGAAAGTAAAATTTTGTTATTTTTGGACTAATTGGTTGTTGTCATGTTTAAAAATGATAAAATAAATTATAATATAATCATTATATTATAGCCGGGACATATATAATGCAACATTTAATTATGGTTTTCAACATCTTTGAGGCATCTACAACACGCTATTTCCTTAAAATCTGTCTCTGAACGCATCTCAATATAAAAACTCAAAATATAGGGGCAGGAATGTATGCCTAATGACTTACCACAGCGTACGGTTACATGTATGCAACAAAGGATCCGAATAATATGATTATAGTGACACTGGTGAACTCTTTACTCCTTAGAGAAAGAAATTTGTCACGGTGTGACTAATAACGTTACGAAATGTCACGTCACGTCATGTGTGTCTTTACGTGACGTGACTCGCGTGTCGCGTGACGTGACCACATTCCAGCGAAAATTACACGTCATGTCACGTTACGTCACGGTATGAAACATAGAGTATTCAACTTTTTTGGTATGTATAGAGTATTTGGATTTTCTTTAGTGTAGGTTCAGTGATACTGGTACTTATGTAATACTGATTTTTATTCTCTCTAGTTTAGTTTTATGAATGTTTTTAAGTTGAATTTTTAAAATAATGTCAGATGCTCACCAATCTTCCTAAAAAAATAATTATTCAACATTATTGACTTATTTTAGAATTTTTCATATTTTTCAAATCTTTTTTTTCTTCTAAATTTTCAACAATTTAAATTAAAATATAAAAAAATTGACATGATTAATTTACGTCACGACACGTTACGTCACGTGTGATCACGTCACGTATGGTCACGATGTGATTACGCGTGGACGTGACCATCTGCCATCATTTTAGTCACATCACGTCACGTGAAAAAAAAAGTTAATCACGTCACGTGACCAAATCACGGTGTGTTTGTCACGTCACGTCACGGCGTGTCACGTATTTCCTTCTCTATCTGCCCTCACCTCTTTAATTGTAGTTCAGCCTATTTTTGAACATTAAAGTTCGGCCCCATTATAAAGAATCTGATCCGTTCCTTCGAAAAAAAATGACAGGTTTATACTGTGGTTCCACCGTTCAGATCTTTTTTCTCTGTTTTTCCTTTCCATTTTGTTCTTTTTCCAAATCAAAACTCGACTAAATTTGCAACGGCTCTTGACGATTTCACCTGAAACTGAGTCTAGGCAAGATCAAGATTCAGAGATAAGCAAAATCCATATCCAAACCAGTTATGATGACGGTTTTCACCATAAATCGGCTAGATGCATATTACCGGCCTTAAGTATCTACATCCCTACAACTCAAATGAATTTCTAAATATTTGTTAACTATTTTTTAGAAATTAAAGTCTTTAAAGTTTTTAATTCTCACATCTCTGAAATTAATTTTGGAGTTTCTATTAAGTCATGTCAGCAGCAAATTAAAAAGGAGAATTAATCTGAGCCAATCATTTGATCTGCATGGAGTTTAGAAACAGTTTCATAATAAGAAACTATACTGCATAGTTTCTATTTAAGAAACTCTTTCACATTTCTGAAATTGAATTTAAAACTGCCACATCAGATTTGAAACTCTAATAGTTTCAGAAATGTGGATGCTCGACCTGTAACCAAATATGTGACCTGAATACTTGGTAGTGTGCATTGTTAGTTTTATTTCATTATGTGGCCTATGTTATTACTGTGCACCAATTTCATTTAAAGAAATTAACGAAAAGGCACCATAATTTTTGATGAAAAAATTCTGATTGCTATTAATAATTATACTGGTCCCAAAGGTTGCCTCGGAATATTAAAATACCTCTTCTCTATTTGGACGGATCTTATTCGAAAAACGTTTTCCTGCCCCTTTTATTTTTTGAAAAACGTCTTTCTCTCTACTGATTTTGAGGGGATATTATTCTGAAATGATTTTCGTCCATTTTTTAAAAGAGAGAAGTAAAGAAAACATTGAAGGTCTCCATCATCAAATCTGAGGAAAACCATTGAAGATCAGTATTAATACTTCCGCTTAAAGATGTCTTCAATTCAGAACTGTAAGATTTAAATTCCTTTGTTATTTTATTTTGAATTTACGGATTCTGAATTACGTGTTTCTGATTATAAAAACACGTTATGTTTTATTATGTCTTTCATGCATGAAAGGAGGAGAAGATTAAAGAAGAATAATTCTGGGGACAAGACCGGAAAATTTGCTCTTGGGCCGAGTTTGATCGGAAATTCAAGAACATCCATCTTTCTTGTATCTTGGCCCGTTCACAACCATGAATATCTCTCATACCAAGATCCAGGATTTCTTAGTAGATCTCCACCACTCTTTGGAGAAGCTTTCCCAATCCCTAGTTCACTCGAACGTTCCAGCTCCTCTCCCCCCTTCTCCATACCCAGTCCAATCACTTCCTCTTCCCCAGACAGCTTTTACGAATTCCACCTCGCAATTAAGTACTCCGCAGCTCAATCCGCTCCCAAATCAATCACACCAGCAGTACCCTCAGCAGGGATTCTCTGTGAACTCCAGGCCGTCATTCACCGATGTCATCAGGGCAGATATCCTCTCGCAACCCGCAATATCGAAATCTACACCTGCCACCGCCTTCACATCTCGAAAACCCGTTGTCAAGAACTTTAGCGCGACTAAAAGACCGGTCTCAGCCAAGTTGACATCACTCCGCTCACGGTCTGAGCGAGGACTCCCGGCTTGCTTCAAATGTGGTGCGATTGATCACTCTACCACCTCTTGTAGGAATCCCCTGATCTGCTTCAAATGCAACAAAACAGGTCATCGAGCTCTCCACTGTCCGCCTTCTGAGCCGACCAAGACTCGATCTTTTCATAACCCTAACCCTAATCAAGCTCACACGACTCCCCTCACAATCAAAGCTCCACCCCAGACTCCTTCTCTCAAACCTCCCCCTTTCAATCCTGACAAACTCCCTCAAATCGCCATGTTTCCTAGACCAGTTCCAACACCAGATCGTCTCCAGGAGGCAAACATCCTGCCACCGATGCGTTACTATGCAACTCCGGCTACCACAGGGTTCCGCAAATCTCTGTCTCAAGGGGTTGTACTGGCTGACCATCGTCACCTTGGTGCACAGTACATCCAAGCGCATCTTAATCGCCTATTCCCGATCCCGAGGTGGACATGGATAGCCCGTGAGCTCCCGAACCACCATTACCTCATTGCTCCCCCAGATCAGAAATGGAGAACGGAGGTACTACGTGAAAAAAAGCTGATACTGGGGGACATCCCTTTCCCAGCTCAAGCCTATGAGTTTACCAGATTCAACAATGGCCGCCCGCTCCAAAGCTACTGGGTTCAGGTCTTTGATTTTCCCCACGATCTCTGGAGGGAGCCTGAACTAAGCCAGTTAGCTAGAGATCTCGGAGGCACGCTGGTTGATACTGATCCAAGATCCCTGGAACACACTAGTTTGATCATCACACGCATTAAGATTGCAGTACCTGACAAAGAAGTCATCCCGTCATGCAAAAACCTTATCTTTGCAGACGAAAATGGCCAGCTTTCCACCTACCTGATCCAAACCATTGTTGAGGATGAGGATGTCTCACAGCCATGGGGATATTCGCGAAGTCAACTATTCTCTTATTCACGGAAAAGGGCAAGATCTCCTACACTCTCTCACTTTCGCTCTCATGATATACCGGGACCGTCCAACACACAACCCCCACCCCCATCACAGTTGTCAGCCCCACCGATTGTGGCCCCCTTTATCTCTCTTCCACCTGCCACTCTAGCACCAGTATCACTCCCAGAGTCATCTCTTTCTATTGTCCCTACTTCCCTACCACCACCCCCAGCTCAGTCGGTACCGCCCACTTCCGTGCCAATAACAGTGACTACTGCTCTTGAACATCCTCCTGCCTCTGGACCAGTGCACCAAGACATTCCTATTCCTCCACCTGCAGAGGGCGCCACAGAGCCAGCTACAGTGCAACTTGCAATCACTACTGTTGCTCCAGCAGCCAGATTGGAAGGGGCGACACAATCAAACCCACCAGCAGTAGATCAGACCCGTTCTGGCAAGAACAATCTGGCAGGAAAGAAAAGAGGTGGTAAACAAGGAGCAACCTCAGGTAATAACATCATTTCCTCCTTTCCTTACATACATTTATCGGATTCTGAGCTTATTAAGCTTTATGACATTAGTGGCTTCCACTTAGGCTCCTCTGATGAGGAGAAACTAGATGCAGTGCATAAATTAAGATCCTTATCCTATACCAGATTCCAATCTTCCCTTTCTGATATTCTCTCTCTTGACCCCCCTGCATCAGAAAATATCCCTTTTGATTTAAGGCCTTACTTAATTGATGACTCCTCAGATGACCAATTCGAATCCAATGATTAACATCCTAAGTTGGAATGCTAGAGGGCTAGGTTCTCCCAATAAACGCAGAGCCCTTAAAGACTTTCTCTCCCATCATCAAATAGACATTGTAGGTATACAGGAAACCAAAAAAGAGAGTTTCAAACTTAGAACTTTAAAATCATTCAGCTCATACATCACACTCTGGTCAATAAAGGGTTCTCAAGGGACATCTGGTGGTATCTTACTAGGTATTAATGAATCCAAATTTTGTATTATAAACACTTGGGTTATGGACTTCTCTATCACTATACACATCAAGAATAGAAATGACAACTTTGAATGGCTTATAACCACTGTCTATGGTCCAGTCCTTTCTCATTTACGTAGAGAGTTCTTAGAGGAGATTAGATCCATACCTTCCTTAGGACCGTCAGCTTGGTTATTATTTGGAGATTTCAATCTCATTCGGAATAGAACTGAAAAACAGGGACCATCTTTCAATTTCACTCTTAGTAGTAGATTCAATGACTTAATTGCTGACCTCAATTTACTAGATTTTTCCCTTACTGATAGAAAATTTACTTGGGCTAGATCCATATCCTCCTCATCAAAAGCTCTTTTAGATAGATTCTTTTGCACTACTGAATGGTTTACACACTACCCTGACTCATTTGCTACCTCCCTACCTAGAATTTATTCAGACCATAATCCTATTATCTTACATACTGACTCAGTCTCAACCATTTCCAAGAAGACTATTAGATTTGAAAGATCATGGATTTCACAAGAAGGATTTTCTGATTTACTCTCCATTTGGTGGACATCGTTCCCTTTAAATCAGAACTTAGGAAATTCATGGAAATTCAAATTACAATTCTTGAGAAAAAAATTAAGGGGGTGGAATGCAAATTTGCAAGGGGAAATAAAAAGGAAAAAGAGAGATCTCTTAAATCAAATAGCTTATTTTGAAACTTTACAAGATTCTAGCTCCCTTACCCAACCAGAGCTAGATACATGGAAAACATGCCAAACTTCCTTATACAAAATATATCATGAGGAAGAGATGTATTGGCAACAAAGGGCTAGACTCAAATGGTACTTAGAAGGTGATAATAATACTAAGTTCTTTCACTTAACTGCATCCATTAGGAAAAAACAAAATATTATACCCTCCTTGGTCATTGATGGCACTACAATCTCTGATCCTGATATTCTAAAAGATTATATAACCTCTTACTATAGGAATATGTTAGGCACTTCCAGGGATGGGTTTATCCATTTACAACAGACATTATGGTCCTACCCTGAGAAACTGACCACTGATCAACAATCTTTTCTTGAACACCCTATTACCATGGAGGAAATTAAAGCTACTATTTTCTCCTGTAACCCATCAAAAGCCCCTGGTCCTGATGGAATACCCTTTTTATTTTACCAGACCTACGGGACCTCATCCAATCTGACATCTTTAGACTAGTACAGGCATTTTACAATAGAACTCTAGATCTTTCAAAATTGAACCTTGCCACTATCTGCCTCATTCCTAAAACATCTGATCCTACTTTCATCACTAATTATAGACCCATTAGCCTCATAAACTGTAGTTTTAAGATAATAACAAAACTTTTAACTAATAGGTTGGCCCAAATTATAGATTCCTTAGTTGATGACTCTCAAGCAGCATTTATTAAAGGTAGATTAATTGGTGACAATATAGTATGTGCACATGAAACCTTACACCAAATTAGGGTTAGTAAACAGCAGGGTGTACTTCTCAAATTAGATTTTGAGAAAGCTTTTGATAAAGTTAATTGGAATTTTCTTTTCGAAGTTCTTAGAGCAAGAGGTTTTGGTTCCCTTTTTATAGAATGGATACAGGATATATTAGCTAGTGGTAGGACTTGCATATCATTTAATGGCACACAGGGCAATTATTTTCCTTGTAAACAGGGTTTGAGACAGGGAGATCCCTTGTCCCCATTACTTTTTGATTTAGTTACAGATGCACTACATAAAATTCTTAGTAATCCACAGGAAGCAGGTTTTATATCAGGTTTAGGAAACTTTCATAATGCAAAAGTCCTCAATCTTCATTTTGCTGATGATACATTGTTATTTCTCCAAGCTGATCCCTTAATGATAGAACACCTCAAATTCTTACTCATTGGCTTTGAATCCCTTTCTGGGCTGACTATAAATTTTCACAAGAGTACCTTAATTCCATTAAACATCCATACTACATTAGCTACAACCTTATCAAACCAACTAGGTTGCCCCATCTCTTCCTTACCCATTACTTATTTAGGAGTACCCTTACATTGGAAAAAACTCACCATCTCTGACTGGCAACCTTTGATCTCCAAGATAGAACAAAAACTTCAAACATGGAAGGGTTCTCTATTATCCTTAGGTGGAAGAATAACACTACTAAATTCAGTTCTGTCTGCAATACCCCTATACTGGTTATCAATTTACAAGATCCCAGTACAAGTTAGAAAGAGTATAGATAAAATTAGAAAAAAATTCTTATGGGCCGGATCTGATACCACTAGAAAAAAGTATCACCTAGTAGCTTGGGAACAGGTTTGTCTCAGTAAAAGTCAAGGTGGTTTAGGAGTGTTGCATTTGGAGAGAATGAATATTTCACTATTAGCTAAATGGTGGTTTAGATTCAAAGACCCTACCACTCAGGGTAAGTGGAAAAATATATTATGTGATAAATACAGTAGCTCAGGTTTAGATATCCCTAAAATTTCACACTTCTGGTCAGGTATTATATCAATTAGACATATAGTAGATTTAGGTATAAATAGAACAATTGGTAATGGACACTCAACCTACTTTTGGCTAGATAGATGGTTAGGGGAATCTGCCTTATACTGTCAATATCCAAACCTTTTTAGCATTTCTTCTGATCCTTTAATCACTGTTTCTGCTGCAGTTTTACCATCTTCTATCTCAATTCCACTCACTAGCACACTCACTGGCATATACCTTACTGAATGGCACCATTTAATTTCAACACTAAATTACTTCTCAATTTTTAGTGATACTAGTAGCCCTGATACAATACAGTGGAGATGGTTACCTTCTGGTAGATTTACTGTAAATTCTTTATATAAATGGTTAGATTATGGTGGATTTAAAAATCAGAGTTACACCACACTCTGGAAGACCAAAATCCCCCTCAAAATAAAGATTTTCTTATGGTTAATGAAAGAGGGGAAAATCTTGACCAAAGATAACCTGACCAAAAGAGGCTGGATAGGTGACCAAAAATGCTGTTTCTGTGATGCATCTGAAACAATTAATCATCTTTTTGTTTTATGTCCCTTAGTAACATCTATTTGGCAATGGATAGCAAACCATAACAATTTTGTATTTAATTGCACCCAAGTACTAGACCTTTGGATATTGGATGCACAAATACCCCTTAAGGATTCCCTACTAATTGAACTCATTAGAGCAGCTGTAATCTGGACCATCTGGTTAATACGTAATCAAGTGTGTTTTAACAATGCCCCAGTTCCTACAGTAGCTAATATAGGATCACGTATTATCTCTCTTACTTCTTACTGGTGTAAATCTAATATGGATGACTCTTATTTCAAATTAAGTTTAATTTTACCTATGGATGTGACCAATTTATCTCAGGCAGGTCCTCTTATAATCCTCTCGGAGACCGATATATCACAGGAGGAAAACAGTACCTGGGATTCCGAGGAAGAACCTTTTCGTGGGTTAGAGGGTTCAGACCTGGAGGATTACCTTAGAGACAGGGCAGAAATAGATGCCGTTGATGCTGCCTATTTTGCTGCCCAGAATACTGCTGCATCTATCTCTTCCTTATCCTCCTCAGGAAACTAACTAATCGGATCTTATATGTTTTTGTATTACCGAATCTCTAATAAGTGTAGTTGTGCCTCCAGTATTGCAACATTAGAACTTAGCTTTTATATGTGACTATTCTAGTATGGCACCTCTTTTATTTTAGCATTATTCCCACTGTATAGCGGGGTTACTAGTCTAGCAATATTAGCATTCCCCAGTAATTAGACACTGCTTTTGTATGGTTTATTTTGTTTCAATGAAACAGGTGGTATCCCCACTTATTCAAAAAAAAAAAAAAAAAAAAAAAATGTCTTTCATGCATGTTTTTTTGTTCTGAACTACAATCATGATACCATAATTTATATTAATAGAGGACTAATGCATCATTCTGTTTCATTTAAGCGACAAATAGTTTCAGTTAGCGTAGATGACTTAAAATTGATACAGCAAACTAGCAATGTTCGGTTCATGCAAAATGTACATAAATCTCAAGGCTTGGATCTGCAAATGTTTTAGCTCTTGTTTAGCTGTTTTGGTATATGTAGTTGTTGTTGGATGTACTCCAAATAATAGCTAAAGAATAATAAAAAAATACTTCAGAACAAAATGCACAGCGAGACTCAGGACCATATAAATCCCCACGCTCCAAGAAATGACAAAGAACAACTTCAGCTATTTGAAGTGATCAAATTGCATTTGTCCTTCTTTCACTAACATCTCTCTGCGTCTCTGTTCATAAATGTAAATCTTACGGAAATTCAATTCAAAATTATACATTATTTACATACGACAATAATTTAATTTAAGTGGAAGTTAATTTTGCCAAGAGAGAGGATTGAAATTCAATTCAAAATTATACATTCTTTATCTCCGTTTTCAAAGTTTGAACAGTTAATCTGGACCGTTCAACATGATCTTCATAATAAAATATGCTTGGTGATCAAATTTTATATTTTTTAGAATTTTTTACATAGGTACAATATCACTTTATCAGATAGTCCATAATCTCTTTAAAACGGTGATTTTGCATATATAAACAAAAAATAGTAAAAAAATTCTAAAAATATTAAATTTAGTCTCCAAAAATATTTTATTATGAAAATTATGTTGAATAGTTCGAATTGACTATTCAGATTTAAAAAATAAAAATAAAAAACAGAGAGCATATTGAAGCGCAAACAAAAATATATATATTTGAACATTTCTCTTTTGCTAAGGGTTTTCTGTGCCCAAATTTCTCCAGTTAGATAATTGTATGGAGTCCATAACATAGTGATAAGATTTGTGTTTTATTTGTTTTTTCGATGTTATTGAACTAAACTTCGATTAAAATGCAAAAAAAAATATAATATGTTTTATTCGCAAATAAAACGCGAATAAAAAACGAATTACAAATTATTCACAATAAAAACACAAAATTTCTTTTTAGGTTTTTTTTTTGAATTTTTTTTGTTTCCTTTTTGTACTGAATTATTTTCGAATAATACTCAAATTATACTCGAATCACGAACTTTTGGCCTGCCGAACTGAACCCGAACTATTTGTTTGTTACTGTTGTCCGTAGAACATAAATTCGCCATATGAAATCCGGGATATTTCAACCGGTTCCCGCGAGCTGACGTCAGACCTTTCACTTCCCTTTTTTATTTCAATTTTTCAAGTCCGGATCGTCTGCATTAACTAAAAATATGATGCATCTCAGCCGTCTGATTTTAATAAGAGTCAATCTGACCACAAATTATAATTCAGGGGCCATTTAATATTAGTGTGATCTAATTCGACCAATTTTAGAGCAGATCGGACGGTTAAGATGCATTAACTCAAAAGATATTTTTTTTGAGTTAATGCAGAGGATATGAATTCCAAATTTTGTCGGCCGTTTCCAATTCAAAGCAAACAAATTCTCACACTTCTCTTCATCGAACTCCTCGTGCACACCAATCAATCAATTCACAGGCATAGACGAGCTCAACAAATGGCTTCCTTCGCTTCTCGGCCAATACTATCTCCTATTCACCTCCGTGTCGCCGTCGTCGGCGCCGGCGCGGCAGGTCTCGTGGCGGCGCGTGAGCTACGCCGTGAAGGCCACGGCGTGGTTGTCTTTGAGAGGGGCAATTCCGTTGGGGGCACCTGGGTCTATACCCCTGCAGTAGAATCCGACCCGCTCGGGCTCGATCCGGGCAGAAACATCGTCCATTCAAGCCTCTACCAGTCACTGCGCACAAACCTTCCGCGAGAATCCATGGGTTTTCTCGATTACCCATTCGTGCCACGAGGCGGCGGGGATGCACGCCGGTTCCCGGGCCATGAAGAGGTGCTGAGATACCTGGAGAATTTTGCAGAGGAGTTCGGGCTGCTTGAGTTAATACGGTTCGGTACGGAGGTGGAGAGAGTAGAGAGGGAGGCCCATGGTAAGAGGTGGATTGTGAAATCGGGAGAGATTGGCAATAGCGATGAGAAAAAGAAGGAAGTGTATGATGGTGTGGTCGTTTGCAATGGGCATTATACTGAACCTCGCATTGCAGAGATTTCTGGTATTATTTTTTTTTGCTATCTTTTTTTTCTGCATCTTATAAACCTCTGTGTTGCAAATATTTGATTTTTTAGTTTGTATTAGAGGCCTAGTATGCTTTCTCTAAATTTACAATTGGCAAGTACCTTGCGATACAATAAGGGCGAAATTGGGTGTGTATCTGTAATGACTCGCATCCTCAGCTGCACTTTTAATCTGGTCCGTTCGTTTATTATCGGACGAACGAAATAAGATTTTGGCACGAATTTTAAAGCAAAATTAATACTGCCCCCTCCATCATCCGAGCACTCACCGGCTGAGATTAAATCTGGGCCGTCCAAAAGTGCAGCATCCTGCTGCACAATAAAAATGCAGCAGAGGATGCGGTTCCGTATCTGTAAATGCTTGACTAGTTGGAATAGTGTTATTTAAAAAATGGAAAGAAGAAAAAGAAGAATAAAAGAAGATTCTTATTTTTTTTTTATTTCAAAGTTGCCAGCTCATAATTGATATATTTCAAAATGATATCTAGCATTATGTGCTCAAATTATACTCCAAAAACTGGAAATTGCAATGATAGTATTTACTGTATTCAAATTGACAAATTTACCCCTCATTCCCGAGAGCCTTTTCTTCTTCCTCTCTCTTGATGTGCAAATTGAATTAAAATTAAGTAAAAGCCATTATGGTGTTGGGATCAAAATCATATAAAGCAATCTTGAGGTGGCTTAGTGAGTTAACATAAATAAGGGGGAGTGGCTTTGACATTTTTGTGTTTGTTTTTATTTATCCTTGATTTTACAATTGGGGTTCAATTATGAAATTACAAATGTTGGGCTGATATGCTCAAGGATGTTGTCAATGTGTGAATAAAAAACAAGAATTGACAACTGGATGTACTTAATATGGATTTATTCAGGCATTGAGGCATGGCCAGGGAAGCAATTGCATAGCCACAATTACCGCGAGCCAGAGCCATTTATTGACCAGGCATGCCTATAAATTCAATCTCTATGTCAATTATACATCTTAGTACTGGTGCCACTGATTTTTTCTTTTCTAAAGCATCATCGTGGTACAGGTTGTAATAATCATTGGAAGTTCTGCCAGTGCAGTAGATATTTCAAGGGATGTGGCGCGATTTGCTAAGGAGGTCCACATTGCTAGCCGTTCTACAACTGGTACTGTACCTTCCAAGGTCCCAAGCTATGAAAATATGTGGTTTCATTCTAGGGTAAAGACCTTTCTATTCTGGTGAGTAAAGTTGTAAGGATTTCATGGACAATTTCCTGATTAACCCTTCAGGAATCTATTATGTTGTATGTATCCTTGAGTGACCAGATAGTGTCACATTTCTGCTAAGAAGGAGGGTACCCCATATACACCTTCTCCCTCTTTCTCACTGTATGGATATGGAAAAAGGAGGATATTTGGGGTATGTAAAAATAAATCTTAGGAAAAAAGCGGGGAGGCGAGGATACTTTATATTAAGGTTTTGAAAAGGTGCCTGACAAACTTCTTCTAAGTTAACCAATTTATAGAAAGATTAATCCTAATTTGCAATATAATTTTGTGAGATTAACTCCAGATTGAGAGAGCTGAAGCAGATGGTTCTATTGTGTTTTGTGATGGAAGTTTGGTTTATGCTGATGTCATCATGCATTGTACTGGGTAAGCACCCAAACTCATACTGTTATAATCTAACTTTCATTTCTTTTACAATGAACCACCAGATCCTGAAAATACATAAGAAATATCCTCTGGGAGAGCATAATTTAAGGCTTTATTTTAGACAGAGTTGTGTATAATCTGATTTTGATTGATGTCTTATGACATTAATGTTTTTAATTACGTATTTGAGCTCTCATTGTGATTGCTATCATTGTTTCATATTTGTAATTTGCCAGTTTGCAGAGGGACGGGAGCAAGTCAATTAGAAATATTACAATCTGCAGTGGTTAACTGAAAAAACTTGAATTCTTTTGGGGTTCTGCTGTGTTTTTTTTCATTTTTTGTTGTATTATTCATCATATTTAAGCATAAGAAATTTTTTGTCCTATGATATATGCATCTTCCTTTCTTGTCCTAAAGACAATTTATAATTTCTCCTGCCATGCTTTTCTGATGGACATCTTTGTCCTTTGTTTTAATATGACTGAAATAGTTACAAGTACCATTTTCCTTTCCTGGATACAAATGGAGCTCTGACTGTGGATGACAATTGTGTTGGCCCACTGTACAAGCATGTTTTTCCGCCTCAACTTGCTCCTTCTCTTTCATTCATAGGTATACCTTGGAAGGTTAGTGCAGGCATACATATTATCTTTACCTGATTAGAGAAATGTACCTTATCTGCATCATGCTTTGCTCCTTGTGATATTTGAGCATTGAATTTCATTATCGTTGTTGTTTAATATTTTCTTTACATTCTTTAAAGAAGTTTGCTGGAAATTTCCAAAAATTGATAATACAAGTAGGACTTCTTTTTCAATCACCGTCTTATTAAAAGTTTTAAATGTTTTATTGGAAATTTTCTTATTTGAAAGGGATCTTTTATCGATGTAAAAGCATAAATCCAGAGATTGTAGTACCAAGTAAATCTCAGTCCAAAATTTAGACACTGTTGTTGTGGAATCTTGACTGACTTTTCTCTTTCACTAAAGCTAACAGCAAAACCATAATAAGACAACCAACTGACTTTTAGCACCAAATTTAATATTTGTATCTAAATGGACCAAATTGACAATTCCTTATCAATAGGTAATTAAGTCTAGTTGACTTTTGTACTAAAGCAAATACTTATCACTTTATAGGTGATTCCTTTTCCTTTGCTTGAACTTCAAAGCAAATGGGTGGCAGGTATTTTGTCGGGTCTAATTGAGCTACCATCAGAAGAAGAGATGATTAAAGATGTGAAAGCTGATTATGAAAAGGTGGAGATGAAAGGATGGCCCAAGAGATATACCCATAACTTCTCAGATTTTCAGGTACCTCTCCATGTACAAAAATGAAACCTCATCATTTCTCTTATAGATCTAATGACATATTTGAGGTTATTTACCAATTAATACAATGGCGTGCTACTAAATGTCAAAAAAATTCAGTTTTTTTACTAAATCAGACAAGAACTTTCTTTTGCAAAACAACCTGACAGTCACGAACAGACTCAACAGGGGTGGATCTATGTGTAGCCCAGGGGATGCTCCCTATGATTTCAAAATTTTTAATCATGTATATTCCAATTTATTTGATTTTTTTTTAGTTTTTTATATAGTTCAAACCTCATAAATTATCACATGTGTGCTTGTAGCCTAGTGGTTATAATTCTAATATGTTATTGGGGAGACTTGGGTTCAAGCTGCGGTCATGCATAATGCATTTTAAATTTTAGTCCTCCTATCTAAATTTTCTAGTTCCGCTTCTGAGCCTCTGGTTTCCTTTCTTGAATATGGAATGCTGTCAAGTAATGGACTCTAATTTGTTATATATCCTGAACCATGCAAATATTAAGAGTAGAACTAGGGTGCTCCTAAGTTCACCCAACCTCTTGTGAACTTGACTCTAAAATATATCGAATTGACTTTAAACGATGAATCCAAACCGTTGAAATCCTTTTACCTAATGATTGATGCGTCTACATGTGAACATTTTAAAGTTTCGAATTAATTTAATATAGAGTCAAGTGGTCAAAGGAGTGCAAAAAATGAATGCATTAAAATTAATTTAAAAACCTTAAACTTTTGACCACTTGACTTTATATTAAATTAATTCTAAACTATAAATTTTCACATGTAGACACATCACTCATTAGGTAGAAGGGTTTCAACGGTTTGGATTCATCGTTTAAAGTCGATTCGATATATTTTAGAGTCAAGTTCACAAGAGGTTTGGTGAACTTAGGAGCACCCTAGTTCTACTCCAAATATTAATACATGGTAATTGGTCCAAGAAAACAATAGTTGTGTTAAGAACTGCACTAGTTGTTGTTAAGCATAAATATTAATGTTTAGGTGGTGTAAACAGGAACAAAGATTGTTTGGAGTTGCTCAATTAACCTTCTATCAAAATCCTAATAGCAATAATAAAGAAGTAAAAAAATATTGGTAGCTTTTAACGCTTCCTCATTTTACAATGATAGTTTGAGTATGATGATTGGTTGGCCGAGCAGTGTGGCCTACCACCAGTGGAAGATTGGAGAAAAGAGATGTATGTAGTAGCAAGTAAGAACAGAGCTGCCAATCCTGAAACATACCGTGACGAATGGGATGACGACCATTTGATTGAGCAAGCATACAACTTTTTTGAGAAGCTAGTTTAACTATCTTGTTTTTATTTAGTTTTCTCCGTAAATAATTACATGCAAAGCAAGCTGTTCCCAAGCTTTACAGTGCTAGCATTCATATAATTTCAATTCTTGTTTTGTATATTTCAAGATTCTTTAGCATTGATATTTAAATTGCAAAATCAATAAATATTAACCATGCCGGATGCATATTACCGTCTTTCTGATCTCGTGCATGTCCAACAAATTAATTTGAATCAGTATCATCCCTACATATGGTAATTGTGAACGATGTCTAATTTTGTTTTGCACCAGCGAAATTTGTGGCACACTTTCACAATATTTGTTTGATAATTATCAGCTACTATTTATAATCTGAGCTTAATAAAGCATATCAACATTTATAAAATTGAAAAATAGGAGCAGATATGATTTTTGTTGTTTAGATACATTGTATATTAAATTTTATGAAATTAAGAATTATTTAGTCATTAATCAAATATCAATAATATTAAATGGTTAAGTTTTTGGATTGCTAGACCGACCGGTTTTAAAATTGTAGCAAATTTGATTCAAGGCTTACATAAATCATAAAAGAAAATATCTCTTATTTCAAATTGTGAATTTTGATAAGAGTTATGTTAGTTGTTACATTTGTCAAAAAAAAAAAAAATTGTCATCAATATAAAATATTATTGAAAACACTTAAAATTGAATCTTGTCATATGCAAAATTTCATTTATTAAATTTATGAATAATACACTTTGCTATTGTATTTTTCACCACAAAAGGAATCTATTTTATCTAAAACAAAATCATTAATTCTGCAAAAATAATTATAAAATTGCACCTGAAGAACTTAAATGCAAAATTATTATTTATTAATAAAATAAAAAAATATTACAAATTATATCAAAGTTTTCGCTATTAAATATCCCATTAAAAATTAAAAATTTATTGGCTTATCATAAATTAAGTTGCTCAACTAGCATTTGCATCATTAAATGTATATCTCACTAAGTGAGATGGTCAAGTAATATATAGGCTTTATCTAACGAGCTGAAAGGATGATTATGTACATCAAAACTTTGAATCGTCTAAAAAGCTTCGACAGATATTCCAAAAGTAGCTCAGAACAATGGAGATGGTCTCCGTGAATCCTGAAAGGTAAAATTAACTAGTTACGATCGAGTTATCAAGAAAAAACACTTCTCTCATTTTGTTTTTGAAACCTTAGCAAAGGTTGCCAATGTAGTTCTTAACTCTGTAATAATTGTTTCAAATTGACAATTACATTATCAATTTGAAGAAAATATAGAGTTAAGAATTATAAAGAGGATTATTATATTTAATGGATAATTTTATACTTCAATTTAATGAAACATATTATAACTCTAAAAAACTACAAAAGAATTACAAAGGATTAACAGAATAGAACATATTATACTTCAAAATAATGGAACATTTTTATTCATATTTGCTTAAGTATAATTTTGTTTGTTTTGATTAGGTTCCAGTATTGATTGACCATAAATTAAATTAGCTTGAGTAATTATATTTTCAAATTGTTGGAGTAGTGAAATATAATAAATGGTAATAAATCACATATATATCTATTAATTTGACTGACCATAAATTAAGTTAGTTTGTGTAATTATAGTTTCAAATGGTTAAGAGTAATGAAAAAATATATATATCTATATATCTATTGATTTGATTGACCATAAATTAAGTTAGTTTGTATAATTATATTTTCATATGTTTGGAGTAACGAAATATAATAAATTGTAATAAATAATATAAATCTATTGATTTGATTGAGACATAATACCTCTTTTTTATATTGTTTTTCTCCAATATCATATAACAATACTTAGATTTGAATTTAATTACAGAATGATTGCTTGTCTAATGTAATATGGCAATCATGTATATAATTTTAGAGTATTTGTAGCAACCGCAAATTTTCTTTTAACACTATTTAAAGACAAAAAAGTTGTCTTTCATCTAAGAAGAATTCTTCAAATTGATAAAATATTTATACTTTACAGAGATGAAGATAAATAAAATGACAAGCTTCATCCTTCATGAGAATGGCTAGGCTTAAGAAGTACATGGAGAAGCATTGCATTTTTGATTTCACAACAAATTTCATCCTTCTCACACTTTGCACAAACTTAACAAGGACATTCGTGCGAAATGCAAGATTTTAAAAAGCATCCATAAAAAAAGTAAAGGTAGGTACGAGTTGATCATTTTGACCCTTCAGTCTAGAGTCCGGCTAGTATGACATTGATGTCATATGACACCAACTTCAAAATTGATGAAATATAGTTCAAATGACTAATCAAAACCGTTCAAACATATTTACTTTATGAGTGATGCATTTACATGTAATTTTTTTTTATATTTTCGAATTATTTTAGTATCAAATCAAGCGGTCAAAAATGTTGAAAAATGAATGCATTAAAATTAACTTAAAACCTCACACATTTGACTATTTGGCTTGATACTAAATAAATTCGAAAAATTATAAAATTTGCATGTAACGTACAACTAATGAAGTAGATCGGTTTGAACGGTTTGGATTCACTGTTAGAAATCAATTGGGTAGATTTTGAAATTAGTGTTATATAGGTTAAAGTGACACTGATGTCATACTAGCCGGACTATTTTGACCCAATAAAAATAGACAAACTAATTATGGGCCTCTTGGAGATTAATAAATAAATGCCCCACCTTCTGTGGCCCAATATAAGTTTGCTCAATATCCAATGCTCGAACAGTTTAAGAGGTGGGTCTGGTAATTTCTGCAGAATGTAATTTTCTTAATACAATTTAAGCGTCGGGGTGAAGGTCGTGGTGAAACCGTGGTGAAAGTCATGGAAGCGTCGTATATTAATGACAGGATTCAAATCCGCTGAAATTCAAAATGCATGAACAGTAGCCCCTGAAATCTCTGAAATTCACGATCCAACCGTCCAAATTTTTCTGTACACGCATCTCAAAGTAGCTGATTTTCTGTGCACGCATCTCAAAATAATTCAATGGCTGGATTATGAATTTCAGGAACACTGTTCATACCCAAAATTTCAGCAGATTCGGATCCATTAATGACATGGTCATGAACAGTTTAAGAGGTGGCTTCTATTTTTTCGGTTTAGTTAAATTATCGTTGGATTAACGATTTTCAAAATGATTTAATAAATAATAAAAAAATTTCAAAAAATATAAAATTTGGTCTCCAAGTACATTTTAATATAGAGATCACATCTAACGGTTTAGATCGACTGTTTGGACTTTGAAAATAAAAAAAAACGACTTGGTTGTACGGGCTCAGTAACAATCGATTGTATATTAGCCAAACCCCCCCCCCCCCCTCTCTCTCTCTCTCTATATATATATATATATATTAGCCAAGTCCTTTTGTACTCTTAATTCTAAAACCTATCGGATTAACTTTGAACGATGAATCCAAACTGTTGAAATTCTTCTACCTTACGAGTGATGCGTCCACATGTGAAAATTTTAAAGTTTCGAATTAATTTAGTATGAAGTCAAGTGGTCAAAATTAGAAGGTTTCTAAATTAATTCTAATTTTAATGCATTCAAAATTAGAAGGTTTCATAGTCGCATCCAAACCCTGCATTTAATAAAAAATGATGTTACTAATTTCTTAAAAATACGATCAATTTAAAACTTACCTTAGTGGCAGCATCTATAATGGAGTGCTCCACGTTAGGGTACTGGAAAAAGTCGTTAACTCTGTCAGTGCAACTCCAGATACCTGTTATGACTGTCACCGCAGAGTGCTAAATTTTGGTCTCAAACAATTTAATTTTGGTATAATTGGACCAACGACAATTAATTTGGGCACTACTAGAATTAATTTTGGTACTAGTCTAATCAAATTTGGATAATTTCCTAATTTAATTTTTGACCAAAGACAATTATTTTGGGCACTCTCTAATTAATTTTGGTACTACTCTAATTAAATTTGGGCAATTTTCTAATTAAATTTTGGACAATTAAAATTAATTATGACATTATTCTAATTAATTTTGGTACTAGACCCAAAATTCTAAATCCTAAACATAAATTGTAAATTCTAAACCCTTAACTAAAAATTGAAAGAAGAAAAAAACCAAAAAAATTTACTCGAGCTCGAAAGGATTGAAAGAGACACAAGATATGCCAAAAAAAATAAAACAGCGGACCCCTTATATAGCTCAGGGTCCGCCAATCGGACCCCATCTTTGGGTCCGCTAATTCAATTGGTGGACGTGATAGATTTTTAATTTTTCAGAAAAAGTGGTTAATTGTTTATTTTTTTTAATATGATATAAATAAAAAATTCGGACTCTTGCTAGCCCAGGACATATAAGAGTATAGGACTATAAGAGACGAGGAAAAATGCTATATGAGAAGCTTTGCTGATCTAACTATATTAACATATATAGTTGCTTGGAAAAAAAAATGAAAGCAGGCAATATTTCTATTTGAATGACTTTTCAAAATAAAAATAAAGTATATATAACATATACAGAGAGTGCACCTTTAACTTGTTAAAACTCCTTCCATTTTATATAAGAGGAGGGATCCACTTATAACATTTGGTTTTGTATTTTCCAAACTCCAAACAGTCGATCCAAGCCATTCAACATGATTTCTATATTAAAATGTGCTTTGAGACCAAAATTTACATTTTTCTGAATTTTATTATTATTTATTAAGTATTTTACAAAACTGTTATTTTTATATAATTCTGGACCACTAAAAAACAATAGTTTTGTAAAATACTTAATAAATAGTAAATAAATTTAAAAAAAATATAAAATTTGATCTCAAAGTACATTTTAATGTAGAGATCATGTTGAACGGTGTTGATCGATTATTTAGACTTTAAAAATTGCAAAATCGAATATTGTAACATGTTATAAGATCCAAAATATTGTAAGTGTATCTCTCCTCCTTTATAAACTATAACGGGGCGGAACCAGGGCCTGAGCTAGCCTGGACCCTGGCTCCCCCTTGGCCCAGAAATTATACAGGACTTTTAGGCTTATAGTTATGGGCTAAATTATTTTGGGCCCTTCACCCTTGGCAGTTGGAGCCTGGAGAGAAGTCCCTTCGCTAGTTCGCCTTCGTCTTCGTCTCTTCGAGTGTTCGCGACTTCGTGACTTCTGCGCTGGAGAGAAGTCCCGATTCCCAAAGCACTGAAGCACGGGCTGCATGGCAACGACTTCGCCTTCCTCTTCGCGACTTCGACTTCCTCTTCAGCTCTTCGCGACTTCGCCTTCCTCTGTGCTGGACGAAATTGTAGATTCCGCTTCAGCGCTTCTACCCCCTGGTCTCAACAGAAATTGAAAGGTTAGTGTTGTAGAACTTCGAAATTTCCATCATAATTTTGTTTCCCGAGACAATTCAGTATATAAATTTGTTTTCCCTCTCCAATTTTATGCCCTTTTCTCTATTTTAATTTCTGTCTTCTGTTAGTGAGTGCTGTTCAATGAGTGGTTAATAGCACTGTTAATTTAGATTTTGGTGGTTTTTAGGTGTGCATTAGTATAAGAGAAATTGTGAATTTTAGTGTTCATTGGCCTTCTATTATAAATTATAATTATAAATTGCTGACTTAGATTCTCTGAATGAAGAAATTTTTTTTTGTAAAAAAAAAATGGTCCATCATGATTGCCTGCTGCCTGCTGCCTGCTAGGGTTTTGGACTTTTGGTGGAGTTAATATAAATTCTAAAGTCTAAACCATAGCCTTGTGCAGGATCTGTATTCAGTAATTGAAGCAACATTGGAGGTGTAAAATTAAAAATAAGCCAACTTGCATAAAATATGAAAGTTTGAGAGCAACAGGTTGTATCTCAATTAATTTAACCTGTTTTTAAGTCAAGATTTCAAGATTTATTACCAGAAATCCATATGTTAAAAAAATTAGCAACCACAATGTTACTAATTTCAGGAGTTTTCAAGAATCATGGTTCAAGAAGTTTGATTGATTAGAATATAGTGTAGAAAATGATTCAGCCTATTGCTTTTATTGTTATCTTTTTAAGCAACCAATAAGGAGTCATAAATTTGGATATGAAATCTTCACACGACAAGGGTTTAACAATTGAAGGAAAGCATTGGACGCCTTCAAGGAACATGTTGGAGTAAATTCTTACCACAATAATGCAAGACGACATTGTCAAGATTTCAAAAATCAGAGACAGAGTGTGTCACACATGTTCACTTCACATAGCAAGGAAGCCGAGATTGCATATAGAGTTTGTCTCACTTCTATTTTACATGTTACAAGATTTCTCTTATTGCAAGCTCTTGCTTTTCGTGGACACAATGATACTTCTAATTCTAGCAACAGAGGAAACTTTTTGGAGTTACTAAGCTGGTATAAAGAAAAAAATCCCGAAGTTGCTAAAGTGCTTTATGAAAATGCTCCTGAAAATAATCAGATGACTCTTTCTCTAAATTTGATCATGACAAACTTCTGGAACTTGCTAGTATTTATTCTGTGGACTTCTCACTCTTTGTCTGAACATTTTTAAGAAGTGAACTCGGCACATTCATTTCTGATGTGAGAAATAGTACAGAATTTTCAGCTTGTCATGATCTTGTAACTTTTGCTATCCTAATGGTTCAAACCGAAAGACATTTGTGCTATCCATTGGTATATCGCATCATTGAGTTGGCCTTGATCTTACCTGTGGCAACAACAATAGTTGAGTGGGCATTCTCAGTAATGAAAATCATTAAGACCGAATTGCACAATAAGATGGCCGATGAATGGATGAATGACAACATGGTTTGCTACATTGAGCGAGAGATTTTTGTTGCTATTCATGATGAAAGAATTTTGCAGCGTTTTCAAAACATGAAAACTCGAAAAATTCAACTATCTCAAATTAGTAATTAGTGGTACGTTTTCTAATTGAAAATTTAAAATCATTATGATTGTGAGATATGGATTCATTATAAGATTGTTTCTTTAATTTTTTCTATGTAGGTTGTTTTGAACTTTTGATGTTTTGTTTTGACTTCAAGACAGGAAGAATGATTTATCAAATAGGTGCTTTGTTACTTAATCTAATATTTATTTTTGTTAAATATTTTATTTTAAAAGTAAAAGATTATGACAATCGATAATTGCTGATTTTTTTTATCATTTAATCGTGTAACATGAAATTAAAACTGATATTTTGAGAGTGAGAGAAACTAGTTAGGCCCTCCTAGTTTTCATTTCTGGTTCCGCCACTGAACTAGAATAATTATACGAGAACTAAATAAAAAAAATATACATAAAGAATAATTTCACAAACGAGGGAGGCGGAGAATTAATTATTTTTTTTTGAAAATCTTCACAGAAGCTGTGAAGTTGAAAGGGGGAATCGAACTCTCGACCTTTGGGTACAACAGTCCTATGATTTTTTCCTAGCCAACTGTGCTACCTCCCCTTTCGGCAGAGAATTAATTATACGAGAACTAAATTGGTACTTGTATTTCCAATTAATTGCACACGTAGGCGTACTAAATTTAATTATGATTGGCCATGCCCCATGCATGCCCATGCATATATAATTTCTGAAAACTCCCACATGCATGGTATTTATTACAATAATTGTAGACTTGAACGCCCTAATTAATTAGGCAACTTTTTATTTTAAAAAAGTGCATGAAAAGTAAATCCTCGCTAGCATTTAATATATGGTCCTAGCTAGCTAAGAACTGTTTGTTCCTATTCTAGCCGTATAAATTTCACAGAATTAAACAGCATCATGAATTTCATGCATGAATGATGTCCAATGATGAAGTTGAAATATCTAACCAAGATACGAAATTGATTTTGTCGGATTTGTATATTATTGAATGCACAACATGAGCAAGTTTCCTCGAGAGTTAAATTCTGGGGGCGACTTATAATTAACTTTTTATTCCACACCAAAAAAGCAGAAAAATAAAACACATTAATAACGTCTCCATTATGAAATATGGGTCAAATTAATTTTCAAACTTTATATATCCATAAGAAATTTGCATTCAAATTTCAAACTTGTGATCTCCCGTAAAGAGGACATTATCGTAGCTACTAGAATAAATATTGGTTCTCAACAAGAACAATCAGAATTAATTGGTTGAAATGTCCTAATTTTTCAAACATATATATATAGAGATCATAATAAACGTCATATATAGCGCTTAATTATATATTTAAATGCTAGGACTTTTCAATATTAACAACTAGCTAGCAAGAGCTGGCTACAATAAATTGTTTTATGAGGATAAAATTAACGGTGTCAGTATCCTCATAAATAGTCCCATCGATCAGTAATGATCAGTAATAGCAACACTATTAGAAATAACAATTTATGTAGTCCCCTACACAAGTCATTTAAATTTTACCTCGCGGATAAAACAAAATCTTGTAGGCACCCGATAATTAAGTGAAAGAGGGACTATTTTTCTGGTCAGAAAAATTTGCTTAGAGTTCGTTAGTATACTAACTGCTGCTAGCAATACAAGCATGCAGATTGTTCAATTTTATAAGTATGTTATGTTTCGTTAAAAGTATAAATTATATATATAGAAAAGCGAAATAACAAATTGCTAATAATGTCAGCAACTAATGACATGTGAACCAAACCGCTAATTATAATGCTAAAATTATCATATATATAGAGTTGTTTAATATCAAAACGTTTGTTTCGGAATTGTAGTGCAATCAATTGGTTTTTTGATTTTCAAAGTTCAAACGAGCAATCCAAACCATTAAATGCATGTGATATCTATATTAAAATGTGCTTGGAAATCAAATTTTATATTTGTTGGAATTTGTACTATTTATTAAACCAGTTTTAAAATTAAGCAGTGAAAAAAATTCAAAATTATTGAAAACAACAATTTTAAAAATAACTTAATAAATATATTCAAACCTATATATATAGTGAAAAAAAGTCAAACCTATCAACGATTAAAAATTTATTTTAATGTGTTTACTTTTCACCATGTTTTACCATTGGACTTCATATTAAATGAGCTTTTAAAATAAATTTTGAAGTTAAACCTATCAACGAGCTATATCTGTGAGCTTAAGTTTATCCATGATGCACGCATGCACACACATAAAATATTTAGAGTAAAGCTAGTCTAACTTTACTCCACACTTTAAGATATCAAATTAATGAAGAGTAAAATAGAATAAGTAATATAGAGGAAGACATGAGTTAATTCGGAATTAGTTACTTCACCTCTTCAGACAAATTAACTTACTTCTCACTTACTCCACCTGTAAGATTTACTTTCATAGACAAATGTTCATTTCTCAATATCTTACTCTAGATAGATTAATTTAAACAATAATTCATACTACCAAATAAAATGTAAAATATAAAGAGTAATATGGAGTATACTGAACAACTAAACATGTAAAATATGAAGTACGCTATTTAATTCTCATTAACTTAAATCAACAACTAAACAAAATGACCATATTAGAGTATACTGAACCTAGCTTAGTTTAGGATTTAATTAGAGTTTTTTTTGCATCTCTATCGGTAATTTATTTTAAGTTTTTATTTAAAAATGTAGAATCATATAAAATGACTAGCAAAATATTTTTACGAATTTACGATTATGTACTTCTCAGGTGATTTAGAGGGATTGCTGGGACAAAACGGAGGTAAAAAAGAGGGATTACTGGTGCTTAGTGATTAATAATTGGTTGTGATTGTTAATATTTATGGCCGAGGAGGGTTCAAATAAACCATCTATTTTGTGCTCTAATATGCTTAATATTCTTTATCTCCGTTTTCAAAATCCGAATAATCGATCCGAACCGCTCAACATGATCTTCATAATAAAATATGCTTGGAGGCCAAATTTTATATTTTTAATAATTTTTTTACTATTTTTTAGATAGGTATAAAATCATTGCTTTAAGGAGATTCTAGACCATCCAATAAATTGATATTGTACCTATGAAAAAAATTCTAAAAATTCTAAAAAAATTAAATTTGGTCTCCAAGTATGATTTATTATGAATATAATGTTGAGTTGTTCGGATCAACTGTTCGGACTTTGAAAACAGAAATAAATAATGTGGAGCATATTGGAGACAAGATGATGGTGCATTTGAACCCTCATCTTTATGGCTAGCAAATTTGAACCGAATTTTTTATTAATATACAAATTAATAAATTAATTTAAATATCTATACAATTTTTATGAAGAATTTGAAAAGTATCCAAACCGATGATAGTGGAATCGGTTTCAGAAGATTAAACCGATCACTAACTCGTCGGTCACTGAAAATTAAAACCTCTAACAATGTTACCCATCCCAGTACTGATGACAAAGTCATCTGTTTCAGAAACTATAATCCATGACATTGTAATCAGTTTTCATCCAAATTTAATTTAAAATAAATTTTCATTTAATTATTTTATTTAATTAGAAAATATTTTATTTATTAAAATATTAGAAATATTTTTATATTTTTTTGAAATTAGATAGAATACCATATAATTTGATTTATTAGAAAGACTTAAACAAATAACCCGGATCAATATTTTTCAGATTGGATTTTTCATGACTGTAAGAAAAATTAAAATATTTATTTGTGTGTTATTAGAAAAAAATTAAAAATGCTTTGAATCTGAATTATTGATCGCGGTTCAAAAGTCACTTCTAGGTAAATACATAATATGTCTTTCTATTTTTGAAAAATAAAAATTTAATAAAATATTTCCGCAACTTTATAATCATTAACAAACAGTGTTTTAATCTGAGTCGTTCGTTGTTTTAATCTGATATAATTCTCGCATAAAAAAGTGTGCATTCTGCATCAAAAATTGTGCTTTGCTGAAAAAAAAAATTTAAGAAAAGTTTTCCGCAACTTTGTAATCATTACCAAACAGTATTTTAATCTGATATAATTCTCGTATAAAAAACTGTGCATTCTGCATCAAAATCGTGCTTGGCTGAAAAAATAAAAATTTAAGAAAAATTTTCCGCAACTTTGTAATCATTACCAAACAATGTTTTAATCTTAGTCGTTCATTGTTTTAATCTGATATAATTCTCGCATAAAAAATTGTGCTTGGCTGAAACCGATGACAATATCATCGGTTTCGATAGATTTCGAATTTCATAAAAAAATGTAAAGATTGTTAAATTTATTATTTCTTTTGTATATTAATAAAATTTTGGAAATTTACATGACAGCCACATATACAATTAGATGACAAAAAAAATAAAATTTTAAGTTAATTTATTGATGATAACTAGGGCTGCAAATGAACCAAACCAAATCGAATCTAGCTAGGTTCGAATTCGAGTTCGTTAAAATTCGAATCGAACTGGTTCGCTTCGAAGACCCTGTTTCGAACTATAGACTCATGTTCGAATTTGATTCGTTTAAATTCGAACTAGTTCGATTGGTTCGTTAACAGTTCGAATTTGAGACAGGCAGGCTGGAAATTTCTGTATTTTGAGAAATAATGTGAAGCACACAATACCAAAGCAAACTTATACAATCACAGATTCACAGCAAATACTAACTACAAGTGAATCAAATCAAACTTCATTGGAAATACCAAAGCACACAATAGTTCAAAATTATACAAATGAATCAAGCCAAAGCACACATAGTATAAAATTATTACAAATGGATCAAACCAAATTTCACAAGAATTTAGAAATACAATCACAGTAACTAACTACAAGTCTACAGACTATGTTTCTCTTCCTATGTTTCTTGCCTCAATTTCTTGCCTATGTTTCTCTTCCTTCCTGGCTTCTGACTTGGCACTTCTTTGCACCTCAAAAATCACAAGCCCATCAAACTTGAAACCTCAACTGTAATGAAATGAGGCATAGATTAAAAATAAAATGAGGAGGTTAAAAATGAAGCCTCAACTATAATATAAAGAAAGGGAATAAAGTACAAGGCATAGATTTTCCATTTAAACTTGAAACCCAAAAAATTGGAGAAATTCACACCACGCAACAGAACAGAAGCAAGCAAAGTCAGATCGTGTATTTGTGTGAGAGAGAGAGAAAAGAGAGAGAGAGAGAGCTACAATCTGTGCAAGCAACTAGCAAGCAAAGCCACAGAAAAATATGAAAATAAAAAGGGGGTTAAAGATTTACCGAGGGAGCGGCAAATCGCAGAGGAGACATAGCGGAGGAGCCACCAACGGCGGAGGAGAGATGGCCGGTTGGGGTCGGGGAGCCTGATCGCTCGAGAGGCGGCTGGATTACTCGGAGAGCAGGTTAGGTTTTCGCAAGAAACAGTGAGAGCGAAAGAGAAAGGTCAGAGATCGGGCAGATCGGTGGAGGAGATGCCGGAGGAGAGCGGAGGGCTGATCGGCTAGAGTGAGACAGCCGCTGAGAGCAAGGATGCCAAGGAGTCGGGGTTTGGGAATGGGGAGAAAGAGCAGGTCTAGGGTTATATTTCCTCTTTGACTGACGGATGGTCTGGATTTCGCGTCTCTACGCGGAGATTCGAACCTCTCAGATTCGCGAACTATTTCGAACCGAACCCATACAGGTTAGAATTTGGTTCGAAATTAATACGAATCGAACCAGTTTGATTCCTTTCGAATCGAATTTAATTTCGAATCAAATTTTTTTCGAACTTTTTCGAATCAAACTCAAATCAAATTACGAACTACGAATTTTTTGTGCAGCCCTAATGATAACTAGCTAAGGGAAAAAAAGTCACTAATTAATGAGTGACATCAGCGGCGGTTGTTACCTAAAGAACCGCCACGGATGTCTCATCACTGAAATGTTATGTTATATATATAATTACTAACACAAGTATTACATTATTAATTAGTCTGTGCATAATTAGATAGCCGTAATTAATAAATTCAATTTGAGATAATGTGATATTCATACTTTATTAATTTAGTGATAAAGTGTTTGTGATAGTTAATAATATTTATGGCTAGCTAAGGCTATCCAGCTTTACAATCATATTATAATTAAAAAAAAAAGGTTCGTTTTCAGTGACAGTTGCTAATAAATTAAGGACCGCCATTGATAGCAAAATTGAATTTTTTTAATACAACCGTCTGACGCTTTGATAGGGAAAAAAGGTAAAAAATGTCATCCAGGAAATAAAAGACATAATTAATTAATTATATATATATATATATATATATATATATATATATAGAGGTTGGCTAATATACAATCGATTGTTCCTGAGTTCCCGTGCAACCAAGTCGTTTTCTAATTTTCGAAGTCCAAACGGTCGATCCAAACCGTTAGATGTGATCTCTATATTAAAATGTGCTTGGAGACCAAATTTTACATTTTTTGGAATTTTTTTTGCTATTTATTAAGCCACTTTGAAAATCGCTGATCCAACGGTGGCTTAACCAAACAGTAAAAACAGAACCCACCGTTGGATCAGCGATTTTCAAAGTGGCTTAATAAATAACAAAAAAATTCCAAAAAATGTAAAATTTGGTCTCCAAGCACATTTTAATATGGAGATCACATCTAACGGTTTGGATCGACCGTTTGGACTTCAAAAATAAGAAAATAACTTGGTTGCGTGGGAGCTCAGGAACAATCGATTGTATATTAGCCAACCTCTATATATATATATATATATATATATATATATATGAAGATTATGTTGAGCGGTTCGAATCAACTATTTGAAATTTAAAAATGAAGATAAAAGAGATAAAAGATTGGGTGCAAATGGGAGCATTGAATTATTTTTGCATTGGAACCCTCCTCTCTCTCTCTCTATATATATATAGAGTAGAACTAGGGTGCTCCTAAGTTCACCTAAACTCTTGTGAACTTGATTCTAAAATATATCGAATCGACTTTAAACGATGAATCCAAACCGTTGAAATCCTTCTATCTAAAGATTGACGCGTCTACATGTGAAAATTTTAAAGTTTCGAACTAATTTAATATAGAGTCAAGTGGTCAAAGGAGTCCAAAAAATGAATGCATTAAAATTAATTTATAAACCTTAAACTTTTGACCACTTGACTCTATATTAAATTAATTCGAAACTTTAAAATTTTCACATGTAGACGCATCAATCATTAGGTAGAAGGGTTTCAACGGTTTGGATTCATCGTTTAAAGTCAATTCGATATATTTTAGAGTCAAGTTCACAAGAAGTTTGGTAAACTTAGGAGTACCCTAGTTCGACTCATATATATATATATATATATATATATGAGGAGGGATCCAATTACACTTTTTTTTTGACACATCTTGACACTGTTTTATTCCCGACGGTACCCACAAAATAAAATTAAACCGCATATTTTTAATTTATCTTGATGCTTATTCTTGTGGTATTGCAACCTTATTTATTTCTACGAACAAGAAAAATAATAAAAAAAAATCATGTCAAAATAGTTGTGCCAACTCAAATACTTAAATACGTGAGTATGTTTCAGTTCTTTTGCGTTCCTATTTTTGCCTTTTACGTTCCTAAACAAATTCATCATAGTACGTCGGTGGTTAATAATCCAGTAATGCAATCAATACCCACGTACATATAGATAGTGCAGATGCTAGTAGTGTTTTATTGTAAAAATGCAGGTACATCAGAGCTCAATTTATTCCCTACTAATCCCTCAGCAAAGTACCAGCTAATACAAATTTATTCTCCACTTCTAAAAACTAAAACGAACTCATCAAGAAATTAAAAACTAGAAAATACTGAATTTAATTGATAAGTTCTCCAAGATTTAATGGAACAACTACTTAACTATCCCCCTCTCCCATTACCGTTGTTGCAATTGTTTCCATTGTTAATTACCATTGTTACCGTTGTTTCCATTGTTGCCATTATTTCCGTTATTGCCATTGTTTCCATTGTTGCCATTATTGCCATTAGAACATGTTGGTGCTGGAGCTGGTACTTGACTTCGAACTGGTGTTGGTGCTGGAGATGGGGTTGGAGTTGGAACTGGAGTAGGGGCAAGGGATGGAGTTGGAGACGGGATATGAATTGGGGTTGGTGCTGGAGCTAGGGTAGGACTTGGGGTTGGAGTTGGAGAAGGGGTAGGGGACGGAGTTGAAGATGGAGTATGAATTGGAGACGGAGTTGGTGCTAGAGATGGGGTAGGAGCTGGAGTTGGAGTGGGAGAAGGGGTAGGAGATTGAGTTGGAGCCAGGGTTGGAGTATGAATTGGGGTTGGAGCTGAAGCAGGAGTGGGGGTTGGAGTTGGAGATGGAATATGAAATGGATTTGGTGCTGGAGCTGGGGTAGGAGTTGGGGTTGGAGAGGGGGTAAGAGATGGAGTTGGAGTTGGGGTTAGAACTGGAGAGGGGGTAGGGGACGAAGTTGGAGATGGAGTATGAATTGGAGTTGGTGCTGGAGTCGGGGTGAGAGAGGGGGTAGGAGATTGAGTTGGAGTATGAATTGGGGTTGGAGCTGGAGCATGGGTAGGGGTTGGAGTTAAAGATGGGGTAGGAACTGGAGTAGGAGTTGGAGTTAGAAGTACTGGAGCTGGAGCTGGTGCTGGAGTTGGGGTTGGGGTTGGAGCTGGAGTTGGGATAGGAGTAGGTTTGAATGGTGGCGGCGGTGTTGGAGATGGTGGTGGGGGGCAGATAGGTAAGGGAAATTTTGTGCCTTTAATGGGAACATGTAAGGGTAATTTCAAACAATGAGGCAAAAGGGGAGGAGGCTTGGGCACAACATTCTTTAGAGGGAGATCTGTAAAAACAAATTCAAGAGTACGTAGTTTAGTTACTATGCATATATTATATATACATATCTATACACACACACACATATATGAGGAGAGATCCACTTACACCATATTTTGGTGATATCAAATTACATCATTTATTTTTAAAGTTCAAATAGCCGATCCAAACCGTTCAACATGCTGGATATATTAAAATGTGCTTGCAGATCAAATTTTATATTTTTTGAATTTTTTTTACTATTTATTAAGATGGGTATAGAAATTCAATGGTCTGAAAATAACGATTTTGTTAAATATTTAATAAACAGAAAAAAAAATTTCAAAACAATGAAAATTTTGGTCTCTAAGTACATTTTAATATGGTGATCATGTTGAACGGTTTGGATCGATTGTTTGGACTTTGAAAACTATAAAATTGGATGGTGTAATTTTGTGTCACAAAAAAATTATGTAAATTGATCCCTCCTCCATATATATATGTACACATATGTACGTACACACACACACACACACACATGTATGTAGATATATACATATATGTATGTGTGTGTGTGTGTGGAGAGAGAGAGAGGATAAATTAATTATCTTAAGGCTAAACCTCATTATTTTTTAATGTTATTGGACGATATGCATGTACAGTTAAATGATTTTGCATGTTAATGCTTAATTGTTTTGTGTATACACATCCACACTAAACAAATTATAGTATCAGTTTGGCTTAAGATAATTTAGGGACTTAATTTGTAAATATTGTGACATCAATAAAATATCATTATATATCTATGATATAATTTTTTTTATATAAAAGTGGGGTAATTCTATCAATTTTATTAATGAAACCAAACTATTTTTAAAAGAACCAAAACACTGGTACCTATACAAAATATATAGTTTAACTAACTAACTAAAAGCCTATACTAGCTATATATTACATGCAAAAATCACATATCCAAAGCATTAGTTTGTCGCAGACTAAATCATACAAATTATAAAACAATCAGTTTCATGTTAAAGTTTTCTAATGATCAAATATGATCAAAGCTGCATCACTGCATTTCTTCATTGCTTAATCCAGACCCAATAAGCATGCATTAGTCGTTATCTATATATGACAGTACGTAAGTACGTAATTTTTTAATAACAGCAATAATAACGGTAGTAGTTTAGATTAGGAATTACCAATTTGTGATGTCACCTTGTCAGAAGGATTCTGTCGTGCCATTACAAAAGGAACTAGTGCAATGGCTATCAGCACGAGAAAACTTTTCGAAGCCATATATATATACATATATATGCTCACTCTGTTGTTTTGATATCCTTTAAAGCTAGCCCTTGTTGGAAATGAAGCAGAAGCAAGTGCGCTTATATAGACTTGGAGGTATGTTGAGACGCAGGAACAACTTAATTTGTTTTAGAAATTCGTAATTATGTGAAAGATTTAAAGAGAAATATGGTAATTCCAGAGTAGTAAATTCTTATTAGTCCCAATGACATGTACGTGAAATCTTATTAACCTCAAACATTTTAAAGAGATGAAGCATGATTCTGGTGGCCAAGCCCCCACTTTCATGACATAAATTTGCCATAAACATAAGCACATGATCTTATTTCCATTTACCTGGCAATAAGATTTTCATTAACCACGGTAACTTGAGTGCTAATTAATTACTTGCGATGACAATATTAATTGTATATATATTCTTTTAAAATTCATATATATATAATATTGCGGTTTGGTTTTTAACATTTTTTACCTTCGATATTTTGGTTATGATTTTGCACCGATAGATCGAATATGGTGTCTTTTGACACCTTTTCATCTTCTCTGTCTTCAAATAATTCTCACATCCTTCACATCAAATCAAATAAATTTCTCTTTTATCTCTCTCTTCTCTCTATTATTTATCTACTCTCTCAATCTAGTTGCCTGTTGTAAATCCTAGCTAGCTAGAATTTAATGGTCTTAAAACTGTTTGTATGTTTCTATTATACATACGGTTCGACGTACCCGTACAAATTACATAGAATCAAACAGCATAATGCATGAATGACGTCCAATGATGAAGATGATAAGCTCCAACCAAGATACGAAATTGATGTTTGTCTGATTTGTATATATATATTAATTATTAAGTGCGCAACATGATTTAGGTTCCTCCAGAGAAATTCTGGGCGCAATTATACCATATCTTCATGAACGTCTTGTACATATATGTCATTTTTTTTTATTTCTTGGTGATTCTTACGTAAAATGACATCATGATGTTTTTACTTAATTTCAATTCCTCACCAAGAACAAACTAATTATTTTTTAATAATTTTTTTGAAAAAAAAAAAGACAGTCAATTCTTCTAATTTATAATATGACCGTACAAGATACATCTCGCCATATGTAAGTTCGCTTATTAGTGCCATATATATTGCTTATTCGGTTCACCATGAACCAGGGGTGCATGGT
Organism: Carex arenaria; assembly: GCA_964058825.1. Classification (NCBI taxonomy): domain Eukaryota; kingdom Viridiplantae; phylum Streptophyta; class Magnoliopsida; order Poales; family Cyperaceae; genus Carex; species Carex arenaria. The sequence continues at coordinate 354,232 of CAXKVW010000263.1, forward strand.
ACGTAGTTGCTTATATATTATTCCAAATGGAAGACAGCGAGTAGCCTAGTAACCCTTTAAAGTTAGAGAATGCAGTCGCTAGTAAGCTTCTGTATGTTAAAAATAATATCTAGTTTCAAATTTTGAATTATAACGGCTAGTTATAGAAAATAGTGTCTTGTAATTAATAAGGTAGGAGATAGTGATTAGTGGTTAATTAGTAGTTGTAATTAATAGTGTAACAGCTAGTTTTTTAATTTCTTCTATTAATTAGTAGAGACAAATATATATAAAGATGAAAATTAGATTGCAATAATAAATTATTTTCTTAATCTCTTATGTCTTACAAAAAATAACATGATAACAGAGTCATATATATGAAATTCTGCACAAGTGCCATCCAAACTAGCAAAGCTAGTTCGTACCAGCGAAAAAAAAAAAAGATTCAAGAGCCAAAGAGCCAAAGAGCCAAAGAGCCAAAGAGCTAAGAACTCAATCAACGTCAAGAAAATAGAGTCAAGAGCCAAAAAGCCAATAACTAAACAAGTATCAAGAGAAAGAAGAATAAGAGCCAAAGTAGTCATCTCTCTATACATGTACAAGAAAACCGGTAACAAAATTTTAATATTTGTTCTTATCGGCAAAGAATAAAAAAAAACTCTTTAATTTTAGATATATATAAAAAATATTTATATATCTTTTCCGAAAAATCAAACAATCATGACACAAAATTCCGGTCTCACCAATCAGCAAAGTAATCCCAAGAGTTGTTCAAATTGCAAAAAAAGAAGGTCATACCCGAGATCGGTGTTAGTTCATGTATCCTAATCTCGGACCTAAAAGGTGGAAATTAAGTGCCGGAGAAAAAAGGGAAAAATGAATTGGATCGAACTAGGGAGATGCATCTACATTCTACTCAAATATATACAACAAACAATTCAATCCCGATGCCACAACACATCCTCCAACAAATCATCGGAATGCTTTCTTACCAAATGCAAAAGAGCAACCTTCTCCAACAAATCATCGGAATGCTTGCTAACTCAAAAGATTTATTTTTCAATCAAATTATTATAGATAGTAACAAACAATTATTTAGTAACAAACAATTATTATCAAACCTTGTAACATCCCGAAAAAAAAATGAGTCATTATTATTTTTACTTACAAGATTTTGCTTATAATATTGTATACATTATATATATACGTGTAGGTTGAAAAATAAAACAATATTTATTTTATTATAAAAATATATTAAAAAAAAAGATTTTGATATCTACTATTATAACTGTCAATTTAAAATTTGTAATGTCTCATAACTATGATAAATAAAATAATTATTAATTTATATTGATGATGCATGGATTATTTATTCTTTAATTTGATGATGCTTAAATATAACTAAATAGCATTTCATGGTGACAAATAGTAACGCCAAGTATTTTTAGTAATTACCGGATTTAGTTTTGTTATATCCATCTTAAATTTTGGGAAGAAAAAGAAAAAAAGAAATGAAGGGGACGCGCCCCCTGATGTAACTCCCATAGTCCCACTCCTCCAATAAATAATAATTATTTCTAATGTATTTGAAACCGTTTCCATTGGTTTTAATTGCTACACCGCCTCTCTGTTTTATTTTAAATGCCCTAATTTCAATCCATCCTTACAATTCTTTGCCGAATCCAAATAAGTCCTCTCCCCTCTTTTTCTTGCACAACGCATCGAGAAGAAACCACCTTTATGTTAGATTTGAATTACAACTACATCGCACTGATTATGAACTGTTGTTGCAATCCGTTTTGAAATTTTGAACATCTCGCTATCAGGTAACCGGACTTCTCTATAATATGTGTTTTCATTTTGTATGGTTTATTTGGATATTGGTATTGCATATTGGATTATGATGGCATATTTAACGGAATAGCGGGTCTGAGGTTGGAATTTAATTTGTCCGATACACGGGGGCTGCTAGTCGTGGTCGGGACCGATATGCGGATAATGCTAGTCGCAGTCGGGTTCGTGATGTGACTTGTTTTACGGATAACCTAGACCGACGTGCTATCGCCGGTTAAATATGCGTGCATAATTTTATATGTATTTGTGTGGATTAATCCGGCCTGTTTGAATGGTTGTTAAATTAAGCCAATTATAGAGAAGCGCGTCATTAAATAACCGGTTACTGAGCTTTGTAGCTGACTCCGTTTTGTTATTTTTGTTTTCCTCTCTGTTGGCGTCGCAGGTTCATGGACCAAGGAAAGGTGTGAAGATGCTTATATAATCATGCTCCGGATGGTAAAAAACTGGGGTGTGACAAACCTCAAACCGACCAATAGTGATAAATATGTTCGGTTGCAAATGGTCTGAAGGCAAAAATAAATGACATAGGAGTAATTAACGTATGTAATAATCAAATTAAAAATGTTTTATATTTAGAAACATTTCTCATAAACTTGATTTCTGTAAATAAATTAACATAAGAATTAAAAATGTTGAATTTCAAGACCGGAAAACTAGCATCAAGATTTGTGAAGAATTCATTGAAAATGAACACTATATTTTAAGCTTCAATTTAAATTTTTGTGCTTCTGCAAAATTCGTTAACTCTGATATTTGGCATAAAAGACTTGGGCATCCTTCTGACAATATTTTATATAGTATTTTATATTTTCAAAATATGAATTGTACTAATTGTGAAGTATGCAAATTAGCAAAACAAATAAAGCTTCTTTTTTCTCTTTTTATTAGCAAAATTGAAGCTATTTTTTATTTAGTACATTCCAATGTATGGGGGCCGGCTCCAATTGATTCATATAATGGATTTCGATATTTTTTTTCTTCTATTTTTTGATGATTTTTCAAAAGCAACTTGGTTATATTTACTTAAATCTAAAGATGAAGTGTTTGATTATTTTTATGAATTTTGATGTCTCATAGAAATATAATTTAATGCAAAATTAAAAATCTTTAGATTAGATAATAGAACCAAATTTATAAATAAATAAAAATTCAAGTCTCTTTAGAGAAAATACACCAAACATTTTGTATAAATACTTCCAAACAAGATGAAGTATCAGAAAGAAAAAATAGACATTTATTAGAAATGACGCAATCTTTATTATTTCAAAATAATGTTTCAAAAATTTATTGGTCGGATGCCGTACTTTGTGCTACACATTTAATTAATAGATTGCCTATTGTTACTTTAATTTAAAAAACAAAAGTCCATTAGAAATTTTTTACCAACGAAAAATCACTTATGACCATATGAGAGTATTTGGTTGTACTAGTTTCGTACATATCAAAAGAAATAACAAACTTAATTTTGTATCACAAAAAACCATTTTCTTAGGATATTCATCTCGTAAAAAGTGTTATAAATGCTATGAACCAATTAATAAAACATTGTACCTTTCTAGAAATGTTTCATTTTTTTTAAAAATGAACCATATTTTAAAGAAAAAGAATTAATTTATGAAACACATTCAAATAATAAAATGACAATATAGTTTTGCCTTACCTAGATGATTTGAATTTTATTCCTAGAAATAAGGGGGTTGAGATTAATAATCAAGAAAATGAGACTATTAGTGACATAAATGAAACTGAAACGGAAGAAAATTTAACGGTTAGAAGATCATGTAAAGAACAACAACCATCAACTAGACTTATAGATAATGTGACATATTCGGTACAATATCCAATTAAAATTTTTGTTTCATACAACAATATCTCAACTGAATATCATACATTTCTCACTAGCATTTAAAAAGAATTAGAACCAAAAAATTACCATGAGAAGCAACTAAAAGTCCAATTTAGTGTAAGGCTATGAATAAGGAATTAAAAGCCTTAGAACAAAATAAAACTTGTAAAATTATTTCTCTACCAGAAAATTAAAAACCAGTTGGTTGTAAATGGGTATATAAAATCAAATATAATGGTGATGGTACCATAGAAAGATATAAATCAAGAGTTGTAGCTAAAGAATTTACCCAAACCTATAGCATAGACTATAATGAAACATTTGTACCGGTGGCAAAAATGAATACCGTAAGAATTTTATTTTCTATTGGCATAAATAATAGTTGGGACCTCTACCAAATGGATGTGACGACTGTCTTTCTTCAAGGACTGCTAGTAAGCTTCTGTATGTTAAAAATAACGACTATTTACAAATTTTGAATTATAATTGCTATTTGTAGGAAATAGTGTCTTGTAATTAATAGAGTAGGAGATAGTGATTAGTGGTTAGTAGTTGGTAGTTGGTAGTTGGTAATTGTAATTAATAGTATAACGGCTAGTTTTTTAATTTTTTCTATAAGTAAAGATAAATATATAGATGAAAATAAGATTGCAATAATAAGTTGTTCTTAATTTCTCGTCTTACAAAAAAACAACACTACTGTTTAAATGATATGTGAAGAACCACTAATAATATCAAAATTAGTGCTACGGTAATACCACATGCTATTGATGGCTGAGTCCATATATGATATAAATGTCATGGTCGATGTTTATTCACAGCGGCAGCAAATTAACTTTATTGGCTTGTTCATGCATGGCATGTGGTTCGTTAAATCCCTCTGTGAATTAATGAAATTCTGAAAGGGCAGAGACGATTCAATTGGCAGCATCAATATGACATCAATGTTAAAACCTAACATATCGATCGGCAGAACCAATTTACCAAGCATGCAGCATATTGATTGTTATAACAACAGTTTGCACAATATAGCCTGAAAAATATTAATAAAATATATATGTAAACTGGTAAAATGTGAAGTTCTTTAATGTTACAAAAAAAGATCGCCCAAATAACCATAACTGTACATTTGTTTATTATAATTTAAGATAAAAGATGAGGGTTCAAAGATCTCAAGTTTTTCATATCTCATCGTGCCTCATATTTTTTATATCTGTTTTCAAAGTCCAACTAGTCGATTTGAACCACTCAACATGATTTCCATATTAAAATGTGATTGGAGATCAACTTTTATATTTTTTTGGAAATTGTTTACTATTTTTAGATAGGTACAAAATCATTGTTTTTTAGATAGTCGAATTAATATGAAGAGCATGTTGAGATGTTCATCAGATTGACTGTTTAGACTTTAAACATAAAGATTAAAAAAATAGGAATAAGATTTGGTCCAAATGGCTTTGGACCGGACACTGTCCAAAGCCTCTAAAAATCGTACGATTAAAGTCCAAACAGTAGATCCGAACCGCTCAACATGGTTTTCATATTAAAATGTGCTCAGGGACCAAATTTTATATTTTTTGGAAATTTTTTACTGTTTTTTAGATACGTACAAAATCATTGTTTCTGAACGGTAAAAAAAAATGATTTAGTATGTATCTAAAAAAATAGTAAATAATTTCCAAAAAAATATAAAATTTGATCTCTGAGCACATTTTAATATGAAAATCATGTTGAGTGGTTCGGATCGACTGTTCAGTCTTTAATCGCACGATTTTAGAGGTTTTTAACGGTGTCTAGTCCAAAGCCAATTGGAGCAAACCTTATACCAAAAAAATATGAAGCATAATGAGAAGTAAAAGACACAGGACAGTTTAACCCTCTTCTAAAATCAATATTAAACAACCTTTCTAGAACTGAGCTGACAATTAAAGGATCGCAGCAATTAATTAATTGCGGCGGAGATCCGAGGACCATGGAGTTTATGAAATCATCAGTGGACCAAAATATTAAGATGAATTGCATCAGAGACCAATAGGCCTTCAAGTCGTACGTCCCCATTGTTTGTGTTGCACATGACTTTTTAGTAAACAGTTTGTGCTAATGGATATATATTGATTTGGCAGTAAACAAGTACCTAATTTAGAGAGGGTAAATTTGAGAATAAGATTTGGTCCATATGGCTTTGGATCGGACACCGTCATAAGCCTCTAAAAATCGTACTATTATAGTCTGAATAATCGATCTGAACCGCTCAACATGATTTTCATATTAAAATGTGCTCAGAGATCAAATTTTATATTTTTTGGAAATTGATTACTATTGTTTTAGATACGTACAAAATCACTTTTTCTGAACGGTCCAAGAACAGTGATGTTGTACGTATCTAAAAAAATAGTAAAAAGTTTCCAAAAAATATAAAATTTTGGTCTCTGAGCATATTTTAATATGAACATCATGTTGAGTGGTTTGGATCAACCGTTCGGACTTTAATCGTACGATTTTTAGAAGCTTTAGACGGTATCCGGTTCAAAGCCATTTGGACCAAACCTTATCCCGTAAATTAATTTGTGGCATGTACGTACTAAATGTTGGAAGTTGAGTTCTAAAAAACTCAAAATTCTCTCTTCAATAATTTGTTAAAAATCTCTATTTGTGATATTTGAAATTTAGATGGTTAAATTGAATATATCTGTTTTAATGGTGATTGGTGAGTTATTTTACTAATTACCACTTATTATTTTGTTAATGATTTTACCGTTATACATCTTCAATCTTCATAGCATCTTAATTTATGGCGCATTTCTTTTCATTTTATAATCATCATTAATCAACATTAAGTTTCTTGACTAGATCTATATAACTACGTATGTCTAATTCCCTCTCATTTTGATACAATCCTCAATATATCTCTCTTCTGTTTGTTTGCGTATATATGAGAAATAATTTTTCTCCACTGTAAAGATAAAACCTTTGTATCCCAGAATATGAGATACTGATTCTCTTTGATAAATCTCAATCCTCATATAATTATTCCAATAATCCCACACCTTCTTTTCGATCTATGATTGATGCTGGATATTGCGAAGTTATCATCAGTTGCTTCCATGACGTACCTAATAAGCCAACAATTATCTTGGTTGCAGTTCCATCTTGCACGATGAGACAGAATACGCTTAAGGGCAGTGCTTTGCACGATCTGAATAAGTCTATTTCAATTTGATTTATTTTCACTATTTATAACTATTAATTTATATCAACATTCTTAAATAGTTAAAATAGAGTTTTATATAGTTAAAATTTTCATGATATTCGGATAGTTATAAATATTTCAAATAAATCAAATTGAAATGGCATTACCCGGATCATGCGAAGCACTATTCTTAAGCGTATCTCTGAATTCAGATAGTGATTAAAGCAAATTTGAAATTCTGAATTTGATCTGTAGATTTGTTCGTATTATTAGTTACTACTGGCATGGACTATTAATTGGTCTAATAATTAGTTTACACAAATCATTAAATAATTAACATGAGCGCATTAAATAATTAATTGGTCTAATAATTAGTTTACTACTGGCATAGACTATTAAATGCTCTTATAATTACCTTAGTAATTATATATCATTTATTACCATCTTATTTATCCCCTTAAATGATCCGGAAAAAAAATGAATATAGAGTGACAGCATTTAATCTAGAATTTATTGCTAAGAATAATATTAAAAACAAGAAAGATGAGACCTAGTAATAATGTCATTTAACCTGTTAATTATATGTCCCTAAAGTTTATAGTGAACAATAGTCTGAAATTAATCTATCAATCACACATACCAAATCACAATCTCAATCAGCCTCTTAAGTAATAAAAATAATGGTTTATACGACCTAATAGTCAAAACAGAAAATATAATATCAGTAAGAGACTGGATCCATTAAACAGTGTTAATGATATTTAATATGGGTTCTGGCACTGCTGCTGTTCTTGGAACAAGAGGAAACAAGAGAGGACATATCCAATTTGAGGAAGACAGGTTGCAGTATATTGTGTATATATACCACTTAAACAGTCCAATACACAATATACTGCAATAGTACTCTTGCATTACAAAAATAAAAACCAAAATGAAAACAATTAAAGCGTAGGTACTAAAGCTAGCACAGATTCGGCACAAACCATAGGGCTTCTGATGATGTCATGACCAGCCGTTCTGTAGTCCCATCTTCCATGTCATACCGACAAATACTAGCTACCAGTAAAATATGGGCGGCCATAAAACCAATGTTTCTCTTTGAAATAGATATAGTTTCCTTTCTGTCCCTTTATATCATTGGCCATCAAACAAAAACCAGAACTCTCATCCTGCAAGAAGAGAACTCGATCCCCAATCCCATTCATTTTAGACCATCGGCAATAACCGAAATTTTCTGTATGCTCCAGACGGTACACCTCAAATTCATACTTCCGTGATCCTTGAAATAGTTCGTCAATTCCTTGTACGTGAATGTATGACATCGTCACCCCAAAAAGATCTCCCATGGCATCAATCAAGAATTTAAAATTAACATGCTCACCTGGATGCAGTATCTCTATGCTTGTCTTAGTTCCAGTTGAAGCGTCATAAACCCAAGTGGCTCTTTGTATTCCAATTGACACAAATATCCGTCCTTTGTAGTACCCAAACAAAGCTGATTGAGGAAGTATAATTGAGATGTCTTTGATAGTATTAGGTGGTTGAAATCTGACAAATTGATATGTTATTGTTTCGGTCTTAAAAGCTATTCTATCAACTAGTTTATTGATAAATAAGAAGATCTCAGTGCCCACAATGCTCGAATTATAGCTAAAGCTATGGCCAAGGGTTTTAATTTCATAATCCAATGAAGGGTTCAAACAAGAAAGGTTAACTTTGGCACCAGTAAGCACATTGAGAAAACAAATAGGGGAAGGAATTAACCCAGAAACAAGCATGAAACCAGCGGATGACGCCATAGGTCTATTATTTATCGGAAGGCGGATTCGTTTGGTTGCCTCATATGAGGGAGAGTATACAAAGTATTCATTGTCCCGTATAAATATATCACGTTGTCTTGGGTCGGCGCGTCGTGTTTCTCGTGGAACTGTTGGCCAGATAAGCCAAGGGAGTTGTGCGGGAGCATCAGTTGGGTCTGTGGCCAAGCGCCAGTCCTTACACACAGCACGAAAAATGATGAAGTTCGAAAAGCTTTCCATTTTCTTCGATATCAGATGAAGCAATTCTATATCAAGCTTTGCCCATTCCCTTCTATTCTGATCTTCTCTACGACTTGTTAATACTTTCTTAGCTTTGTGAAGGCCCTGCTTATGATTGAGGAAACAAGTGAAGGTTAAGTACGTACTTTTCAGTGTTTTCGTACGGTTCTAATTAAACCACAAATGATGCAATTTTCCATAGTTTTTTAAGGCCAAATAAAACACTATCCCAAAAAAAAGGAAAAATATAGCTATCACGACCGTAATGTTACAGTGGATTCATTGCTATATACATATGACGAAGATGGTAAAGTTTAATTAGTTAATTTTTCATTAATTTGTTATTGCATGTGTGCCCCCTAAAACTTGTATTTTAACCTCTATTTCCTTTAAATAATTTAATTTATTAACTACAATTATTCCAAAATCATTATGAAATTGTTTTTAATTCTTTTTGGTGTAATTTGTATACCTCAACTAATATTACAATTTTAACTAAATTTTTTAACGTAGGATATATATATATATATATATATATATATATATATATATAGCATTTGTATTACCTTTGATATTCGTAATATTTTTAACCCTCTGCAACATCATACGAATTGCGATTTAAAACCTTAGATGTTATATACGTACATAATTTTGCCCTTTAGATTATTGTTGTACATGCATGAAGAACTTGAATTCTTGAAACGGTACGTAAAAGGCACAAATAATATAAGTTTAACAAAATCACATAGAAATTCAGACCAGATTGTAATTTCATTTGTTAAAGAGACTTCCAATCAGTTTGAAAATCAGAACCTACATACGAATAATAAAATTAAAATATTAGCCCGTACCTTCTGAAAAGCTAGAAGCACTGGTCGAAACTTTGTCCTAATAATCCTAGAAATCTTTCTTTCTTCTTTTGCCTTCACAGTTTCCAAACGACCACAAGATATTGACAGTGTATCCATGAAACTTTTTTTTATCGGTGTGCTCTTTCAAATTTCTGAGAAATAGATGACAAAAGAACATATATCAATGATATAAAACGAAATATATATATATATTAATGGTACCCTGAAAATATAGATATAGTCTCACGTTAAAAATATATAGGCTCGATTCCTTTGACTATTTATGGACGAAAGATATTTATAGACTTTGATTCTATTTTTTGTATTTGAGTTTGTTAAATTTAACACTCTTAATAATTTCTGTCATCTATCAATTTGGGCTAGACGTGAAAATTAAGAAATATTATTCCTGAAATCGTCTGCAAATAAAAGTAGTTCGTGTATCTAGGAGCAGGCGTAGGAGTTCTGTCAAAGAGGAGCAGGAGTCAGATAAAAATAGCTTATCATATTTAAACCCATTATCTAATCAGATACTAGATAAAAAAAATATAATAACTGATATAAAAGAATAAACACATAATTAATATACATATATAAGTCTCCATATATAACCGATATAAAAGACTTAGAAAAATCAGATCATTCTTTAACTCTGACAAAAAATCAGATAATTAATTATGTCTCCATATATATATAACCGATACAAAAGGATAAGCAAATAATTAATAAACATATATTCTCTAACAAACTATATATACACACCTACGTATATACGTATATAAACTATTTTGAAAAAAAAAAAATCTAATCAACAGCTGCTATTCTACAGGTGTCTAACTTGCACTTATAAAAGACTGAAGAATTCATTCCAAAGATCCAATTAATTTGGAAGCAGCATATTTCATTAGGCAATATAAAATATTATTTAATGAATTGCTGGTTACATAGTTTTCTCCTATTAATTAACTCTTGTTACATATCTATGCACTCAAAATAATTAATGACCATATAGCTAGTAGTACTTCAATTGAAATAATATATATAATAATCTGCCTTCCCCTATGTTAGCATAAATTTCCTAGTTTAGTTAACTTATATAGGGTTTCCAAACTAACTACGTCATCCCAAATTTACTTTACTTAATCGGACCAAAAGAAACAAAATGGATTCATTGAGGTTCAAATTAGTGATATGAACATAATAAATAGTCAATTTATAATCTAGATGCAGCACCAGCACTTTCATCCTTGATATTTTACAATTCATAAAAACCCAAATTAGTGATATGAACATAATAAATAGTCAATCGGGAATTTAATTAGATGCAGCACCAGCCCCATCATTCTTGATATTTTCTGAAAGCTTAACAAAATTCTAGATTACATTCTCAAAGGGATTGTGTTATTTTGAGAGCAACAATTAGATTATTTATCGTAAACAATTAGATTATTTAAGTAAGAACAGAGATGCCAATCCTGAAACACACCGTGACGAATGGGATGACGACCATTTGATTGAGCAAGCATACAACTTTTTTGAGAAGCTAGTTTAACTATCATGTTTTTGAGTAAGGCATGGGTGCTATCCATAGCACCGGAGCCTCTATGCAACGGCTCAAAATTTGAGTTTTCAAAATCCTAACGGCCGATCCGAACCGTTCAATATTTAATCTGTACTAAAATGTACTTGCATACCAAATTTTACATTTTTTTGAATTTTTTTACTATTTATTAAGTATGTTACAAAACTGCTGTTTTTGAATTATTCTGGATCACTGAAAACAGCGGTTTTGTAACATACTTAATAAATAGTAAAAAAATTCAAAAAAATGTAAAATTTGGTATGCAAGTACATTTTAGTACAGATTAAATATTGAACGGTTCGGATCGGCCGTTAGAATTTTGAAAACTCAAATTTTGAGCCGTTGCATAGAGGCTCCGGTGCTATGGATAGCACCCCAGTCTTACTCCATGTTTTTATTTAGTTTTCTCCGTAAATAATTATGCAAACATCTATTTTTCATTTGTTGGTTGTAATAATTGGCAAGCTGTTCTGAAGCTTTATAGTGCTAGCATTGATATAATTTCAATTCTTGTTTTGTATATTTCAAGATTCTTTAGCATTGATATTTATATTGCAAAATCAATAAATATTAACCATGCCGGATGCATATTACCGGCTATCTGATCTCGTACATGTCCAACAAATTAATTTGAATAAACATCATCCCTACATATGGTAATTGTGAACGATGTATAATTTTGTTTTGCACCTGAGAAATTCGTGGCACACCCCCACAATATTTGTTTGATAATTATCAGCTACTATTTATAATCTGAGCTTAATAAAGCATATCAACATCTATAAAATTGAAAAATAGGATTAGATATGATTTTTTGTTCTTTAGATACATTGTATATTAAATTTTAATGAAATTAAGAATTATTTAGTCATTAATCAAATATCAATAATATTAAATGGTTAAGTTTTTAGATTGCTAGACCGACCGCTTTTAAAATTGTAGCAAATTTGATTCAAGGCTTACATAAATCATAAAAGACAATATCTCTTATTTCAAAATTATGAATTTTGATAAGAAATATGTTAGTTGTTACATTTGTAAAAAAAAAAATTGTCATCAATATAAAATATCACCTCCTTAATTTAAATTCATTACATTTACCGTATTGAAAACACTTAAAGTTGAATCTTGTCATATGTAAAATTTCATTTATTAGATTTATGAATAATACACTTTGCTATTGTATTTTTCAACACAAAATTAAATCTATTTTATCTAAAACAAAATCATTAATATTTTCAAAATAAATATAAAATTGTACCTGAAGAACTTAAACGCAAAATTAATATTTATTAATAAAATAGAAAATTATTAAAAATATATTAAAGTCTTCGCTATTAAATATTCCATTAAAAATTAAAAATTTATTAGTACTGGAAAAAGTCGTTAACTCTGTCAGTGCGACTCTGGATACCTGAAATATCTGTCAATGCCGTCTCGACATACTGGGACATCTCGTGGGGGTGCTAAATTTTGGTACTACACATTTTAATTTTGGTATAATTGGACCCACAACAATTAATTTGGGCACTACAATAATTAATTTGGATAATTTTCTAATTTAATTTTGGACCAAAGACAATTATTTTGGGCACTCTCTAATTAATTTTAATTTGGTACTACTCTAATTAAATTTTAGTAATTTTCTAATTAAATTTTGGATCAATTAAAATTAATTATGGCATTATCCTAATTAATTTTGGTACTAGACCCTAAATTCTAAATTCTGAAACCTAAACTAAAAATTGAAAGAAGAAAATAACCAAAAAAATTTACTCGAGCTCAAAAGGATTGAAAGAGACACAAGATATGCCAAAAAAAAATAAACAAACCAGCAGACCCCTTATATAGCCCAGGGTCCGCCAATCGGACCCCCATCTTTGGGTCCGCTAATTCAATTGGCGGACGTGGTAGATTTTTAATTTTTCAAAAAAATAGTTAATTTGTTTATTTTTTTTTTTAATATGGTATAAATAAAAATTTCGGACTCTTGCTAGCCCAGGACATATAAGAGTATAAGACTATAAGAGACAAGGAAAAATGCTATATGAGATGCTTTGCTGATCTATATAACTATATTAACATATATAGTTGCTTGGAAAAAAAAATGAAAGCAGGCAATTTAATATTTCTGTTTGAATGACTTTTCAAAATAAAAATAAAGTATATATAACATATACAGAGAGTGCACCTTTAACTTGTTAAAACTCCTTCCATTTTTAATTTATATATACTCATACAGATTACTGGTTGTCTAAAATTGGTTCTTTATAAACAAGAATAATTATACGAGAACTAAATAAAAAATATATACATAAATAATGATTTCACAACCGAGGAGTATCGATCCGTCACTGCAGATTATGTTAATTACCAATTAAAAGCCCGTACGTATACGTAGGCGTACTAAATTTAATTATGCTTGGCCATGCCCCATGCATATAAAATTTCTGAAAACTGCCACATGCATGGTATTTATTACAATAATTGTAGCACTGATTTTTTTTTTTTTAACTTGAACGCCCTAATTAGGCAACTTTTTATTTTAAAAAAGTGCCTGAAAAGTAAATCCTAGCTAGCATTTAATATATGGTCCTAGCTAACTAAGAACTGTTTGTTCCTATTCTAGCCGTATAAATTTCACAGAATTAAACAGCATCATGAATTTCATGCATGAATGATGTCCAATGATGAAGTTACAATATCTAACCAAGATACGAAATTGATTTTGTCGGATTTGTATATTATTGAATGCACAGCGCGCATGAGCAAGTTTCCTCGAGAGGGCGACTTATAACTTTTTATTCCACACCAAAAAAGCAGAAAAATAAAACACATTAATAACGTCTCCGTTATGAAATATGGGTCAAATTAATTTTCAAACTTTATATATCCATAAAAAATTTGCATTCAAATTTGAAACTTGTGATTTCCCATAAAGAGGACATTTTCATAGCTAGTAGAATAAATATTGGTTCTCAACAAGAACAATTAGTGTTAGGTGCTGTGAGTATTGTCACTGTGGTTGATTTTAGGTTTGCTTGTTTGCTAGCTTTGTAAATTAACTCTGATTTCCTAATGGAATGAGCTCTTGTTGTCTTTTATTCAAAAAAAAAAAAAAACAAACAAGAACAATCAGAATTAATTGGTTGAAAAATGTCCTAATTTTTCAAACATATATAGAGATCATAATAAACGTCATATATGGCGCTTAATTATATATTTAAATGCTAGGACTTTTCAATTTTAACAACTAGCTAGCAAGAGCTGGCTACAATAAATTGTTTTATGAGGATAAAATTAACAGTGTCAGTATCCTCATAAATAGTCCAATCGATCAGTAATGATCAGTAATAGCAACACTATTGGAAATAACAATTTATGTAGTCCCTACACAAGTCATTTAAATTTTAGACTTGAACGCCCTAATTAATTAGGCAACCTTTTGTTTTAAAAAAGTGCATGAAAAGTAAATCCTCGCTAGCATTTAATATATGGTCCTAGCTAGCTAAGAACTGTTTGTTCCTATTCTAGCCGTATAAATTTCACAGAATTAAACAGCATCATGAATTTCATGCATGAATGATGTCCAATGATGAAGTTGAAATATCTAACCAAGATACGAAATTGATTTTGTCGGATTTGTATATTATTGAATGCACAACATGAGCAAGTTTCCTCGAGAGTTAAATTCTGGGGGCGACTTATAATTAACTTTTTATTCCACACCAACAAAGCAGAAAAATAAAACACATTAATAACGTCTCCATTATGAAATATGGGTCAAATTAATTTTCAAACTTTATATATCCATAAGATTTTTGCATTCAAATTTCAAACTTGTGATCTCCCGTAAAGAGGACATTATCGTAGCTACTAGAATAAATATTGGTTCTCAACAAGAACAGTCAGAATTAATTGGTTGAAATGTCCTAATTTTTCAAACATATATATATAGAGATCATAATAAACGTCATATATAGCGCTTAATTATATATTTAAATGCTAGGACTTTTCAATATTAACAACTAGCTAGCAAGAGCTGGCTACAATAAATTGTTTTATGAGGATAAAATTAACGGTGTCAGTATCCTCATAAATAGTCCCATCGATCAGTAATGATCAGTAATAGCAACACTATTAGAAATAACAATTTATGTAGTCCCCTACACAAGTCATTTAAATTTTACCTCGCGGATAAAACAAAATCTTGTAGGCACCCGATAATTAAGTGAAAGAGGGACTATTTTTCTGGTCAGAAAAAATTGCTTAGAGTTCGTTAGTATACTAACTGCTGCTAGCAATACAAGCATGCAGATTGTTCAATTTTATAAGTATGTTATGTTTCGTTAAAAGTATAAATTATATATATAGAAAAGCGAAATAACAAATTGCTAATAATGTCAGCAACTAATGACATGTGAACCAAACCGCTAATTATAATGCTAAAATTATCATATATATAGAGTTGTTTAATATCAAAACGTTTGTTTCGGAATTGTAGTGCAATCAATTGGTTTTTCGATTTTCAAAGTTCAAACGAGCAATCCAAACCATTAAATGCATGTGATATCTATATTAAAATGTGCTTGGAAATCAAATTTTATATTTGTTGGAATTTGTACTATTTATTAAACCAGTTTTAAAATTAAGCAGTGAAAAAAATTCAAAATTATTGAAAACAACAATTTTAAAAATAACTTAATAAATATATTCAAACCTATATATATAGTGAAAAAAAGTCAAACCTATCAACGATTAAAAATTTATTTTAATGTGTTTACTTTTCACCATGTTTTACCATTGGACTTCATATTAAATGAGCTTTTAAAATAAATTTTGAAGTTAAACCTATCAACGAGCTATATCTGTGAGCTTAAGTTTATCCATGATGCACGCATGCACACACATAAAATATTTAGAGTAAAGCTAGTCTAACTTTACTCCACACTTTAAGATATCAAATTAATGAAGAGTAAAATAGAATAAGTAATATAGAGTAAGACATGAGTTAATTCGGAATTAGTTACTTCACCTCTTCAGACAAATTAACTTACTTCTCACTTACTCCACCTGTAAGATTTACTTTCATAGACAAATGTTCATTTCTCAATATCTTACTCTAGATAGATTAATTTAAACAATAATTCATACTACCAAATAAAATGTAAAATATAAAGAGTAATATGGAGTATACTGAACAACTAAACATGTAAAATATGAAGTACGCTATTTAATTCTCATTAACTTAAATCAACAACTAAACAAAATGACCATATTAGAGTATACTGAACCTAGCTTAGTTTAGGATTTAATTAGAGTTTTTTTTGCATCTCTATCGGTAATTTATTTTAAGTTTTTATTTAAAAATGTAGAATCATATAAAATGACTAGCAAAATATTTTTACGAATTTACGATTATGTACTTCTCAGGTGATTTAGAGGGATTGCTGGGACAAAACGGAGGTAAAAAAGAGGGATTACTGGTGCTTAGTGATTAATAATTGGTTGTGATTGTTAATATTTATGGCCGAGGAGGGTTCAAATAAACCATCTATTTTGTGCTCTAATATGCTTAATATTCTTTATCTCCGTTTTCAAAATCCGAATAATCGATCCGAACCGCTCAACATGATCTTCATAATAAAATATGCTTGGAGGCCAAATTTTATATTTTTAATAATTTTTTTACTATTTTTTAGATAGGTATAAAATCATTGCTTTAAGGAGATTCTAGACCATCCAATAAATTGATATTGTACCTATGAAAAAAATTCTAAAAATTCTAAAAAAATTAAATTTGGTCTCCAAGTATGATTTATTATGAATATAATGTTGAGTTGTTCGGATCAACTGTTCGGACTTTGAAAACAGAAATAAATAATGTGGAGCATATTGGAGACAAGATGATGGTGCATTTGAACCCTCATCTTTATGGCTAGCAAATTTGAACCGAATTTTTTATTAATATACAAATTAATAAATTAATTTAAATATCTATACAATTTTTATGAAGAATTTGAAAAGTATCCAAACCGATGATAGTGGAATCGGTTTCAGAAGATTAAACCGATCACTAACTCGTCGGTCACTGAAAATTAAAACCTCTAACAATGTTACCCATCCCAGTACTGATGACAAAGTCATCTGTTTCAGAAACTATAATCCATGACATTGTAATCAGTTTTCATCCAAATTTAATTTAAAATAAATTTTCATTTAATTATTTTATTTAATTAGAAAATATTTTATTTATTAAAATATTAGAAATATTTTTATATTTTTTTGAAATTAGATAGAATACCATATAATTTGATTTATTAGAAAGACTTAAACAAATAACCCGGATCAATATTTTTCAGATTGGATTTTTCATGACTGTAAGAAAAATTAAAATATTTATTTGTGTGTTATTAGAAAAAAATTAAAAATGCTTTGAATCTGAATTATTGATCGCGGTTCAAAAGTCACTTCTAGGTAAATACATAATATGTCTTTCTATTTTTGAAAAATAAAAATTTAATAAAATATTTCCGCAACTTTATAATCATTAACAAACAGTGTTTTAATCTGAGTCGTTCGTTGTTTTAATCTGATATAATTCTCGCATAAAAAAGTGTGCATTCTGCATCAAAAATTGTGCTTTGCTGAAAAAAAAAATTTAAGAAAAGTTTTCCGCAACTTTGTAATCATTACCAAACAGTATTTTAATCTGATATAATTCTCGTATAAAAAACTGTGCATTCTGCATCAAAATCGTGCTTGGCTGAAAAAATAAAAATTTAAGAAAAATTTTCCGCAACTTTGTAATCATTACCAAACAATGTTTTAATCTTAGTCGTTCATTGTTTTAATCTGATATAATTCTCGCATAAAAAATTGTGCTTGGCTGAAACCGATGACAATATCATCGGTTTCGATAGATTTCGAATTTCATAAAAAAATGTAAAGATTGTTAAATTTATTATTTCTTTTGTATATTAATAAAATTTTGGAAATTTACATGACAGCCACATATACAATTAGATGACAAAAAAAATAAAATTTTAAGTTAATTTATTGATGATAACTAGGGCTGCAAATGAACCAAACCAAATCGAATCTAGCTAGGTTCGAATTCGAGTTCGTTAAAATTCGAATCGAACTGGTTCGCTTCGAAGACCCTGTTTCGAACTATAGACTCATGTTCGAATTTGATTCGTTTAAATTCGAACCAGTTCGATTGGTTCGTTAACAGTTCGAATTTGAGACAGGCAGGCTGGAAATTTCTGTATTTTGAGAAATAATGTGAAGCACACAATACCAAAGCAAACTTATACAATCACAGATTCACAGCAAATACTAACTACAAGTGAATCAAATCAAACTTCATTGGAAATACCAAAGCACATAATAGTTCAAAATTATACAAATGAATCAAGCCAAAGCACACATAGTATAAAATTATTACAAATGGATCAAACCAAATTTCACAAGAATTTAGAAATACAATCACAGTAACTAACTACAAGTCTACAGACTATGTTTCTCTTCCTATGTTTCTTGCCTCAATTTCTTGCCTATGTTTCTCTTCCTTCCTGGCTTCTGACTTGGCACTTCTTTGCACCTCAAAAATCACAAGCCCATCAAACTTGAAACCTCAACTGTAATGAAATGAGGCATAGATTAAAAATAAAATGAGGAGGTTAAAAATGAAGCCTCAACTATAATATAAAGAAAGGGAATAAAGTACAAGGCATAGATTTTCCATTTAAACTTGAAACCCAAAAAATTGGAGAAATTCACACCACGCAACAGAACAGAAGCAAGCAAAGTCAGATCGTGTATTTGTGTGAGAGAGAGAGAAGAGAGAGAGAGAGAGAGCTACAATCTGTGCAAGCAACTAGCAAGCAAAGCCACAGAAAAATATGAAAATAAAAAGGGGGTTAAAGATTTACCGAGGGAGCGGCAAATCGCAGAGGAGACATAGCGGAGGAGCCACCAACGGCGGAGGAGAGATGGCCGGTTGGGGTCGGGGAGCCTGATCGCTCGAGAGGCGGCTGGATTACTCGGAGAGCAGGTTAGGTTTTCGCAAGAAACAGTGAGAGCGAAAGAGAAAGGTCAGAGATCGGGCAGATCGGTGGAGGAGATGCCGGAGGAGAGCGGAGGGCTGATCGGCTAGAGTGAGACAGCCGCTGAGAGCAAGGATGCCAAGGAGTCGGGGTTTGGGAATGGGGAGAAAGAGCAGGTCTAGGGTTATATTTCCTCTTTGACTGACGGATGGTCTGGATTTCGCGTCTCTACGCGGAGATTCGAACCTCTCAGATTCGCGAACTATTTCGAATCTAACCCATACAGGTTCGAATTTGGTTCGAAATTAATACGAATCGAACCAGTTTGATTCCTTTCGAATCGAATTTAATTTCGAATCAAATTTTTTTCGAACTTTTTCGAATCAAACTCGAATCAAATTACGAACTACGAATTTTTTGTGCAGCCCTAATGATAACTAGCTAAGGGAAAAAAAGTCACTAATTAATGAGTGACATCAGCGGCGGTTGTTACCTAAAGAACCGCCACGGATGTCTCATCACTGAAATGTTATGTTATATATATAATTACTAACACAAGTATTACATTATTAATTAGTCTGTGCATAATTAGATAGCCGTAATTAATAAATTCAATTTGAGATAATGTGATATTCATACTTTATTAATTTAGTGATAAAGTGTTTGTGATAGTTAATAATATTTATGGCTAGCTAAGGCTATCCAGCTTTACAATTATATTATAATTAAAAAAAAAAGGTTCGTTTTCAGTGACAGTTGCTAATAAATTAAGGACCGCCATTGATAGCAAAATTGAATTTTTTTAATACAACCGTCTGACGCTTTGATAGGGAAAAAAGGTAAAAAATGTCATCCAGGAAATAAAAGACATAATTAATTAATTATATATATATATATATATATATATGAAGATTATGTTGAGCGGTTCGAATCAACTATTTGAAATTTAAAAATGAAGATAAAAGAGATAAAAGATTGGATGCAAATGGGAGCATTGAATTATTTTTGCATTGGAACCCTCCTCTCTCTCTCTCTCTCTCTCTCTATATATATATATATAGAGTAGAACTAGGGTGCTCCTAAGTTCACCTAAACTCTTGTGAACTTGATTCTAAAATATATCGAATCGACTTTAAACGATGAATCCAAACCGTTGAAATCCTTCTATCTAAAGATTGACGCGTCTACATGTGAAAATTTTAAAGTTTCGAACTAATTTAATATAGAGTCAAGTGGTCAAAGGAGTCCAAAAAATGAATGCATTAAAATTAATTTATAAACCTTAAACTTTTGACCACTTGACTCTATATTAAATTAATTCGAAACTTTAAAATTTTCACATGTAGACGCATCAATCATTAGGTAGAAGGGTTTCAACGGTTTGGATTCATCGTTTAAAGTCAATTCGATATATTTTAGAGTCAAGTTCACAAGAAGTTTGGTAAACTTAGGAGTACCCTAGTTCGACTCATATATATATATATATATATATATGAGGAGGGATCCAATTACACTTTTTTTTTGACACATCTTGACACTGTTTTATTCCCGACGGTACCCACAAAATAAAATTAAACCGCATATTTTTAATTTATCTTGATGCTTATTCTTGTGGTATTGCAACCTTATTTATTTCTACGAACAAGAAAAATAATAAAAAAAAAATCATGTCAAAATAGTTGTGCCAACTCAAATACTTAAATACGTGAGTATGTTTCAATTCTTTTGCGTTCCTATTTTTGCCTTTTACGTTCCTAAACAAATTCATCATAGTACGTCGGTGGTTAATAATCCAGTAATGCAATCAATACCCACGTACATATAGATAGTGCAGATGCTAGTAGTGTTTTATTGTAAAAATGCAGGTACATCAGAGCTCAATTTATTCCCTACTAATCCCTCAGCGAAGTACCAGCTAATACAAATTTATTCTCCACTTCTAAAAACTAAAACGAACTCATCAAGAAATTAAAAACTAGAAAATACTGAATTTAATTGATAAGTTCTCCAAGATTTAATGGAACAACTACTTAACTATCCCCCTCTCCCATTACCGTTGTTGCAATTGTTTCCATTGTTAATTACCATTGTTGCCATTATTTCCGTTATTGCCATTGTTTCCATTGTTGCCATTATTGCCATTAGAACATGTTGGTGCTGGAGCTGGTACTTGACTTCGAACTGGTGTTGGTGCTGGAGATGGGGTTGGAGTTGGAACTGGAGTAGGGGCAAGGGATGGAGTTGGAGACGGGATATGAATTGGGGTTGGTGCTGGAGCTAGGGTAGGACTTGGGGTTGGAGTTGGAGAAGGGGTAGGGGACGGAGTTGAAGATGGAGTATGAATTGGAGACGGAGTTGGTGCTAGAGATGGGGTAGGAGCTGGAGTTGGAGTGGGAGAAGGGGTAGGAGATTGAGTTGGAGCCAGGGTTGGAGTATGAATTGGGGTTGGAGCTGAAGCAGGAGTGGGGGTTGGAGTTGGAGATGGAATATGAAATGGATTTGGTGCTGGAGCTGGGGTAGGAGTTGGGGTTGGAGAGGGGGTAAGAGATGGAGTTGGAGTTGGGGTTAGAACTGGAGAGGGGGTAGGGGACGGAGTTGGAGATGGAGTATGAATTGGAGTTGGTGCTGGAGTCGGGGTGAGAGAGGGGGTAGGAGATTGAGTTGGAGTATGAATTGGGGTTGGAGCTGGAGCATGGGTAGGGGTTGGAGTTAAAGATGGGGTAGGAACTGGAGTAGGAGTTGGAGTTAGAAGTACTGGAGCTGGAGCTGGTGCTGGAGTTGGGGTTGGGGTTGGAGCTGGAGTTGGGATAGGAGTAGGTTTGGATGGTGGCGGCGGTGTTGGAGATGGTGGTGGGGGGCAGATAGGTAAGGGAAATTTTGTGCCTTTAATGGGAACATGTAAGGGTAATTTCAAACAATGAGGCAAAAGGGGAGGAGGCTTGGGCACAACATTCTTTAGAGGGAGATCTGTAAAAACAAATTCAAGAGTACGTAGTTTAGTTACTATGCATATATTATATATACATATCTATACACACACACACATATATGAGGAGAGATCCACTTACACCATATTTTGGTGATATCAAATTACACCATTTATTTTTAAAGTTCAAATAGCCGATCCAAACCGTTCAACATGCTGGATATATTAAAATGTGCTTGCAGATCAAATTTTATATTTTTTGAATTTTTTTTACTATTTATTAAGATGGGTATAGAAATTCAATGGTCTGAAAATAACGATTTTGTTAAATATTTAATAAACAGTAAAAAAAATTTCAAAACAATGAAAATTTTGGTCTCTAAGTACATTTTAATATGGTGATCATGTTGAACGGTTTGGATCGATTGTTTGGACTTTGAAAACTATAAAATTGGATGGTGTAATTTTGTGTCACAAAAAAATTATGTAAATTGATCCCTCCTCCATATATATATGTACACATATGTACGTATACACACACACACACACATGTATGTAGATATATACATATATGTATGTGTGTGTGTGTGTGGAGAGAGAGAGAGGATAAATTAATTATCTTAAGGCTAAACCTCATTATTTTTTAATGTTATTGGACGATATGCATGTACAGTTAAATGATTTTGCATGTTAATGCTTAATTGTTTTGTGTATACACATCCACACTAAACAAATTATAGTATCAGTTTGGCTTAAGATAATTTAGGGACTTAATTTGTAAATATTGTGACATCAATAAAATATCATTATATATCTATGATATAATTTTTTTTATATAAAAGTGGGGTAATTCTATCAATTTTATTAATGAAACCAAACTATTTTTAAAAGAACCAAAACACTGGTACCTATACAAAATATATAGTTTAACTAACTAACTAAAAGCCTATACTAGCTATATATTACATGCAAAAATCACATATCCAAAGCATTAGTTTGTCGCAGACTAAATCATACAAATTATAAAACAATCAGTTTCATGTTAAAGTTTTCTAATGATCAAATATGATCAAAGCTGCATCACTGCATTTCTTCATTGCTTAATCCAGACCCAATAAGCATGCATTAGTCGTTATCTATATATGACAGTACGTAAGTACGTAATTTTTTAATAACAGCAATAATAACGGTAGTAGTTTAGATTAGGAATTACCAATTTGTGATGTCACCTTGTCAGAAGGATTCTGTCGTGCCATTACAAAAGGAACTAGTGCAATGGCTATCAGCACGAGAAAACTTTTCGAAGCCATATATATATACATATATATGCTCACTCTGTTGTTTTGATATCCTTTAAAGCTAGCCCTTGTTGGAAATGAAGCAGAAGCAAGTGCGCTTATATAGACTTGGAGGTATGTTGAGACGCAGGAACAACTTAATTTGTTTTAGAAATTCGTAATTATGTGAAAGATTTAAAGAGAAATATGGTAATTCCAGAGTAGTAAATTCTTATTAGTCCCAATGACATGTACGTGAAATCTTATTAACCTCAAACATTTTAAAGAGATGAAGCATGATTCTGGTGGCCAAGCCCCCACTTTCATGACATAAATTTGCCATAAACATAAGCACATGATCTTATTTCCATTTACCTGGCAATAAGATTTTCATTAACCACGGTAACTTGAGTGCTAATTAATTACTTGCGATGACAATATTAATTGTATATATATTCTTTTAAAATTCATATATATATAATATTGCGGTTTGGTTTTTAACATTTTTTACCTTCGATATTTTGGTTATGATTTTGCACCGATAGATCGAATATGGTGTCTTTTGACACCTTTTCATCTTCTCTGTCTTCAAATAATTCTCACATCCTTCACATCAAATCAAATAAATTTCTCTTTTATCTCTCTCTTCTCTCTATTATTTATCTACTCTCTCAATCTAGTTGCCTGTTGTAAATCCTAGCTAGCTAGAATTTAATGGTCTTAAAACTGTTTGTATGTTTCTATTATACATACGGTTCGACGTACCCGTACAAATTACATAGAATCAAACAGCATAATGCATGAATGACGTCCAATGATGAAGATGATAATCTCCAACCAAGATACGAAATTGATGTTTGTCTGATTTGTATATATATATTAATTATTAAGTGCGCAACATGATTTAGGTTCCTCCAGAGAAATTCTGGGCGCAATTATACCATATCTTCATGAACGTCTTGTACATATATGTCATTTTTTTTTATTTCTTGGTGATTCTTACGTAAAATGACATCATGATGTTTTTACTTAATTTCAATTCCTCACCAAGAACAAACTAATTATTTTTTAATAATTTTTTTGAAAAAAAAAAAAGACAGTCAATTCTTCTAATTTATAATATGACCGTACAAGATACATCTCGCCATATGTAAGTTCGCTTATTAGTGCCATATATATTGCTTATTCGGTTCACCATGAACCAGGGGTGCATGGTACGTAGTTGCTTATATATTATTCCAAATGGAAGACAGCGAGTAGCCTAGTAACCCTTTAAAGTTAGAGAATGCAGTCGCTAGTAAGCTTCTGTATGTTAAAAATAATATCTAGTTTCAAATTTTGAATTATAACGGCTAGTTATAGAAAATAGTGTCTTGTAATTAATAAGGTAGGAGATAGTGATTAGTGGTTAATTAGTAGTTGTAATTAATAGTGTAACAGCTAGTTTTTTAATTTCTTCTATTAATTAGTAGAGACAAATATATATAAAGATGAAAATTCGATTGCAATAATAAATTATTTTCTTAATCTCTTATGTCTTACAAAAAATAACATGATAACAGAGTCATATATATGAAATTCTGCACAAGTGCCATCCAAACTAGCAAAGCTAGTTCGTACCAGCGAAAAAAAAAAAGATTCAAGAGCCAAAGAGCCAAAGAGCCAAAGAGCCAAAGAGCTAAGAACTCAATCAACGTCAAGAAAATAGAGTCAAGAGCCAAAAAGCCAATAACTAAACAAGTATCAAGAGAAAGAAGAATAAGAGCCAAAGTAGTCATCTCTCTATACATGTACAAGAAAACCGGTAACAAAATTTTAATATTTGTTCTTATCGGCAAAGAATAAAAAAAAACTCTTTAATTTTAGATATATATAAAAAATATTTATATATCTTTTCCGAAAAATCAAACAATCATGACACAAAATTCCGGTCTCACCAATCAGCAAAGTAATCCCAAGAGTTGTTCAAATTGCAAAAAAAGAAGGTCATACCCGAGATCGGTGTTAGTTCATGTATCCTAATCTCGGACCTAAAAGGTGGAAATTAAGTGCCGGAGAAAAAAGGGAAAAATGAATTGGATCAAACTAGGGAGATGCATCTACATTCTACTCAAATATATACAACAAACAATTCAATCCCGATGCCACAACACATCCTCCAACAAATCATCGGAATGCTTTCTTACCAAATGCAAAAGAGCAACCTTCTCCAACAAATCATCGGAATGCTTGCTAACTCAAAAGATTTATTTTTCAATCAAATTATTATAGATAGTAACAAACAATTATTTAGTAACAAACAATTATTGTCAAACCTTGTAACATCCCGAAAAAAAAATGAGTCATTATTATTTTTACTTACAAGATTTTGCTTATAATATTGTATACATTATATATATACGTGTAGGTTGAAAAATAAAACAATATTTATTTTATTATAAAAATATATTAAAAAAAAGATTTTGATATCTACTATTATAACTGTCAATTTAAAATTTGTAATGTCTCATAACTATGATAAATAAAATAATTATTAATTTATATTGATGATGCATGGATTATTTATTCTTTAATTTGATGATGCTTAAATATAACTAAATAGCATTTCATGGTGACAAATAGTAACGCCAAGTATTTTTAGTAATTACCGGATTTAGTTTTGTTATATCCATCTTAAATTTTGGGAAGAAAAAGAAAAAAAGAAATGAAGGGGACGCGCCCCCTGATGTAACTCCCATAGTCCCACTCCTCCAATAAATAATAATTATTTCTAATGTATTTGAAACCGTTTCCATTGGTTTTAATTGCTACACCGCCTCTCTGTTTTATTTTAAATGCCCTAATTTCAATCCATCCTTACAATTCTTTGCCGAATCCAAATAAGTCCTCTCCCCTCTTTTTCTTGCACAACGCATCGAGAAGAAACCACCTTTATGTTAGATTTGAATTACAACTACATCGCACTGATTATGAACTGTTGTTGCAATCCGTTTTGAAATTTTGAACATCTCGCTATCAGGTAACCGGACTTCTCTATAATATGTGTTTTCATTTTGTATGGTTTATTTGGATATTGGTATTGCATATTGGATTATGATGGCATATTTAACGGAATAGCGGGTCTGAGGTTGGAATTTAATTTGTCCGATACACGGGGGCTGCTAGTCGTGGTCGGGACCGATATGCGGATAATGCTAGTCGCAGTCGGGTTCGTGATGTGACTTGTTTTACGGATAACCTAGACCGACGTGCTATCGCCGGTTAAATATGCGTGCATAATTTTATATGTATTTGTGTGGATTAATCCGGCCTGTTTGAATGGTTGTTAAATTAAGCCAATTATAGAGAAGCGCGTCATTAAATAACCGGTTACTGAGCTTTGTAGCTGACTCCGTTTTGTTATTTTTGTTTTCCTCTCTGTTGGCGTCGCAGGTTCATGGACCAAGGAAAGGTGTGAAGATGCTTATATAATCATGCTCCGGATGGTAAAAAACTGGGGTGTGACAAACCTCAAACCGACCAATAGTGATAAATATGTTCGGTTGCAAATGGTCTGAAGGCAAAAATAAATGACATAGGAGTAATTAACGTATGTAATAATCAAATTAAAAATGTTTTATATTTAGAAACATTTCTCATAAACTTGATTTCTGTAAATAAATTAACATAAGAATTAAAAATGTTGAATTTCAAGACCGGAAAACTAGCATCAAGATTTGTGAAGAATTCATTGAAAATGAACACTATATTTTAAGCTTCAATTTAAATTTTTGTGCTTCTGCAAAATTCGTTAACTCTGATATTTGGCATAAAAGACTTGGGCATCCTTCTGACAATATTTTATATAGTATTTTATATTTTCAAAATATGAATTGTACTAATTGTGAAGTATGCAAATTAGCAAAACAAATAAAGCTTCTTTTTTCTCTTTTTATTAGCAAAATTGAAGCTATTTTTTATTTAGTACATTCCAATGTATGGGGGCCGGCTCCAATTGATTCATATAATGGATTTCGATATTTTTTTTCTTCTATTTTTTGATGATTTTTCAAAAGCAACTTGGTTATATTTACTTAAATCTAAAGATGAAGTGTTTGATTATTTTTATGAATTTTGATGTCTCATAGAAATATAATTTAATGCAAAATTAAAAATCTTTAGATTAGATAATAGAACCAAATTTATAAATAAATAAAAATTCAAGTCTCTTTAGAGAAAATACACCAAACATTTTGTATAAATACTTCCAAACAAGATGAAGTATCAGAAAGAAAAAATAGACACTTATTAGAAATGACACAATCTTTATTATTTCAAAATAATGTTTCAAAAATTTATTGGTCGGATGCCGTACTTTGTGCTACACATTTAATTAATAGATTGCCTATTGTTACTTTAATTTAAAAAACAAAAGTCCATTCGAAATTTTTTACCAACGAAAAATCACTTATGACCATATGAGAGTATTTGGTTGTACTAGTTTCGTACATATCAAAAGAAATAACAAACTTAATTTTGTATCACAAAAAACCATTTTCTTAGGATATTCATCTCGTAAAAAGTGTTATAAATGCTATGAACCAATTAATAAAACATTGTACCTTTCTAGAAATGTTTCATTTTTTTTAAAAATGAACCATATTTTAAAGAAAAAGAATTAATTTATGAAACACATTCAAATAATAAAATGACAATATAGTTTTGCCTTACCTAGATGATTTGAATTTTATTCCTAGAAATAAGGGGGTTGAGATTAATAATCAAGAAAATGAGACTATTAGTGATATAAATGAAACTGAAACGGAAGAAAATTTAACGGTTAGAAGATCATGTAAAGAACAACAACCATCAACTAGACTTATAGATAATGTGACATATTCGGTACAATATCCAATTAAAATTTTTGTTTCATACAACAATATCTCAACTGAATATCATACATTTCTCACTAGCATTTAAAAAGAATTAGAACCAAAAAATTACCATGAGAAGCAACTAAAAGTCCAATTTAGTGTAAGGCTATGAATAAGGAATTAAAAGCCTTATAACAAAATAAAACTTGTAAAATTATTTCTCTACCAGAAAATTAAAAACCAGTTGGTTGTAAATGGGTATATAAAATCAAATATAATGGTGATGGTACCATAGAAAGATATAAATCAAGAGTTGTAGCTAAAGAATTTACCCAAACCTATAGCATAGACTATAATGAAACATTTGTACCGGTGGCAAAAATGAATACCGTAAGAATTTTATTTTCTATTGGCATAAATAATAGTTGGGACCTCTACCAAATGGATGTGACGACTGTCTTTCTTCAAGGACTGCTAGTAAGCTTCTGTATGTTAAAAATAACGACTATTTACAAATTTTGAATTATAATTGCTATTTGTAGGAAATAGTGTCTTGTAATTAATAGAGTAGGAGATAGTGATTAGTGGTTAGTAGTTGGTAGTTGGTAGTTGGTAATTGTAATTAATAGTATAACGGCTAGTTTTTTAATTTCTTCTATAAGTAAAGATAAATATATAGATGAAAATAAGATTGCAATAATAAGTTGTTCTTAATTTCTCGTCTTACAAAAAAACAACACTACTGTTTAAATGATATGTGAAGAACCACTAATAATATCAAAATTAGTGCTACGGTAATACCACATGCTATTGATGGCTGAGTCCATATATGATATAAATGTCATGGTCGATGTTTATTCACAGCGGCAGCAAATTAACTTTATTGGCTTGTTCATGCATGGCATGTGGTTCGTTAAATCCCTCTGTGAATTAATGAAATTCTGAAAGGGCAGAGACGATTCAATTGGCAGCATCAATATGACATCAATGTTAAAACCTAACATATCGATCGGCAGAACCAATTTACCAAGCATGCAGCATATTGATTGTTATAACAACAGTTTGCACAATATAGCCTGAAAAATATTAATAAAATATATATGTAAACTGGTAAAATGTGAAGTTCTTTAATGTTACAAAAAAAGATCGCCCAAATAACCATAACTGTACATTTGTTTATTATAATTTAAGATAAAAGATGAGGGTTCAAAGATCTCAAGTTTTTCATATCTCATCGTGCCTCATATTTTTTATATCTGTTTTCAAAGTCCAACTAGTCGATTTGAACCACTCAACATGATTTCCATATTAAAATGTGATTGGAGATCAACTTTTATATTTTTTTGGAAATTGTTTACTATTTTTAGATAGGTACAAAATCATTGTTTTTTAGATAGTCGAATTAATATGAAGAGCATGTTGAGATGTTCATCAGATTGACTGTTTAGACTTTAAACATAAAGATTAAAAAAATAGGAATAAGATTTGGTCCAAATGGCTTTGGACCGGACACTGTCCAAAGCCTCTAAAAATCGTACGATTAAAGTCCAAACAGTAGATCCGAACCGCTCAACATGGTTTTCATATTAAAATGTGCTCAGGGACCAAATTTTATATTTTTTGGAAATTTTTTACTGTTTTTTAGATACGTACAAAATCATTGTTTCTGAACGGTAAAAAAAAATGATTTAGTATGTATCTAAAAAAATAGTAAATAATTTCCAAAAAAATATAAAATTTGATCTCTGAGCACATTTTAATATGAAAATCATGTTGAGTGGTTCGGATCGACTGTTCAGTCTTTAATCGTACGATTTTAGAGGTTTTTAACGGTGTCTAGTCCAAAGCCAATTGGAGCAAACCTTATACCAAAAAAATATGAAGCATAATGAGAAGTAAAAGACACAGGACAGTTTAACCCTCTTCTAAAATCAATATTAAACAACCTTTCTAGAACTGAGCTGACAATTAAAGGATCGCAGCAATTAATTAATTGCGGCGGAGATCCGAGGACCATGGAGTTTATGAAATCATCAGTGGACCAAAATATTAAGATGAATTGCATCAGAGACCAATAGGCCTTCAAGTCGTACGTCCCCATTGTTTGTGTTGCACATGACTTTTTAGTAAACAGTTTGTGCTAATGGATATATATTGATTTGGCAGTAAACAAGTACCTAATTTAGAGAGGGTAAATTTGAGAATAAGATTTGGTCCATATGGCTTTGGATCGGACACCGTCATAAGCCTCTAAAAATCGTACTATTATAGTCTGAATAATCGATCTGAACCGCTCAACATGATTTTCATATTAAAATGTGCTCAGAGATCAAATTTTATATTTTTTGGAAATTGATTACTATTGTTTTAGATACGTACAAAATCACTTTTTCTGAACGGTCCAAGAACAGTGATGTTGTACGTATCTAAAAAAATAGTAAAAAGTTTCCAAAAAATATAAAATTTTGGTCTCTGAGCATATTTTAATATGAACATCATGTTGAGTGGTTTGGATCAACCGTTCGGACTTTAATCGTACGATTTTTAGAAGCTTTAGACGGTATCCGGTTCAAAGCCATTTGGACCAAACCTTATCCCGTAAATTAATTTGTGGCATGTACGTACTAAATGTTGGAAGTTGAGTTCTAAAAAACTCAAAATTCTCTCTTCAATAATTTGTTAAAAATCTCTATTTGTGATATTTGAAATTTAGATGGTTAAATTGAATATATCTGTTTTAATGGTGATTGGTGAGTTATTTTACTAATAACCACTTATTATTTTGTTAATGATTTTACCGTTATACATCTTCAATCTTCATAGCATCTTAATTTATGGCGCATTTCTTTTCATTTTATAATCATCATTAATCAACATTAAGTTTCTTGACTAGATCTATATAACTACGTATGTCTAATTCCCTCTCATTTTGATACAATCCTCAATATATCTCTCTTCTGTTTGTTTGCGTATATATGAGAAATAATTTTTCTCCACTGTAAAGATAAAACCTTTGTATCCCAGAATATGAGATACTGATTCTCTTTGATAAATCTCAATCCTCATATAATTATTCCAATAATCCCACACCTTCTTTTCGATCTATGATTGATGCTGGATATTGCGAAGTTATCATCAGTTGCTTCCATGACGTACCTAATAAGTCAACAATTATCTTGGTTGCAGTTCCATCTTGCACGATGAGACAGAATACGCTTAAGGGCAGTGCTTTGCACGATCTGAATAAGTCTATTTCAATTTGATTTATTTTAACTATTTATAACTATTAATTTATATCAACATTCTTAAATAGTTAAAATAGAGTTTTATATAGTTAAAATTTTCATGATATTCGGATAGTTATAAATATTTCAAATAAATCAAATTGAAATGGCATTACCCGGATCATGCGAAGCACTATTCTTAAGCGTATCTCTGAATTCAGATAGTGATTAAAGCAAATTTGAAATTCTGAATTTGATCTGTAGATTTGTTCGTATTATTAGTTACTACTGGCATGGACTATTAATTGGTCTAATAATTAGTTTACACAAATCATTAAATAATTAACATGAGCGCATTAAATAATTAATTGGTCTAATAATTAGTTTACTACTGGCATAGACTATTAAATGCTCTTATAATTACCTTAGTAATTATATATCATTTATTACCATCTTATTTATCCCCTTAAATGATCCGGAAAAAAAATGAATATAGAGTGACAGCATTTAATCTAGAATTTATTGCTAAGAATAATATTAAAAACAAGAAAGATGAGACCTAGTAATAATGTCATTTAACCTGTTAATTATATGTCCCTAAAGTTTATAGTGAACAATAGTCTGAAATTAATCTATCAATCACACATACCAAATCACAATCTCAATCAGCCTCTTAAGTAATAAAAATAATGGTTTATACGACCTAATAGTCAAAACAGAAAATATAATATCAGTAAGAGACTGGATCCATTAAACAGTGTTAATGATATTTAATATGGGTTCTGGCACTGCTGCTGTTCTTGGAACAAGAGGAAACAAGCGAGGACATATCCAATTTGAGGAAGACAGGTTGCAGTATATTGTGTATATATACCACTTAAACAGTCCAATACACAATATACTGCAATAGTACTCTTGCATTACAAAAATAAAAACCAAAATGAAAACAATTAAAGCGTAGGTACTAAAGCTAGCACAGATTCGGCACAAACCATAGGGCTTCTGATGATGTCATGACCAGCCGTTCTGTAGTCCCATCTTCCATGTCATACCGACAAATACTAGCTACCAGTAAAATATGGGCGGCCATAAAACCAATGTTTCTCTTTGAAATAGATATAGTTTCCTTTCTGTCCCTTTATATCATTGGCCATCAAACAAAAACCAGAACTCTCATCCTGCAAGAAGAGAACTCGATCCCCAATCCCATTCATTTTAGACCATCGGCAATAACCGAAATTTTCTGTATGCTCCAGACGGTACACCTCAAATTCATACTTCCGTGATCCTTGAAATAGTTCGTCAATTCCTTGTACGTGAATGTATGACATCGTCACCCCAAAAAGATCTCCCATGGCATCAATCAAGAATTTAAAATTAACATGCTCACCTGGATGCAGTATCTCTATGCTTGTCTTAGTTCCAGTTGAAGCGTCATAAACCCAAGTGGCTCTTTGTATTCCAATTGACACAAATATCCGTCCTTTGTAGTACCCAAACAAAGCTGATTGAGGAAGTATAATTGAGATGTCTTTGATAGTATTAGGTGGTTGAAATCTGACAAATTGATATGTTATTGTTTCGGTCTTAAAAGCTATTCTATCAACTAGTTTATTGATAAATAAGAAGATCTCAGTGCCCACAATGCTCGAATTATAGCTAAAGCTATGGCCAAGGGTTTTAATTTCATAATCCAATGAAGGGTTCAAACAAGAAAGGTTAACTTTGGCACCAGTAAGCACATTGAGAAAACAAATAGGGGAAGGAATTAACCCAGAAACAAGCATGAAACCAGCGGATGTCGCCATAGGTCTATTATTTATCGGAAGGCGGATTCGTTTGGTTGCCTCATATGAGGGAGAGTATACAAAGTATTCATTGTCCCGTATAAATATATCACGTTGTCTTGGGTCGGCGCGTCGTGTTTCTCGTGGAACTGTTGGCCAGATAAGCCAAGGGAGTTGTGCGGGAGCATCAGTTGGGTCTGTGGCCAAGCGCCAGTCCTTACACACAGCACGAAAAATGATGAAGTTCGAAAAGCTTTCCATTTTCTTCGATATCAGATGAAGCAATTCTATATCAAGCTTTGCCCATTCCCTTCTATTCTGATCTTCTCTACGACTTGTTAATACTTTCTTAGCTTTGTGAAGGCCCTGCTTATGATTGAGGAAACAAGTGAAGGTTAAGTACGTACTTTTCAGTGTTTTCGTACGGTTCTAATTAAACCACAAATGATGCAATTTTCCATAGTTTTTTAAGGCCAAATAAAACACTATCCCAAAAAAAAGGAAAAATATAGCTATCACGACCGTAATGTTACAGTGGATTCATTGCTATATACATATGACGAAGATGGTAAAGTTTAATTAGTTAATTTTTCATTAATTTGTTATTGCATGTGTGCCCCCTAAAACTTGTATTTTAACCTCTATTTCCTTTAAATAATTTAATTTATTAACTACAATTATTCCAAAATCATTATGAAATTGTTTTTAATTCTTTTTGGTGTAATTTGTATACCTCAACTAATATTACAATTTTAACTAAATTTTTTAACGTAGGATATATATATATATATATATATATATATATATATATATATAGCATTTGTATTACCTTTGATATTCGTAATATTTTTAACCCTCTGCAACATCATACGAATTGCGATTTAAAACCTTAGATGTTATATACGTACATAATTTTGCCCTTTAGATTATTGTTGTACATGCATGAAGAACTTGAATTCTTGAAACGGTACGTAAAAGGCACAAATAATATAAGTTTAACAAAATCACATAGAAATTCAGACCAGATTGTAATTTCATTTGTTAAAGAGACTTCCAATCAGTTTGAAAATCAGAACCTACATACGAATAATAAAATTAAAATATTAGCCCGTACCTTCTGAAAAGCTAGAAGCACTGGTCGAAACTTTGTCCTAATAATCCTAGAAATCTTTCTTTCTTCTTTTGCCTTCACAGTTTCCAAACGACCACAAGATATTGACAGTGTATCCATGAAACTTTTTTTTATCGGTGTGCTCTTTCAAATTTCTGAGAAATAGATGACAAAAGAACATATATCAATGATATAAAACGAAATATATATATATATTAATGGTACCCTGAAAATATAGATATAGTCTCACGTTAAAAATATATAGGCTCGATTCCTTTGACTATTTATGGACGAAAGATATTTATAGACTTTGATTCTATTTTTTGTATTTGAGTTTGTTAAATTTAACACTCTTAATAATTTCTGTCATCTATCAATTTGGGCTAGACGTGAAAATTAAGAAATATTATTCCTGAAATCGTCTGCAAATAAAAGTAGTTCGTGTATCTAGGAGCAGGCGTAGGAGTTCTGTCAAAGAGGAGCAGGAGTCAGATAAAAATAGCTTATCATATTTAAACCCATTATCTAATCAGATACTAGATAAAAAAAATATAATAACTGATATAAAAGAATAAACACATAATTAATATACATATATAAGTCTCCATATATAACCGATATAAAAGACTTAGAAAAATCAGATCATTCTTTAACTCTGACAAAAAATCAGATAATTAATTATGTCTCCATATATATATAACCGATACAAAAGGATAAGCAAATAATTAATAAACATATATTCTCTAACAAACTATATATACACACCTACGTATATACGTATATAAACTATTTTGAAAAAAAAAAAATCTAATCAACAGCTGCTATTCTACAGGTGTCTAACTTGCACTTATAAATGACTGAAGAATTCATTCCAAAGATCCAATTAATTTGGAAGCAGCATATTTCATTAGGCAATATAAAATATTATTTAATGAATTGCTGGTTACATAGTTTTCTCCTATTAATTAACTCTTGTTACATATCTATGCACTCAAAATAATTAATGACCATATAGCTAGTAGTACTTCAATTGAAATAATATATATAATAATCTGCCTTCCCCTATGTTAGCATAAATTTCCTAGTTTAGTTAACTTATATAGGGTTTCCAAACTAACTACGTCATCCCAAATTTACTTTACTTAATCGGACCAAAAGAAACAAAATGGATTCATTGAGGTTCAAATTAGTGATATGAACATAATAAATAGTCAATTTATAATCTAGATGCAGCACCAGCACTTTCATCCTTGATATTTTACAATTCATAAAAACCCAAATTAGTGATATGAACATAATAAATAGTCAATCGGGAATTTAATTAGATGCAGCACCAGCCCCATCATTCTTGATATTTTCTGAAAGCTTAACAAAATTCTAGATTACATTCTCAAAGGGATTGTGTTATTTTGAGAGCAACAATTAGATTATTTATCGTAAACAATTAGATTATTTAAGTAAGAACAGAGATGCCAATCCTGAAACACACCGTGACGAATGGGATGACGACCATTTGATTGAGCAAGCATACAACTTTTTTGAGAAGCTAGTTTAACTATCATGTTTTTGAGTAAGGCATGGGTGCTATCCATAGCACCGGAGCCTCTATGCAACGGCTCAAAATTTGAGTTTTCAAAATCCTAACGGCCGATCCGAACCGTTCAATATTTAATCTGTACTAAAATGTACTTGCATACCAAATTTTACATTTTTTTGAATTTTTTTACTATTTATTAAGTATGTTACAAAACTGCTGTTTTTGAATTATTCTGGATCACTGAAAACAGCGGTTTTGTAACATACTTAATAAATAGTAAAAAAATTCAAAAAAATATAAAATTTGGTATGCAAGTACATTTTAGTACAGATTAAATATTGAACGGTTCGGATCGGCCGTTAGAATTTTGAAAACTCAAATTTTGAGCCGTTGCATAGAGGCTCCGGTGCTATGGATAGCACCCCAGTCTTACTCCATGTTTTTATTTAGTTTTCTCCGTAAATAATTATGCAAACATCTATTTTTCATTTGTTGGTTGTAATAATTGGCAAGCTGTTCTGAAGCTTTATAGTGCTAGCATTGATATAATTTCAATTCTTGTTTTGTATATTTCAAGATTCTTTAGCATTGATATTTATATTGCAAAATCAATAAATATTAACCATGCCGGATGCATATTACCGGCTATCTGATCTCGTACATGTCCAACAAATTAATTTGAATAAACATCATCCCTACATATGGTAATTGTGAACGATGTATAATTTTGTTTTGCACCTGAGAAATTCGTGGCACACCCCCACAATATTTGTTTGATAATTATCAGCTACTATTTATAATCTGAGCTTAATAAAGCATATCAACATCTATAAAATTGAAAAATAGGATTAGATATGATTTTTTGTTCTTTAGATACATTGTATATTAAATTTTAATGAAATTAAGAATTATTTAGTCATTAATCAAATATCAATAATATTAAATGGTTAAGTTTTTAGATTGCTAGACCGACCGCTTTTAAAATTGTAGCAAATTTGATTCAAGGCTTACATAAATCATAAAAGACAATATCTCTTATTTCAAAATTATGAATTTTGATAAGAAATATGTTAGTTGTTACATTTGTAAAAAAAAAAATTGTCATCAATATAAAATATCACCTCCTTAATTTAAATTCATTACATTTACCGTATTGAAAACACTTAAAGTTGAATCTTGTCATATGTAAAATTTCATTTATTAGATTTATGAATAATACACTTTGCTATTGTATTTTTCAACACAAAATTAAATCTATTTTATCTAAAACAAAATCATTAATATTTTCAAAATAAATATAAAATTGCACCTGAAGAACTTAAACGCAAAATTAATATTTATTAATAAAATAGAAAATTATTAAAAATATATTAAAGTCTTCGCTATTAAATATTCCATTAAAAATTAAAAATTTATTAGTACTGGAAAAAGTCGTTAACTCTGTCAGTGCGACTCTGGATACCTGAAATATCTGTCAATGCCGTCTCGACATACTGGGACATCTCGTGGGGGTGCTAAATTTTGGTACTACACATTTTAATTTTGGTATAATTGGACCCACAACAATTAATTTGGGCACTACAATAATTAATTTGGATAATTTTCTAATTTAATTTTGGACCAAAGACAATTATTTTGGGCACTCTCTAATTAATTTTAATTTGGTACTACTCTAATTAAATTTTAGTAATTTTCTAATTAAATTTTGGATCAATTAAAATTAATATGGCATTATCCTAATTAATTTTGGTACTAGACCCTAAATTCTAAATTCTGAAACCTAAACTAAAAATTGAAAGAAGAAAATAACCAAAAAAATTTACTCAAGCTCAAAAGGATTGAAAGAGACACAAGATATGCCAAAAAAAAATAAACAAACCAGCAGACCCCTTATATAGCCCAGGGTCCGCCAATCGGACCCCCATCTTTGGGTCCGCTAATTCAATTGGCGGACGTGGTAGATTTTTAATTTTTCAAAAAAATAGTTAATTTGTTTATTTTTTTTTTTAATATGGTATAAATAAAAATTTCGGACTCTTGCTAGCCCAGGACATATAAGAGTATAAGACTATAAGAGACAAGGAAAAATGCTATATGAGATGCTTTGCTGATCTATATAACTATATTAACATATATAGTTGCTTGGAAAAAAAAATGAAAGCAGGCAATTTAATATTTCTGTTTGAATGACTTTTCAAAATAAAAATAAAGTATATATAACATATACAGAGAGTGCACCTTTAACTTGTTAAAACTCCTTCCATTTTTAATTTATATATACTCATACAGATTACTGGTTGTCTAAAATTGGTTCTTTATAAACAAGAATAATTATACGAGAACTAAATAAAAAATATATACATAAATAATGATTTCACAACCGAGGAGTATCGATCCGTCACTGCAGATTATGTTAATTACCAATTAAAAGCCCGTACGTATACGTAGGCGTACTAAATTTAATTATGCTTGGCCATGCCCCATGCATATAAAATTTCTGAAAACTGCCACATGCATGGTATTTATTACAATAATTGTAGCACTGATTTTTTTTTTTTAACTTGAACGCCCTAATTAGGCAACTTTTTATTTTAAAAAAGTGCCTGAAAAGTAAATCCTAGCTAGCATTTAATATATGGTCCTAGCTAACTAAGAACTGTTTGTTCCTATTCTAGCCGTATAAATTTCACAGAATTAAACAGCATCATGAATTTCATGCATGAATGATGTCCAATGATGAAGTTACAATATCTAACCAAGATACGAAATTGATTTTGTCGGATTTGTATATTATTGAATGCACAGCGCGCATGAGCAAGTTTCCTCGAGAGGGCGACTTATAACTTTTTATTCCACACCAAAAAAGCAGAAAAATAAAACACATTAATAACGTCTCCGTTATGAAATATGGGTCAAATTAATTTTCAAACTTTATATATCCATAAAAAATTTGCATTCAAATTTGAAACTTGTGATTTCCCATAAAGAGGACATTTTCATAGCTAGTAGAATAAATATTGGTTCTCAACAAGAACAATTAGTGTTAGGTGCTGTGAGTATTGTCACTGTGGTTGATTTTAGGTTTGCTTGTTTGCTAGCTTTGTAAATTAACTCTGATTTCCTAATGGAATGAGCTCTTGTTGTCTTTTATTCAAAAAAAAAAAAAAAAAAAAACAAGAACAATCAGAATTAATTGGTTGAAAAATGTCCTAATTTTTCAAACATATATAGAGATCATAATAAACGTCATATATGGCGCTTAATTATATATTTAAATGCTAGGACTTTTCAATTTTAACAACTAGCTAGCAAGAGCTGGCTACAATAAATTGTTTTATGAGGATAAAATTAACAGTGTCAGTATCCTCATAAATAGTCCAATCGATCAGTAATGATCAGTAATAGCAACACTATTGGAAATAACAATTTATGTAGTCCCTACACAAGTCATTTAAATTTTAGACTTGAACGCCCTAATTAATTAGGCAACCTTTTGTTTTAAAAAAGTGCATGAAAAGTAAATCCTCGCTAGCATTTAATATATGGTCCTAGCTAGCTAAGAACTGTTTGTTCCTATTCTAGCCGTATAAATTTCACAGAATTAAACATCATCATGAATTTCATGCATGAATGATGTCCAATGATGAAGTTGAAATATCTAACCAAGATACGAAATTGATTTTGTCGGATTTGTATATTATTGAATGCACAACATGAGCAAGTTTCCTCGAGAGTTAAATTCTGGGGGCGACTTATAATTAACTTTTTATTCCACACCAACAAAGCAGAAAAATAAAACACATTAATAACGTCTCCATTATGAAATATGGGTCAAATTAATTTTCAAACTTTATATATCCATAAGATTTTTGCATTCAAATTTCAAACTTGTGATCTCCCGTAAAGAGGACATTATCGTAGCTACTAGAATAAATATTGGTTCTCAACAAGAACAGTCAGAATTAATTGGTTGAAATGTCCTAATTTTTCAAACATATATATATAGAGATCATAATAAACGTCATATATAGCGCTTAATTATATATTTAAATGCTAGGACTTTTCAATATTAACAACTAGCTAGCAAGAGCTGGCTACAATAAATTGTTTTATGAGGATAAAATTAACGGTGTCAGTATCCTCATAAATAGTCCCATCGATCAGTAATGATCAGTAATAGCAACACTATTAGAAATAACAATTTATGTAGTCCCCTACACAAGTCATTTAAATTTTACCTCGCGGATAAAACAAAATCTTGTAGGCACCCGATAATTAAGTGAAAGAGGGACTATTTTTCTGGTCAGAAAAATTTGCTTAGAGTTCGTTAGTATACTAACTGCTGCTAGCAATACAAGCATGCAGATTGTTCAATTTTATAAGTATGTTATGTTTCGTTAAAAGTATAAATTATATATATAGAAAAGCGAAATAACAAATTGCTAATAATGTCAGCAACTAATGACATGTGAACCAAACCGCTAATTATAATGCTAAAATTAGCATATATATAGAGTTGTTTAATATCAAAACGTTTGTTTCGGAATTGTAGTGCAATCAATTGGTTTTTCGATTTTCAAAGTTCAAACGGGCAATCCAAACCATTAAATGCATGTGATATCTATATTAAAATGTGCTTGGAAATCAAATTTTATATTTGTTGGAATTTGTACTATTTATTAAACCAGTTTTAAAATTAAGCAGTGAAAAAAATTCAAAATTATTGAAAACAACAATTTTAAAAATAACTTAATAAATATAGCCAAACCTATATATATAGTGAAAAAAAGTCAAACCTATCAACGATTAAAAATTTATTTTAATGTGTTTACTTTTCACCATGTTTTACCATTGGACTTCATATTAAATGAGCTTTTAAAATAAATTTTGAAGTTAAACCTATCAACGAGCTCTATCTGTGAGCTTAAGTTTATCCATGATGCACGCATGCACACACATAAAATATTTAGAGTAAAGCTAGTCTAACTTTACTCCACACTTTAAGATATCAAATTAATGAAGAGTAAAATAGAATAAGTAATATAGAGTAAGACATGAGTTAATTCGGAATTAGTTACTTCATCTCTTCAGACAAATTAACTTACTTCTCACTTACTCCACCTGTAAGATTTACTTTCATAGACAAATGTTCATTTCTCAATATCTTACTCTAGATAGATTAATTTAAACAATAATTCATACTACCAAATAAAATGTAAAATATAAAGAGTAATATGGAGTATACTGAACAACTAAACATGTAAAATATGAAGTACGCTATTTAATTCTCATTGACTTAAATCAACAACTAAACAAAATGACCATATTAGAGTATACTGAACCTAGCTTAGTTTAGGATTTAATTAGAGTTTTTTTTGCATCTCTATCGGTAATTTATTTTAAGTTTTTATTTAAAAATGTAGAATCATATAAAATGACTAGCAAAATATTTTTACGAATTTACGATTATGTACTTCTCAGGTGATTTAGAGGGATTGCTGGGACAAAACGGAGGTAAAAAAGAGGGATTACTGGTGCTTAGTGATTAATAATTGGTTGTGATTGTTAATATTTATGGCCGTTCAAATACACCATCTATTTTGTGCTCTAATATGCTTAATATTCTTTATCTCCGTTTTCAAAATCCGAATAATCGATCCGAACCGCTCAACATGATCTTCATAATAAAATATGCTTGGAGGCCAAATTTTATATTTTTAATAATTTTTTTACTATTTTTTAAATAGGTATAAAATCATTGCTTTAAGGAGATTCTGGACCATCCGATAAATTGATATTGTACCTATGAAAAAAATTCTAAAAATTCTAAAAAAATTAAATTTGGTCTCCAAGTATGATTTATTATGAATATAATGTTGAGCTGTTCAGATCAACTGTTCGGACTTTGAAAACAGAAATAAATAATGTGGAGCATA
Organism: Carex arenaria; assembly: GCA_964058825.1. Lineage (NCBI taxonomy): Eukaryota > Viridiplantae > Streptophyta > Magnoliopsida > Poales > Cyperaceae > Carex > Carex arenaria. Next base: position 396,278 of record CAXKVW010000263.1, read on the forward strand.
TTGGAGCACAAAATGATGGTGCATTTGAACCCTCATCTTTATGGCTAGCAAATTTGAACCGAATTTTTTATTAATATACAAATTAATAAATTAATTTAAATATCTATACAATTTTTATGAAGAATTTGAAAAGTATCCAAACCGATGACAGTGGAATCGGTTTCAGAAGATTAAACCGATCACTAACTCGTCGGTCACTGAAAATTAAAACCTCTAACAATGTCACCCATCCCAGTACTGATGACAAAGTCATCTGTTTCAGAAACTATAATCGATGACATTGTAATCAGTTTTCATCCAAATTTAATTTAAAATAAATTTTCATTTAATTATTTTATTTAATTAGAAAATATTTTTTTTATTAAAATATTAGAAATATTTTTATATTTTTTTGAAATTAGATAGAATACCATATAATTTGATTTATTAGAAAAACTTAAACAAATAATCCGGATCAATATTTTTCAGATTGGATTTTTCATGACTGTAAGAAAAATTAAAATATTTATTTGTGTGTTATTAGAAAAAAATTAAAAATGCTTTGAATCTGAATTATTGATCGTGGTTCAAAAGTCAACTTCTAGGTAAATACATAATATGTCTTTCTATTTTTGAAAAATAAAAATTTAATAAAAGATTTCCGCAACTTTATAATCATTAACAAACAGTGTTTTAATCTGAGTCGTTCGTTGTTTTAATCTGATATAATTCTCGCATAAAAAAGTGTGAATTCTGCATCAAAAATTGTGCTTTGCTGAAAAAAAATTTTAAGAAAAGTTTTCCGCAACTTTGTAATCATTACCAAACAGTATTTTAATCTGATATAATTCTCGTATAAAAAACTGTGCATTCTGCATCAAAATCGTGCTTGGCTGAAAAAAATAAAAATTTAAGAAAAGTTTTCCGCAACTTTGTAATCATTACCAAACAATATTTTAATCTTAGTCGTTCATTGTTTTAATCTGATATAATTCTCGCATAAAAAATTGTGCTTGGCTGAAACCGATGACAATGTCATCGGTTTCGATAGATTTCGAATTTCATAAAAAATTGTATAGATTGTTAAATTTATTATTTCTTTTGTATATTAATAAAATTTTGGAAATTTACATGACAGCCACATATACAATTAGATGACAAAAAAAATAAAATTTTAAGTTAATTTATTGATGATAACTAGCTAAGGGAAAAAAAGTCACTAATTAATGAGTGACATCAGCGGCGGTTGTTACCTAAAGAACCGCCACGGATGTCTCATCACTGAAATGTTATGTTATATATATAATTACTAACACAAGTATTACATTATTAATTAGTCTGTGCATAATTAGATAGCCGTAATTAATAAATTCAATTTGAGATAATGTGATATTCATACTTTATTAATTTAGTGATAAAGTGTTTGTGATAGTTAATAATATTTATGGCTAGCTAAGGCTATCCAGCTTTACAATCATATTATAATTAAAAAAAAAGGTTCGTTTTCAGTGACAGTTGCTAATAAATTAAGGACCGCCATTGATAACAAAATTGAATTTTTTTAATACAACCGTCTGACGCTTTGATAGGGAAGAAAGGTAAAAAATGTCATCCAGGGAATAAAAGACATAATTAATTATATATATATGAAGATTATGTTGAACGGTTCGAATCAACTATTTGAACTTTAAAAATGAAAATAAAAGAGATAAAAGATTGGGTGCAAATTGGAGCATTGAATTATTTTTGCATTGGAACCCTCCTCTCCTCTCTCTCTCTCTCTCTCTCTGTATATATATATAGAGTAGAACTAGGGTGCTCCTAAGTTCACCTAAACTCTTGTGAACTTGATTCTAAAATATATCGAATCGACTTTAAACGATGAATCCAAACCGTTGAAATCCTTCTACCTAATGATTGACGCGTCTACATGTGAAAATTTTAAAGTTTCGAATTAATTTAATATAGAGTCAAGTGGTCAAAGGAGTCCAAAAAATGAATGCATTAAAATTAATTTATAAACCTTAAACTTTTGACCACTTGACTCTATATTAAATTAATTCGAAACTTTAAAATTTTCACATGTAGACGCATCAATCATTAGGTAGAAGGGTTTCAACGGTTTGGATTCATCGTTTAAAGTCGATTCGATATATTTTAGAGTCAAGTTCACAAAAAGTTTGGTAAACTTAGGAGTACCCTAGTTCGACTCATATATATATATATATATATATATATATATGAGGAGAGATCCAATTACACTCTTTTTTTGACACATCTTGACACTGTTTTATTCCCGACGGTACCCACGAAATAAAATTAAACCGCATATTTTTAATTTATCTTGATGCTTATTCTTGTGGTATTGCAACCTTATTTATTTCTACGAACAAGAAAAATAATAAAAAAAAAAATCATGTCAAAATAATTGTGCCAACTCAAATACTTAAATACGTCACTACTAGAATTTGGATTATTTGCATGGGTAACTAATTTCAATTGCATCTTTAACTAAATCTCATGCAATTTATAACTTTTGCATGGGCGCGCAAGCTAAATTGCATGGGTTAAAAATTTCGGCCGATGCAATTAAGAATTCCATGCAATAGAGGTAAATACCCATTCAATTAGTAAGTTATATACCCATACAAATATTGCTCCCAAAATTTTAAAATTCAGAATTTAATTCCACCAAGTTGTTTTATTATTTTATTGAAGGAACCCTAAATTTTGACCAGCCGCCTCTCCTCCTTGCCATCTCCAATCCCTTTTCTGAATCTCTAATGGCAACAGCGAAGAAGGAGAAGGAGCCCCTCTTGCTATTTGATCTCTCCAGATTTTTCCACTCGAGTTGCCTTATCTTGTCCAATGTAATGGGTGCTCACACAACCTTCGATTCCATCTCCTTCTTTTCCTTCCATTTTCGATCATACCCTGACCACCGCAGAAGCAAGAGGCAGAGGCGATTCTAGTCAGACAGAGACAAACGGAAAGGAACCCTCTTCGCCGTGCTAAACATGCAATACACACCGAGTACGAGTTGCATTTGGATCAATATTCCTACTACAAGTCAGACCTCCATCGCCTCAATGTAATTTTTGTATTCATTTTTTTAATTTTCAACTATATTGATTTCACTAAACAATTCTAAATGAATAATTTCGGTGATTTGCATGGTTGGAACAAGTTTGATACTCAACGACCAGATTGTCAGGATTTATTTTTTGTTGGATTATTGTTATGCAATTTATGCTTATTTTAGTACACTTGAGGTTTCAAGTATTTTGTGAAATTTGTTCCTCCTCTTGAAGAAATTGCTGATTATAAATTAGAAAAGGATTAATGGCATCGGGTGTCAGAAAAGATTATTTTAATTACTTATCAACAACTGATTGTATTGAGGAAGCTATTTTTATTTTGCCACAACACAAGGTAATATTCCTCTTAGTGTGTATGAATATTTCAATTGGCATAACTCCAACTGTTATTATCATCATTGTTATAACTTACCATCTTAATATATGCTTGAAGTTTTAAAATCCATACTGTGACAAAGAAGTAAAATATTTGATTGAGGGTTGAATTGTTCATGTCTAGGTGAGATAGAGTTGAATTTTAGGTTTATAGATTCACCTTATCCTTTCATCTTTGTTGACATTACTAGAATTAGAATACTTATGGGCAGATGTTAATTTTAGGTTTACATGTTCTTAAAAATCTTATTTTCTTCGTGATTGTTTTCTTCCTTTGTATTTATTTATCCCAACTAAGAGACCATATAATTTCATAAAATTGTATTTATCACCAAGTACTGTCCATCTTTTCTCTATTTTGTACTTCAATTTTCTCATTATTTTTTATTTTTATTGTATGTCTACATTTTCAGGGAGCATTGAGAGAAAGAAATCATATCTTGAAACACCTCCATTGGAAGAGGTAAGTATAATATATATAAATTATATTATTACATTGCATTCAAAAGTTAAATTACTAATTGAATTTACAGTGTCATTTTTCATTTTTAAAGTTCACTAATTGAAATTCTTAAAGAAGTACAACGCTGGATCAGCATGGATAGGATTTACACCCCATGTCATCACAGTAAAGGCTGGAGAGGTATTTTCAAATTTAATTTTTTTCACTTGTTTTCAATTTATATTGGTGCTATTATTTCACACTTGCAAATGCGCATCACCCAATCACTATAAGTTAATTACTGAAGTCATATCATGATCTTAATTTCTTATCCATTTTGTTTTATTTTCAGATATTTACATACCCATCTTTATCCACTTCACAGAGAGGGAAGATGAGAAAGCAATAAAGGAAGTAGCATAGGAAGAATTAGATGAAGAATAAATTCTCATGGAATATTTATATTTTTTATACTCTATGTTATGAATTGATGGACTATTATGAAGTGTTTGTGATTTGAAATTTTGTTATATTAATATATTTTTATAATAAAATAATTTATGAAACAAATATTGCGTTGATAAATTCAGAATTCTAGCCATGCAAATGGGATAAAAATACATTTTAAATGGCCAATCCAGTTATGACAAATCATATTATATTGCATGGGTATATTTGTATTTGCATGGGTACTACATGAATTACAAGGGTTGTCATTTGCATGGGCCGCATTTTTTTTTTAACCCATGCAAAAGAGGTTTGCGCACCCATACAATTGATCAACTGCATGGGCCCCTTGCAGATAGGAGTCATTACCATCGAAGTCAATTGTATGAACTCAATTGCATGGGATACCCATGCAATTGGCATCAATTACATGAGTATTCCATGCAATTGAACATTTTTGTCCCATGCAAATAATCCAAATTCTAGTAGTGCGTGAGTATGTTTCAGTTCTTTTGCGTTCCTATTTTTGCCTTTTACGTTCCTAAACAAATTCATCATAGTACGTCGGTGGTTAATAATCCTGTAATGCAATCAATACCCACGTACATATAGATAGTGCAGATGCTAGTAGTGTTTTATTGTAAAAATGCAGGTACATCAGAGCTCAATTTATTCCCTACTAATCCCTCAGCAAAGTACCAGCTAATACAAATTTATTCTCCACTTCTAAAAACTAAAACGAACTCATCAAGAAATTAAAAACTATAAAATACTGAATTTAATTGATAAGTTCTCCAAGATTTAATGGAACAACTACTTAACTATCCCCCTCTCCCATTACCGTTGTTGCAATTGTTTCCATTGTTAATTACCATTGTTACCGTTGTTTCCATTGTTGCCATTATTTCCGTTATTGCCATTGTTTCCATTGTTGCCATTATTGCCATTAGAACATGTTGGTGCTGGAGCTGGTACTTGACTTCGAACTGGTGTTGGTGCTGGAGATGGGGTTGGAGTTGGAACTGGAGTAGGGGCAAGGGATGGAGTTGGAGACGGGATATGAATTGGGGTTGGTGCTGGAGCTAGGGTAGGACTTGGGGTTGGAGTTGGAGAAGGGGTAGGGGACGGAGTTGAAGATGGAGTATGAATTGGAGACGGAGTTGGTGCTAGAGATGGGGTAGGAGCTGGAGTTGGAGTGGGAGAAGGGGTAGGAGATTGAGTTGGAGCCAGGGTTGGAGTATGAATTGGGGTTGGAGCTGAAGCAGGAGTGGGGGTTGGAGTTGGAGATGGAATATGAAATGGATTTGGTGCTGGAGCTGGGGTAGGAGTTGGGGTTGGAGAGGGGGTAAGAGATGGAGTTGGAGTTGGGGTTAGAACTGGAGAGGGGGTAGGGGACGGAGTTGGAGATGGAGTATGAATTGGAGTTGGTGCTGGAGTCGGGGTGAGAGAGGGGGTAGGAGATTGAGTTGGAGTATGAATTGGGGTTGGAGCTGGAGCGTGGGTAGGGGTTGGAGTTAAAGATGGGGTAGGAACTGGAGTAGGAGTTGGAGTTAGAAGTACTGGAGCTGGAGCTGGTGCTGGAGTTGGGGTTGGGGTTGGAGCTGGAGCTGGAGCTGGGATAGGAGTAGGTTTGGATGGTGGCTGCGGTGTTGGAGCTGGTGGTGGGGGGCAGATAGGTAAGGGAAATTTTGTGCCTTTAATGGGAACATGTAAGGGTAATTTCAAACAATGAGGCAAAAGGGGAGGAGGCTTGGGCACAACATTCTTTAGAGGGAGATCTGTAAAAACAAATTCAAGAGTACGTAGTTTAGTTACTATGCATATATTATATATACATATCTATACACACACACACATATATGAGGAGAGATCCACTTACACCATATTTTGGTGATATCAAATTACACCATTTATTTTTAAAGTTCAAATAACCGATCCAAACCGTTCAACATGCTGAATATATTAAAATGTGCTTGCAGATCAAATTTTATATTTTTTGAATTTTTTTTACTATTTATTAAGATGGGTACAGAAATTCAATGGTCTGAAAATAACGATTTTGTTAAATATTTAATAAACAGTAAAAAAAATTCAAAACAATGAAAATTTTGGTCTCTAAGTACATTTTAATATGGTGATCATGTTGAACGGTTTGGATCGATTGTTTGGACTTTGGATGGTGTAATTTTGTGTCACCAAAAAATTATGTAAGTTGATCCCTCCTCCATATATATATGTACACATATGTACGTATATATATATACATACACACACATGTATGTATATATATACATATATGTATGTGTGTGTGTTTGTTGGGGTGTGTGTGTGTGGAGAGAGAGAGAGGATAAATTAATTATCTTAAGGCTAAACCTCATTATTTTTTAATGTTATTGGACGATATGCATGTACAGTTAAAATGATTTTGCATGTTAATGCTTAATTGTTTTGTGTATACACATGCACACTAAACAAATTATAGTATCAGTTTGGCTTAAGATAATTTAAGGACTTAATTTGTAAATATTGTGACATCAATAAAATATCATTATATATCTATGATATAATTTTTTTTATATAAAAGTGGGGTAATTCTATCGATTTTATTAATGAAACCAAACTATTTTTAAAAGAACCAAAACACTGGTACCTATACAAAATATATAGTTTAACTAACTAACTAAAAGCCTATACTAGCTATATATTACATGCAAAAATCACATATCCAAAGCATTAGTTTGTCGCAGACTAAATCATACAAATTATAAAACAATCAGTTTCATGTTAAAGTTTTCTAATGATCAAATATGATCAAAGCAGCATCACTGCATTTCTTCATTGCTTAATCCAGACCCAATAAGCATGCATTAGTCGTTATCTATATATGACAGTACGTAAGTACGTAATTTTTTAATAACAGCAATAATAACGGTAGTAGTTTAGATTAGGAATTACCAATTTGTGATGTCACCTTGTCAGAAGGATTCTGTCGTGCCATTACAAAAGGAACTAGTGCAATGGCTATCAGCACGAGAAAACTTTTCGAAGCCATATATATATACATATATATGCTCACTCTGTTGTTTTGATATCCTTTAAAGCTAGCCCTTGTTGACAATGAAGCAGAAGCAAGTGCACTTATATAGACTTGGAGGTATGTTGAGACGCAGGAACAACGTACGTACTTAATTTGTTTTAGAAATTCGTAATAAGGTAAAAGATTTAAAGGGAAAATGGTAATTCCAGAGTAGTAAATTCTTATTAGTCCCAATGACATGTACGTGAAATCTTATTAACCTCAAACATTTCCAAGAGATGAAGCATGATTCTGGTGGCCAAGCCCCCACTTTCATGACATAAATTTGCCATAAACATAAGCACATGATCTTATTTCCATTTACCTGGCAATAAGATTTTCATTAACCACGGTAACTTGAGTGCTAATTACTTGGATGCGATGACAATATTAATTGTATATATTTTATTTTAAAATTCATATATATATATATAATATTGGTTTGGTTTTTAACATTTTTTCCTTCGATATTTTGGCTATGATTTTGCACCGATCGATAGAATATAGTCTTTTGGCACCTTTTCATCTTCTCTGTCTTTAATTCTCACATCCTTCACATCAAATCAAATAAATTTCTCTTTTATCTCTCTCTTCTCTCTATTATTTATATACTCTCTTAGTTGCCTGTTGTAAATCCTAGCTAGAATTTAATGGTCTTAAAACTGTTTGTATATATGTTTCTATTATACGTACGGTTCTACGTACCCGTACAAATTTCATAGAATCAATTACAGCATAATGCATGAATGACGTCCAATGATGAAGATGATAATCTCCAACCAAGATACGAAATTGATGTTTGTCTGATTTGTATATATATTAATTATTAAGCGCGCAACATGATTTAGGTTCCTCCAGAGAAATTCTTGGCGCAATTATACCATATCTTCATGAACGTCTTGTACATATAAGTCATTTTTTTTTAATTTCTTGGTGATTCTTACGTAAAATGACATCATGATGTTTTTACTTAATTTCAATCCCTCACCAAAGAACAAACTAATTATTTTTTAATAATTTTTTTGAAAAAAAAAAAAAAACAAAGTCAATTCTTCTAACTTACAATATGACCGTACAAGATACATCTCGCCATATATAAGTTCGCTTATTAGTGCCATATATATTGCTTATTCGGTTCACCATGAACCAGGGGTGCATGGTACGTAGTTGCTTATTATTCCAAATGGAAGACAGCGATCGAGTAGCCTAGTAACCCTTTAAAGTTAGAGAATGCAGTCGCTAGTAAGCTTCTGTATATTAAAAATAATATCTAGTTTCAAATTTTGAATTATAACAGCTAGTTGTAGAAAACAGTGTCTTGTAATTAATAGGGTAGGAGATAGTGATTAATGATTAGTAGTTGGTAGTTGTAATTAATAGTGTAACGCGCGACTAGTTTTTTAATTTCTTCTATAATTAAGTAGAGACAAATGTAAAGATGAAAATAAAATTGCAATAATAAGTTGTTTTCTTAATCGCTCTTGTCTTACAAAAAATAACATGATAACAGAGCCATAGATATGAAATTCTGCACAAGTGTCATCCAAACTAGCAATGCTAGTCGGTACCAGCAAAAAAAAAAAAGATTCAAGAGCCAAAGCGCCAAAGAGCTAAGAACTCAATCAGCGTCAAGAAAATAGAGTTAAGAGCCAAAAAGCCAATACTAAACAAGTATCAAGAGAAAGAAGGATAAGAGCCAAAGTAGTCATCTCTCTATACACATACAAGAAAACCGGTAACAAAATTTTAATATTTGTTCTTATCGGTAAAGAACCCAAAAAAGAAAAACTCTTTATATATATATATATATATATATATATATATATATATATAATATTTATATATCTTTTCCGAAAAATCAAACAATGACACAAAATTCTGGTCTCACCAATCACCAAAGCAACCCCAATAATTGTTCAAATTGCAAAAAAAAAGAGGGTCATACCCGAGATCGGTGTTGGTTCTTGTATCCTAATATTGGACCTAAAAGATGGGAAGTGGCGGAGAAAAAAGGAAAAAATGAATTGGATCGAACTGGGGAGATGCATCTACATTCTACTCAAATACCATAAACAATTCAATCCCGATGCCACAACACATTCTCCAACAAATCATCAGAATACTTTCTTACCAAATGCAAAAGAGCAATCTTCTCCAACAAATCATCGGAATGCTTGCTAACAAAATTCAAAATAAGAGCTCATGTGGTATTGCTTCTAATTCAAAAGATTTATTTTTCAATCAAATTATTATAGATAGTGGTGCATCAGACCATATGTTTGGTAACAAATAATTATTGTCAAACCTTAAACCGACCAATGGTGATAAATATGTTTGGTTGCAAATGGTCTGAAGGCAAAAACAAATGACATAAGAGTAATTAACTTATGCAATAAACAAATTAAAAATGTTTTATATTTAGAAATATTTCCCATAAACTTGATTTCTGTAAATAAATTAACACAAGAATTAAATTATAATATAATTTTTTTTTTGTAAAAATATTGAATTTCAGGACCGGAAAACCAGCATCAAGATTTGTGAAGGATTCATTGAAAATGAACACTATATTTTAAACTTCAATTTCAATTTTTGTGCTTCAAAAAAATGAGTTAACTCTTATATTTGGCATAAAAACTTAGGCATCATTATGGCAAGATTTTAAATAGTATCTTAGATTTTCAAAATTTGAATTGTACTAATTTCCAGTCTCTTTAGAGAAAAGAGTATTATATACCAAACAACTTGTATAAATACTTCTGAACAAAATGGAGTATCAGAAAGGAAAAATAGACACTTATTAGAAATGATACAATCTTTATTATTTCAAAATAATGTTTCAAAAATTTATTGGTCGGATGCCGTACTTTGTGCTACATATTTAATTAATAGATTGCCTAGTATAACTTTAAAAACAAAAGTCCATTAGAAATTTTTTACCAACGAAAAATCACTTATGACCATATGAGAGTATTTGGTTGTACAAGTTTCGTACATATCAAAAGAAATAACAAACTTAATTTTGTATCACAAAAAAAATATTTTCTTAGGATACTCATTTTATAAAAAGTGTTATAAATGCTATGATCCAATTAATAAAAAAATGTACGTTTCTGGAAATGTTTCATTTTTTTAAAATGAACCATATTTCAAAAAAAAAAGAATTAATTCATCAAACATATTCAAATAGTCAAAATGACAATATAGTTTTTCCTTACCTAGATGATTTGAATTTTATTCCTAGAAATAATGAGGTTGAGATTAATAATCAAGAAAATGAGACTATTAGTGACATAAATGAAACTGAAACAGAAGAAAATTTAATGGTTAGAAGATCATGTAGAGAACAACAACCATCAATTAGACTTATAGATTATGTGACATATTCGGTACAATATCCAATTGAAAATTTTGTTTCATACAACAATATCTCAACTAAATACCATACATTTCTCAGTAGCATTTAAAAAGAATTAGAACAAAAAAATTACCATGAAGCAACTAAAAGTCAAATTTGGTGTAAGGCTATGAATGAGGAATTAAAAGCCTTAGAACAAAATGAAACTTGAAAAATTATTTCTCTACCAGAAAATAAAAAATCAATTGGTTGTAAATGGGTATATAAAATCAAATATAATGGTGATGGTACCATATACAGGTATAAAGCAAGACTTGTAGCTAAATGATTTACCCAAACCTATGACATAGACTATAATGAAACTTTTGCACCGGTGGCAAAAATGAATACCGTAAGAAATTTTTTTTTCTATTGCCGTAAATAATAGTTGGGACCTCTACCAAATGAATGTGAAGACTGTCTTTCTTCAAGGACCGCTAGTAAGCTTCTGTATGTTAAAAATAATAGCTAGTTTCAAATTTTGAATTACAACGGCTAGTTGTATCTTATAATTAATAGAGTAGGAGATAGTTAGTGGTTAGTGGTTAGTAATTGTAATTAATAGTATAACGGCTAGTTTTTTAATTTCTTTTATAAATAGAGACAAATATAAAGATGAAAATAAAATTGCAATAATAAATTATTTTCTTAATCTTTCGTCTTAAAAAAACTAACACTACTGTTTAAATGATATGTGAAGAACCACTAATAATATCAAAATTAGTGCTACGATAATACCACATGCTATTGATGGCTGAGTCCATATATGATATAAATGTCATGGTCGGTGTTTTTTCACAGCGGCAGCAAATTAACTTTATTAGCTTGCTCATGCATGGCATGTGGTTCGTTAAATCCCTCTATGAATTAATGAAATTATGTGAAAGGGCAGAGACGATTCAATTGGCAGCATCAATATGACATCAATGTTAAAACCTAACATATCGATCGGCAGAATCAATTTACCAAATTGTTATAATTACCAACAGTTTGCACGATATAGCCTGAAAAATAATAATAAAATATAAATGTAAACTGGTAAAATGTGAAGTTCTTTAATGTTACAAAAAAGATCGGCCAAATAACCATAACAGTACATTTGTTCATTATAATTTAAGATAAAAGAGGAGGGTTCAAGGCCCTCAAGTTATTCATATATACCTCATAGTGCCTCATATTTTTTATATCTGTTTTTAAAGTCTAACCAATCAATCTGAACCACTCAACATGATCTCCATATGAAAATGTGCTTGGAGATCAACTTTTATAATTTTTTGGAAATTGTTTATTTTTAGATAGGTACAAAATCATTGTTTTTTAGTTAGTCGAATTAATATGAAGAGAATGTTGAGATGTTCATCAGATTGACTGTTTAGACTTTAAACATAAAGATTAAAAAAATAGGAATAAGATTTGGTCCAAATGGCTTTGGACCGGACACTGTCCAAAGCCTCTAAAAATCGTACGATTAAAGTCCAAACAGTAGATTCGAACTGCTCAACATGATTTTCATATTAACTCAAGGACCAAATTTTATATTTTTTGGAAATTTTTTACTATTTTTTTAGATATGTTAAAAAACATTGTTTCTGAACGGTAAAAAAAATGATTTGGTATGTATCTAAAAAAAAAGTAAAAAATTTTCAAAAAAATATAAAATTTGATCTCTGAGCACATTTTAATATGAAAATCATGTTAAGCGGTTCGGATCGACTGTTCGGACTTTAATTGTATAATTTTTAGAGACTTTGAACGATGTCCAGTCCAAAGCCATTTGGAGCAAACCTTATCCCAAAAAAATATGAAGCATAATGAGACGTAAAAGACACAGGACCCTCTTCCAAAATCAATATTAAACAACCTTCCTAAAACTGAGCTGACAATTAAAGGATCGCAGCAATTAATTAATTGCGGCGGAGATCCGAGGACCATGGAGTTTATGAAATCATCAGTGGACCAAAATATTAAGATGAATTGCATCAGAGACCAATAGGCCTTCAAGTCGTACGTCCCCATTGTTTGTGTTGCACATGACTTTTTAGTAAACAGTTTGTGCTAGTGGATATTGATTTGGCAGTAAACAAGTACCTAATTTAGAGAGGGTAAATTTGAGAATAAGATTTGGTCCAAATGGCTTTGGACCGGACACCGTCCAAAGTCTCTAAAAATCGTACCATTAAAATTTGAATAGTCGATCCGAACTGCTCAACATGATTTCCATATTAAAATGTGATCAGAGAACAAATTTTATATTTTTTGAAAATTGTTTACTATTGTTTTAGATACGTACAACATCACTTTTTCGGAACGGTCCAAAAATAGTGATTTTGTGCATATCTAAAAAAATAGTAAAAAGTTTCAAAAAAATATAAAATTTTGTTTTTGAGCACATTTTAATATAAAAATTATGTTGAGCGGTTCGAATCGACCATTCGGATTTTAATCTTATGATTTTTAGAGACTTTGGACGGTGTCCGGTCCAAAGCCATTTGAACCAAACCTTATCCCGTAAATTTGTGGCATGTACGTATTAAATGTTGGAACTTGAGCTCTAAAAACTCAAAATTCTCTCTTCAATAATTTGTTTAAAATCTCTATTTGTGATATTTGAAATTTAGAGGGTTAAATTGAATATATCTTTTTTAATGGTGATTGGTGAGTTATTTTACTAATAACCACTTATTATTTTGTTAATGATTTTTGCCGTTATACCTCTTCAGTCTTCATAGCATCTTTATGGCGCATTTCTTTTCATTTTATAATCATCATTAATCAATATTAATTAAGCTTCTTGACTAGATCTATATAACTACGTATGTCTAATTCCCTCTCATTTTGATACAATCCTTCATATATCTCTCTTCTGTTTGTTTGCATATACATGAGAAATATTTTTTCTCCACTGTAAAGATAAAAGCTTTGTATCCCAGAATATGAGATACTGATTCTCTTTGATAGATTCTAAAAAAAGATTCTCTTTGATAAATCTCAATCCTCATATAATTATTCCAATAATCCCACACCTTCTTTTCGATCTATGATTGATGCTGGATATTGCAAAGTTATCATCAGTTGCTTCCATGGCATGCCTATATAATAAGTCAACAATTATCTTGGTTGCAGTTCCATCTTACACGATGAGACGGAATACGCTTAAAGACAGTGCTTCGCATGATCTGAATAAGTCTATTTCAATTTGATTTATTTTAACTATTTATAACTATTAATTTATATCAACATTCTTAAATAGTTAAAATAGAGTTTTAAATAGTTAAAATTTTCATAATATTCGGATAGTTATAAATATTTAAAATAAATCAAACTGAAATGGAATTACCCAGATCATGCGAAGCAATGTTCTTAAGCGTATCTCCGAATTCAGATAGTGATTAAAGCAAATTTGAAATTCTGAATTTGATCTGTAGATTTGTTCGTATTATTAGTTACTACTGGCATGGACTATTAATTGGTCTAATAATTAGTTTACACAAATCATTAAATAATTAACATGAGCGCATAATATTACTTCGGTGAAATTTTTAGATTATATTTGTATTTGGCGTATGCTTTATATAATAGCATCATCTCTAGATCAATTCTGCGTAGAAAGATATCAATGAATTTTGATCCGTTGAATAAAAAAAAAAAAAAAAAAAACTGATTTCTATTAAAGAGCAATTAAAGGTAACAAACTTATAATTTATGAAATTAAATTATCAGCGTGATTCCATAGTTTGAATAGTAATTTTATAGATTATTATTTTGGTTTTTTGAAATTAAATTTGATCTATATTTTAATAAAATTATAATTGGAACAGTTAAGAAATTGGACCGCTACTGCCTCTCCGAATTATTTTTTAATTTGTAACAAAAGTGAATAGTAATATATTAAAAAAAATGGTCCTGTGAATTTTGTTGGCAGAAATAGTTTTAATTTCATAATTGTCATTTACTGTTCTACATTTAATAAAATAAAATTGGTGTTATATATATCAATTAATTATTGTCATTGGGTGTGAAACCGACAAAAGCTTTTATGCTCATTGAAGGATAAAAGACAATAAAAATCTGAAGTTTCCACATGGAATAATATACTGATCATATAAATTTATAAATAAAAAAAATTCAGATGTTTATAATAATAATAAAAAGAAAGTTGAAATCTGTTTTAAGTTATAGATCTGCAAATTCTTTTCATGTCATAAAAAAAATGAATGAGGAATGAAATTATTAATAGTACTTTAGTTGGTCTTCGCGCGCTGTCATAAAAATAAATATAGCTACAGTCATCGGTGATTGAATTTGTAATGTTATCGGTGAGAAATTACATACAAATAAAAAAAAATGCCCATTAAATAAAATAATAATTATGAATAAATAAATCATTAATGTTGAGCCTAAATTAAATTGCTGCATGATCACTTGCTCTTATATATAACCGAATCATATAATTAATTATTATAGGCGAATAATATTAAACTGAAAGCCAAATTAAATGCTCTTATAATTACCTTAGTAATTATATATCATTTATTACCATCTTATTTATCCCCTTAAATGATCCGGAAATATATATATATATATAGAGTGACAGCATTTAATATAATCTAGAATTTATTGCTAAGAATAATATTAAAAACAAGAAAGATGAGACCGAGTAATAATGTAATTTAACCTGTTAATTATATGTCCCTAAAGTTTATAGTGGACAATAGTCTGAAATTAATCTATCAATCGCATACCAAATCACAATCTCAATCAGCCTCTTAAGTAATAAAAAAAAATGGTTTATATGACCTAATAGTCAAACCAGAAAATATAATATCATGAGTAAGAGACTGGATCCATTAAACAATATTAATGATATTTAATCTGAGTTCTGGCACTACTGTTGTCCATGGAACAGGAGGAAACCAACTAGGACATATCCAATCTGGGTTCTGGTGTTGGCAGTCCAATGTTTGGAGAAGGACAGGTTGAGAAAGATTCAACTGACTGAGAAGTACTTAGCTATATTTCTTTTGAATAGTAGTGCGGAGTAGGTTGTTAATCCTGTCTTTTTGGTTTTTTGTCTATATTAGATATGTCTTAATTTGGATGTTGGATGTTTGAACTTTCTGTTTATATTTTCTTTTGTTATTTAATGCAATATGTAAGACAATTTGTATTTAGTTGATATCTATTTTAGGTACTAGACATGGTACTCTTGATTTCAATATGAAATCAGTGGACTATTTCAGTATTTTAATAAAAAATATATATTAATAATATTCGAAGCAGACCGGCTGTTATGTGATACCGGCTAGACAAAACTTATAACTGATGCAAATAATTAATGATCAATTTTACTGATTAAGTTCCGTTGTATTCAATTGATCATGATGACTTGATTTCTTATACTAAAGTATGTAAAATAATATAATTATTTATAATTATTTGAACAAAAGAAAATTGAAGAATACAATCATTTTGATGATCAATTTATAAAGAGTCGATCATATTAATCTCGCTGCTCATGAATGCTATTATATATGGTCATTAAGACGACATTGATTTATGTAGCATGATGCTATGATGTTATAAACAATTAATTTATGAATTATTAATATGATTTATGAAGATTATTATTAATAAAAAAAATATTTAAACTCGAGCAACAAATGAGTATTCATTAATATGAAAATATTGATGATGGACGAGTAAATTAAAGTCCATATATAATTTCATCGAGGGGATGGGTTTTAACCCTAATGGGTCTTCTTGCGGTGGCAATCTAATCTCTGATAGGGGATCTCTTGATAGATATTCAATGAGTAATAACAAGCCGATAACTTGACCAAAAGAGCGGATACTTTTAGGAGCATTGGCTCCAACCCCATTCCTATGGTGAGTGTGCTCTATGTAGATGGTAGGATGAGCAATTTAGCTCTTAATGAGAACCGAAGCGGTATTTTCCTCAGGATATGCCTCTACACATATCCTTGGTAGGAACTCACCTATATGAGAGTGTCTCTATACGGCCGTGGTGCGAGGCATGCATGGGTAAGTCTTTAAGACTCTCATGAAAAATTCAAGACTTGTACAAGGCCATTAATGCACAAATCCGTTGACTATAATCTCCATATTGTGTGTGTGGTGATTGAATTTTGGATCAAAGGAACGAGTTCAAGACACAGTTCACTCTGTTTCCTCCAAATTAAAGCTATCAATACTAGATGAAGTTCAAAGTTTCTAAACTACTTCATCGATGCACAATATAAATATCCAGCAATTTGTTTCTATGAAATTAATGTTTCGTTTGTTATTTCTAATTTTCGAGTTTTGTGGGAGATTGTTGGAACTTTATGTGAAAACTCAAAATTCCATCTCAATATATTATATTTGATTAAAATATCCATTTGTAATATTTACAAACTTGAGGATTAAAATGTAAATCTCACATTTAATAAATTTGAATTCCGTTTGTTTTTTTCTGAATGGTTATAAAAGGCATTAAGCAAAAGACGTTACTTAAGTATCACCTTTAATTGATCTCATTAATCTCATTTTTAATGTCAATTAGCGCATCTTCTCATACTCTCTCAGCTCAATTTCAGTATATATGTGCGCACCCCTTGATCTCTCTGTTAAGGATATCCGAGAAATAAAATAAATAAGAAACCAAAAAAATGTTTCTTTGATTAGCTCCCACAGAAAGTCCCCTTTGGTTTATTCTCCATTTGTATTTTATATCCGGATAACTCTATTTCAATTTGATTTATTTAATTATTTATTACTATTCAAATATCATGAAAATTTATACCAATACTAAATGAACTCAAAAATCTGAAAATTTTACATATAATTAAACACATCACTTAGGGAGTAGACCGGTTGTAACAATTTAAATTTGTTTTTTGAAGCCAATCCAATAAATTTTGAAGTTATGCGCACCAAATCTTATTGGAGCATAATACAAGCTAGCTTTCTCATTTATCTAATATATTCAACAAAAATATAAAAAAAAAATTGGACCATAAAAAAAATGTAATTTTGAGAAAAAAAAATAGAGGTGAATTGACTTTTTTTGCCCCTTTAATATATCCGCTCTAGTTGATACGCTGGATAGCACCTCAAAACAACAACAACTTGCATGAACAAAGTAAGCCTGTGTTGTTCCCACCAAGAGGGTTTGGTGAAGTTTGGTGAGTACAACTTCAAAAATATATCGGATTGGCTTTAAACAACTAATTCAAAGTGTTGAAATCAATTTATTTTATGAATGATGTATATATATATATATTCATGCAATATTTTGAAAGTCTCGAATTCATTTAATAGTAAAAAAAATGAACTTTTTTAAGTTATTTTATGCATTCATTTTTATCATTTTTTTTACCGTTTTAATTTGTACTAAATGAATTTCAAAATTTTGTATGTATAAACGGATAGATTTTTGAAGTTATTAGAATTGTAAAATTGTGCTCACCAATTAATCGGACTGGTACTGGAGTTAAAATTACAAATCTTGCTCATCTTGTGAGTGCTGGTACAAGTGGTAGATGTGATATTCATTCCCTAATTAAGATCTTACTATAAATAAGTTGTCTCTAAAGAGACCTGGAATTCCTTTTAATGGCATCCTACAATAAAATCACTACCACAGAGAGGCAGGACCGGTACATAGTAATGCCTTAATTACATATATCGTTTGCACGCGCGTGACAAAATACGTACTGGGTAACGATATCATTCGTTTTGTCCAAGATGCACCAAAGATGTCCCTGCATGCTCTGACGTCGATCTCACTAACTATAGCCTATGTGAGAGGGACCAGAGAGAGAGAGACAAAATGTGACAATGTCTTTAAAACACTTTATTTTGTCATGTGTTGCTTGTCATAATTATATATATCCATCATCGCCGAGCTCTCTGTCGTCGTATTGGCCAGGCAGAATCCATCAACCGGTCAAATGTTTTGTCATATTTGCGTTGCACATGCAGCATAAACAAGATTTCCTCTGCTCTTTACATCAATAAAAATAAGAAGAAATTCAGTTAAAAGTTTGCGCCACCTTCAGTTGTAGATTTCCTTTTTTACTGGAAAAGTCTGGACCAGCAACAAGCCAGTATTACTGCTGTCGACACACGCTGAATAAATTTATGTATCTTTAATCTCACAATAAAAAAAGTGTTAATTTTTCATAAATATTTACTTCACAATCTTCCAAATGTATAAAGGTATGAACAATTATTATTATTATTATTATAACATATCTATGCGTAGAAGGACTGCCACTTCTGGAGCTATCACTAGGAAGAGCCTGAGGATTGTTGCTCAAGGATCAACTGAAAATATTCTGGTTAAAGCTCAAAAGTTAGCTCAAGCAAAAGCAGGCACTAGTGCCACTGGTTCAGGTATCCCTCTCCTTAGCAATTTTCCTTTTGGTAGACTGACAGATGTAGAAATAGAACAATTATTCCAGGTTTACAACATTAGTTTTGGTGCTGCCCATCTTAGCAAAAATGAATTGGTTAAAGCAATACAGCAATTGAGCAGAGTTGAGTTTGACAATCTGATTAGAAATGCTTTTGATGTTTTGAAAACAAGACCTGTTGATAATCAGTTAGTCATATTAGATCAGAATGAACAGGGATTTCTTAGTGTTTCATGAATATTTTGAATTGGAACATACGAGGCATTAATGCGCCTAGAAAACGCAAAATTCTTAGGGATATAATTACTGATAATCACATTGATTTGGTTGCAATACAAGAAACTAAGAAAGATGATTTTAGCACTAGAGTTCTTAAATCGATTTCGACTAAATTTGATAAATGGGTATGGCTCCCATCTGTTGGCAGATCAGGGGGGATTTTGTTTGGTTGTGATAGTGATAATTATAGCTTTCTTGACTCTAGAACAGATAGATTCTCCATTTCTGTGTGGGTGCAAAATAGGAAAGACTTAAATACTTGGATGATTACTATTGTCTATGCCCCTATAGCTAGAAGTTTAAAAAGTGTTTTCTGGGAAGAACTTACCACCTGTAGGATTGGTAGAGCTGAAATGTGGATAGTATGTGGTGACTTTAATGCTATTCGCAAACGAACTGAAAAATCTGGTACTAGCTTTGATGTTAGATTGAGTTCTAAATTTAATGATTTTATCAATGACCATCACTTAGTAGAGCTCAAACTTCCTAATAGAAAATTTTCTTGGTCTAATGGGACCCAACAGGCTTTGTTAGATAGGTTCTTAGTTTCTTTGGATTGGTTAGATGCATATCCTCACTGTAGCTTGGTAGGTCTTAGTTCTTATGGATCCGATCATGTTCCTCTCTTGTTACAATTAGGATTGCATGCTTCTCCTCAGCAGCCCTTATTTAAAATTGATCCTGAATGGTTGAGAAATGATGACTTTGTTCGACTCATTCATAAATGGTGGCAGGAGTTGCCTCTGTCTCATCACAGAACTGGGCTTTCCTGGCACAATAAAATGAATGGTTTGAAAAGAAAAATCAAGGGGTGGGCTAAAAATTTCTATGGGGAAAAAAAGAGAAGGAAATCTGCCATTCAGGATCAAATGACTCAATTAGAACTTGTTAGAGATAGTCGAGAGTTCACTGTAGATGAGATGGCATGTTGGACAGATTTGAAAAAACAATTAGATGATTATTATTTAGAAGAGGAATTATACTGGCAGTTGAGATCTAGACAAATGTGGTTGAAAGAAGGTGATTCTAATACAAAATACTTCCATAGGGTAGCCAATTCTAGATTTCGGAAAAATAAGATCCAAGCTCTTGAAATTGATCAAGTTCTCAATACTAACGATTCCGATATTCACAAACACATCCTAGCATATTATCAAGATCTGTTAGGCACCACAGGTTACACATTTGCTCAATTAGGACCTAATTTCTGGTCAGAAGAGGAAAAAATTTTAGAATCTGAAAATATAGCCCTCTCTTCCCCTTTTTCTGAAGCTGAAATACACCGAGCAGTGTTTGAGTCAGAGCCTTTTGGAGCCCCTGGCCCTGATGGGATTACATTCGCTTTTTATCAAAAATTTTGGGAGTTAGTTAAATCAGATCTGTTTTTGCTCTGTCATCAATTCTGGTTGGAACAGTTAGAACTTTCCAAACTTAATAAGTCGGTAATTTGCTTAATTCCTAAAGAACCTGAGGCTCAACATATCAAAAAGTTTCGGCCTATTAGTTTGGTAAATTGTAGCTTCAAAATCATATCTAAAATTTTGACTTATAGGCTGGAACCAATTCTTCAACGAATTATAGATGTTACCCAATCTGCATTCTTGAAAAATAGATATATCCTTGATAATGTTGTGCTTAGCCACGAAATCATCCATCACTGCCAAATCTCTAAACAATCAGGTGTAGTTGTGAAAATAGATTTCGAAAAAGCTTATGACAAGATCAATTGGGCTTATCTGATAGAGCTGTTGCATAGTAGGGGTTTTAGTGAGAAATGGATTGCTTGGATCAAAATGTGGTTGTTTAGCTCTCGATCTTGTATCAATATTAATGGTTCTCTTACTCCTTACTTTACTTGTAAAAGGGGTGTACGCCAAGGCGACCCTTTATCTCCTTACTTGTTCAATCTAGCTGCCGATACTCTTAGTAAACTTTTTAAATCTGGTAGGGATCAAGGTGTTCTAATAGGTCTTGGTCCACCATGTGTTGATAATAAAGCTTTAACCAATTGCCATTACGCGGATGATACCATTCTCTTTCTACAAGCAACACCTCAATGTGTGTCTTCCGCTTGGTGGGCAATGATTATGTTTGAAGGGGTTTCTGGAGTTAGAATGAATTTAGACAAAACTGAAATGTTCCCTATTAATATTTCATATACTGATGCCCTTGAATTAGCCCAATTGTTCAGATGTCAACTTTCTCAATTCCCTTTTAAATATCTTGGAGTTCCATTACATAAGAAAAAACTATCTGTTCAGGATTGGGGTTTTTTGGTTGATAAAATTAGTCATAAGTTGCAAAATTGGAAGGGACAGTTACTCTCACTTGGTGGTCGTATCACTCTTATCAATGCTGTCTTATCTGCTGTTCCATTATATGCTATGTCTCTTTACCAAGTGCCTAAAACAATCATAGATCAAATTGATAGAATTAGACGAACTTTTTTGTGGCAAGGGACTAGCACCAAAAGGAAATATGCACTTTGTAATTGGCCTACCTTATGCATGAGGAAAAAATTTGGTGGTATGGGATTATTAGATATTCACCAAATGAATGTAGCGTTACTGGTAAAGTGGATGTGGAGATTCAAAGATCCCACTTATAAGAGTCATTGGAAAACAGTGGTAATTGCTAAGTATTATGGGCATCATCCCCTACCTTACTCTTCCTTTTGGAACACAATTGTCCAAAAAGAACCTTTTTGTCAACTGTGTGTTACTTTACATCCAGGTAGTCATGGGCATGTGTTGTTATGGCATGATATTTGGCAAGGGGACTGTGCTTTGAAAAACACTTTTCCCTTCTTGTATGATATATGTTCCTCTCCCATGGTTACTGTTCAAGAGGCTGTGATCTCTCAAGGTGCTGCTGTTCGTTTTAGAAGAAGTTTGGGAGGAATTTTATTACATGAATGGCACCAAGTGTTACATATTTTGAGTTCTATTTCTTTCACTCATGAATCTGACAACATTGCTTGGAGTTGGGAGGCTAGTGGGCTTTTTACTGTAAAATCTATGTATTCTTTTTTGAATTTTAGAGGAGTGCAAGTTCAGTATCCACTTGTTTGGTGGAATGTTCCAGTTCCACCAAAAATACAGGCCTTCATGTGGTTAGTCGGTAAACATAGGATTTTGACAAAAAAAAACTTACAAAATAAGGGTTGGGTAGGTGATTTGACCTGTCAATTTTGTGATTTAGTTGAGACTTCTAATCATCTGTTTTTCAGGTGCTTCTATGCACAACAAATATGGCAGTGGATGGGTGCTTGCTTTAATCATTACCAACTTTGGACATCCATTGCTGATGTGGTTCAATTTGCAATGACACTTCCTAAAAGAACCAAAACAGCCTTCCTGTTGGTTGTCTGCGCTGTTATCTGGAGTATTTGGAAACACCGCAATGATTTGTGTTTTAATAATACTCGCATTTACTCTGCTCGCAATGTTATCTTACAAATTGTGTCTTTGGTTTCTTATTGGACAGGTGCAGCTAAGGAGGAACTTCAGGTGGACGTGCAGGAATGGCTCCCGGTTGACATGGATGACATTCCTCTTCAAGTGGTGGCGCCTGATGACATTCAGATGTTGGAGTGGGTCACTGGTGAGCCTCATGAAGACTGAAGCTGTTGCTATATCTCCCAACCATTTTGCTTCTATTGGTTGGAGATTATGCTATCTTATTAGTTCTGTTGGTAGTTTATATCTTAGCGGCACCTTACTTTGTCTATGTTTGCATCTCTATTTGTGTTATGTGCTTGTGTGCTTATGTTTTGGAGTTGGGACTATGTTGTTTAGTCGTAGTCTTTATAGATATATCTGGGATATGCCATCTGTTACGATGGCTTGAACTATATTCTATTTTGTTGCTGTAATTTACCAGTTTCAATATATGAAACGGGCTTTTGCCTTTTTAAAAAAAAAAAATTATTATAACATATTCCCAATTATTTCTAGTGTTTATTACAAGGACTTTTTGTAATCCACCTTTCTTCAATTTAAATCGTAATAATTTTGAATTTTTTATATGTTCTTGTTAGTAAAGATGGAAACATATCTAAGCTAATTACTTTGTGCATGGCAAAATATTAAGAAGAATCTTTGTTATTTTTTTTTTCCATTTATTTGTTTCATATTTTGTTAGCTTAATTTCTTCTCTATTGTATTATTTTTTATTCATGTAATTTTTGTAGGTGAACCAGAAAATTGTATTAAATTCAATTTTATTCTCACTATCTACTATGCTAAAATGTAAAATCTTTCGCATTTTCTATTTTTAAATAAAAATATTAAGATCCTAAAAAAAACTGTAGGGGACAGTCCGCTAAAAAATATTTGAATCTGAATAATAAAAAAATTTACTGTAGAAGACCCAAACCCCCCTGGGGGGGGGGCAGTTTAGTTATTTTTAATTTTATTTTTATTTTAAGATTATGTTATTATTATTTTTTAGGTTATTAATAAAAAAACTGGCCTTTATTCTCACAAAATTATCTAAATTACTCTAAATAACTCTAATTTTCCAATATCACTTATACACACTTATAATTACTTTACTGTCTTAATTTCTATTGCTCTCTACAATCGGATCCACTTTTTTTGACCGCCGTCACGCTTCGACATTTGGATCGACTCACCCACATTCCGATCGAGATGGAGTAGAGGCTCAATGTTTCAAGCTCTGACGATACCGCACTCTCAGCTCTGATCGGCTTCGCTCACCTCCGATCCCTCCCTTCTCTCTCATTCTCCTCTTTGCTCGAGAAAGTAGAGTCAAGAGAGAGGGGGGAGAGAAGCTATGTCGAAGATGAGATCTAGAAGATTTAGAGGAACAAACTAGAGAAGAAGAGAGAAGTGGCGAGAGTAACAGCTGCCGACTGCTAGGGTTTCACCCAAATACTGTCGCTCTTTTTTTTGCTGTTAATCTAAGTTGTTTACGATCCTTGGCGATTAAGTTAGCTTTGCTAATAGAAACTGAAGTTCAAGATTCTCTATCATGAGCTTAAACACAATGATGAAGAAGATGAAGCATCACTTTTCTCTTGTTAAATTCAATTATATTGTTAATTTAAAGGGCATCTCCATTTGAAAGGAAGGGGTATATTTGTTTAAAAAATAAATTTAATAAATAAAAGAGAATAATATAAAGAATATTAAATTTCTATGGAAATACTAGATATTAAATGTGTTTGTGAAAAAATTAGCTATTTTGAAAGGTTCATGGATACACTAGAAAATTTTCCAACAAATGAACAAAAAAAAAATCAACGACTCTGAATAATGTTTTGTAGAAATTTTTCCACTATAAATTTTTGTTGAAGAAATAAAGTCTTCTGCGAAGGAGAAATAATGTTTTGTTTTTATAATTCATAGTTTCTGATTTTCAAATGGCTTGAAAGTCTCGTGTAAACTTTAATAAATGAAATTAATACCGACTCTGAATTTCTAAGTTATTTTGTTAAACTTATTATGCGTCGACTATCACCGTTACAAGAAATTCAAGTTCCCCATGCATGTACAAGAACTCAAGGCTGTGCTCCAAAGAGGATTAGCGGAGGGAAGCCAAGGTGAGCGTGAGTAGATTTTTAAAGTTCACCTGCTTCACAAATAAATTTCAAAAGGAAAGGGAAGACAGAGTAGGTGGATGGTTCACCCTATGGAACTCAAAATTGTCACCCCCGCTTCGGAGTGTAGCCAAGGAAAAAAAAGCCCACCCACGAAATTGACCAATTTTATCCTTTTCCCACCCTCTTCTCTATTTTCCCTCCCAAAAACGAATTCATTGCTGCTTTGTCTCTTGGTGTCCATCCCAGTGAGCATTTTCCCTCTTCATCAAGTTTCTCCAACACTATTCTTTCTCTGCGTTTTGACTCCTTTATGTTGCTTAATTTTGTGGCATAAACACATAATCAAGGACTTTCAGATTATTGGCTGTTGGATGAATCCTTTATAAGGAGTTTGAACTCTCTTAGAGCAAATTCATGTATCATAAGATGATTAAAATAACCCAGTACAACATTTGTGAAATAATTTATGTTTAAATTTTAACTTGCATTATTTTATTTTCTGGGACGGATCCACTTGCAATATTTGTAAGTTACAACATCTTACAACAAATTGCTTTTGTGATTTTCATTTCTAAACAGTCGATCCAAACCATTCAACATGATCTCTATATTAAAATGTACTTGGAGATCAAATTTTATTTTTTTTTGAATTTTTTAACTATTTATTAAGTATTTTATAAACTATTATTTTTTAGTGGTCTAGAATTATCTAACATGCATTTCTTATATTCTATTAAGTGAGTTATTCATCTTCTCCTTGAGTGATTTTTATCGGTCGCTAAAGGGTCATTTGTGATTGATTTTTAACCCTTCTGCGACCGATGACGTCATCAGGGAGGCCATCAACGACGGAGCAACTGCGACCGACTCATCTGCAATCGATATAGGGCATCAGCGACTGAATTTGCCTTCTGTGACCGGCGACATAGCTTTCAGCGACCGATTGGGCTGGTCGAAAAAGGTGGGTTTTGCTGTAGTGTGCCAAACCATAAAAGAGAGGTAAGATTCAGTTATGTGCAGGCTGGTAGAAACGGAGGTGTCTACTGCTATACTCATCTCAACAGACTTGCAAAAACAGATGCGAAAAGTGCCACATATGTAAAAACACCAACTTGGTAATTTCGGCTACCTTGTTTGTTAATTTAGTTCTAGTTTTTAATTCTTACTTACAACATCAACAATTTCTTCGCATTGTTATCTTGTTAGAGGACCCCACATACACATATTTGAAAAAAAAATGAACTGCTCATCCTAAAATCAAGTTGAATGATAAAATTGGAAAACTTAACTGTAATAAGTTTTTTCATAAAAAAAAGTTAACTTAGAACCCAAATGCAAATATGCTATTACCATATAACAAAATAACGGAAAAT
Source organism: Carex arenaria (assembly GCA_964058825.1). Lineage (NCBI taxonomy): Eukaryota > Viridiplantae > Streptophyta > Magnoliopsida > Poales > Cyperaceae > Carex > Carex arenaria. The sequence continues at coordinate 422,727 of CAXKVW010000263.1, forward strand.
ACATCAGAAGTACAATAATAACCCATATGCAGTCTGATGTACCAGCAACGATAGTCATAATCCAAATAATAATCTTCTCCATATAAGTTCCTGTCAAGCAAAACATAAAACACACCATAGCTAGGACCCATGTGTAAGCTATGACTAGAAGCAACAGATCAATGAAACACACATCTTTATTTGGGGGTTTGTGGTGATGAAATCCCACAGCAAATCCAAAACTTGCTAGGGACAACCCTACTGAAGTAAAAAAGAGAACCCATCGGCAGTCTTAAATGCCACCAAATTTTTGATTGAGTATGAACTTCATTGTCTTGATGCAGGGGCAGTGTTGGTTGATGTCTAATTACATTAGTTTTCTCAAATATCTTAACATTAAATTTTTTTTGAAAGTTAGATACATACTTTTTTTTATTATTATTATTCCTTTATTTTGTTTTAAAGTGCAAACTTAAATATAGTTTGAAAAATGAAACTTTTATGACCCATCATGGATGTCTCATTTGCTTTCACCAAAAGCTTATGGAATGTCATTTGTTGCTTGTGAGACTATATATAACACGCATTGTTTTATGAATTACATGTCCTTTTAGAGTTTTGCTTTAGTTTTTGGAATTCATAAATGTGGCCATTTATTTTTTGGAGATTATACCAGTTAGGGATAAAAAAAAATCCAAAAGGTCAACAGGAATCCCGAAAAAGATTATGAGATAACTCTCCATTTTTTTTGAGGAAAAATAAGGATCTAGCTCATATTTGATTAGAATGTTCGATTACAAGTTGTAATCCATGAAGGACAGGATAAAAAGTGCCAGTGGCTCAAAACAGTTGAGCTATGACAGTAGATAAAAGAAAATTCAGTAAAGTGAATTACAAAATTTAAACCTAGGCTTCCTAATGAAGATGAATTTAAATTATGTTGCTATGTTCTATTCTCCTCTCGGGCAGGTACCTGCTCCCAGTTGCTCCATGTCAATACCAGTACCAGTATGGGTTCTCTAGCACCGCATCATCTTTATCTGCTGCAGTGTATCCTGAGTGATTTCAGATGTTGTTCTTTCCTTTTCTGCAAACGATCTTGTGCATCTCTCTCGCCAAATTATGAATTGCATGATCAGTACCATAGATTTTTGTTCCGCCGTCAGTCTTGACCTTCTGACAATGTTCAGTACCGGCTGGTTTGGCCATGCATCAGAGGGGTTTTCCACCTTTAATTCCCTGTATACCTGGCTCGTATAAGGACAATCTTTTAGGAGATATCTTAACGTTTCTGAACCATTTTTGCACAGTGTACATCTGCTGACAATGTGTAGTCCTTTTTTCCTTAGATTATCATGTGTTAGAATTCAGTTTCTCCCTGCCAACCATCCAAATATGAGCATCCTTGGCGGCACCCTTAGTTTCCATATTCGTTTGACATCCGCATCTATTCATGGTCTCGTCTTTAGAACACAATATGCCGATTGAACTGTGAATTATCCACTGTCCGTCCATTTCCACTTGGGCTCGTCTTTCCTTGTCAGAATCAGCGTTATTGATGAGGTCCACTGTAGTGCGAGCTGGAGTTCTGATTCTGCTTCCAGTGTCAGGTTTGTTCTGAAGGCCAAGCTCTTGTCTTGTAAGGTAATGAACTGCTTCAGTGTCAGTTCCGTCTGAAGGGTAAAAGAGTAAATTGTTGGCAATCTATATTTAAGAATACCGAAGCCTCAGTTATGTTCCCAGAATATGATTGTTGCTCCATCCCCCGGTATAAATGTTGTTGAAGTATTGAAGAAACCCATGACCTCATCTCTGACGGCTCTGAAGGTTGGTACCATGGGTAATGTGTTTTGTGTGTTTCCGGCCAATTCCATAACCGACTTCCATATTTTTTGTTCTCCCCGGAACCAGTACCACACCCATTTTAGTAGAGATAACTCTCCATTTGGATGATGATATTACTCTCAGTCTGAATAAAGAATATAACATTTATAAATAGGGATATAAAAAGATGTTTAATTGTTTAACATTCTAATAATTTTTGTTATTTAAATTTTTTAGACGATATTTTTGTATTTCTTCTTTTTGTAAGTTCAAGATTCTTTCTGAGAATTAAGTGGGTTCCAATTTTAAAAATGTTTTTTTTTTCCTCTTTTTTCTGTCGAGCTCCTCCAATATATCATAGCAGCACTTAAGTTTGAATTCACAAATCAATATAAAAATAACTTGCCTAACATAGTTTGACAATCATGCATAGTTTTCGGAACAAGCACAAATATGTCAAAATTTAACAGAACTGATTAGTTTTGTTCTTTTTTTTTTTCCTTTTTGTGAATTTTAAGACCTGGTTAATCAGCTGGGTTTAGACTTGACAGATCGCCAAGTTAAGTTTGATTAGAAATGTGCAAATATACAAACTATGATTTTTCTAACAACATCTTATATCTAAAATTCAATAAATTTTCTGAAATGACTATTAAATTTCAGGGCAAAATTAAAATAATCGAGAGCTCATTTAAAAAGTCTAGAATCAATGTTTCAAAAGTAAATTTCTTTCATTTACCAAACAGTTTTGAGATTCTTGCCAATCTACACTACAGCAAAATGACCCATCTGCGACCAGCCTAATCGGTCGCTAAAGGGTATGTCGTCGGTCGCAAAAGCCTAATTCGGTCGTTAATGCCCTAATGTAGTCCCAGTTTCTCCGTCGCTAATGGCCCCCTAATGACGTCACCGGTCGCAGAAGGATTAAAAATCGGTCACAGACGACCCTTTAGCGACCAATAATATATGTTGCTGATACTATATGATGATGTGGCTGAAGACCATCAGAGAACGATCAGGTGGTCGCTGATGGGGTCAAAATTCTATAATTTGACCTTTTCTTTCCTATTTCAACTTTTGAGTTACTTAATTTAGACTCGGAATTCTATAGTTTGACCTTTTCTTTCCTATTTCAACTTTTGTTTCCTCAAGGCAAGAGAAAATAATATAGTCTAAATATTATCTCAAACAATCGGATAATATTGTATTCATACAAGTCCACATCTCAAACAAACTCACAATAATTAAGCTTCTGCCTGCCTATTGTACACGCAAAAATATATCATCGAATGAAATACAGTGATCATCAAACATTCATGGATTTGTACACTATGTAATGGACAAGCATTGTCCCTGTCAATATAAAAGCAAAAAAAAAAAAAAAAAACGGACTGATTTAACCTCAGTGTCTCAATATTATTACACAAGAGATAATATTACATCAAGCAAAATTACACATACACATGGTCATAATTAAACACACACACACACACACACATATTCCCCATTACAAATGTCACCATAATTACATTCTTTATATACATACATCTCTTTTATAAGATATGTTTGCTTAAATTTTTAAAATTGTTTTATCTATAGGTGGTCATCTTGTAATTTTCAGATCTTTTATGGATTAAGAATGGCATTGGCTTCAAAAATGTAAAAAGGGCAATAGAATTAACATCATGTGTTGCTTGATCCAACTGTATTACTTGAGTTAAATTGATGTTTATTCCCTTTCATGTAAAGTAAAATTGCACCTGAATAACTTAAAACGTTAATTATGCATGGGAAAGTAAAATTGCACCTAAAGAACTTAAATGTAAAATTAGATTTTACTAATGAAATAGAAAATTATTATTATATCCATCAAAAGTTTTCACTGTTAAATATCCTATTAGAAATTCAAAATTTAATCAGCAATGCAAATTCAAATAACTTACAAATATCACAATTTCTGAATTAGATAAATATAACAACAATAATAATTAGAATGTCAAATTAATTACATAATCCACATAATAATCTCCTCCATATAAGTTCCTGTCAAGCAAAACATAAAGCACACCATAGCAAGGATCCATGTGTAAGCTATGACTAGAAGCAACACATCAATGAAACACACGTCTTTATTTGGGATTTGTGGCAAAGAAATCCCACAGCAAATCCAGAACTTGCTAGAGACAGCACTACTGAAGTAAAAAAGAGAATCCATTGGCATAGTCTTAAACACTACCAAAATTTTTGATCGAGTATCAACTTTATTGTCTTGATGCAGTTGGATGCGGGGCAATGTTGGTTGATAAGGAATTCAGCCATAAAACCCGATCGTAATGAATGAAGGCATTCTGTTGATGTTCCCTTTGTAAAAACAAACGATGGGTTTTTTGGGTATATATATTTATGTCATATTGCAAAGGTAACGAAATGGTAGTCAAATCATCGTAAACCATACAAAAGAACTGGTCATAACAGATAATGTGAGTGAACCAAGAAGTATCTCCTATAAATTAAGTTCAGGCGTAGGTATTTCTGACCATGGTAGTGGCCCTAGCACAGTTGCTGGTGGTGGAGCCGACACATGTAAAAGTGGCGGCGGTAAAGGCCGTGGCTGCGATGGTGGATTAAAATTACATGAGAGTGGTTACGATGTGGCTTAAAATTAGCTGGCGGGAGAAACAGTATATAATTAAATTAGTTTTCTCAAATATCTTAATGTTAAAAAAAATTAAAGTTAGATACATACTTTTTTATTTACTATTATTCTTTCTTTATTTTGTTTTAAAGTGCAAACTTAAATATAGTTTGAAAAATGAAACATTTATGACCCATCATGGATGTCTCATTTACTTTCACCAAAAGCTTATGGAATGTCATTTGTTGCTTGTGAGACTATATATAACACGCATTGTTTTATGAATTACTTGTCGTTTTAGGGTTTTGCTTCAATTTTTGAAATCCATAAATGTGGCTATTTATTTTTGGAGATTATACTAATTAGGGATTAAAAAAATGCAAAAGGTCAACAGGAATCCCGAAAAAGATTATGAGATAACTCTCCATTTGGATGATGATAGATATTACTCTCAGTCTGAATAAAGAATATAACATTTATAAATAGGGATATAAAAAATGTTTAACTGTTTAACATTCTATTTATTTTTGTTATTTAATTTTTTTAGACGATATTTTTTTATTTCTTCTTTTTGTAAGTTCAAGATTCTTTCCGAGAAGTACGTGGGTTCCAATTTTCAAAATTGTTTTCTTGCTCTTTTTTCTATCGAGCTCCTCTAATATATCGTAGCAGTACTTAAGTTTGACAATCATGCATAGTTTTCGAACAAGCACAAATATGTCAAAATTTAACAGAACTGATTAGTTTTGTTATTTTTTTTTTCCTTTTTGTGAATTTTAAAACCTGGTTAGCTAGGTTTATACTTGACAGATAGCCAAGTTAAGCTTGATTAGAAATGTGCAAATATACAAACTATGATTTTTCTAACAACATCTTATATCTAAAATTCAACACATTTTCTGAAATGACTATTAAATTTCAGAGAAAAATTAAAATAATCGATGGCTCATTTAAAAAGTCTCGAATCAATGTTTGAAAAGTAAATCTCTTTCATTTACCGAACAGTTTTGAGATTCTTGCCAATCTATAATGGACAGTCCGGATTCAAACTTAAATTTTGAGTTACTTTAGACTCGGAATTCTATAGTTTGACCTTTTCGTTTCTATTAATTTAATTTCAACTTTTGTTTCCTCAAGGCAAGAGAAAATAATATAGTCTAAATATTATCTCAAACAATCTGATAATATTGGTATTCATACAAGTTCACATCTCAAACAAATTGACAATAATTCAGCTTCTGCCTGACTATTGTACACGCAAATATATATCATCATATGAAATACAGTGATCATCAAGCATTCATTAATTTGTATAGGAGCGGAACTAAAAAATCTAGATAGGGGAGGCTAAAAATTAAAATGTACAAATTATGGCTAGTGGGAATTAAACTTAAACTCTCCACAAATTAAAATGCACATGTGATAATTTATAAGAGAGACTGGACTATATAATTTGTTTCAAAAAATTTAAGTTTTAATTAAATTTTAGCATACATAACTAAAATTTTAAAATTATAGGAGTAACTTAGCCACCTTTTGAATGGTTTTATATCCATCCCTGGATTTGTATACTATGTAATGGACAAACACTACTACAAAAAAACACTTCCTACACTGCAATTGTACACGGATTTTCTCTGTTTTATATAAAAATGTGTACCAAATAGGATTTTTTCAATGCTCAAAATATCAGTAAGAATCCTACACGGATATTTCATTAAAAAAACAATGTGGGAAAAAAGCCGTGTGAAAATGAAGCTTTTGTACACGGATATTTCATTAAATATCCGTGTAGGAATGTTTAGAGAGCTACACGGATATTTAATTAAATATCCATGTAGGAAAATTATATTGTACACTGTTTGTTATTTAATTAGCTGTGTAGATATGTTGAGAGAGCTACACGGATTTATAGTTAAATAACCGTGTAAAAATATCTTAGTAGGGTTTTAATAAAATAAAAAGGCTTCTCCTCCAGTGCCGTTTCGATCACAAATATCTCTCTCTCCTCTGTATTGGCTAAGTTCTGAAATATCTCTCTCTCTCTCTCCTCTGTTCTGATTTTCTCCTCTCTATTTTGCTAAGGTTAGTAATATACTTCTCTTTTCTTTCTTTAATTTTTTGTTAATTACTTGTTATTGCTTATTTAGGGTTTAGGATTTGATTATTGCATGCATGCTTATTTTGTTAATTAGTGTATTGTTGTCCAATAACCGACCTATTAATATGCTTGTAGGTCCATGCCCGTTCAAAATTAATCCAATAGGAATTAATTTTGGATAGTCTCCGGTTTGGGACTGCTCTTTGAATATTATGTCTCATTTAGGATGTGAACAATATGAGAGAGGACCCTTACTCCAGCGAGCAAATTGACGATATGAGAGATATGTTGACAAGGTGGTTTACTACCGAATTTTGTAATGAATAATATGGATTTGTATAAATTAATTAGTGTATATATAATTTAATTAGTGTTTAGAATTATATTTTGAGAATCTGGTTTTTGAAAAAGCTGCCTCTGTTTTGGAAATCTGCATATATTTATTGGCTAGCAAAAGTGAAGGCTAGCCAAAAAGAAAAAAAAAATACCAAAAAAAAGAAAGATTCTACACGGATATTTAGAGGAAAATCCGTGTAGCTCTCTTAAACATGATGTTAAATAAATAAACCCCCAAAACCTTCCTACACGGATCTAAAAATCCGTGTAGGAAGGTTTTGGGGGTTTATTAATTAATTTAACACAGTGTTCTAAATAGCGTGCTATAGTGGCGCTATAGCATTTTTGAAGCCTAAACGCTACTCTATGACATCAAAATGCGCTAATTGCGCTACGGCCTCTATAGCTGTAATAGCGGTCCGCTATAGCGCTTAGCGTGTAGCGCAAATAGCGCGCGCTATGAAATATGTACTTTTTTTTTGCATTTTTATATGGGATTTAATAAAAAAGACTTAATTAGGCTTAACTGTGAATTTTTTTGGGCAATTAACTTAAATTAAAAAGTAAAATAAAAGCTCAAATCAAAATCAATTAAAAGATTGGTTGCTACTGTCAAGAAGAAACCCTTGTCGCTCAAATTGTGAAAATTCTAAATTGGCGACCTTCCCAAATTGGGATATTTTGAACCGTAATTTGGACTTTGTATTGGTCCAATACGAATATTATAGATTTTAATCAATTTGGTGTTATTTATTGTTATACGAGAGTTTAAATTATGTTGATACTTAGTACAAATATATAATATAATTTTTGTAAAAATAAAAAACGCTATGTGGCATAGCTTCCGCTATAGCTTTTTTTGTAGCCTTCCCGTGATGACGCGATAAACGCTATTTAGAACCTTGATTTAACATCATGTTTAGGAGAGCTACACGGATTTGCAACTAAAAAAAGGAATAGTATTCCTACACGGATATTTAATTGAAATCCATGTAGCTCGGGTGTAGTGAGAGGTACAGTGGGATGGATTTGTACACGGCTATTTATGATATATCCGTGTAGGATTTGTTATAATTGCACACGGATAAATATCCGTGTGTAAACAATTGTCCATTCCTACACCCTAACATCTTACACCGCAGGAAATCCGTGTAGCTCTTCGTTTTTTGTCCGTGTGCAATCTGTTGTTATTCTGTAGTAGTGAAACATTGTCCCTGTCAATATAAAAGAAAAAAACAAAACAAAAAAAAACGGACTGATTTAACCTCAGTGTCTAGCGAGTTGAAGATGGCAATACAAATAGCTCATTATAGATCTTGTGAGCATCGTTGACAGTTTGTTGGTACCATTATATAGCCATCCAAATACCTTAAATCAAGGTCGTGCTTTGAGTGCCCTTAATCAGACTGACTGTTTTCACTCAGGAAGTCCCTCTTGCATGCATGTATTGCCCTGTAGGCAAATTTTACTGTGAATTGACCCGATCCAGTCCATCGCCAGATAATTTTGTTTCTCGTTCCGGATCCGGATAGATTCAGTGTTCTGATTTGGCTTTGTAATGCTTGCAATTCTCTTGGTGCATCATATGACATATTATGTGGTGTGAATAAATCAGTTATCGATCTGTCCTTGTCTAATGTGTGTGTGTATACAATGATTTGTCTAAACATTCTATATAACCATGAATATAGTAGGTTAATAAAGTAAATTTAATAAAATTTTAAAAAATGACAAAGATAATTTCACGAGAATTGACGTAAAAGAACATCGAATCTCGACGAGAGATGCCTACTGCGAAAAGGGTTCCTAAATTTGGAGACGTTTTATTTCTGATTGTTTTTCCACCAATATAATAGAAAATTGCGTGTGGTCAATGCGAACAAATCATCTCCATATTAATCAGAATAATAAATGTAGAAGATCACATGATAATTCGTAACAAAAAATAAAATTCAACTAAACAAGGCGTCTTTATGTGGCGCCATGAGCATACTCATTTCACCATGACTCCGCTAAAGTCGCATGCACTATTTCAGACATAATATTTGCAGATTATTTCAGAAATAATCAATATTCCAAAAATAGTTTGCCGGATCGAGCTCCAAACAATCCGTCTAATTTTTTTTTCGTTAAAACAGGAGTCATGCTTCTATTTGATTAACCGCAACGTTACATTAATTGTTTTGGGGTTTATAGATTAAAAACCCCTTGGTGTATTTCCAAACGAGTAAGCAAAATAAAAAAAAGAGTAGAAAACGTGTCTGGTAAAGCAAAACAGAAAAAATCAACAAAACCAAAAGATATATGAGCATTTCTTAATTATTAAGGTATATATATATATCTTCTATTCATCCAATTCCACTATCTCTCAATCTCCTCTATAGTAGTTCTTCAATCGTCTTTGATTGCTCTCTAAAAGTCGTTGCGCATCTCTCTCTCCACAAGACGCGAATATAGCAATCCGTCTAAATTTTTATTTCTCAATTTACACGTCTAGCCCAAAATAGTGAATGGTAGGATGAAGATCAAATTTAGCAAACTCATCAAACATTAAATTAGAATCAAAGACTATAAATGTCTTTCATGCATAAATATATCTTGATCATATGTATTTTTAACACGAGACAATATATGTTTTGCTTTAATTTTGTCGTTGATAGCTAGGATCTCTTTTTGTCATCTATTTCTCATAAGTTTGTAAGAGCACGCCGAGAAAATATTTCATGCATGCGTTCATAAATAACAATATTTGCGTTCGTTTGGGAACTGCGAAGGAGAAGAAAAAAGAAAGTCTTCTTTGATTCGGGATAAATTTTGACCAGTGCTTCTAGCTTTACAGAAGGTACGAACTAATAGTTTGATTTTATTATTCATAGTTTCTGATTTTCAAATTAATAGCTGGAAAGTCTCGTTCAAACTCTAATAAATGAAATTAATACCAACTCTGAATTTCTAAGTTATTTTGTTAAACTTATTATGTGTCTTTCCCCGTTACAAGAAATTCAAGTTCCCCATGCATGTACAAGAACTTAAGGCTGTGCTCCAAAGAGGATTAGCGGAGGGAAGCCAAGGTGAGCATGAGTAGATTTTTAAAGTTCACCTGCTTACAAATAAATTTCAAAAGGAAAGGGAAGACAGAGCAGGTGGATGGTTCACCCTATGGAACTCAAAATTGTCACCCCCGATTCGGAGTGTAGCCAAGGAAAAAAAAGCCCACCCACGAAATTGACCAATTTTATCCTTTTCCCACCCTCTTCTCTATTTTCCCTCCCAAAAACGAATTCATTGCTGCTTTGTCTCTTGGTGTCCATCCCAGTGAGCATTTTCCCTCTTCATCAAGTTTCTCCAACACTATTCTTTCTCTGCGTTTTGACTCCTTTATGTTGCTTAATTTTGTGGCATAAACACATAATCAAGGACTTTCAGATTATTGGCTGTTGGATGAATCCTTTATAAGGAGTTTGAACTCTCTTAGAGCAAATTCATGTATCATAAGATGATTAAAATAACCCAGTACAACATTTGTGAAATAATATATGTTTAAATTTTAACTTGCATTATTTTATTTTCTGGGACGGATCCACTTGCAATATTTGTAAGTTACAACATCTTACAACAAATTGCTTTTGTGATTTTCATTTCTAAACAGTCGATCCAAACCATTCAACATGATCTCTATATTAAAATGTACTTGGAGATCAAATTTTATTTTTTTAATTTTTTAACTATTTATTAAGTATTTTATAGACTATTATTTTTTAGTGGTCTAGAATTATCTAACATGCATTTCTTATATTCTATTAAGTGAGTTATTCATCTTCTCGCCTTGAGTGATTTTTATCGGTCGCTAAAGGCTCATTTGTGATTGATTTTTAACCCTTCTGCGACCGATGACGTCATCAGGGAGGCCATCAGTGACGGAGCAACTGCGACCGACTCATCTGCAATCGATATAGGGCATCAGCGACTGAATTTTCCTTCTGCGACCGGCGACATAGCTTTTAGCGACCGATTGGGCTGGTCGAAAAAGGTGGGTTTTGCTGTAGTGTGCCAAACCATAAAAGAGAGGTAAGAGTTCAGTTATGTGCAGGCTGGTAGAAACGGAGGTGTCTATTGCTATACTCATCTCCTAACAGACTTGCAAAAAGAGATGCGAAAAGTGCCACATATGTAAAAACACCAACTTGGTAATTTCGGCTACCTTGTTTGTTAATTTTAGTTCTAGTTTTTAATTTTTACTTACAACATCAACAATTTCTTCGCATTGTTATCTTGTTAGAGGACCCCACATACACATATTTGAAAAAAAAAAATGAACTGCTCATCTTAAAATCAAGTTGAATGATAAAATTGGAAAACTTAACTGTACTAAGTTTTTTCATAAAAAAAAGTTAACTTAGAACCCAAATGCAAATATGCTACTACCATATAACAAAATAACGGAAAATACATCAGAAGAACAATAATAACCCATATGCAGTCTGATGTGCCAGCAACGACAGTCATAATCCAAATAATAATCTTCTCCATATAAGTTCCTGTCAAGCAAAACATAAAATACACCATAGCTAGGACCCATGTGTAAGCTATGACTAGAAGCAACAGATCAATGAAACACACATCTTTATTTGGGGGTTTGTGGTGATGAAATCCCACAGCAAATCCAAAACTTGCTAGGGACAACCCTACTGAAGTAAAAAAGAGAACTCATCGGCAGTCTTAAATGCCACCAAATTTTTGATTGAGTATGAACTTCATTGTCTTGATGCAGGGGCAGTGTTGGATGCGGGGGCGGTGTTGGTTGATGTCTAATTAAATTAGTTTTCTCAAATATCTTAACGTTAAATTTTTTTTGAAAGTTAGATACATACTTTTTTTTTATTATTATTATTCCTTTATTTTGTTTTAAAGTGCAAACTTAAATATAGTTTGAAAAATGAAACTTTTATGACCCATCATGGATGTCTCATTTGCTTTCACCAAAAGCTTATGGAATGTCATTTGTTGCTTGTGAGACTATATATGACACGCATTGTTTTATGAATTACTTGTCCTTTTAGAGTTTTGCTTTAGTTTTTGAAATTCATAAATGTGGCCATTTATTTTTTGGAGATTATACCAGTTAGGGATAAAAAAAAATCCAAAAGGTCAACAGGAATCCCGAAAAAGATTATGAGATAACTCTCCATTTATTTTGAGGAAAAATAAGGATCTAGCTCATATTTGATTAGAATGTTCGATTACAAGTTGTGATCCATGAAGGACAGGATAAAAAGTGCCAGTGGCTCAAAACAGTTGAGCTATGACAGTACATAAAAGAAAATTCAGTAAAGTGAATTACAAAATTTAATCCTAGGCTTCCTAATGAAGATGAATTTAAATTATGTTGCTATGTTCTAGTCTCCTCTCGGGCATGTACCTGCTCCCAGTTGCTCCAAGTCAATACCAGTACCGGTATGGGTTCTCTAGCACCGCATCATCTGTATCTGCTGCAGTGTATCCTGAGTGATTTCAGATGTTGTTCTTTCCTTTTCTGCAAACGATCTCGTGCATCTCTCTCGCCAAATTACGAATTGCATGATCAGTACCATAGATTTTTGTTCCGCTGTCAGTCTTGACCTTCTGACATTGTTCAGTACCGGCTGGTTTGGGCATGCATCGGAGGGGTTTTCCACCTTTAATTCCCTGTATACCTGGCTCGTATAAGGACAATCTTTTAGGAGATGTCTTAACGAAACCTGAACCATTTTTGCACAGTGTACATCTGCTGACAATGTATAGTCCTTTTTTTCCTTAGATTATCATGTGTTAAAATTCTGTTTCGCCCTGCCAACCATCCAAATATCAGCATCCATGGCGGCACCCTGAGTTTCCATATTTCGTTTGACATCTGCATCTATGCATGGTCCCGTCTTTAGAGCACGATATGCCGATTGAACTGTGAATTGTCCACTGTCCGTCCATTTCCGCTTGGGCTCGTCTTTCCTTGTCAGAATCAACGTTATTGATGAGGTCCACTGTAGTGCGAGCTGGAGTTCTGATTCTGCTTCCAGTGTCAGGTTTGGTCTGAAGGCCAAGCTCTTGTCTTGTAAGGTAATGAACTGCTTAAGTGTCAGTTCCGTCTGAAAGGTAAAAGAGTAAATTGTTGGCAATCTATGTTTAAGGATACCGAAGCCGGCCAGTTATGTTCCCAGAACATTATATTGCTGCTCCATCCCCCGGATATAAAAAGAATATAACATTTATAAAGAGTAAATTTCAAGTTATTTTTACTCTCAGTCTGAATAAAGAATATAACATTTATAAATAGGGATATAAAAAGATGTTTAATTGTTTAACATTCTATTTATTTTTGTTATTTAAATTTTTTAGACGATATTTTTTTATTTCTTCTTTTTGTAAGTTCAAGATTCTTTCTGAGAATTAAGTGGGTTCCAATTTTCAAAATGGTTTTTTTGCTTTTTTTTCTGTCGAGCTCCTCCAATATCTCATAGCAGCACTTAAGTTTGAATTCACAAATCAATATAAAAATAACTTGCCTAAAATAGTTTGACAATCATGCATAGTTTTCGGAACAAGCACAAATATGTCAAAATTTAACAGAACTGATTAGTTTAATTTGTTCTTTTTTTTTTTCCTTTTTGTGAATTTTAAGACCTGATTAATTAGCTAGGTTTAGATTTGACAGATCGCCAAGTTAAGTTTGATTAGAAATGTGCAAATATACAAACTATGATTTTTCTAACAACATCTTATATCTAAAATTCAATAAATTTTCTGAAATGACTATTAAATTTCAGGGCAAAATTAAAATAATCGAGAGCTCATTTAAAAAGTCTAGAATCAATGTTTCAAAAGTAAATCTCTTTCATTTACCGAACAGTTTTGAGATTCTTGCCAATCTACACTACAGCAAAATGACCCATCTGCGACCTGCCTAATCGGTCACTGAAGGGTATGTCATCGGTCCCAGAAGCCTAATCGGTCATTGATGCCCTAATGTGGTTCCAGTTGCTCCGTCGCTAATGGCCCCCTAATGACGTCACCAGTCGTAGAGGGATTAAAAATCGGTCATAGATGACCCTTTAGCGACCAATAATATATGTTGCTGATACTATATGATGATGTGGCTGAAGACCATCAGAGAACGATCAGGCGGTCGCTGATGGGGTCAAAATTCTATAGTTTGACCTTTTCTTTCCTATTTCAACTTTTGTTTCCTCAGGGCAAGAGAAAATAATAGTCTAAATATTATCTCAAACAATCGGATAATATTGGTATTCATACAAGTTCACATCTCAAACAAACTCACAATAATTAAGCTTCTGCCTGCCTATTGTACACGCAAAAATATATCATCGAATGAAATACAGTGATCATCAAACATTCATGGATTTGTACACTATGTAATGGACAAGCATTGTCCCTGTCAATATAAAAGCAAAAACAAAAAAACAAAACAAAAAACGGACTGATTTAACCTCAGTGTCTGATCAATATTATTACCCAAGAGATAATATTACATCAAGCAAAATTACACATACACATGGTCATAATTGAACATACACACACACATTCCCCGTTACAAATGTCACCATAATTACATTCTTTATATACATACATCTTTTTTATAAGATATGTTTGCTTAAATTTTTAAAACTGTTTTATCTATAGGTGGTCATCTTGTAATTTTCAGATCTTTTATGGATTAAGAATGTCATTGGCTTCAAAAATGTAAAAAGGGCAATAGAATTAACATCATGTGTTGCTTGATCCAACTTTCTTACTTGAGTTAAGTTGATGTTTATTCCCTTTCATGTAAAGTAAAATTGCACCTGAAGAACTTAAAACGTTATTAATTATGCATGGGAGAAAGTAAAATTGCACCTAAAGAACTTAAATGTAAAATTAGGATTTACGTACTAATTAAATAGAAAATTATTATTAGATCCATCAAAAGTTCTCACTGTTAAATATCCTATTAGAAATTCAAAATTTAATCAGCAATGCAAATTCAAATAAATTATAAATATCACAATTTCTAAATTAGATCAATTTAACGACAATAATAATTAGAATGTCAAATTAATTACATAATCCACATAATAATCTCCTCCATATAAGTTCCTGTCAAGCAAAACATAAAGTACACCATAGCAAGGACCCATGTGTACGTAAGCTATGACTAGAAGCAGCAGATCAATGAAACACATATCTTTATTTGGGGTTTGTGGCGACGAAATCCTGAGCAAATTCAGAACTTGCTAGGGACAGCTCTATCTACTGAAGTAAAAAAGAGAATCCATCGGTATAGTCTTAGACGCTACCAAATTTTTGATTGAGTATCAACTTCATTGTCTTGATGCAGGGGCGGTACGTGTTGGTTGCGGGGCAATGTTGGCTGATGAGGAATTCAACCATAAAACCCGATCGTAATGAATGAAGGCATTCTGTCGATACTCCCTTTGTCAACACACGATGGGTTCTTTCGGTATATGTATGTCATATTGCAGAGGTAACAAAATGGTACTCAAATTATCGTAAACCATATACAAGTCTGGTCATAACGGATAATGTGAGTGAACCAGGAAGTATCTCCTATAAATTAAGTTTAGGCGTAGTTATTTCTGACCATGGTAGTGGCCCTAGCACAGTTGTTGGTGGTGCAGCCGGCACATGCAAACGTGGAGGCGGTAAAGGCCGTGGCTACAATGGTGGATTAAAATTACACGAGGGTGGTTACGATGTGGTTTAAAATTAGCCGGTGGGAGAAACAGTCTCTAATTAAATTAGTTTTCTCAAATATCTTAACGTTAAAAAAATATGGAAAGTTAGATACATACTTTTTTATTTATTATTATTCTTCCTTTATTTTGTTTTAAAGTGCAAACTTAAATATAGTTTGAAAAATGAAATATTTATGACCCATCATGGATGTCTCATTTGCTTTCACCAAAAGCTTATGAAATGTCATTTGTTGCTTGTGAGACTATATATAACACGCATTGTTTTATGAATTACTTGTCCTTTTAGAGTTTTGCTTCAGTTTTTGAAATCCATAAATGTGGCCATTTATTTTTGGAGATTATACTAATTAGGGATAAAAAAAATGCAAAAGGTCGACAGGAATCCCCAAAAAGATTATGAGGTGACTCTCCATTTGGATGATGATCGATATTACTCTCAGTCTGAATAAAGAATATAACATTTATAAATAGGGATATAAAAAAATGTTTAATTGTTTAACATTCTATTTATTTTTGTTATTTAATTTTTTTAGACTATATTTTTTTATTTCTTCTTTTTGTAAGTTCAAGATTCTTTCCGAGAAGTGGGTTCCAATTTTCAAAATGTTTTTTTTTGCTCTTTTTCTATCGAGCTCCTCTAATATCTCATAGCAGCACTTAAGTTTGAATTCAAAAATCAGTGTAAAAATAACTAGCCTAGCATATATATATATATATAGAGAGAGAGAGAGAGAGAGAGAGAGAGAGAGAGTAAGGCTATTGTGCATTGCGAATTAAAGGGGGTGTTTTAATTCGCGCTCATATCGCTATTTCCAAACTTCAAATAGTCGATCCGAACTGCTCAACATGTTCTCCATATTGAAATGTACTTGGAGACCAAATTTTATATTTTTTTAAATTTTTTTACTATTTATTAAGCCACTTTGAAAATCGCTGATCCAACGGTGGCTTAACCAAACAGTGAAACCGTTGGATCAGCGATTTTCAAAGTGGCTTAATAAATAGTAAAAAAATTCCAAAAAATGTAAAATTTGGTCTCCAAGCACATTTCAATATGGAGAACATGTTGAGCGGTTCGGATCGGCTATTTGAACTTTGAAAATAGCGATATGAGCGCGAATTAAAACATCCGCTTTAATTCGCAATGCACAATATATAGCCTTACTCTCTATATATATATATAGTTTAACAATCATGTATAAATAGTTCTTAAACAAGCACAAATATGTCAAAATTTAACAGAACTAATTAGTTTTGTTCTTTTTTTTTTTCCTTTTTGTGAATTTTAAAACCTGGTTAGCTAGGTTTAGACTTGACAGATCGCCAGGTTTAGCTTGATTAGAAATGTGCAAATATACAAACTATGATTTTTCTAACAACATCTTATATCTAAAATTCAACACATTTTCTGAAATGACTATTAAATTTTAGAGCAAAATTAAAATAATCAATAGCTCATTTAAAAAGTCTCGAATCAATGTTTCAAAAGTAAATCTCTTTCATTTACCGAACAGTTTTGAGATTCTTGCCAATCTATAATGAACAATCCGGATTCAAACTTAAATTTTGAGTTACTTTAGACTCGGAATTCTATAGTTTGACCTTTTCTATTTCAACTTTTGTTTGCTAAGGCAAGAGAAAATAACATAGTCTAAATGTTATCTCAAAAAATCTGATAACATTGGTATTCATACAAGTTCACATCTCAAACAAACTGACAATAATTAAGCTTCTGCCTGCCTATTGTACACGCAAAAATATATCATCATATGAAATACAGTGATCAAGCATTCATTGATTTGTATAGGGGCGGAACTAGAAAATCTAGATAGGAGAGGCTAAAAATTAAAATGTACAAATTATAGATAGTGGGAATTAAACTTAATCTCTCCACAAATTAAAATGCACATGTGATAAGGGGGACTGGACTATATAATTTGTTTCAAAAAAATTAATTTTAGTATACATAACTAAAATTTTAAAATTATAGGAGTAGCTTAGCTACCTTTTGAATGGTTTTATATCCACTCCTGGATTTGTATACTATGTAATGGACAAACATTGTCCCTGTCAATATAAAAGAAAAAACAATACAAAAAAAAGGGACTGATTTGCATGTGCTGAAGATGTGCATGTGCTGTTACAATACTGGCAATACAAATAGCTCATTATAGATCTTGTGAGCATCGTTGACAGATTGTTGGTACCATTATATATCTATCCAAATACCTTAAATACAGGTCGTGCTTTGAGTGCCCTTAATCAGACTGACTGTTTTCAAGTCCCTCTTGCATATGTATTGCCCTGTAGGCAAATTTTAGTGTGAATTGACCCAATCCAGTCCATCGCCAGATAATTTTGTTTCTCGTTCCGGATAGATTCAGTGTTCTGATCTGACTTTGTAATGCTGTAATGCTTACAATTCACTTGGTGCATCATATGACATATTATGCGGTGTGAATAAATCCGTTATTTGTTCTTGTCTAATGTGTGTACAGTGAAGGGGATCCCCTATTGTTGTCCCCATGTGTTTGTCTAAACATTCTATTATATTTTTATTATAACCATGAATATAGCAGGTTAATAAAGTAAATCAATAGAATTTTAATAGATGACAAAGATAATTTCACAAGAAGTGACGTAAAAGAACATCGAATCTCGACTAGAGATGCCAACTGCCAAGAGGGTTCCTGAACTTGGAGAAGTTTCATTTCTGGTTGTTTTTCCACCAATACAATAGCAAATTGCGTGTGGTCAATCCGAACAAATCATCTCCATATTAATAAGAATAATTAATGTATAAGATCACATGATAATTTGGAACAAAAAAAATAAAATTCAACTAAGCGAGCGAGGCGTCTTTATGTGGTGCCGTCAGCATACTTGTTTCATCCAATTCAACTAGATCTCAATCTCCTCTAGCAGTTCTGTAATCGTCTTTGATTGCTTTATAAAAGTCCTTGTGCTTCTCTCTATCCACAAGACGAATATAGCAATCCGTCTAAATTTTTATTTCTCAATTTACACGTCTAGCCCAAAATAGTGAATGGTAGTATGAAGATCAAATTTAGCCAACTCAAATATTAAATTAGAATCAAAGACTATAAATGTCTTTCATGCATAAATATATCTCGATCATATATATTTTTAACATGACACTATATGTTTTGTTTTAATTATGTCATTGATAGGATCTCTTTTTGTCATCTATTTCTCATAAGTTTGTAAGAGCACGCCGAGAAAATGTTTCATGCATGCGTTCATAAATAACAATATCTTGCGTTCGTTTGGGAACTGCGAAGGAGAAAGAAGAAAGCAAGTCGTCTATGATTCGGGATAAGTTTCAACCCGTGCTTCTAGCTTTACAGAAGGTACGAACTAATATTTTGATTTTATTATTCATAGTTTCTGATTTTCAAATGGCTTGAAAGTCTCGTGTAAACTTTAATAAATGAAATTAATACCTAGTCTGAATTTCTAAGTTATTTTGTTAAACTTATTAGTTATGTGTCTTTCACCGTTTCAAGAAACTCAACTCCGCCATGCATGTAGAAGAACCTAAAGAACAAAATTGTTATATATAGCATCTAAGGTTTTGAATTACAATTCGCATGATGCTATACAGAGGGTTAAAATATATATATTACGAATATCAAAGATATATATTAGAAAAGCAATCTTACGTTATAATTTTTACCTGATATCGCCTTTACAAACTCTGCTTATATAGTTTTTACCAGTACATTGACTTAGGAAAAAGAATAATTTAAAAGCTCTTGAACCCCTCATTTCCTTATAAAACTATTGCTCAAAGCTTCTAAATATTGAGTAGGGGTGTCAACGGGTATGATACTGGTCGGGTGAAGGCATTTTCATACCTGTACCTGTTATGATAACGAAATTTTTTTTATCCTTACTCTTCTTTTCAAATATGGTACGAGTCGGGTAAAAGGACGAAAAAGTGTCATTGATATTTTGATTTTTGATTTGTGCTTTCGATAAAATATATTTCAAAACAAGAAAAATAAAAAATAATGAATATAACTAATTTGTATTATGAGAATTTAATAAAATACAACTTTATAGTACCATGTATATTCTTCATACAAATATATATCTATATATATAAATTTATTTTTAAAAATTATCTTATACGATAACGGGTAAGATAACAGAAAAATAAATGTTGCCCTACCTGTATTTTCGGATACGATACGGGTCGGGTATGGATAACAATCCCGTACACGACAATTATTTTATAAGGCTCCATATATCCATTTCTGTCCCAGCCATATTCTTTTTTTTTTTAAGATTGGCTAGTAAGCCAACAGATATATATTAAGCAAAAAAAAGTTTATTTGCAAAAAACCTACCACTATTTACACAAATCTCAAACTGAAATTACAGAAACAAAGCCAGCAGTGTCGAAGCATGTGCTCCCGCTTGGTCGAATCCTCCCTCTCCCCCTGAATCCTTAAATATGGCGCATCCACTACATGATATCATTTGTCCTGTAGCCATAAATCTCGTACACAAAATCCCAGCCATAAATTCTAGCCTGATTAGGCAAATTAGAACTATGGTCGTGATAGCTGCTGTACTTTTCCATTTTCTGGTGTAGTGTATTGTTTAGGCTTAAAAACACTATCGAATTGCAATTTTTGTGTGGTTTAATTAGAACAGTCTGAAAACACTATATATGAAAAGTACTTAACCTTTTCACTTGTTTGCTCAAATGTAATCAGGGCCTTCACGAAGCTAAGAAAGTACTAACAACTCGTAAAGAAGAGAACAAAAGGGATTGGTCAGAGATTAATATAGAGCTGCTTCATTTGATATCGAAGAAACTGGAAAGTGTTTCGAACTTCATCATTTTTCGTGCTGTGTGCAAGAATTGGCAATTGGCCACAGACCGAACTGACGCTCCCGCGCAGCTCCCTTGGCTTATCTGCTCAACAGTTCCAACCACATCGCAGTTTAACCCAAGCCCACAAATTATAAGGTCTAATGAATACTTTGTATACTCTCTCTCATCTAACGTTAACGAAACCCTACGAATATGCCTTCCGAAAAATAGTGTATTTGTAGGGATATCCGCCGGTTTCATGCTTGTTTTGGGGCATCGTTGCTCTATTTATTTCCTCAATCCACTTACTAATACGAAAGTCACCCTTCCCTTTTTGAAACCTTCATTGTGTACTGAAGTAGCTTGCCTTGGCCAAGTCGCTAACCATAATTCGAGCTTAGTGGGCCCCGAGATATATTTACTTGTCCACAATTATAGTTTGCCAACCAAAACAATGAAATATCAATTTGTCAGGTTTCAACCACCTGATACTATCAAACACATCTCAATTATACTTCCTAAACATACTTCGTTTGGGTACTACGAAGGAAAGTTATTTTTGTGTTTATCAGAACCAAGAGTCACTTGGGTTTATGACGCTTCAACTGGAACTAAGACAAGCATAGAGATACCGCATCCAGGTGAGCGTACTAATTTTAACTTCTTGATTGATGACATGGGAGATCTTCTTGGGGTGATGATATCATACATCGACGTACATGGCCTTGGGGAACTCTTCCGAAACTCGTGGAAGTATAAAATTGAGGTGTACCGGCTGGAGCATACGGATGATTTTGGTTGTTGTCGATGGTCTAAATTGAATGGGATTGGAGATCGGATTATCTTCTTGCAGGATTATAATTATGGTTTTTGTTTGAGAGCCAGTGATATCAATGGACTTAGAGGAAACTATATCTATTACAAACACCAATATTGGCATCATGATTATCATTATTCTATTGGTCGTTTTTCTCGGTATGACATGGAAGATGAGACTACAGAACAACTGGTCTTGAAATCACCCAACGCCCTATGGTTTCTGCCGAGTTTGTACTAGCTTTAGCACCTACACAATTTTTTCAATTTTGGTTTTTCTTTTGTCAAGCATGAGTTCTTGCAGTATTTTTTTTTTTAATTGATTATGTATTGGACTGTTTAGATGGTATATGTGGATGACATAAATATATAGAATGCATTATTAAATTAAAAAAGGCGCAAACACAAAAAATACAAACTATTTAGAAAGCGATATATATAGAGGACCAAATTAAATTAATTAAGCCAGAAATTACGAGCCACCAAACGGTATATATATATATATTGATTGCAATTGTAGCCACAGTAATCCTTATGGGGTCGTTCGGCAACAAAGGATTAAGAGCTTAAGGAGCGCTAATTAAGGAACCGATGTTCGGTTGTCTTAATCCGTGGGTGAAGGATTAAATGCTTAAGGAAGGGGTAGGGGTGCCTTAAAGTTCGGGCAGAGGATTAAGATCCGGGCAAAAGGAGGCTAAAGGAGGTAATCTTAATCCGCGCTAAGGAATCGGTGTTTGGTAGAATTAAGCTGCTAAGGAAGCGGATTAATTTATAAGTAACTCATGATATGCCATAGGTGATGCCTTAAATTAATTAAGCCAGAAATTACGAGCCGAATGATGGATGATGGATGACATAATTAATAAGTTACTCATGATATGCCATAGGTGATGCCTTAATTGCTTGGCATGGCATAATATCATAACACAGGTGCTGTTTAGCTGGACAGGATTAAGCCTTCTTAAGTCCAGCCCAGCCCAGAATGATGGATGACAGGATCACGGCAGTATGAGTTTGAAATTTAGCTAACTCAAATATTGAAAATAGAATCAAAGCCCATAAATGTTTTTTTGCTAGTAAACTGACAAAGAATGGAGTCTCCACCGTGAGCGAGGCTTATATGATGACAGTTATTATATTTCATGAAATAAGTCTTTTTGTTTCACTGTTCACACTTTTTATGTTTTTTTTTTGTTCATGCTAGTTGAATGACTTATCAAATTAATATAAGGCTCTCATCCAACGTTTCTATTCTAAACTTATAAGAATTTATTTTATAACATCTTTTAGAATACTGAAAAATAAAAAATTATTTTTTATTTTTTATCTAAAATATTAGAGAAAATCATTGTAACATGCTATTAAAAATGACCTTGTAAGAATTAGCAACATTGGAACCATATTAATAAGATAATCAGATCAATTGTATGGATGTAAAGAAATCTTAATTAAACCAAAGTTGTTTATTCTAACTAGCTTAATTAGCACGTATCTATGTAAAAATAAAATTAATGAAACAGTTATAAACAGAACCTCAAAATGAAAGTTGCTATTAATCAAATTGATATGTGATGTTTAAAGGGTTGAAATTGCTATTAATCAAGTTGCTATTATTGTTGTTATTAATTTTATGATTGGATTCTAGTAGTGTAATGTTATCAGTTTCTTGCCTGTAGTATGATTTATTCATCTAATTTTGTCACAAGTATTTGAGTTTAAGTTTCAAGTTCACTACAGGTTCCAATTGACCAACCAGAAAGAATCCAGTACCATTTATATTTTATACTAGAGCTGAGGCTGCACGGGTCTATTGCAATTCGTAATTCGTCGAGATTAATTAGTACTCATTTTATTTTTTACATTGACCAGATTTAGTGCTCGAGTTAGTGTTGGTAAATGCCCTAGGATAGGTGCTGGTGGCGGCGCCAGCACATTTACACGTGGTGGCGGTAAAGGCCCAGGTACACATGGCAGCAGTAAAGACTATAGTACAGGTGGAGGCGGTACAGGCTCTAGTACAGGTGGCGGCAGTAACGGTCCTGGTACAGGTGGCGACGGTGGCACTAGTACAGCTAGTGGCGGTGGCTTCAGGAGTGGCGTCGGGCTTCTTCCAGCATTAGTACTCTGAGAGAGCTTTGCAATTTTGATAGTTAATTAACAAAAAAAATAGAATTGTATATCTTGGCAACAGGAAACATAGGCAAACGGTAGAGCTTATAGATCTTCTTCTGACCCAATTAAATCTGTATCAAAACTGATCAATTGTTGTTGTTGAACTTATAGACTTATCTTTTGGCACAAGATTCTTGGGTAGTCAAGGCAAAATAAACTAGGGCATACATATCTAACAAGGACTAGTTAAACACAATTCTTATGTTGGTGTGAAAATATTTTGTGGTGTATATTTCTGATTGAATTTCAAATAGAAAGAACTACATAATTTTTGTTCTCCTTGTTGTGGTTATGACATTCTTTAATTTGTCTATAATTGATGTCAGGTGTGCAATTTTGGCAACAACAACAGTTTCGACATTTGTGAAGTACATCTAAGTGTGACATGCTCATAAATTATCAATGTAGACTCTGAATATATATATCTCTCCACATTATTTAGTATATATATGTTCGAATAAATAAAATGCAAATGATTTTTAGGAATTATTTTTAATTTATTCACAGCATTTTTTTGTTATATATATGTTAAACAGTTATGAAGTAATATACATGAATAAGGCTGGCGTGCTACCTGTAGCATAGTGACATGTCGTGCTACCTCTTCAAAAACCTAGTGAGTAGACTTCAAACGACAAATCCAAACCGTTGTAACTGATCTACTTCACAAGTGATGTTTTTACATATAAAATTTACAAATTTTTACATTCATTAGTATAAAGTCAAGCGGTCAAAAAATAATGAAAAATGAATATATTAAAATTAATTTATAATTCTTATTTTTTTTACCACTTGACTTTATACCAAATGAATTCAAAACATTATAATTTTGGTATATAAATACATCACTTATGCAGTATATTGGTTTCAACAGTTTGGATTTGCTATTGAAATATATTCAATAAGTTTTTAAAGATGTAGCACAACATGTCACTATGCTACAGGTAGGATGCTAACCTTATTCAATATACATCAATACTAATATTAAATTATTGAGAACATATATACAAATGTATTTTATAACCTTTTGTTGGTTGTTAATATCATAGTTATCTTTTTATTTTCACTCATTTACAGAGAATTTCCTCACTTTATGAGTTTCGAACTCATGATTTTTCACATGGAAGTTATGTGTCTTTGTCACTAGATCAAATGGTGGTTCTCGATATCATGGTTATTAAATAGATGTGATTGTCAATATAATTTTATAGAATTTCCGTCAACACAAAAATGTTTTGAAGAATAGATTCGCACCCCATTAAACTTTTTGTGCTTAATAGAGTAGTAATTGGGCTCCGCGTGAAGAAGATGAGGTTACAGTAGGGCTGCAAACGAATCGAACTTATTCTAGTATGAGTTTGGTTTGAATTAATTTTGAATTGAATTATTTACGAACTCAATTTTGAATCTTTTATGAACTTTTTTATGACAGGAAAAGTGACCGTAGTCGCCGAGAGCGAGAGGTGAAAGTTGTCTAGGATTCAGAACTGAGAATGAGGGTTACGACTTACAAGTTATGACTTATGACTGTGCTGCCTTGTGTTTTAACTTTTAAGTCATCATTAGAAATCAATAGTTCACGTGACTTTGAGATTCGAACTAGAATAGTTTGCGAACCCATTTTGAGTGAACCAGATCTAGTTTGAATTTTGTTTGAATTAATTTCGAACTATTTCGAATTGAATTTTTTACGAAATTTTTCGAATCAAAAACTATGAATTTTTTGTGCAGCCCTAGTTACAGGTAGAATGCAGTTTATTAATTTCATGCCGAAAAATCAAACCATTTTTTTAAAAGAAGAATAAATTTAAAGTACAGATCAGATATATTTTCTCATTTTTTTAGTAGAAGAATAGAGACATTATTTGTCACAAATAAAATGTTCAAAAATATATATAGGTATTACCCATTTTATTTTATAGAAATTTGTAATTTTGCTTACGCTTCTTAGAAAAAAAAATTGGGACTTGGAACTTGACAGGGCGAAGAGATTTGACATGATTTAGAACGTGTTCCGCTGCTCCATTGTTCTCGCGGAAAAAAAAATTCAGTTCACGTGAACAGTAATTTTTAGTTCAATTCTCGTGTCCATACCCATTCCCAATAGCCCACCAAAGAGGCCCTTAATATTTTATGCTTAAGAGATTCGTGATTTTAAATAGTACCGACATCATATCAACATAGACGATAAAACATAAACAAATTTTATTTAATTTTTTTATTATTAAAATACATAAATATCGATTTGTACTATATCCAGTAATACGACTCAGCTTAGGAACTATGTGCTACTTCAAAAGTAGAGTGGAAAAAACATGCCATACTGTAACCAGTGTTTTCAAATTCGATTATCATTCGGTATACGGAAGGCCACTGCATATCGCATATACGGTATGTGACTTCATATGCGGATTTTTATTCGGATTTATATATGTGGATTTTAAATGAGAATTCATATATATAAACAAGCATACGGTAATATTTTTTTATTGAAAAATAGGCATGAATGCCCTTCCATTATATAAAAGTAACCGTACAAAGTTCAAATAAAAGAAATAACGAAATAGTAAATCTACCCAATGTAACCCATTGCCAGGACCGGTCTCAGCAGCTTATCCGACATCCTAAACCAGATGCCTACGTCCAAGACAGTCATCAAGGAGTGGTATCACGGTTTCAGACGGATTTATTAGAAACACCTCATAGACCAGAGATAAAACACAAGTACACCCTTACTTAAAACCCAAAACAAAATAACCACCTTGCCAGAGAATAACACCAGCATTAACATCCAAGTAAAATGGTACAAGCAATAGAAACAGTAAAGGGGCACTAACAATTGTGCCAACAAGTGCATGGGAACACCCCACTTATTACATAACAACCAAGCAACAAAGAGTATTCAGTAACACTTGGTGTGAGTAAGAACCAAGGTACCACTCATAGCAAAATCAGGCCTCAATTAACGAGCATGACTGGAACCAGGTGCACATCGGTACCAGTATGCATCTCAAGGGCTGACAAAGGTGAAAGAGACCGTATGGGTATCATATCCATGTCCTCAAGAAACCAAGTATGAGCAAATTGCATCATATGCCTTTTTTTTAGTTCCTGACCAATATTCCAACAAACATATGGTAATTTGTAGTATTACTCACTATTAATATACTCTAAATCAGTATTTTTATCACTGTTAATATACTCTAAACTGGTAATATGTGGTATAAATCACTATTAATATACTTTAAACCGGTATTTTATCACTATTAATATACTCTAAACCGGTAATATGCTCTAAACTTCATATTCGGACCGAATATATATTTTCTATTCAGATTGTAACCGAATAGGAATATTTGGCCGAATATTCGACCGAATAGACCGAATTTAAAACACTGACGATAACTAAGACGTTGTGATTTTTATCTTGAGTTGTGCTCAAACATGTCATGATCAAACACGACTCACGTAACTATTTGATTATAATTTAACTTAATTTATTTAAAATTCACCATTTAATTAAGATTTAACTGTTCTAATTGCATGTGATTACATATTGTATCGTGTGGTGGCTAGATATTTTTTTATGACGTGCCAATGTAGTATCAAATTTTCTAAATAAAAATAATTACGCTACACAAATAATTACCGCATCAAACACGCAAATCAAAATATGTAACCGATACACAGCAGCGCTGCTGTGTTGTTCCGTATCATAACCGTGCCATTTTTCCCCCGGTTTTTTTATTAATCGAAATTAAATTAAATAAATATCGAAAAGAGGGAAGGAATCCGGGTTTTTTCCAAAACCCATAAGGACGTAAAAATAATCAACGTCCCCGCGGACGGTTAAAATTTCAACGTCCCTTCTAAGCACTTTTCTTCACAACAACATCCAACCTTAATCATTAACCTCCTTAATCCTATCCTAATCCAGCCAAGATTAATCCAGTCCCACGGACGCCTTTTCCCTCAACGTCCCTCAGGGACGCGTTTGCCCTCAACGTCCTTCAGGGACGGGTTTTGCATCAGCGTCCGTGATGCTTATATTGTCCGCTCTGGCTGCACTGAAGACTGAAGACCGAGAAACCCCACTGCGCCGAGAGTAACCCCACAGCGCGTGAAGAAGAGAGTAACCCCACAGCGCCGAGACTGAAGAGAGTAACCCCACAGCGTGCACGCCAAGTCGCAGGCCCCAGGGACGGTGGTGATTACTCCGTCCTTGCCGCAAATCTCGCGCCCAGATCCACCCGTTGTAGGCCATTGCCCTCCTCTCCTGTTTAGGTAATTTTTTTTTTAAAAACTGAAATAAATTAAAAAAAATTTAATTGTAATTGTGTAATTGTGTTTGTAATTTTAATTGTGTAATTGTGTTTGTAATTATAATTGTGTTTTAGTAAAATTGATAAATTAGTGTTTAGAGTTTAGAAAATTAGTGTTTGTATCTAAATTTATTAATTTTCTAGATGTGTTTTAGGAAATTGATAAATTAGGGTTAGGGTTTAATAATTGATTATTTTTAGACTTATTTGATATGGTATAATCAATTTTGTAGATATCGAGTAATCATAGCGTTATTTAGATTATTGATAAATCAACATTCTTAGTTAAATTATTTCAAATTATTGGTAACATAAATAATTAAGTTAAGCAATTTATTAATTTAGGATCTATTATGAATTTGAATTGATTAGGTTTTATTTTATTAGTTTTGCAAGAATTGATCATTTATTTATTCATATAAAATAAACCTTGTTAGTTAATTTTATTAGTTTGTAAGAATTAATAATTATTTCATTTAGTAATTTATTTAATCATGTGAGTGTTCCGTAAATTCAGATTGTTAGTAATCATAGAGTTATATATAATTATTTCAAAATATTACTGAAATGCAGAATGTCAAGCAGTCGTGGTCCGTGTGGCCCTACAGATGCTGCAGCTGCGAATAATGAGGATTTTTTTGATCCGTCATTGTCAGCAAATAATTTTAGCGATTTATTATGGATGCCGCACGACCAACATAAGGTCTCACGGATAAATGATGATGTAAGTTACGGAATCAATCATATAATATTTATTTTTATAAAATGATATAAGTGTTTAAATTAGAGTATTTTATTTTAATCAATTTGTATAACATTAACAGGATTACAGAGATAAAGGGGTGCATGTTCGACACCTCTGGAAAGGGATTGCGTACCACGAGCGTTGCGAACCATTCTTGGTAAGACTCGGCTTGCATCAGGTGTCTCGAATGGATAACATAAATATCGACCCTTCACTTCTCGCTAGTCTCGTGGAGCGATGGAGACCAGAGACTCACAGCTTTCATCTTCCCGTGGGAGAGATGACGATTACTCTTCAGGATGTATCTTGTCTCTGGGCGTTGCCGATCATGGGATCACCCGTAACGGGCCCTTCTGACGGTAATTGGCGTAACTTAGTAGATGAACTTCTTGGAGCTGGGACCGCAAGTGCGGTGCTTAAAAAAAAGAAGAGATCTGGGCCTAACGACCCTCAAGAGGTTTACATTACTTCTGCGTATGCCATAAATTTGAAGTCATTGCGTGATCGGTTTGCTGTGATGCCTCACACACAGCCGGGTGAGCCTACCGATGAGCAGGTACGCCAGTACACCTGGGCTTATGTACTTGACTTGTTCGGGACTATGTTTTTTACCGATTTGTCGGGAGATTCGGTTCCGGCAATGTATTTACAATTTTTACAAGATCTTGATGCACCGAATCAGTACAACTGGGGTGGGGCTGTTCTAGCGTATCTCTATAGATGTCTTTGTGTTGCGGCACAGCGTGGATCAAAGACTATGGCGGGGCCGACTGTGCTTCTACAACATTGGTGTTGGTCTCGTTTACCGATCGGCCGTCCTCGTGCCTTGAATGATTGGACTCCAAAGTGGGGTGACCCGGATGCACAGCGTTGTCCTGCATTCGGAGAAAAATGGTGTTATCTCCATGATTACCATGTAGGTCACAATCGGAGTGGTGTTAGTTATTTTCGCAATGAAATACAGAAGCTAGAGGATTACATGGTAATTTGGGAACCTTACAGAGGGATGTTAGCTGAGGACCCGAATGCGCTCCCGTTGCGAGTATATGAAGAAAGCGGCGTATGGCTAGCCCGTGTGCCACTTGTACACTTCTGGATAATTGAGCATCATTATCCAGATCGTGTGATGAGGCAGTTCGGATTTTCACAGGTCATCCCACCACCACTCCCTCTCGCGGAGGATGAGGTACGCCGATTACATAAATTTATCCACAGTGCCATGTCAGGACGATCAAGTTGGTATACAGTGCACCAAAATTATGTTGATCAGGCATCTAATCCAGCGGACTACTTGGTTGTTCCGACCGGATATTGGACCGACATTGAGATATTGCCATATCGACGTTGGTTCCAGGATCACTGCATGTTCAATATCTTCTTGGGAAAACGGTGCATAGAGGGTCTTGATAACCCCATTCCAGAATACAGAGATGAGATTGGAGAAGTAGGGTACATCCCTAGTGCCCCGAAATCCACGCGTGATGTAAGTTTTATTTAATTAAAAATTTCTTATCTATTGATATTATTATTTCATGTAGGTGATCACATCTTTTTTATTTTGTAGGCATTACGAGGGATCAAGATAGTCGGGGCGGCTATGCAACTGGTTAAAACGAGGACTTACCGAAAAATAGGAAAATTTTTCCTCAAAGCAAGCTGTGGCCTTCTCAGAGACAATGGTATGGATGCTAAATTACATAGCATGTTTAGGGCGGCTAATCTTCCGGATAACATTGATGAGCTCTCAGATGGTGACATTCCGAATGATCGAGATCCCATCCCTGAGTTTCCTCGAGATGAAAATCCCAACTATCATGAGAGATGGATTGAAACAAATGAAGGGTTAAATGAATGTATCGGAGGATTCGCATGCGGACCTAGTCAGGCTAATCTGGTAAGTATAATAAAATTAAAATACTGTAACTTGTTAAAAAAAAAATTTATCAAGATGGTGAAATATTTATTGTAGGGAGCGGAGAATCAAGGCACGGCCACACAGGACGAGACGGGACCTAGTCAGGTCTATCAGGTAACTCCTTCAGCTTGTTATTAAAAAATGAAATAATTGTCGAGTTCGTTTATTACAATACTGAAATGCAGAGATGTTGGGAAACACAGGACCCATCCCTTCTTTCATTTTCAGCACTTCTTGGCATCGACCCATCGATGCTATCTGCACAACACAACGTAGGAACTAGTCAATTTTATCAGGTAACATTTTTCACATTTGTAAGAAATTTCAAATAAGTTCTTATTATATTGATTACAATACTAAAATATTCACTGCAGGGTTCAAATGATTTTGTCAATTGGGACGATACATTCCGTACACCGACGACGGCAGCGGTTGAGAGTCAGACAATGGCAGCGTTTGAGAGCCAGACGATCCAAGAGGTACCTGCCCAGGAGGCACAATACATGAGTCACACAGGACCTAGTCAGGTCTATCAGGTGAGAATTGAAAAACTTCAATTTAAAAACTTCAATTTTTAAAATAATTCGGATAGTGGATTATGCTTACTAAATATTACAATTGTTGTTGTAGGGTATTGATGAGCATATCAGGTTGCCTTCACCAGTTGTTACTCATACACAGGACGACGTAGCACCCAGTCTGGTCATGACGCCACGTACACAAGCAGTGGAGAACTTTTTTGGCCCATCGTACAATAATGTCTACGTCAGGCGTAAGAAAGCGGACAAGGAAGAAGCAAGGGAGCGTAGATACCCAGCAAGAGAGCGCAGGCATCCGGACAAGTTCACTTTTACTTAGGTGTTTTTTCTAAGTGTTAACTGAATGTTCTTACGTATGCAGACTTGTTTGATTTGGACTTGTTATTTAGTTTATGTGTTGATGTATTTGGTTTGCTAAGAATTTGTATGTTTGTCTACGTATCTATGTTTCGGCCAACTTAAATTTCCAAAGAAAAATAAACATAGTATCCAACTGAAAAAAAATAAACAAAGTAGATAAAAAAAATTTAAACATGCATATAGAATCTGACATTCACAAATAAGAACAAATAAGAAGAAGGTCCTGAAAACAATAAGAAGGTCACAAATAAGAACATGCATATAGAATCTGATATCATAGTCTCCGACTGTAACTAGAAGAAGGTCCTGAAAACAAGAAGATAAACAATTAAAAAATTGTTGATCCAAATAAGAACAATTTAAAAATTTATTAAAATTTAGAAGATCAACAAACCTGCTGCATGCATGTCAGACGTAGAATGTCTCGCTTGTTGTCTCGCTCTACTACTAGAAGAAGCCTCTAAATAAATAGCAAATAAAATGTAAATACAAATAGTTGCCAGATAAATTGTAAATACAAATAGTTGCAAATAAAATGAAAAACAAAGATAACCTGCTGCACGTCTGTCGGATGTGGAACGTCTAGCCTGGTGTCCCACCCTTCTTCCTTGCATTTCGTCCATCGTCATCATTATACGGTTGTGCTTTCTCCTACCCTTTCTGATTCTATTCTTGTCTGGAATAATTTTTGGACCGTCAATGAGCGGCCATTCACATTGGTTGCCAAAGAAATGAAATTCACCCCTCCAAGTTTAGGCTAGTTTTTGAGTGGAATACAATTGATTCACGAACTGATTGTGGTCATAACGCCGTTCCCGACACACGGCAAGAACATGAGCGCACGGAATACCTGTAAGCTGAGGTTTAAGACATGCACATTGTGCCGAGTTTTCATTACTTATGACAACCTTATAACTGAAGGTTTCTATTTTATAACTTGCATTTCCGTCTGGCTGCATGTATACGACTCTCTCATCATGAACCTTTACCTCGTGTTCACCGTGCAGCCCGAGTGGCGTGGACTGCATTGGCATGCATTTGGTGATCCTTTTTCTTAGTAACTTATCAACTCGCGCTGACCAAGGCTGCTCATCGGCTATGCGAGCCAGTGCTTTCTGTCGCCTCTCCGTAAACCACTTTGCACACTTCCAAAATGTAGCACGAGCGCACGAACTGGCAGTCTTCGGGGATCTTTGAATACCGCGTTCAATGATTCAGAACCATTAGTAGTCATTACTCCCCAACGATATCCGCCATCCAAGTGTTGATACACCTTCCATGGTCTAGGTATCTCGTTATGATTGTCAGATTTGTATTTACCGACAGTTTTTAAGTATTGAACTGCATTCGGGCTTCTCTTTCGCAGTAGTTCAAAGAACTCCTGAAATCTCCGTGGCTTCTTTTTTTTCACAAGTACTTTAAATAGTTCACAAATTTTTTTACTGTGTACATTTTTCATCAAATTCTCGGCGACATGCTGTGAACACAATCTGTGAACGCACTCGTTGCCTTCCTCGTACCAACCACCATATGGATCTTTGAATACTTTTTTTATCCCCATGTGCCGGTCGGAAACGACGCACATGAACCTATTGCCGATTACCTCAGTACGCAACCACCTCATAAACCATCCCCATGTGGGAAAACTCTCTTCCTCAACTAATGCATAAGCGATGGGAAGCAACTGGTTCTCAGCATCATAACCGCACGCCATCAACAATCTTCCTTGGTACCTGCCAGACAAGAAGCATGCATCAATACTAATGACTGGCCTGAGATGAGGCACTGCAGCAATGCACGGACCGTAAGCCCACACGGCTGCCTTAAACAATCTTTCTCTTTGATCATCCGTGGGTACGTGCGCAACTCCATATTTTGTTCCAGGGTTTGATCTTTTAATTGCTTCCAAAATTGGGCTGAGAAGGTTGTAAGAGGCTTCCCAACTACCGAATATATGAGCAAGTGCCAGCTCTCGGCCACGCCACAACTTGTTATATTTGGGAACAATTCCATTGTATGCTTTACGGACTAGCCCTTTAATGGTTTTAATGTTCAATGTAACATCTTCCCTAATATCTTCTTTTATAACCCTGGCGACCAAAGCTGCAGTCATTTGTGCATGATCAGTACGATTAGCTGAGGCAAAACACGTATGTGGTCCTTTAACTGTTCTAATTTCCCACTTGGATGAAAATAACCCAGACCTGGCATACAAACGCCACTCACACCTTTTGTCTTTGCAGTCGTATACCAAGGCTGTCCTACTGCTCTGCGAGGTTGTTATTTGAATATTCTCGCGGATGTGGTAATCAGCTACTGCAAATTTTATAGCATCTTTTGAAGAGTACTCTTTACCTATACCAAGTGGATCATGAACATGTTGGGCTGTACCGAA
Organism: Carex arenaria; assembly: GCA_964058825.1. Classification (NCBI taxonomy): domain Eukaryota; kingdom Viridiplantae; phylum Streptophyta; class Magnoliopsida; order Poales; family Cyperaceae; genus Carex; species Carex arenaria. The sequence goes on from CAXKVW010000263.1 coordinate 456,459, forward strand.
GAAGTCGACATCTGCCTCTCGGAATGCAGAGATGTCATTGAAGCTTGCCACGGGGTGCCTCACACCACCGTCGGATATGGGATAAGATTCGGTCTGGACAGGTGGTGTATTCTGCGGGATATCTCCTTCGGAATCATCTTCATTATTCCAGTCGTCGTCGTTCTCACAGGAGTCAGCGTCATCTTCGTCATCACTTTGCGGCACATCATCAATATTATCACAAGGATCGCGTACCTCCGGTGGATCAACCCAGGGATTGTACTCATTATTACGTTCAGGATAAGAACCACCGACCTCCGACGGATCAGTCCATGGACTGTACTGATTATTGTATTCTGTTTGAACAGTTTGTGACAAATCATTCACATCGGGATAATGATCCGGATAAAGGACTTGCCTCGGTGTTTGTTGTGTTTGATGGGGTTGGAAGTGACTAGGACCCGCATAGTTATCACTATATTGGGTCTGCCGAGGTTCTGGTTGTGTCAAATGGAGATAAAGGTCTCGTCTCGGTGTTTGTTGTGTCTGATAGGGTTCAAAATGGCTGGGACCCGCATCGTTAGCACCATATTGGGTCTGTCGAGGTTCTCGTTGTGTCTCCGGTATCAATTCAATGTATAAATCAACAAAAGAATACTGAGTCTGAGCAAGCATACTTTGGTTATAAATACCTCTCCAAGTCTGATCGCACACGATTTCTATGCTCTCATAATAACGTTCGATTGTGGTACCAACATTAACCCGTGCATGTGCTTTCAGGTTGTACTCACTTTCGGAATATCCAAGTTGTCGATAAATTTCACCTTTCACATCATACCAAGATTGTTCACCAGTTACGCTCAATGCGAATTGAGAGCTAGTACTATACCGTACTCCACTTTTACCGTATTGTATTTCACCGCCAAAATGAATCCTCAATATTAACATGATTAATTTCTTTAATCAATAGCCTACAAAAAAAATTAATAAATCACGTATAATTTATTGTTCCAAAAAATTAGATTAATTAATCTAGAGAATATAGATTATGTCAAATAATAAATATAAGAAATCTTAACAAGTAAATAATTTTCAGAACATATATATAATTATTCCAATACTTATTAAATAAATTAATAGAAAAATATTTAATCTACTTGCTAAGCACAAATTAAAGTATACCTTAGTTTCAGGATTTTCTAATCTTCATTTTTACTGAAGAATACGTCTTGGATCTCCTCTGGATGCTTTGAAGGAAAATAAAAATTAACAAAGTTTCAGACAGACAGTGAGAGATTTTAGTTGGTTCCGGAGCCGCTCCTCTGGATGCTTTGAAAGAAAATGCCGCTCCTCTGGATGCTTTGAAAGAAAATAAAAATCAACAAAGTTTCGGATAGATTTTAAGTTTGTTCCGGGGCCGAACCTCTCAATTTATATCCAAACCATCCAAACCTCAGGGACGCAGATGTGCAGCACGTCCCTCAGGGACGCAGACGTCCAAACCGTCCCTCAAGGACGTTGGTATCAAACCCGTCCCTGGTTTTTTTTTTTTTTTTTTTTTTTTTTTTTCCGGATTAGCGAGGGTTGGATTGATTAGGGGTGGAGTATATCATTAAGAGGGACGTTGGTTTTCTCCCCGTCCTCAGGGACGTTGATGTCCAACACGTCCTTATGGTTTTTGGAAAATACCCGGATCCCTTCCCCCTTTTCGATATTTATTTAATTTAATTTCGATTAATAAAAAACCCGGCATTTTTCCCACTATAACTGGAAGCACTTCTTAAATTTCCAATCGATAACTATGACGGAAATAATCAAATAATTGATGCAAACCCAAAGTCAAATTTTGAGTTTCACTGAATAATGAATAATGGAGACATCCAGTCTTTTGTAACAACCATACTGTCTTAAATTCAACCATGACGCGTGGTTCTTCTCCGTTTCAAGTTTCAACCACCTCGCCATCGCTGGTAGCGCAGATCTCTCTTTCTTCCACATAATCAAGACAAAGCTCCAGCTCCTGCTGCTGCTGCTGCTAAGCTAATTGCTACTTAATTCTCTCCTTTTCTCTTCTCATCTCGGTGGGATTCGATCTACGATGCAAACGGCACAGGCGTGGTTCACCGGCGGTCCGACCGCCATCGCCGCCGAGGAGACGAAACCTGGTTCTTCTTCATCACTCCTCTCCGACTGGAACAATTACGCGGCGTCAAAATCTGGCGAGGAGAGCTCAACCCTTGGATTTGATCTCGAGGCAGCTGTACGGACGGCTAATGATAAGGTCACGGGTACCTTCAGTGTGTAAGATCTTGTAGCAGATCTGAGTTCTTTATTTCGTTTGAATCCCTGGTTAATTATGTCATTCAACATAATTGTGTTGGATATTTGGTAATTTATTTGGTACATTGCTGTAACAAACTGTAATCTAGAAATCAGGTGCCTATATGAATACTAATTCTATATTTTTGGTAACAATTTGAGAACATGGAGTTTTCTGGAAAACAAATGTTCTATATTATGAAAATAACAAAGGGGTAATTCGTGTTAGAAAAAGTTTTTCAAGGATCTATGAGAACAAAGCATGAAAAATACCAAAGAAAAACCAGTTAAAAAAAAAAACTGTTTAGTATTAATTTAGCGAACAATTTACACAGTATCTACTTCTAACTTCTCGTCCCTACCTTTCTTCATGTGTTAACGGATTCTCATTTTGGCAGTATGTCAAAAGGTGTGAGGGAAATACCTGGAAGCTTTCAGACTGCCACGAGCAACTTCCCATCTGGGAAAGCACTTATGTATTTTGGATTGCTTCTAGCCAGTGGAATTTTCTTTGTTTTTGTTGCTTTTGTCATGTTTCTCCCCGTCATGGTGCTAATGCCTCAGAAATTCGCAATTTCCTTCACACTTGGATGTGCTTTCATTATTGCATCCCTCTTTGCTCTCAAAGGGCCAGCAAATCAGCTCGCTCATATGACTTCAAAAGAGGTCCTTCCTCTCTCTCTCTCTCTCTCTCTCACACACACACACACACACACAAACATGCGCTCTTTTAGGTCAGTTGCTAACATTTGCATTCTAAATTATCATAAGCAATATCACAAATGCCAGCCTGTTATATGTACATGGTACAGTATTTGCTTGCTTCATTAAAAAGCCAAAATGACGAGGACGTGTTGGCAAACATATTTAGTATTTTGAAGAATTTGCAGATACCCACAAATTTTCCCCATTATCTGAAGAAATTTACCATTGCATTGATATAATGGACAAGGTTAATCCAATAAACCCAAGTTAGGCTGAAATTAAACAAATAGTTTAAGATATTGGATTGGAATAAATACAAACTGGTCGTGAACTTTAAGATGATATGGTTAGGAGTGATTCAAGCGTAATGTGTTCAAGTTGTTAATTACAACTTTGTGTTGAGATGTCGGGCTATGCAAACAAAAGAAATTATGTTAGGTAAGCAATTCTAAGCTTTAGAGACCTATCAGTACGTACATGTATTTCAAGATTTTTCAATGCAATCAAGGAAACTGACATGAATTAACTTTAAAAACAGAAACTGTGATTGTTTCCTTCTTTTATTGTTTGATCATATCATTAAAGGGGTGATGTTTGTATTGCAGCGACTTCCATTTACACTGGGTTTTGTTGGGTGCATGGCTGGGACTATCTATGTTTCAATGGTGCTTCATAGCTATCTTCTATCGGTGCTCTTTTCTGCCCTTCAGGTAAATTTTTCTCACAACTCCTTTTATGTGATTTCATTTAACTAACTAGTGAAATCATGTCTGTAGATTTGGGCACCTTTACCCGCTGTTGGGTTCTGTAAATATCTGATTTTAATTTATTATTTGTAGTACAATCTAGGCATGCTTATATTTTGGTAATTTATTATCAGAAGCATTCACTATCATGTAGACTTTTGATTGGATCCATGGTAATTTCCCAGCTTGTTGTACACCGAGGTTAACATCACTCAACTTCCACATTTTGAAGTACCTCATGCAAGCTCATGATTTAAGTGACTAGTTTAGATCTAAACTGAAATTTCAGAGTACATAATAAGGGGGAATTTCACGTATACCCCTCAAAAACTTCAAAATTATGTATTTCCCCCTCAAAGTTTGAAATTACGTATTTCCCCCTCTAAACTTTAAAAACTCACAAATTTATTCATTTTATTGTTTTTTATATTAAAACTCATTCTAAAATGCCCATTTTACCCTTTATTAAAAGCATGTAAAGCCCATTGGACTCAAATTTGAATCTGAAGGGTTCCTCTACCGTCCGATCCGTGCGCACTACATTAAGATTTGTGCACATCGCTTCAATATTCATGCTGATCTAACGTGCACGGGCTTAAAGCAATTCCGATCAGCACGTATCACATTAAGATTTTTGCATGTCGCTTCAATATGTGTGTGTTTTGCATCAAGATTCGTGTTGATCTTGCTTGTACAAATCTAAAAGCAGTTCGGACGATAGAGGAACAGTTCATATTCAAATTTGAGTCTGATGGGATTTATATGCTTTTAATAATGGATAAAATGGGTAAATTTGTGAGTTTTTAAAGTTTAGAGGGGGGAATATGTAATTTCAAACTTTAAAGGGGGAAATGGATAAATTATAAGTTTTTGAGGGGTACACGTGAAATTCCCCCATAAAATAAAGTGAACATTTTTTTTTAATTTCATTTGACAATTGATTCAGTGGTTATTGAAGTGTTTGAATGTGCCTTGAGGCACCAAAGGAATGCTTTAAGGCAGTTTATAGTGAAGTGATGCTAAAACTCCATAAAGTTGCATTGAACTTGAAGCATCAAAATCTCTTAACTTTTGATTCCTTTTACCCTTGCTGCTTCAATTGTTAACATTGCACACAAGGACAAGTTGATCTTTTTATTCGAGTAAACTTCATCTACTTGAAAAATACTACCAAACATTAACACCTTAAATATCTACTTCCTTGAAATAAACACTTGTACCCAAAATTAAAGTAGCACATTCTCGCACCCAAACATCCTATGCTAATTTACATTACTTGGAATTTTCCTTATATTATTGAATACCTTGTAAGATTCAGTAATTTGCTATTTTTCAGGTTCTTGCATTGGGATATTACACAATATCATATTTCCCAGGAGGGTCGACTGGGTTGAAGTTCCTCTCATCAAGCCTCACCTCTACTGTGCTCAAATTATTCGGTCGGTGAAGGGGGCCTTTTTTGCAGCTAGTGATATAGATTTGTGTTTTTTTATTTTCTTTTCGTGTATATTGTCGAGTAAAGGACTGGCTTGTTCACAGTTTTTTGTTTGGTTCAATTTGACAAAATGTTGGTGTTGATTAGCTTAGATCATACATTTTGTTGGAAGATGAGAAAAAGGTGCAAAATTTGATTAACATGTTTTAATTAGGAAGTAGAAAAAAAGTTAGCTAATACTGTTAAAATAGACAAATTTCATATTTTCATTGTAATATACCACTCTAATAAACTCATGACTGAACACAGCTAATGCACAAAATATACGAATTACCTATAGCTAATCTTCACCGTGATTGTTAAAGACTAGTAGTATAAAATCTCAAATAGAATAATCTAATCTAATACAAACATCGCACAATATTGTCATTGTTGGCTGATTGCACGACAGCTATATGTGGAAACACAACACAAATTGAGCAAATTCAAACTAGAAATTAGAAAATAACAGAAAATTCAAATTATAAAATTAATAGAAAACAACTATATAAAAAATGATTTTTTTATGTGTTAATTGTAATCGAGAGCAAGAAATATAATGATTATAGAAGAAGATGCCTTGCTTAATAGTTTGTTTAACAAACAACTAACGAGAACTCATCTTTGTTTTTGTTAAAGAGGTTCAAAGATCAGAATCAAGACCTTTTGATTAGAAATATAATGATTATCAAATTTGAAAGGATATCTAAACCAATCAATGGTACGGAACTATTTCAATTAATAGGGTAGCATTTTTTATAAATTCATGAGAAGAGCAAGGTTCGTTCCTTTCTCTTTGGTCATTACTAAAGTTTTGTTGTTTAATTTTGGTTTTGATTACTAGATTAAGGTCATAGACTCATAGGTTTCTATGTTTGGTTTTTCATAGTTCAAATATTATAGAAGAAGATTGGAAGAAATGATTTTTTTTTTTTTGAAGAACTTGATTTCCAGGCATAACTAAAAAATAATTTTCTCTATAACTGAAAAACTTTGATTTCCAGATTTTTTTCAAGTGACAAATTTTTAGATCAAATGATTTTCTAACTATCTAAAAAGCTTTGGAGATCTTGTGATGTGTAGTTTTCATTTCTTTGGGGCTTGGAGATCCTTAATAAAATGTAATAGATGTCAAAGAGGGGCACACTTTGCATTTGGTTACTCGCTGTGATGGGCATAGCGCTCCTGGTTCTACCATGGTTCTGAAACTTGGAATCGGAATCGGGTTGGATGAATTGGCCGGAATCAAGTAAGTTGACTCGGAAACTCAGTTTTTTTTTGCAAAAAGTCTGTTTTGTAGCCAAAAGGTCCAAAACAAAGAAAATAATTTGTAATAAAATTATGTTAAAACAAAACATTATACTCAAATAATTCACTAATTATATAATGTAATACAATAATTAAAAATTAAACACACTTTTTATTGCCAGAAGTAGTGCCTAAAAATGAATTAGAAATAATTAACAAATTTAGTTTATTAACAAACAAATTAAATTATAAATAAACATTCACTAAAAAACAACATAATAAAACTTCGAATTCATTGAACCGGTTAATTTTCTAAAATTCAATTCGATGATCGATTAATTTTGAGACACTATTACAATGATGAAATAATAATAATATTATTATTAAATATTACATGAAGATCATAATAAATTGTACTAAATTTATATATTAAAAACAACAAACAACAAAAATTTAAATCTGGCGCAAATCCAACCGTTCATTTTCTCTCTACACAAAAATTTAAATCTTATTTTCTCTCTGCACCAATCTTGAGAAAGCCCCTCCCTCTCCATTTCGCCCCCTTCCCTTTTGTTCATTTCCCCTCTTCTCCCGTCCCGTCCAGCCTAAACCTAACCCAGATCCGCCGCCCCTCTTCTCTTTCGTTGTTCCTGGAGAAGGAAGCCAAGAGATTCTCCACTTCTCCCGCTCTCTCCCTTTTTTCTTAGTTAGGAATGTCGCCGGTATCTGCTCCTGTCGCATCTCCTCTGTGCGCGGTGACGACGCCGCGGAGCCAGGCTCAGCTTTGTCCCGGTATCTCTCTTTCTTTCTCTGATTTGGGTTGCCTGTCTTTTGCTTTCGCTCAGCCGGACTCGGGTTGACTCGGCCCGACTCGGCCAGAAAATCGGCTGACATGGCCGAGTCAGACACTGTTCATCCGAGTTTTGCTGAAAAACTCGCACAGGCGAGGAACTCGGGTATAAATCGGATCGGACTGGGCCGATTCCGAGTTTCAGAACCATGGGTTCAACTTCTGCTGATGGCAATCTCAATACTGGTAAGTGAAGTATAATGTCAACCAACTTGTACCTTACAAGGATGCAATCATTCCAGCCAATTTTGAAGTATACTTGAACAATCTGACCAAAGTAGAGGTGCTCATTTCTTTGCTATTAATGCTTGGACTTTGTATGTCTAGGCAGCAATGATTCCAGTGCAAATGGGCAGCGCACCAGACCAGGGCAAGAACCACACAATGTGATCTTTGGTGCTAACATGACTGATCAGATTGTCAGGGTAATTTAATTTCTTCTTATTTATCGCACATTAATCTGCAATTTTCTCTACTATGACTAGTACGATAATAGAATATATACCATTAACCTGGCCTGATGTCTGTTTCATCTCACTTGCCAATGAAGAAGAGCATAATGCTGGTAGCTATGGCTGCTTTCTGTACAGTACTTCATAATTGTTCTGTTTCAAATTTAGAATATACATTTCAGTAAATGCATTAGTGTAAGTTTCTTATTATTTGTAAAATATACATTTCAGTAAATGCATCTTGTAAAACTTGAGGGAGGTTCAACCTGCATCATTTTACAGGCTCAAATTTCCCATATACCCTTGCAATTATTTGCATCCTGTAAACCTTGAGGGAGGTTCAACCTGCATCATTTTACAGGTTCAAATTTTCCATATACCCTTGCAATTATTTGCAATTAGTGTAAGTTAGTACCCATATAGTTCTCATTTTTTTTTACCCAATTTTACATACCGCGCACTTCATATACTAATCTAAGCATTAGTGTAAAGCAAATGAAACAAAGTTAAATTCCAACACGGTTTGAGTTTTACAATTCAATGGTCCCATTGTTGTATTTGTACAACAATAAAAGAAAAAAAAAGAGAAGTGATTTTCTTAACAATCCCTAATTACTTTTTAACTTTCAGGGTACTTATGAGGCAACACCACCTAGGTCAGCGTGGCTACAAAGGCTGACACCACCTAGGTCAGCGTGGCTACAAAGGCTGGCACCACCGCGTGATCAAATGCCTGTAAAACTGTGCATTGCTATTATCATTATGGGGTCGGCCTTGATGAGCTCCGAATTTTCTGCGACAATCGGTTGTCACTACCCGATTGTATTTCCACTTGCTGTATATCTTTTACTGCTTTACATGACACATACTGCGATCTTTCTTGTGATATTTTTTACTTTAGTTATATAGGATCAGATTCAGATGAGATCATGACATGGATCTTGGCAGCCTTTTGCTGGCACATTTGGCTGTGTATGGATTTATTTCCACTTTAATTTTCTTTTTTTTTTATATGGTAGCACTGAATCAGCCACTGATGAACTGTGAATAAAGAAAGAGTGGAAAACATGACAAAACAAGGATCTTTCAGTCTTTTACAACTTTTGTGTGTTATCCTATTTTGCCTTTTCGGTACTGGTAAGCTTTGTCAAATAATCTAATAATTTAAGTTATTGCTGTCAAGAATTATTTGAACTTGAAATAGTCTATGTAGGATCTTAGTTTAAGAGAGTGCCTTTATGTAATGTTACCATAAGTGCCAATTGGGCATTTGCAACAGGTCCATCATAGAACAACAAAACAAGATTTTGCTTCTGAAAAAAATCTAAACTGGTCTTTAGTAAAGACGGCCATTAATTTATTGTATGTGGTAAATAACATAAACATTTATGTAAACCATTCCAAGCTCAGGCAAATTGGGTGAATCCTCACAAAGGTATTATGAAAATCTTGTAGCATTATACAATAAACAAACAAATAAAAGCGAGATAAATATACCATCAGAATTCCGAGTCCATCTCAACAGGTGAAGCATTAACAGCCTCCTCTCTGCCATTTGCTGATCCTGTATAGCATCTCCATCGCCTTTCATATTGAATTGCAAATCCGCGCTGGCGTCCGTCGTGGCAATTTCATTTGCTCAATCACCGATGCAGAGGGAATGAAAAATTTGCAAGCTTTCATTTGGCCTTTCATTTCGCTAAAATCACTCTTTTTGTGGAGAATTTCCATCAGCTTCGCTCAATCGTCGCTCTAGGATTTCATAAAATAGATGCATGCTCCTTCCTCTACTCCCTCTCACAGGCGCACGACGAAGCTGTGTTTTTCCACTCCCACTTCCCGTTCCCATTCCTCTGTAGATCTGAGCCCGTTGCCACTGTCTCTGCTCTTCCCGTCTCCCCCTTCCCATTCCCATTTCTCTGCAGGTCTTTCTTCTCCATTAGAGCCTCCGCCTTCACTTCAAAGGAACTAGTGCTCCAGGATTTCACTGGTAAGCGAGCTCTAAAGATTTCTTTTCATGTTTTCAAACTGAAATTTGGAATCAAATTTAGGGGATCAAGGTTTCTTTTCATGTTTTCAAACTGAAATTTGGTACCAAATTTAGGGGATCAGCTCGCCATCCAATGATATAAAGTCCCATGTACATATTTTCCCTAATTGAAAGGAAGCAATATTTTAAATATCGAGAGTATTCTTTGAAGAAATATTCATTGATTTCCCACTAGGTAAGATTATTGAGCAACTTGAACAAGAAGTGTTGATTTCTCCTAATTGGGGACAACAAGGAATTTTGACACAGCACCACCTCAACCCTCAGATAAGGTTGGTTCTAATTTATTTTCTCTCTCTGAGAAACTTTTTATTACTGATTTGAACTGGTGCAACAGCATATGTTTGGGTACACTACATGCTGGTTTTGCTTATCTTTTAGTTCATTATTTTTTTATAATTTCTTACCAGCTAAGTTAGATTCAAATTACTCAGCTTGCCCACACTGTTTTGGTATACTGAAAAATTAAATAGGTTGAGTCCCGAACTACCACACCTCCAGGTTGCTACAATTTTTGTCCCTAAAATAAAAAGTCATGGTTTTTTACCCTTGGCAATCTTTCTTGAATCAAAAAGGCATGATTATAGATAAAACTTATCATTCATTAACTATATGCAGAGGCACTGTGTTTTCATTAACTTCTCTCATTTTCTGATTATAGGCGGAATTTCTGAGGAGATTGAATCAATCAGTCGATTAGAGATTAGGGAAGGAATGGTGGGATAGTACTGTTTGGGTTGTCGATCGTGCAGTACAGCAAATTTAGGCATGGCCGTTTCTATTCTCACTCTTGCCAGTTTCTATTCTCACCAGGTCTTCATGCTCTTCTTTGTTTCTTTTGGTTTCTATTGTATGAACCAACAGGATGTTCGGTAATAGTTACAACAACAAATGGTTTTTCAATTTCTGACATGCTTCCAATATGTATGTTTATTTACTGGCACCATTTTAAATGTTGGTTCAGTTAGTGCTTTATGCAAATGCAAAAAGACAACTTTAAAGGATTTATTTGTAAGTTCTTAGATCATCATTGTCAGTTTCTCCTTTTGCTTTGTTGGTCAGGTTTTAGGACTATAATGCTTTATCAGATCTGAACTAAATGAGTAGCAATGGTGTTGCATATCTTATTTTTTCTTCTATTTATGGATCATATGACCTTAAGGAAAAATCTGTTGAATATGCACACAGTCCCTTAAAATCTCAATAATAGATCATGGGTTCACAAATAGCCTTCAACCTTTCTTTTTATATTTTAGTTTTCAGTCAAAGAATAACAATGAGTATTGATAGGGACTAAGTTGCATTTTTTATGCCTGTTGTTTTGTCAGTTGTGATCTTCTTTTCTGTTTTACAAAATTGAACTCTCATGAACCAATAGTTGATATATCAATGTTTTTGAATAAATAATCTTGTATTGTTTACTTGAACTGGTTGCTGCCTGCCAATTTAACAGGAAAACAAATAAGCACTACTAGGACCAACTTTCTTATGTTAATTTATCCTGAGCATTTTCTTTTAAATTTCAAATCTAATGAGGCTTGTTTATTTTTCATTTTTTTTTTCTTGCTAGGAAATATTAAGGCACAATGTGCAGTTACTAGATGACGCCAGCTCAATTTTAATTGGATTCAAACTTGAGAATTGTTAAATTATAAAGTTCTCTGTGAAGTAACTGGGGCAGCAATATTTTATGGTTTTAATGATATTTCTCTTTTTTATTAATCTCCAGTGGTGCTATGTTATAAAAAAAAATAGTTGTTAAAGGAGTTCATTAATTTAGTATGCTCATTTACTCTCTTTTTTTATGTTTTGAGAGATTAATGTAAGTTTCAAGATTTAAAAACTCATCACGTGCGGAAAGACAAATTGGATGTACCACCAGATTCACAAACAACTATTGTAATTTGTTATTAATAATTCACGGAGATATTTTTGGGAAAAAAAAACTTGTAGTATGATAGGTGATATCTTGTATATGTTATTTGTCATATACTGGTATTTCTAAAAGTTTTATAGAGTGTGCAAAAAAAAAAAAAATTTCGGGAAACGAATCGCTTATAAAGATGACCTAGCGTTAAAAATAATTAAATGCAATTGCATGAATGTAGGACTTTTGAAATTTAAGAACGGAATTAATTGCAATTACTCCCGACATCTATTTGCAATTGCAAATTAATTGCACCAATGGAGATGCTCTAAAGCATGAAAAAAGAATTATGGAACTTAAAAGATAAAGAAACTCCAATGTGTATACCTAACTATAATAATAACCCCTAATTTCACTTGGCTGAACAAGCTTTCCAAACAATGTATTATGACAAAATTGAGAAGTACCAACTGAAATTGGTGGAAACAGAAAGGTTATTCCATTTCTCATTTTCCAGAGAGAGAAAATAGACTTGTGAACTAGCCCTAAATTAACTCAAACTTCCTTTCAAAAAAAATTATAAAAAAAATATGAAATTCACATTGGAAACGAAGAACTGTTAACATAGTTATGAATTCAAAACACTAGGAAATAATATATGAACATATATATAGCCCTCTACACCAAATTTTTAGGAAAAAAAAAAGAAAAAAAAAAAAAAAGCACAACAAAAAGCTACCACAAAAGTGCTACACCAGCATTGCATAAGATTAGGGTTGTCATGTGAGGAAAAAATGAATGAAATCAAATCAAAGGACATCACAGACCACACTTCGATGATGCAGCAATTTTAACCAGATTAGCAAATTAATAAGATCAATTAATGATACTCGCAGCATAGCCGCATGATGCGGCGGACACATGCTTTATTTAATTTATCAACTAGATTCACTTGTTGCGGGGCTAGTGAATCTTACATTGAGTATCTTATATTTATATGCAGAGATATAATATTTTTTAGTTCATGCATACAATTAGCAAGGAAACTTGCTGTTAATAAATGAACACAGGTTACTTGGAAGGGATAAGATTTGATCCAAATGGCTTTAGACCAGACACCATCCAAAGTCTCTAAAAATCGTACGATTAAAGTCCGAACAGTCGATCCAAACCTCTCAATATGATTTTCATATTAAAATGTGCTCAGAGACCAAATTTTATATTTTTTTTAAATTATTTACTATTTTTTTAAATATGTGCAACAATCACTATTTCTGAACGGTCTAAAAATAGTGATTTTGTACGTATCTAAAAAATAGTAAACAATTTCCAAAAAATACAAAATTTGGTCTCTTAGTACATTTTAATATGAAAATCATGTTGAGTGGTTCGGACTTTAATCGTACGATTTTTAGAGCCTTTGGACTTTAAAACAGGCCAAGCCGAATTTTTTATTGATGAGAAATAAAAATAATAATAATCAAAAATAAAAAAAGGTTATGGATTTTTGAAAATGGAAACACCATTCAAGACGGAGACCTTTTCTGAAAAAAAATAAAAAATTTATGACCGTCAATCAAGAGTGAGGACTCTGCCGAAATTAACAAAAAGAATATTCGGACACCATTCAAAATGGACCGATTTTTTTATTAATAAGAAAATAAATAAAAAATAACGATAATGGATATTGATTTCAGTAAATTTTGAAATCTAAAAAGCCCATTAGAATTTATAACGTCCAGCACACTGTAGCTAGACTTTATAAACCATAACGTTCAGTTAATCTGATTGGATAATCGTTAATTAACCAAAATAATATTGTAACTGACTGTTATGGACGATAACGGCCAATTACAGTATTTTTTTCTGACCATACAGTCATAGAACTAAAGTAAAAAAAAAAAAAACAATGTAGTTGACCATTATCATCCATAACGATCAGCTACAACATTTTTTAGTTAATTAGCAATTATCTCATATTAACGGGACACCATAACATTCATCTTATTTTTATTTTATTTTTTCTATTAATAAAAAATCGGTAAAATGAAGGCCGGGACAAAAATTGGGGGAAAAAATTAATGTTGTCTCCGCGTCTCAAACAAACCACATGATTTGTTTTCTCTTTCCCACGCAAATGTGCCTCAAACAACAACACAGGCGAAATTTTATTGATGTGAAATATTAAAAATATATATAATGAAAAATGGGAAAAGGTTGTGCAGAATTTTTAAAAATGAAAAGGATCCACTCTTTGTGGCATGTCAGCAATTGATTACCAACATTATAACCGCACACTATGAGCAATCTCTTCTGATATTTATCGGACAAGAAGCATGCATCAATACTAATAAGGCTTCAGATGAGGCACTTTCGTAGCACATGGACCTTAAATACCTCTCTCATCGTGGGTTTTGGTACAACTCCCCATTTTGTTCCTGAATTTGATTTTGCAATTGCTTGCAAAATTGGATTTTGATACAACCTGCATGTGGATCGCAAGGATTAACGAGATTTTGGTTGTCTTAGGTACCACACTATCAAACGGTATTTGGAATAAACTCAACATAAAAGAATTGGTTGTGTTGCGTCTACAATTAGAATAAACTCAACGTAAAAAATCAATCACACGGCATTTGGATCCAAAATTCATTAACTGTCCCAAAAATTATTGTCTGACCACCATCACAAACGAGTTCTACTAGCTCATAATAACAACTAGTTGTATTAATCTTACAACGACATAAATGTTTAGGTTGTATTTACTCTCGGAATATCCAAACTAACGATAAATCATATATTTCAAATAGTCAACATTTTATTCATTGGTTGCACAAAATTAATACCGAGGAGTAATACTATACTTCACGCCCCTTAGATCATATCGAATTTCACCATCGCAAAAACATTTACTAATACCATAATTAATTGTTTCTAGAAAAATAACCTACACAATGAATATTACTTACAAAATGTAAATAATTATTGTTTGCAACAAAATAAAGTTCAAAATACTGTAAATAAATTAAATTAAATAATATTGTTTGAAAATTTCTAAAATGATAAAGAGAGCTAGAGGAGAAACACATCTAGATTATTCCGGGATTTATATGAGCTGGGACTGGATTCCACTTTTCATAGCATTCAAATTTTTTTTCCCTAGACTTCACCATGAATTGCGGCCTGACTTTTTTTCCCTGAATTTTTTTTTTTCGACAAAGATCTCCATCGACACCATAAGAGGTGGATGACTCCTCATTTTTAAAATTCCTAAATAAATTTCCTATTTTTTTAGTTCACGTTAATAAAAATTCCGGCAGACCAGACGTCCAAGTAGGAGTGTCAATGATATCTTTTCGTATCCGAAAAAATAGGTATGAGTACAATTTTTTTTTCGTTAGTTTATTGAATACGGATAAGAGTGACGATTTTTTTTTCGTCATCTTACTCGTTATCTTATAAGATAATTTTTAAAAATAAAATTATATATATATAAATATATTTGTATGAAGATAATACATGATAATACTTGTATTTTATTAAAATTTCTTAATACAAATTAGTTATATTCATTTTTTTTTTGTTTTAAAAAATATTTTATCGAAAGCAGAGTCCAAGGTTCAAAGCCTGTGCAAGTTGACACAAAATATTAAAAACTCATAATTTCCTTTCAATAAATTTCTTAACATATAGTACACAAGGACAACTTGATCTTTGTATACAAGGAACCTTCATCTACTTAAAACCTACCGCCAAGCATTACATGCAAGTTCTTGCACCCAAAATATGATTTCATTTACTATTCGTCTATATTGGCGAGTAAAGACCTGTTCATCTTTAATTAGATTCAGTCCTCCGTTTGGTTCAATTTGACAAAATGTTGCCGTTGATTTAAGCTTAGATCATACATTTTGTTGGAAGATGAAAAAATGGTACAAAATTTTTACTCTCGTATTTTCATTGGAATATATATATACCACTAATAAACTCAGGACTGAACACTGCACATGCACATAATATATATATACGAACTCTACTAGCTTATCTTCGCTGTAGTTGTCAAAGACTAGTATAAAATATCAAATAGAATATCTAATACAAGCATCACACAATATTGTCATTGTTGGCTGGATTGCCCGGCAGCTCCTGTATGTGGTTGTTTTCAGATTCTGCTTGTGTGATATCAATTCTATCTCCTGATTCTAAATCATGATACAAAGCCTTCACTAAGTTTACAAATCGCCTCCTAAAACTAGGTAGCCTGGTCATGTTAGCTACTATCCCTTTCAACCTGTTAGAAAATTAAAAGATTATGTACTGATTGTAGACATTCGACTTCCAAAGCTACCATCTCTTATAGATCTAAACCAAAATCATACCCATATAGTTCTCAGTTTTTTTCCCCAATAGTACATACTGTGCACTTTATATACTAATCTAAGCATTAGTTTTAGCATGAACTAACAGATTCATATAGATCAGCTTATCCTCACTTTTGCTAACCCTCACTTTATCCAATCCAACTAATGAAGAGCAACTCTTGGCAGTAGTAAACATTTTGCATTATTTCATAATTTTACCACTTAAACCAGTGAATCACCACTATTCATTTTTCTTCCTTGGTTAAAAACTGTATACTAGAGCTGAACAAAAGGCACAGACTTATTCTCAAAAATGAAAAATATAAAGAACAGCAACTTGGTGTACCTTCTAATAATTGCTTGTAACTGAGCTCTCCTCACGTTGTCACATGATGGGTACCCTGTCTCATTCCAATCCTCTGGTATCTCATTTTTGTTTATCATAATTAGTTTCCTCAAGCATGCCTCCTCTTCTTCGGTCAACTCCATGCTTCTTATTTGTTCCTTTATGATCAATAGAGGCCCAAATATCCAATTGAGTACCTTATCTTTTGGCCAGCTGGAATTTGTCACCTCAACTTCATCCGCTGTAAGTAGAAAGCAGATGAAACAAAGTAAAATTCCAAAATGGTCCAAACTTTGAAAAGACGGATAACTAGGTTTTAAGTTTTAAAATTCAATGGTCCATTATTGTACCACAACATTAGTGTATAGGAAGCAAGCGTTGCATAACCATACTAAAACCAGCACGCACCAGATAACAGAAGAAGCAAGGTTACTGTACCAAATCAGCATGAAACATCTTAAGTGAAAATTGCATGTCTGAGTTCTACATGGTCATTACCTTGTATGATTTTCTTTTCCTCGGTTTCATGTGTAACTAGATCATTGATAATTGATTGAGGCCTAACTGAACATGAATAAATAAATAAAAAATATTTGCCTGCGCCCCCCCCCCCCCCCCCCCCCACACACACACACCCAAAAAGCTACCATTAACCCCGTGATATTTCACACCCGTACTTATTCGGATAAGATTGCAATATGGGTAGTATGAGTATTTTAAATTACTCTTGACATGTCATCAACTTTATTATTATCATTATTCCATACAAATAAGTAGACCATGGGAGTTGCATCTTGCCGATCTTATTAAACACTGAAGAATACACCAGGCAGGAAGGCTTAAACTCAATTTCTTGCATTTGCCTTTGTTGACACAAGCATTTATATCCTCCGCATTTATTAGCCCCTCACTAAGCAAAACCTTTCCATTTAACTCGCATGATCTGAAGAGCCAATCCCAAACCTACAATCAGTAAAATATTTTATTTCCAATTAGGAAGAAGGAAAAAGAGAGATGTTCCACTGGTAAAGTTTTCAGGGCATGCAAACAACAGAAAATTTAAACAACTTCTTAATGTTGATCTTCAAACATAGCATTCTTTTGCAAACAGCTTCAAATACAGATAATACGTCTAGTAAGATTTTTTTTTTTTTAAACAATCCATTTTTTAATTAAAAGGACATAGAGTATTAAAAGATTACTTGGATGGGTTTTAACTCTTGGATAGAATTCTTAATTGTCGACCTCTTTCTATTGGTTGCCTTTGTAGCATTATCATTTTCTTTTCTGGTATTTTGTTCATTTCTATCCTTGTTGTTCCCAATACCTTCCTTATTTTCCGCAATTTGAGCTTTGCGGTATGCAGGCCTGGCTGTCAAAAAAATTAGTGAGTTCAATCTGACCATAATTTGGATTTGTTTCAACTAAACCTTCAAAGAATTTAACAACTCATAAATAATACCTTGGAAGGCAAGAGCCTTCTCTTAGGTTGAGCACATCATTTGTGTACTCATCAAACAGTGATACAATAGAGACCATATATGCAAGCCCCAACCTCAGAGAATCCTCCTAAAAAGGAAAAAAAAAATATATATGTTCAATATAACAAGTAGTGCAGTGACAAATCTCTGAGCCTTTAAGTAGATACGAGATATGTAATGGCTCCTAGCCTAGTTCTTAACATGCTCATTTTTCATTGCCCCAAAAATAATAGAAAAGTCACCTTCTACTAGGGAACAAAGCAATTGCTCTTTTGAGGAACCATTTGTAAAAATAAAAAAGAACTTAAATGGAATTGTTCTAATATCATGCACTGAAAAAGAGAATTACACAGTGAATCATTTGTAGAACAAAAAAATAAATAAACGCCATTCTTCTATTATCATGTTCTGACAAAAGAAAAAATAGAGGCCATTGTTCTAATATCATGTTCTCAAAGAAAAATACACATCATGTACCTGGTAGGCGATGGCTCCAGCATAAAACCCTAGAAAAAAGCTACAGATAAATGACGCGATCACAGATCCTACCACTGCAAGAGGCCATAGAAGAATGGCCAGACCAGCAAAAGGTACACAAACAGTCTCAAGAAAAGGCCCCTCTCTACCAATTAGGTCAAGGAAAAGCCTTTGCCATCCTTTCAATAACATGATCGGGCTTTTCCATAACGCAACACCAGTTATCATAATCACATCTAATGGCATGGCAAGAGCTGAAACTAGCAAACTCGTGGGTAGCACTGATAACCTTCATTAAAGGGAAAAATCTATAAGCCGAAGCAAATAAGAACAAAAAGCAAGTAGTACATAAAGTAACTGTCCTGTTTGAACTTGTTTGTTTGACCTTAATCAAGAGCTAATGACCCAATTCTCAACTGGTACATGAGATTATTTGACCTAGTGTTTTTCTGTAACTTGTGTTTGTATGTTTGTTTGGGAGTGAGGCTATGGTACTATGCATAGCGCATATTAGCCCGCGCTATGAACTCAAATCTTTGGTTTGACAGAACGATCGATCCGAACCGTTCAACATGGTCTCCATATGAACATGTACTCATTAACTAAATTTTACATTTTTTTTATAATTTTTTTTACTATTTTTTTAGATGGGTACAAAATCACTTTATCTGAAAATTGGGGACCATCAAAAATAGTGATTTTCTACTCATCTAAAACAATAGTAAAAAATTATAAAAAAAATGTAAAATTTAGTTTACGAGTACATGTTCATATGGAGACCATGTTGAATGGTTTGGATCAACCATTTGGATTTTGAAAACAAAAATATTAATCCGTAGTATGGACCAATCTGTGCTATGCATAGTACCATAGCCTCACTCTTTGTTTGGAATCAAACTCTATATGACTAATATTGGCTTCAAATCAACAAAATATCCAATAAAGGATGATTATTGGGATAAACATACAGAAATCACTACAGTTTGTTTGGCATTACTATAATATATTCAATTTCAGTTTATTTGATTTGTTTGGTTTATTTGTTTCTCAATTATCAAACCGAGCCAATACCCCAAAACTACATTATAATGAATTTAAAACGAATTAAACCGAATAAACCAAAATACCTCACCACTTCAATACTCCTGTTGACATGTATGCTAGAACATTTGTCTCTTAATATGAGTAACAATAATTTGGATGGAGAAAGCAAGTGAAAAAAAAATGGATATTCAAAAATATTAAAATTAAGTTGCTAATAGTAGCAGAGCACAAAAAGGTCTATTATAAATCGCATACTTGACATCTATTGGAGTTTCTTCATCACTAACTGCCTCACTCAGTTCATCCATCAGTGAGAAATAAGAATGAAAACTGAAGTCTGTGAAATCACGAACCAATGTGCATGACTCCTTGGTGGTACTAACACATCCATCCTATCAAAGAATCATCATATTTTTTATATAAGATGAGTATATGAACATTAAGCTGAGACTCTGATTACTTGGGTGCTCACAAGTCGAGAAACCAAATTGAATATGCACTTGAAAAACATATGAAATGAGATCAAAATATATCATTTCCAAGTAACAAATCCCCCAATTAAATTCAATTTAGGCAAATTAAAAGGTGAAACTATTGATGTCAACCATCAAATTACCAAAAGAATCGAACTTAAAAATATGAAATTAAGTAGATTTTTCTTCTTAAAACATTGCAAAAGCTTGTCAAAAACTATTACCAAGAAGTAATGTGACAGCTTCTCAATAGTATTCTCCCCAGTTGCCTCAAAAGTAGCAATTAAGGGGACAAAGAAACCATATCCAACTCCCACCAGAAGACTCCCAAGAACACCAAATGGGAGCCACAGAAGAAGCGGTACCGGCAAGCACACCAAAATAAGGATCTTCAGTACCATCCCAGTTCTCTTTGTTCTGAAATTAAATTATCAAATTGGACAAGATTTAGTAAATTTAGCTCCTACATTGTGGCTTTGATGGTTTTAAGAGATGAAGTTAGAAATGAGGTGAAAGATGAAATACTTTAGCACACAGTAGTACGTCCAAACAAAATGTGCGGGCCACAGACCGATAATTACAGCACAATTTCCAAAGAAAATAATTGAAGCCGCCACCGGACCAATAACAGCAGCTGAAAAATATGCATAGGTGCTAATAAGAGGCCCTACTTATTATTCAATTTTTTTTTTTTAGAATCCTTCAATTTATTCAAAATTAACAACATATCACCAGTTATAAAAGAAAAATATATATCCGAGGAAGAAAAGATCTAATAATACAACCTGCAGGTGTGAAAATGCTAAATAAAACATAAATCAAATCATCAATGTAAGGATGTATGCAAAGCAGTGAATCCCAGACTGCTATTCTGCTAAAGCAGGAAAAATGGTTACTCCTTCATAGTATTTTTTTTATTTCCTTCTAAGTTTTTATTTTTGTTGATGAACTTGTTGATAGCATTTTTCAGCTTATTTAAAAACAAAAGAAAAATTGTAGTGACTACATATTTAAAGATAGCGCCAAATCACATTCAATCTCAGCGTACGAAGTACCTTTGATTATGCCAAGCAGAAGAAGCAAGAGAAAGAAAGGAAGGAAAGAGAGAAGGCTCCATAGCTTGGCGAAGAAACCAATGGGCACCTCCATTCCAACTCTTTTGAACTTTTGATTTCTATTCTTCTTTTCTATTTTCCTAGGGACGAAAGCTCACTCAGTTCTTTCCTATAATTAGTGAAAATGTAAAATGGTTATTGAAAACTGAGGAGGTGTCCTGAGAAGAATCAGGCGAAAGGGCTTGAGAGGCGTAGGTGGGAAATAGTGACGTGTCAGTAGAGGGACGGACGTGTCCTCCCACCAAGAGTCGTGTCAAAAGTAGAGTCGCTTTATGTGGCGGTTCAGGAGATTCTATTTTCTAGTTGCTCTCCGTTTCATTTAGACTGGAATTTTCCAGTTCCCATTTTCTGAGCGTTTTATGTAACTTCATAACCACCTTTGGTTATTGGATTTTAATTTATCCTTCTTTTTCAATGTTCTGCATCACAAATAAATAAATTAGATCAGCTTAAATTCAAACAAATCATAAAGAATGAAGGCTAAAATTTATCAACCAAGAAATTGAAGAATGACTAAAAGTAGATAAGCTTCAAAAAGGTTCAAATAGGTCACAGTTTGAAGCTAATGTATTACTCTTTTAAGTAAAAAGAATCAAAAGAAATTAAAATAAGATAAAAGTCTATCAAAATCACAACAAGAGATGAGCTCTCTAGTTGCCTCCCAATGGTATTATTACAATGCTAAATAGGAGCTCTCTAGCTACTATTACAAGGAAACAAAACAACAGCTACTTAATGTGAATAATCATCTTATCAAAGAGGGAGGTATGCTCAGGAAAATACTCGAGCAATTCTTCCTTTGTAACCCATGCATAGTCCTTGCATTTTTTGCTGATGTCAACTTTATTGGTACCAATTACTTGCGACTTGAAAAAAAACCTCTGAAAAAAATGATTGTGCAAAATGTCAGCACAGCAACATCCAATCCTTATTCGGTGTTTAACCTCGGTTAGTTCCCCAGGTCACTTGTAAGCAGAGTTATTTATAAACTTGCGTGAACTAAATATATATACTCCAAAAAACAAAAAAAGTTATTGGGGTGACTCAAATACAACCACTGATGTTGGGATGCTTCCACAACAAATTTAACAAGACTCATAATTTGGTTTACAAAAAAAAAAATCTTTGCAGTTTCCTCTTTACACTGGCTGTAAATGAGCCGATTTTGAGTGAGTTATCCCCAACTCATGATCAACTCATTGAGCTAATGAGCGAGTCAACTCGAATTGGCTCATAACTCATTTAACCCAGTCAATTTTCCTAGTTACAGTCTAGTGCATAGTGCAGTGGATTATGTTTCAAGTTGTTGCCCTATTACAAAATTACATTGAAAAGTTGATTGGAGCGATACTGTTTGGGTTGGGACTTTGGGTGAGTAGAGTTGGGTATGTGAGCCGGAAAGAGTCATTTAGAGTAGAGCGGACCTGGGATCACTTGTGGTGAATTATGTGCAACTCGAGTTGTTAATGAGCGAGTTGGAGGTCAAACTCAGTTCACAAGTTAAATGAGTCAGCCAACTCGAGTTGTAAATGAGGGAGTTAAAGTGAGCGAGTTAGAGTTCGTAACTTTTTTTGCAGCCCTACTCTTTACTGACAGGACCCACAGCACCATATGCTAGATGATAGAAATATAAATATTTGTTTATTTTGTAGCAGCTTGAACATTGGTTATATTTTGCATGATTTTCTTGATACTTCTCAGTTATCAGGGGCATACATTAAATCTTTCATAGCAGTTGCCAAAAACTTCCAAAAATGGTCTATCTTGCCCTTAATTCATTTAAAATTTAATCTATTATATTTTTTTTGGTAAAAATCACTCTAGAGTCATATATAACCTTTTCATTCTAAGCTTGGTAATTCCTTTTGGAAGTGTATAGGACAAATACAGTGCTTTTTGCTCAAACTGAGAAATGTAGCATTCAAAGGTCAAATAGGTACCAAGGATAAAAGGTAAAGTGCAATTAAATCTTCTTTCTTAGTTCTTCATAAATTGAAACAAAAGAGAATTAAAATTACCTTAAATGATTGGGAAGACGGGATGTTCTCTTTGGGTTCTGCAACCATGTGTGCCATGGGTGCATTACCGACAAAATATGTATTATGAAGGCTTCCTATCACAGATTTCAAAGCTGACTCTGCACACTGGAAGACATAAATTGGAGAGAAATTAGAACATGTGATAGGAAGGTTTCACAGTACTGCAATGGTATAGTGTCCTTCAATAGTGAATGATTCAATTAATCATCGCTTGTGCAATTAAAATGAACTATGCTCAGATTGCATGATCAACCCCTCATTATTTTGCCTCAATAAAAATCTAAACTGTGCAATCAAACCAAAAAAGGTACTTTCAGTTAATCCCAAATATCCATTTAGGCCTCAATGAACCCAACTGATAAGCCCCCAAATTGTTTTCTTCACACTCATTTAAGCAACGAACTTTCAGAATAACTCGACCTAACACCAATTTACATCAGATATGGAATTAATGCAAGTATGCTGGTTCATACTGGTACAGTAATGAACTTGGAAGGTTAATTCTGGAAACCTACCAACCGCAGAGTGTCTTCATTTTCATAGACTTTCTCAGGGAAATGCCAAACTGGTTTGTCATCAGGAGCCCCATACCCGCTACCATATATGAGAAGATAAAGCCTTTGATCCAGTGCTCTCTGTAATGATCTAATATATACAATATTAAGCTACAAGTAATCAGAAGGCCTCTGACAGCAGCAAATACACATTAATTTTGAACATTACATAGTAAAATAACAGAGGATAGAGATCATACTCACTTGATGTCCTTTGTTTTATCAGCTTCTGTAATTCGTGGAGCTGGTACATAGTCAAAATGAAAACCAGTTTTTTCCCTATAACAAAATTTAAATTGTGTACAGTAAAAACAAGTACAGATCAGTTAAGCATATTTTAAGTGCTTGAAACTAGAACTAATCACAAACTCAGTATAATGGCAGTCCAACCCTAAAAATTTATAGCTTAGAAATTAGAATTGACCCTATTGTAGACCAGTTTGGATGTAAAAGGAAGTTTTGCTTAAATGAGTAATAGATATATTAAAAGGTCCACTTCAAATTACTTTCTTCACTGACGAAACTGTTATAAAGAATTTCAAAATAGTCAAACAATTTACTTCTTATTAGCCTTCTCTAACACCTCGTCAGGATACTTCCTCCTGTACTGCTGATTCCACTGAAACCTACACTTCCAATAAAAAATATTCAGTTCTCACTTATAAAAAAGACCATAAAAATGCAAAAAAAAAAAAAAAAACATTGAATTTAGAGAATACAAATTATAACTTACGAAAATTCATTGAAAGCATAGATGACGGGGTCGATTTTGGGGACAACTACTGGCAACCGCTCGAATAGCACCGCCGCCACGATCTTCTCCGGCTGGTCATTGGAGGAACTGAAGCAACGTCGGATTGGGGTTCCGATCGATCGAGAGAGGGAGGAAGAAGCCGATCGGATCATTTTTGTTTTTTTTGTCTTTCTGAGCTCAGTGTTTTGGTTTCGTTGTATTAAGCGAAAACCCTGCTAAACCCTTTCCAAAAGAATCACAAAATTGGGCCCAATTGAGATAGACAAAAGGAGGTAGGCCTAGTGGGCTCATTGGGCCAGTTAAGCTCTTCTAAACTCTACAGTTGGACTCAGAAGGCCCGAGTTAATTTGGAAAGCTTATTAATTTATCTGGTTAAAATTACTACATTTATAATTAGCTTTTGCAGGAACGTAGAAATAAAATATACAAAAATATTAACTAGTCTGACAAGTTGAAATTGATTAATTGTGGTGAAGATATTTTAACTTAATTGAAACAAGTAAATGTTTTTTTTTCTGGAAAAATTATCTTTTACAATCGTTGAGATGCATATTTTCTGATATTAAGATGTGAAATTAAAATACTAAATATGTCCAAAAAATTGGAAAACTAAATATTCTCTTAATTATACTACATAGTTTTTTTTTTTAATAAAAGATAAGATAGGAACTTTATAAACTTAAGTTAGTTTTAATATCAATAAATAGCATAAATATGTGAGTTTTTGAAATTTAGAAGGGGAAGTATGATATTATGAATTTTAGAGGGGAAATACTTCATTTCAAGATTCTGAGGGGTATACATGAAATTGCCCCCAAATTTTTATTGGATTTTCGCAGATCTCGTAAAATCCGATCCTCACGCGGCCGCCGGCCGGTCACACCTTTGGTTCAAGAATCCTCTCCAAATTTCCTCTCTTTTTCTGAGTTTCCTCTTTCGCTGGTGTTCTTGCGCTCCTCTCCAGTTCCGAATCTTACCTCGCCTCTCTTCTCTGTTCTCCGGCGTACTCTCTTATCTACGCCCCCATAAACCCTGGTAATATTTCATTTTCGTTTTTCTCCTTTTGAAAATGTTCACAATGATCGGCGTACTCTCGTAAATTTCTGAAAAGAAGTAATTAACTTTTCATGCACGTAGTACGTCTTGTTTGTGTAAATCTGTTTAAGGATTTGATTTAAATACTTCTATGAAATTTGCAACTGTGGGTACCTGATTGGTATTAGCTAATTTATCCGAATGCTCTATTTCTTGGAGTCTAAGGTTACAGTTTCAGATTCAGTGATCCAATTTAAATTGAGGGATTAAGCTGAACTGGCGCCTTTTATTATTGTATATTTAGCTGTCTAATTATTTGATAACTCTAGTAATTTTAGAACAATTGACCCTTTTGGTAATTGTGAGTAATTATGTCTTTCTGTATTGGTCAAAATCTCATAGTATTTAGTGTGGAATTTTGTAATAAACAGGCAGAAATTCACTTCTGTTTTCCCACATTCCATACCCAATCCTATTCGAATTTGCCAATTTGGAATGGAGTTGATTATTCCAAGCAAAAATATCTTTCTAACAAATTATTTTCCCATATTTCCTACCAAATGAATAGTTGAAGAATTTCATATCAGCTGACGGAAAAAAATGGAGACAGAAGTAGAGTTGATAAATTCAGAACCAACTGAGCTCAATTCAAGTAATGTGAATCAGCTGACTGACGATATGTGCCCACAAAATTCAAATCACGAGTAAGAATTGTGCACTGGGGTGTATTTATAAGCTTCTAAAATGTAGGCAGTTGGACTCATCAGTTGTTGTATCTAGCCATCATAACACCATGTCTAAAGGAGAACTGTCAATTGGCCCACTATTTTTTCGTTAAAACTATGCAGAAAAAAAGGAGAACATCCAATCAAATTTTGACAGTTTGGCAATGTTGCCCCCATTGGCTTACTCCGCTGATAAAATTTAAACAGTACATATCAGTATTTCAGTATTTCAGTATTTCTTGCCCTATCAGCTGAAGTAGGACCTGATTCTATTAGTTTTTTAAAATGAGAAAGAGTGCTAAACATACCTGTGCTGAGTGTAACATTTGAATTCAATGTGTTGGGGCCCTAGGAAAGCTCTGTTAGTTTTTTTTATTTTTTTATTTTTGCTTAGGGAACAATGACAAGGCAAAACCAAGCAACGAAAACTATTTACTTATTACTCTTGTGAACTTTGTATTATTTAACTATAGGGTGGCAGAGCCAGAGCCAGAGCCAGAACCAGAACCAGAACCAGAGCCAAAGCTTCAGGTGAGTCCAGAAGAAATGAGAAACATCATCACAGTCATGGCTGCAACTGGGAAGTTTTGGTAATATTTTCTCTGAATTATATACTTGTGTAGGTTTTTGGGGTGTGAGGAGGTTATTTCCTCTCTAGATTGAAGTCAATTAGATGTGAAGTTGGGCTTTTTTTATTCTTGAAGCTAGAGAGAGAATGTATTTCCATAATTGTTTAGCCCAAAATATAAAATTGCTATTTGTTAAACACAAAGCCAGAATAAAGCTACTTCTCCTTCACTCGCGCCAAAGTCCAGATCAGTCAATAAAATGAGTTGAATAGGCCTACTTTTATGGAAATGGTCTGAGAAACTATTCAGGTCTCTTATTAAACAATAGTATACATGAGTTAAAACTTAAAAGTCATGTATCTGA
Source organism: Carex arenaria (assembly GCA_964058825.1). Classification (NCBI taxonomy): domain Eukaryota; kingdom Viridiplantae; phylum Streptophyta; class Magnoliopsida; order Poales; family Cyperaceae; genus Carex; species Carex arenaria. The sequence goes on from CAXKVW010000263.1 coordinate 483,486, forward strand.
CTCTTATGTATTTCTTCTGTCACCTTATTAGGCATGATTGGCTCTTTCTCAGAAACCTTTTATCTGATCAGCTGAAGCAGGTATGGTGAGGTATGCTCACATTGATTTATAGGGTTTTGAGGAGGATACTATTTATAACCTGGAAGAATTCCGCATGGTAGTTCCTGCAAAACATATAATATTACAAATACCCTTACAAAGCAAAAAATGTGACCACCCTTCAAAATACAAAATGTGACAGATTCCTCTACCAAACTAGAAAAATATCACCAATATTCTCTCTCTTGGTTGTCAAGCTCTATACACTTGAACCATGCAATATTGTTTTCCTTGGTTAATAAGGTGAGAAATATATGTAGAGGGAGAGAGATCTTTTATCAAGGGGCAGTTTTGAAATATCATTATTAGTACTTAACAAGGGTAAACTAGCACCCCTATGGTTTGATGGTGTTAGTGGTCTCAGCTGTTATATTAAGTTGTTTTTCCAGCCTTTTGTATTAGTCTCATTTTGCTGATTTTTTTTTCTGTAGCATTTGAAAAAAAAAAAAAAACTAAGGCATCAAATCTATAAAATATCAATTTCCAGCACAAGCGCTATCTTTATAGCGTTTTGGAGATGTGCTCGAATGCTGTCATTGAAAGTGTTTGGCAGGGTACCAAACGCTATCAATGACGCCAGGAAGCTCCCAAACACTATCATTAGTAGCGTTTCAGAGTTCCGCAGCGACAATTACGGACGAACCTTTCAAAGGCTGACAGCCTCTAACAGCGCTCCAAACATTTTTTTTTAATATATCTATTTTTCCCATGCTTTAAGCGGCAACAGGTATTTCACTTTTCACATAATAAGCATATCAACTTCGGATCCAACTTCTCATGCATTAAGGGGCAACAGATTTTTCTTATTTTTCAGCCATCCTTCTTTGGCGGCAAGTTTGGTAACAGAACAATTTTGGGCTGAATGTACTGTTTTGTTATTCTTTTTCTGGAGTTTTGCAATATTATTTTGATAATTCAAAAATGTAAGCCAAACAAGCATCTTCAACTAGGTTAAAAAATCTCCTGAAAGCATAACACTAAAACACAACATCCAATGCAACTTTGAACTCCACTCATTTGTAGACATGGGAGTAAGGCGGGAACATGCAGTAGTCTTTTTCAGTCCTTTCATTCTTTATCGTTTCCCGCCATTCATTCATGTTCCTATATAAACTGGAGACCATTCCGAGGGAATTTATTCTTTTTGTTTCCCTCCATTCCTTTATGCTCCTATAAAAACGGGAGACCAGTTTCAAGGAAATACGAAGATGAGAAATAATTGTTGTCACTCAAAGCATGAGAAGAGGAAATGTAATAAAAAAATATATATTTGAAGAGTTCTCAGTTTGTCTGCCTTTCGAGAGATCCATTTGTAATTGTCTCTGTGCACTCTGAACCGCCAGACTAAATGCTGTCAATTGATAGCATTTGAGCTCATCTTTGATACGCTGCCATTGATAGTGTTTGTGCTGGAAATTGTGATGTGGTCAGCTTTTGAAGGATTTTGTTTGATAAAATGGCAGTTTTTTAATTCTTTTGTTTCTGAATTGTTTTGAACAATAAAAGGTATTGGATGAGTATCCGGAAACGCAGCAGAGTTCTTTATCTGGAGAGACATATAATGAGTTGGTAGTTAGGCTTAATGAAGGTATTTTGTTCATTCGCTTTACGTTATGCAATTCAAAAGGGTGTTGCAGTTATTTTATCTAGGATGCCCTTGAAAGTTCGTCCTTCAAGCTTATATGCCTGATAGTAATCACATGAAATATGAGAAACATATTCATCCCATACTACCATCTCGTCATCTCCACTTCAACAGCCAAATTACAATCTCCTTATGTATATGAAGTGAGCATGACAGGTGGGGACAGCCACTATCAAGTTTTAAAAAAAAAAAAAAAAAAGAGCATGACGGGTGGGTTAGATTGGGATATTCTTATTAGGATAAGTGGAAACTAGTTATGACTTTGAGTGTACGTGCCTTTACTTATTTCATTTTGCATATAATTGCAGAATTTTTGCCTAATACTAAGTTCTGTCAGTCTCCGTTATTTGGTTAATCTGGTTGCTTCAAAGAAATATGACTTAATTCTAAGAACCTGTTTTTACCATTTTTCAGCTCTTCTAAATTTTGAAGAAGGTCCTCCATTTACTCTCCAAAGGCTTTGTGAGGTCCATACCTTTTCAAAATTCAATAGCCCAATCCTGTTTTATTCAAAGTACTTTCAGTTTTTTTTTTTTATTTGATTGTATTTTGTCTATCTGCATTTAACAGATTCTTTTGTCACCAAAAAGCACATACTCTAATCTTTCGAAGCTTGCCCTCGCTTTAGAGAAGGTTTATTTTTTGACATTTAGTTATTTCTCTGTGTTTATCAAACATGCAAATAACAATATATACATTTTCTTAAAATGGTGAACAGAACTTATTAGTGACTTCCACTCTCTCAAAATGCACTGAACCATACCCAAAAATTCCCACCTCACCAGAGCAACCAGAAGAAAGCACTGTACCAGTGCTGCCGGTACCACCCCCTGTGAACCCAGCACCGCCACTTGTTACTGACCCAGAGCCTAAGCCGGAACCAAATGGTGTGGAGGCCACCTCTGAGGACCAGCCTGTTGTGGGTGATACAGATGAAGAAATGCCCGATGCTGATCCCGAAGCCGAACCAGAAGAGGAGCAAAACCCTAATCCTCCAGATGTAGAGATGCAAGACATGGATGAAAAGGCTACCCAAGAGGAAGAAAAGGCTGTGCAAGAGGAAGAGAAGGGTATAAATGATGAGAGCACTGTGGCCCCCGCTTGTCAGTCGGAATTGGATTCGGTAAGTGGTCCAGTTGGAGAAGAGGCTGTTGCGGCTGACAAGGTGGACCTGCCTGTTGAACCAGCAGTGGAGCCGTGAATAAATTGTTTCTGTCGGATAAGAATATATTTAGTTATTAGTTGTTAGGAACTTAAAAGAGTTGTTCTGTGCTATGACTTGCATCAGAAATTTTAGATGGATTTTTATCTGTTGTGTTTTATTAACCTTTTAGATTTTTAGGCAGCCAAATGGAAAGAAAGTTTCGAAAGTTTCTGAAAAATTCACGTTTTATCCTTTATTGTGAAAAGAAAAAGTTCAACTTGGCCTTTAAAATTTCATTTGCTCAAAATTATCTCTGAGTTTTTGAAATAAAAAATGCAAGAAATTAGTTCTTAACTTTGATATAGAAAAAATGATGGTTCCTGGAAGTTGCATCAAATCAATTGTTGGACTTCTTCAAAATGACATCTTGAAGATATCTGATCAACATCAAACGATCTAATGATGTCCTGCTACTGTAATTTTGGGGTGATATCTGATCAACATCAAACGATCTAAATGACATCTTGAATTTTAGAGAGTATTTTTATATTATGATGAAAACCGTATGATGACTTGACTTTTTTATTTTGAGAAAAAGTATAAAAATTCATTTAGTTTATTAAAATTTGAAGGTGCAATCAAATTACAGATCGGAATCTACTGCTTGCCAAATTGATAAGCAGGATCCTGTTTTTCCAAATCAAACTATTAATCTTTGTTGAGATTCATGCATGAAAAAAATTGAACGGATTGATTTGAAAACACAAGATCCTGCTTGCCAAATTGGCGAGCAACAGAGTCAGATTCTCAAATTACAGGGATCAATTTAGTTCTTTGTCTAATGTTCAACATAGATTTTGCCTTGAAGATTGAGAATTAATTTGGCGTAAATGATAAAGAAAAAATAATTTTAGATACTAGTTAGATTGAGAATCAAATTACACTAGTTACCTCTAACATATGTGTACCTCTTTCCTCATAGATGCATAATTTTAAAATAAACTATGGAAGGATTGTACTGCTGGTCAGATTTGGCATCCAAAGTTAAAGGTATTTGCCAAGGAAGCGGGCACATCTGACCGGACCAATGCCTGTTTAGAACCGTCCTCCGAAATTTTTATAAATATACAAAACACAAAATTAATTTAACAATCTATACAAATTTTGAACATAATTTTAAAACTATCTACACCGATGACAGACTAATCGGTTTCATAGCCTGAAACCGCTGACCTACTAATCGGTTTCAGAAAGGTTCTACCGATGATAGTGTCATCGGTTTAAGCCAAGCACGATTTTTGATGCTTTCTGCACACTTTTTGAAACAACGAACGACTCAGATTAAAACACTGTTTGTAATCATTACAAATTTGCGTAGATATGAGATATTTTTGTTAAATTTAATTTAAAATAATTTTTCATTTATTTTTTTATTTAATTAGAAAATGTTATAATTTATTTATTTATTTTATTAAAATATTATAAATATTTTTATATTTTTTTAAATTAGATAGAATACCATATAATTTGATTTATTAGAAAGACTTAAACAAATAACCCGGATCAATAACTTTCAGATCGGATTTTTCATGGCTGTAAGAAAAATTAAAATATTTTTTTGTGTGTTATTAGAAAAAAATAAAAATGCTTTGAATCTGAATTATTGATCTCGGTTCAAAAGTCACTTCTAGGTAAATACATAAAATATTATAGTCTTTCTATTTTTGAAAAAATAAAAAATTTAACAAAAATATCTCATCCAAACAGTATTTTAATCTGAGTCGTACGTTGTTTTAATCTGAGTCGTTAGTTGTTTCAAAAAGTGTGCAGAAAGCATCAAAAATCGTGCTAGGCTTAAACCGATGACACTGTCATCAATAGAATCTTTCTGAAACTGATGAGTAGGTCAGCAGTTTCAGGCTATGAAACCAATCAGTCTGTCATCGGTATAGATAGTTTTGAAATTCTGTTCAAAATTTGTATAAATTATTAAATTAATTTTGTGTTTTATATATTTATAAAAATTTCGGGTCCAATTCGCTTCATGATTTATATGTGCCATAATATCCGTAATATTCGTCCATTTTTTTTATTTTTCTTAAACGAACCGGTAGTGATGTGTTGTAGACTTTGTCTTTACCAATGCAGTAGGCAACACTTTATAATTTATTGTCGCTCTTCAGTTGTCACAGACCAGTGAACAGTAATTATAAAATCTCTGCAATCTCAATTCAGTTGTCATACTATTTCGAAATGTGTGCAAGAAAAAACTATCTGTTTCGAAATGCATTCTAAAAAAAAAAATCAACAATTAAATTCGAATTGCAGAAATTTAATACTGATTTTGGAATTGCAGCAGATTTATTTTCGTCACAGACGATCGGCTCTTTGATTGTATTTCTTCAAAAGTGACAGCAGAGGTATGGGAATTTGGCATCCATCAATCACCCATGCCTCCTTAGCAGTAAAAGAGAGCTCATGGTTTCACAGTTTCACTGGCTGAGATTGATTGCATGAATATCTGTTCCCGTGATTATTTAATCGATGCGTAGATAGATAGGCTACGAACCTTTTTCAGAAGATATATTATAAATTATATGATGATTGAACAATGGATCATCTATTCTGAGTCTGACCAACTTACTTCAAGTAGTTGATTTTAAAATAAAACAGGGTACGCGATCAAATCATTTTATTTTAATCGCAAGTAAGATTGTAAATGAGTTAGTTTGGACCGAGTTAGATTTTAGCTCAGCTTGTTAATTCTGAATTGAGTTTGAACCGAGTAAGTTGGATCTAGGACTTCCGAGTTAAAACTTCAGCTCAAACTCATGATGAGCCAGTCCAAGCTAGTCCGCAAGCTGACGAGCTAGCTCACTGGCTCTAGTTGAACCTTGTTTTAAGAAGAAAATAAATTTTACAAATCTTTTTTGACCGAGTTAGATCGAGTTGAACCTAGCTGGACCGAGCTTGACAGTATAAAATGCACACAAATTCATACAAATTCACAAATTGATGCCTAGCTGAGCTAGCTCGCGAGCTGGCAAGCAAGCTAGTTCCAGCTCAAACTCGTTAATTCTGGACTGAGCTAGTAGCGAGCTGGCTCGTTAATAGCTCGGCCCAGTAACGAGCAAGCCAGAGATGAGTTTTTTGGCCACCCCTAATCGCAAGGCATGAAAAAAATAATAATGAGGGTACCAGTTTCCGTGAAATAGTGACAGCAGATGTAAATTGGATAGCTTGATCATCCTATAAATGATCTTAATATCTTTTAACTATGTATATTGAGATATCAAATGCGCATGGATTTTCTTCAGCATTGAAATTTTGCAACACAGATCCACAATTTAAGAGCAATCGGTCAGATCTGCGTAAATTTTGAGATCCGTACCGTGAATTTTGAGAAAGGAAAAGTTTTGAAATGCACGCTAACACTAACACGAATCTCATAACAGAGCAACTGATCCAATATATGCTGGAAATTTTCAGCAAAGGACCCAATGGTGTGTTTGGAATAGTGCTAAGTCAGGAATTGCTCCGCTATTTTTAAAATCCTATTATTCAAACGTAAATTAGAAAGTTAAACTAGTATGAGAACCGCGTTGTTATGCTATTCCAATAAAAATGTGAGTTAGCACTATTTTAAATATATAGGGCCTGTTCGGCTAGACCAGAATAGAAGAATTAAGTGGAATTAAGTTTCTATTCTCACCGAACAGACTAGGAAATAGTCGGATTAAAGAATAGAGAATATACTTTTCCTCCAACTTTTCAATTCCAGGTGAGGGTTGGAATTAAGACTTGGGTCGGAATAGAGAATTGATTGAGACTTTTTTACCCTTATTTGATTACATTTATGCTGAGGTGGTATTTCCACTTATTTTTTTATTGTCCCATCCTCTTCTTCTTTGCACTGTTCCAGAGGAGAGAGGAGGTTTCTCCTCCACCGATTGTGAGCCCTATCTCCGGCAAATCTTCAAAAGAACACCGAATCAGAGGTTAGAAAAGTACTCTTTTCAATTTTCTCTTTAAAACGAGATCACAATACCTTAGTTCAATCCAACGATAAATTATGATGAATCTCTTCTTTCTTTATTTTTGTTATCTTCTTTTGAAAGAGTATTTCAGATTTTTTTGATACTTGTTTTTACTTTATTTTGATTAATTTTGTTAATACCTTTTTACTTTATTTTCGTGAGTTTTGGGTCTTTTTATTTTCGTTTTATTTATTTTACAAATTGGGGGCATATGAACCAGAAGCCAAAAACCTGTATTTGGGAAAGAATTTCATACTTTGGGATATTTTATACTTTCGTTAGATTTATTTGGTTTCCATTTGCGATATGGTCAATTTGGGGTCGGTACAGTGAGTTTTTCAAAGATGACCATTTCTCAAATATGCTGCATCATTGTACTCATATAAACTATTTAGTTGCTGTAATTTTTATTATTTTAGCTGTATGAACTATTTAGTTGTATCAACAGCTCCAATAGCCCTTGACCTGTCTCAAATTTATACATTGAACTGATTATTTTTCTCTACAGCTTGTGACGCTTTGATCATGAATTTCATTATTGCTTGAGTCTGGAAGCTTCATTGTAATTTAAATTTCTTGGTTAAACTTTATATGGTTAGCATGCGCTTTATATGAATTTTATATTAATCAGCAATTAAAAATTATATGTTGTTGCTTTCTTAATTTACCAGATTATATGCTGTTAGTATAAGATCAAAATGCTGAAGAGTCAGATGAAGAGAATGATATGACAGTCATACATGTTGGAGATGTGTTGCGAACAATTATAAAAAATACATTGTGAAAAGATATGCAAAACTGAAGAAATCAGAGGAATTAAATTTGTAATGCTTCTTGTATGTTTATTTTGTATTGTTATTTTAAGATTTATTATGCCATCTTTGTTTAATGTTTATTGTTTATTTAGATTAAATTTACTGTTATTTAATGCTATCATAAACTATGTACTGTTTAATAAAATTGCATGACTATATTTTTATTTTTTTATTACAGAAAATTTCACAACTATATTGTTTTTTTTTTTTACAGAATTTTATTTATCACTATTTTCATTTAACAATTTAATTGAATATGTAATCTATTCATATGTTAACATTAATTATAAAATCAACACTCAATAAGGTCATAAGAGTCATTTCTATCATTTTTATATTTTAATGAATGTTCTCTTCCACTATTCCAATTGTTGAGTTTACCGAACGTAATTGGAATAGAGAAGAAGAGTGGTCAATTCCCAATTCCATAATTCCTCTATTCCCATGCTATTCCATACCTTGCCGAACAGGCCCATAATTCGAACAATATTTCTATTAATCCGGAATAGTTCAAAATTAGCACTATTCTCAAACCACTTAGGTTAGTGCTATTCTCATCTACTAATTTAAAAATCACTATTATTGCATTAATCCTTGAACGATCAAAATGTACCCGTCGTACACAATTCCTTTAACATCATGGGGCGTAATTGATTCACGGATAGGCAAAATTTCAGTGTATAAAAATAAAAAAAATTGGACTGCGCAAAAAAAAATTACTGCACAAAATTAAATTGTGAGGTAGGCAAAAACTACATACATATAAATTTAGGTTTAATTTTCAATATCAAAAACTTGATTATCACTCCACCAATGTTTAACATAATGGGTAACTTTTATATTTGTTAATTCTTGTCTTATTAATTGTAAGATCCAATCATTGTCTACAAAACACTTTCAAAACAATTATAAAAGGCTCACAATTATTTTATAGATAATTGACAGTATATTATTTTTTTTTCTTTTTTGGAAAAAAGTTAAAATTCGAACCATCATCCTTGAGATAAACATTCGTACATAGATAAAGACAAAATGAAAAAAAAAATCACTTTTAAATATTTATACATGATCTTTCATCTGAATTTTGAATATACGATCTTCTACGTACGTATAAAAGCATTATCTTTAACCACGAGATTAAAAACTAATTCTCGACCATATATGTCGTTTTACAAGATAATTTTGTATGAAGATTCAAGACTTCGTTTGTGGGTTAGTTGTGATGATACCTCGCTTATGCTTCACTTATGCATGATAATGACATTTTCATGTTAATTACAACTAAGGATATATTAAACAAGTATTTTCATGCTTGACCTTCTTGACTTGGTAACATACAATAACTGCTTTTAAATGGAACGCTGCCAAAAGTTGCGTTACTTGCGTGCCAAAATTGTGTCAAGGGCTTCCAATTAGGGGAGCGGGGGCCCATCGGACCAAACTTGGTTCGATGGATGGTTTCTACTGTTTGATTCACTTCAGAATATGTGCGTACGGATATTAAAGCAAATAGCACGGATATTAAAGTGATGCACACAGATTTTGAAGTGAATCGGACGGTAGAAACCACCCATTGAACCGAGTTTGGTCCGATGGGCATCGGACACCCCCCCTCTCCCTTCAATTAGGGGTGCAACCTGATCGGATATGAATTGGATATTGGTAAAATCATATCGTATACACTTTTATTATTCAGATATAGATACGGATCAGATATTAGACGGATACAGATACGGATCGGATATTAAACGGATACGAATTCGGATATTGTCGGATAATATCCGACCCGTTTCCAATATATCCAGGATGAATTTAATTTTTTTAATGACATTATTGATATTTATATTTGTTCAGTGGCAAAATCAGATTATCAGTTATGAGGTCAAATATGAATAGAGATCAATCATATAATTTTTTATATTGTGAATGAATATAAATTTTAGAATACACAATATTTTTATCATAAACTATATGGAAAATTACATACAAATATAGAATTTGAAAAAAAATGAAAGCCAATTAACCTTCATACCTTGTTAGTCCCTATGATCATGTATATGTTAGTTAAGTGATGCTTGTAGGTTCTGTGATAAAAGAAAAGAAAACCAGACTAATATCAAATCATATGATTTATTCGATGTTAGGCTAGGCTAATAAGTCTTTATTGCTATTGAAACTAGTCAATTGTATTTGGATAATAAAATAAACAGTACACAAATAATTATTCAAATTGGTGCATAAGAATAGTATACCAAAGTAATAATTTGAATAACATGACAAAAATATTGATTTTGTGCTATCTGAAACAGTTCAGATATTGTTAATTGTATAAGTTGGAATAATATAGTTAATAAAAAAAAATACTAGAGGTGAAAATAGAAGGTATTTTCCCAACTAGGTCCCCCCCCCCCCCCACCCCACCAACTCCTCCTCCATCTTTTCACTTCCTTCCATCCAATTCCATCATTTTTACTTTTTGTAGATCTCATTCTCTCTCAGTACTACCTCCTCAAGCAAGAAGGAGAATAAGAGAGAGGGAAGAAACCGGAGCCGAAAGTGCAGTGTCGTTGGAGCTTAGAGCATAGAGTCACATCTCGGTCGGAGCATAGTGGTGAGTAGATTTGGTTGTCATCGGAGCACGGCGGCAATCGAAGAAGCGAATCTAATCGTGGGGCGAGAGGGAAGAAATTAGTGCCGAGCGGAGCCGATTGGAGCCGAGAGTGCGTGTGTCGGAGTGCGGTGGTGATCGAAGAAGCGGATCCGGTCGTGAAACGAGATTGAAAATAAATTCTAAAATTGAGTATGAATGTAAATATTTACTTTTATGTTACATGAGAAGATAGAATTAGAATTTTGTAAATAATTGTTTCTTATAAATATATTTGTTAGTGGTATTTTAACCACTAACTATAAAAAAAATTTACTAATATGTTAATTACAAAAAAAAATTGAGCATCACTATTCTCGAGTTATTGTAGTTCTCATGCAAACAAAATTAACATTTAAATAAATAGCAGCATAAAATTACCTCCTTTTACTCCTCTAATCGAGCTTATTTATTTTCTTAAATAAATAGTTATATCTTTTTCTCAGTATTTCACCCGTTAGTAGTTGGTTCTGCATCAAAATTTTAAAAAAAGAAAAAAGAAGTGAGACTATGGCAATGTGCATATTATGGATTCACCGAATTATGGATCTATATTTTTATTTTTGTAATTCAAACAATCAATTTAAACCGTCAAATATAATCTCCATATGAAAAAATGTAGTGAGATCATATTTCTTTTCTTCTAAAATTTGTTTACTGTTTTTTTATTAGGTAGAAAATCACTCCTTTCGGATGGTCCAAAATTTCTATATATTTTGTACATGTCTCAAATAATAGTAAAAAGTTATAAATAATGTAAAATTTGATCTCCAAATTAATTTTTAAAAGATAAAATCATATTTAATGGTTTTGAATCAATTGTTTAAATTTTGAAAAAAAAAATACATAACACGGATCGATCCGTAACATGCATATTATCAATAGTCTCGTTCTTATAATACATATACACATCCATCTTAATTATTTGTCAACCGTGAATACAAATAGAAAATTACTAAAAAAAAATTGATTTCAAATGAAATGACAGCACTCGTTGACAAGAGTAGGCCGGTGAGAAGCAACAACTAGACTGGTTGTTTCTTGAATCACAGATAATATATAGATTGATGTGAACAACCACAACCAGTCACAAAATTTTGCTAAAAGAAAGCATTTCTTTCTTCTCTGTTGCCCCACTTCTACATCATCAAAAGATCAAAGTGGAGGTGAAATTGGGATGTAAAATGCCTTCATTTTTATTCATGCTCAAACAATCATAAAATTCGCCAACTCTGCCTACCAAACTCAGATTCTATCAAATATATCCAAACCGGCTATTAAGCCGCCGGTTCCTAATAAAAAATAGGGACCGGCTATTAAATTGTCAGTTTCCAGGTTTTATTCAGTCAGAGGCTTATAGAGGCGTGTTTTCTCTCAAAACATATAGTAGTGTCATTTGTAGAGAAGGAGAAAAGAGGAAAAGAAAGAGGAGAGACAACGTGAGAAAGCGAAGCTACAGTGGTCTACAGTATTTTTGAACAGTACGTACAGTATTTTTTGTACAGTACGTGTAGTATTTTGTACAGTACATATGTACAGTAATTTTCTACATTAATCTTTCTATAGTAATTTTTGTACAGTAAGCCTTGTACAGTAACGTTTTTTTTATTATTATTATTTATCAGTGGATTATGAATAAAAAATGGATTACTTGATAGATCTTTATCATTTACCACAATGTAGTTTGTTGGTCATGGCATTGTTTGTTACATTACATTATAATGGAAAGTTTCTGCAAGGTCCAGAAGGAGCTTATTACTCCAAACCGCCATCGCATTCTTTTATGGTTGAAGAGGATACCTCCCTTTCGGACTTGAAGTCTCAAATTTATGATTGTGTAGGTTTTAACCCGAATCGATATGACTTAAAGTTGTCAACCCGAGCCATGAACGGACCAATATATATCCAAGTTCAGATAGATAATGATATTTTTTGGAGTCAATTGTGCAACAAGTTTAAGGAGCAGGGGTTTTCTTTTATGGAACTGTACGTGAAGAGAATTAAAAAGGACGAAGGTGGGAGTAGTTCGGGACAAAATTCGGTGGCGCCAAACTATGGACAAGAACGAGTCATAGAACAATACACCATTGCTGGTCCAAGTTTCCAACCACACTCAGCACCAGTTATGGACCCATACACCGCAGCTGGTCCAAGTTTCCAACCACACTCAGCACCAGACATGGACCCATACAACCCCGTTACTGCATATGCCGAACCATACACCCCCGTTGGTCCATATTTCGAGCCAACCCCCGAACCACCAATCCATAACACAATTCCATTGCCATTACCTCAATCACCACTAAGAAAATCACCACATCACTCCAGACCGTTACCAGTACCAGTAAATGAGCGTGCCGGGTCGGATTTTGAAAACATGAATGAAATTCCAGAATATACACTGGAAATGGCGGATGAATATGAAGGAGAATGGGATTCGGACCACTTGGAGGGTTTACGTGAAGATGGTGCTTTCGGGGGTGTAGAAGGATCAGTTCGTATCAACCCATTCAATGGCCGGGCCAGCACGCACTCGTTCGAGTGCTTCAATGATACATCTGGCATTCAAGAAGCTGATATCGGATTTTTCGGTGCCCGGATAGAGTACAGTAGTGAGCTGGCAGCCGGGTTATATTTTAGAAACAAAGCTGAGCTAAATAAGAAGATAAACAAGTACCACGTTGATAAGAATCAGGAGGTTCAAAGGAAAAAAAGCGACACGAGTCGAATAGTTGTGGTTTGTAAGGCTGAAGAGTGCAGTTTCAAACTCAGAGCTCAAGCAACGGGTGACGGGGATGCATGGGTTATCACAGAGCAAGATCATCCTCACACATGCATGACTGATCACACAAGGACAGACAATGCAATGCTTATAGCGTCCATTATTACTGATATCATTGAGGATTCTATTAAAAAGGATCCGGCTATGAGCATCCAATCAGTCGCAAACTGTGTGAGGGTTAAATACAACAACTGTGAACCGAGATACAACTGATTGTGGAGAGGTCGTGAGCTTGCAATAGCACGACAATTCGGGAGTTGGGAGGGTTCATACAGCTTCTTGCCAAAATTACTAATAGGTACATGCGATAAGAATCCCGGCTCAAAGTACCAATTTCTAACCAGTCCAATCCGAGAAAGCACAGGTTGCAATTATGCAAGGTGTTGAACACTTCGTTGCAGTAGCCTGGGCGTTTGGTACATGTATTGCAGCATTTCGGTACCTGAGACCAGTGATCAGTATAGATGCATGTTTCATGTCTGGACGTTATGAAGGGAGGCTTCTGATAGCATGCGCATATGATGCCGAGAACTAGTTGATGCCTCTGGCATTTGCAATTGTGGAGAAGGAGTCTGGTCCAACATGGGTTTTTTTTTGCAGTGGCTACGGAAGGAAGTGATTGGAGTTAACACTTTTGTATGTGTTCTATCGGATCAACACTTAGGAATTAGAGCTGCTCTTACCCCAGAATACGGATGGTCGGAAGAACTTTTTAAGCACAAATTCTGTTCACAGCATATTGCAGCCAACCTGGTAAGTAATTGTGGAGGAGACAAGTGGTACGGCTAGAGGTTCAGACGAGGAGCCAAGAAGAAGAAGCCGAGGAGGTTGAAGGAGATGTTCGAAGAATTCGTTGTGGTAAGTACATTTTATAAATTTTCTTACATAATTCTTTAATAATTTCTCGTGCATTTCTTTAATAATTTTCCTACCTAATGTTGTGCAGCTAAATCCAAGGTGCAATGCTTATTTGAAAAAGTATGGCAAGAAAGATCCTAATGACTCGATGGAGTCGTCCAATTATGAAAAGATCTTCCAGACATGTAATGGAGGTTTCCGTTTTGGAATCATGACAACAAACGGGTCGAAGTCATTGAACCATGTATTCCAGAAGAGCCGGAGACAGCCCGTAGCTGCAATTGTTGAGGAAACGTTTTACAAATGCAATGACTGGTTCGTACAGAGGCAGGCCCGAGCCATGGCACTAGCCAATGCGAATAAGCAATGGTCTGAACGGGTGGAAAAAAAAGCTCAGAAAAAAAATGGGAGAAAGCTACAGGGATGACTTTGGTCCCATATACGCAGGGTGAAGGAAGATACCAAGTCTCCTCTCCTGATGAGTATGTTCCGATCTGCAAGCGCCCTGATGGCACCATGGACATTATTTATAGGGAGTTCCAGTACACTGTGACTCGTGAGCCCAGTAGAAATATGGAGTGCACATGCAGAGGTATCCAACTAACATCTATTCCGTGTGTTCATGTGTTAGCAGTTTGTCGAAAACGAAATTGGGACGAGAACCAGTTTATTTCTGATTGGTATAGCGTCAACTATCTTCTCAGTACTTGGAATGGTATGTTTCCCCTTATAGAAATACAGATGAATGGCCATTTTACGATGGACCTAGAATAATACCTAACAAGAAATGGATTAGAAAGGGCAGAAGAAAAGACACCCGACTCAAAATGACCATGGATGAGTTGAGTGGTCGCCCAAAGGGGCATACTGCTCGTCGTTCAACTACCGACCGACGTAGGAGAGGTACGTAACACTCATAAAATCTTATATATCATTACAATTTCATGATTTAACTGACACATATATGAAATACAGAGGCAAAAAATGCAGCAGCTGCGGAAGAAAATGAGCGAATTCTTACAGGTTCAGGGGGGTCATCTGGGTCAAGGCGTAGCACAGCCACAAGTTTTTTGGATGCATCCATTATGTATGCCGAGGCAATGGGAGATGTCTTCTCAGTGCCAGGAGAGGCCACTGGTAGCCATGCAGAGCCGTCCGTTGCCCAACCAAGGAGGTCATCTCTCAGGCTGCCAAGAGCATCTTTTAGCCAGCCAGGGTCATCGAGGACTGCAGCAGATCCATTTGGTACGCATGTAGAGCAACCAAGGCGGTCATCTCTCAAGATAGAACGGGCATCTGTTAGCCAAGCAGCACCATCTGGAGCGCAGGTAGAGCCAAGTAGTGCTCCTGTACAACAAATAAGGAGCTCGTCTTTTAGGCAGCCAAGGGCATCTAGTAGCCAGGCAGCGTCATCTGATACGCAACCAAAGGCATCAAAGAAGCCATCATTTGGGTCTCATCTGTCCAAGGGATTTCGTTTCAAGAAAAATAGTTGAACATAAGAGTGACTGTGAACTATTGTTTTGTATGTTTTAAGAACTTATTATATGAACTTATAATTTTTTTGAGAACTTCATTTATATTATCTTTGGTTTATTATGTTGCTTTTTTTAGGCGAAAACGATGAGCAAAAACACACCAAATCAATCGTCAGGTGGTGGAAAAGAGAAATTTCAGAAGTTGTTTAGTAAAAACCAAGTCGATGATGATGATGATTTTGCCGAAAGCCTTTACATAAAAATAAAACCAATGTTTCCAAAGAAAAATGCAGGTAGGAATATCTCTTCGCCTCATGCGACTCTTACCGGCGAGGTCAAAACAAAAAAAAGGTAAGACTGGCTCTTCGTCTGCTGCGACTGAACCAGACTCAGACGATGATTTTGTTCCTTGTACCTTCCGTACGGGTTCTGAGAAGTAGTATTATTTCAATGTCTGTAATAATTATTTTGCAATTGTGATGTACTTTTAATTACCAACAATTTATGCAGTACTTTTTGCGAATTTGATACCAAATTTAGTTCAAAAATACCAAATTGTAATAAATCAATCTAATTTTTTTATTAATTAATCGTCTTAAAAAAGAGAATTTCAAACGATTCGTAACATATACATCAAAATTATATTTTAAATATTCAGAGCAAATTTGATACTTACAAATTACTCAAAAATTATACATCAACTGTCCAGATCTTTAAAAAAAAACTATTTTTCACAGAAACCGGCTATTAAGTTGCCGGTTTGATCATTTTTGACATAATTCAGTTTTAATGGGCAGAGTTGGCGAAATATAAGTTTCGATGGGCATGGATAAAAATGACGGTGAAAAATGATTACGCAAGTAACAGAACTCTGTACAGTTGTATTGAGCTGTAGTAGAAAAAATCAGAAATAAATCTGCTGTTATTTTGATCTCAGCCGTTGACCTTTGTTGATATTCACACATGAAAAAAAATTCTTGAGATTCGTGCTTGAAAAAACTTTAAATGGTTGGGATAGAAATAACAGGTCCTGCTATCTTTTGGAATAACAGCAGATTCATTTCCAGAAAAATGACGAATCAAAAAGTGTAGGCCGGATGTGCTTTAAGATTCGTGTTCCCTCGGTTCTGAAATTCTTGAGATCCGTGCGTGATAAACTTTAAATAGTTGGGATAGAAATAATAGCAGATTCATTTCCAGAAAAATGACGAATCAAAAAGTGGAGGCCGGATGTGCTTTAAGATTCGTGTCCCCTCTGTTCTGAAATTCGTGCTCATAAATTTTAAAGTTTATCAGACGGCTCAGGTGACACAAAAAAATTCCTTGCCAAAAACAGTAGCGTACCAGCATCTGATGCAAGTGAGCTGCGGCTGCGCAGTGCCCATTGTTAAGGATTTAAATAGGCGGTGAGTATGTCTCCTGTTTGTGGGAAATGGAGAGGATCTGACTTAGGTTTGGTATTATTCTCGAGTTCTCTACGGAAAATTGAATCCTAGACGACCGGATTTCATAAGAAAAATAACTTAGATCTGAATGTACGCATTTATAAGTGATCGGAATTTCAAACACATTTTTATAGTATTTCATGAGGTTGGCAATTATATTAATTAGATGATCCCAAATACCAAATTCTCTATTGTTCTCTCTCTTCGTGGATGAATCACAGCGGAAACTAATTCGTTAGATACATAATACAAAGATTCCCGAAATTTTTATAAATATACAAAATCAGAAATTAATTTAACAATCTATACATTTTTTGAACAGAATTCAAAAACTGTCTATACCGATGACAAAATAATCGGTTACAGAGTCCAAAACCGATGACCTGCTTATCGGTTTCAGAAAGCTTGAACCGATGACATTTCCATCGGTTTTAGTCCAACACGATTTTTGATGATTTCTGCACAATAGAAACTAATTCATTAGATACATAATACAATGATTTTTTTATTAATAAAAATAGAGTAGGAACCACATGTTGTGGTTTTTTTTTTTTTTTGATAAAAGGCAAAAATGCCCGTTTCATTGACTGAAACATTTACATACAACCGCTTATAAAAAAAGAAAACATACTCCTTCAATACTAGACAGCTCTATTGCACCTAACTCCTATGCCAACAACACAAAATCTTACCCATTTAGTAAAGAACCCGACTAAACTAATGTATATCCTTCCTAACTCACATCTAGCCACAGTATACAACAATCTATCAAATCTTCTCAACAAAAGTAGAACTTAGAAAACATGTGAACCTCAAGATTGGTACCAGTGATACCTCTATCCTCATAAGCATCAACCTCTCATCTCTTTTGTTTCAGTATCCTTTGTTGCTACCCGTTTGAATTGGATACTTCTTTTCTCTTTACAAAGGATCACTTTGTTTAGCTCTGTGGAACCTAATTTGGCCTTTTTGATTTTAGTTTGAGCAATTTGACTTATCCAAGACCCTTGATCCACTGGGGTTACTGATACAGATCACATGTTGTGGTTTCCCATAGAATTTAGGTGGTCTATTGTATTGCATTTATTTTTTTGCTTACATTTCAACAATTTTTCTTTTTTCTAATTGCAATAGTTGTTTATTTGTAAGTGAGATAGTTTTTGGTGCACTAGATTAATTTACATTATCAGAATTGTATGGTAATAGTTTGAAAAGTGGTAAGAGTATACTGAGAAAGTTATAATTTGTGAAAGTGTTATGAAATGAATTTGAGGAAAATGGAGTAGTATGGAAAAGAGCTATAATGCTTTTAACAGTATTGCAAATAATGGTATGTAATAGTTGGATGGATAGAGTACTGTCAAGTGATTAATAAGAAATAATTAAAAATAATCAGCCATAGTCGGAAATAATCGGTCAATCAGTCGAAAAATACCGTAACGATTTGATCATCGCTAACGACAAATCAGCTTATTAATCGGTTTAAACGGACATGTTTTACAACACTGGTTTTTAAGTAGAGTAAAGATAAGTGGAATTTATATCCACTGAAGTAACTTAAAAAATGGATTTTAGATCGAGACTGTCCAATTTGAATCCTAGATAATCCATCTGGAGGCGAAACGTACACATCTCGAGAGATGGATTTGAATCCCGAGATGATCCTGAACGACGGATTCAAATTGAATAGTCTCGATCCAAAACTTAAAAATTAAATTACTTTAGAGAATCTGCACCCAAAAAGTGAAAGGGAGGAGAGAAGAGAGAGAATAGAGGGTCACAGTCCATCACAATTTAATTAAAATATTTTTATTTAAACTATTTAATCAAATATGGTCAATGACTTCAACAGCATTTTTAATAGTACTTTTTCATTTCTACTCTATCGACCAAACACTCCTTTGGGTGCACCTTTCTATGGCTTTTTCAAGTGATATCATGAGTAAGTCTATGGTAATATGTATATCACGAGTTGTTCCGTAATACGAGTTAATAATTTTATTTTGAAAGTTTTAATAGTTGATCTGAACTATTCAATATGATTCCCGTATGAATATCTACTTGCAGATCTGATTTTATATTTTTTATAATTTTTTACTACTTTTTAAGATAGATAAAAAATTACCTGATCTGAAAATTCTGACCATAAAAAAACAATGATTTCTACTTATTTTAAAAAATAGTAAAAAATTTCTAAAAAAATATAAAATTTGGTCTGCATGTACATATTCATGTGAAAATTATTTTGAACAGTTCGGATCGACTGTTAGAATTTTAAAAATAAAATATTAATCTGTATTACGGACTAAAACGTGATATGCATAATACCATAGTCTCACTCTGATATTATTATATAATTTGTCAAACAACTTAGTAATTTTTTTACAAAATATTATAATTTGTTGACAAACAAAACAAAACATTGTAAAATTAGGATAGTGCTGCTTCATAATGAAACCTAATTTGAACTAAAAAAAATTCTAATTTTCACATCAATATCATAAAAGTGTGTGTGCCACTATATGATTAGAACCTAAGGCCATATACATAAGAGAGAAAGGGAAAAAAAAATTTTTAAAAGGAGAGAAAGAATCCTCTTTTCAGTAAATATTATATTTGGCTTTGGCAAACATATTAATATTAATTGTTCCGAATAGTATTTTTTTTATCACTTTTTTAACTTTATTAAAGCCAAACATATTAATATTAATTGTTCCGAATAGTATTTTTTTTATCACTTTTTTAACTTTATTGAGTTGTCACTCTTCCATCATAGTTTGTCAACATCATTCTAGTACTATTATGTACATTACCAACAAAAAAAAAATTTATTTTAGTACTATTATGTACATTATTACCAAAAAAAATTAATTAAATATATGATAACAAACAAACATGTCATCTAAAAATATATGCTACTATGTAAAGAATAGATTTCATCTGCACCTTGTTAGTTTTATTTCTATGTGGTTTATATTATTACTGTGCACCAATTTTATTTAAAGAAATTAACGAAAAGACACCAGAATTTTTGATGAAAAAATTCTGATTGTTTTTAATTACTATACTGGTCCCAAAGGTTGCCTCAGAATATTAAGAGACATCTTCTCTCTATTTGGACTAATCACATTCCAAAAACGTTTTTCTGCCCCTTTTATTTTTGAAAAACGTTTCTCTCTCTACTGATTTTGAGGGGATATGATTCTGAGAGGATTTTCGTCCATTTTGAAAGAGAGAAGTAATGAAAACGCTGAAGGTCTCTATCATCAGATCTGAGGAAAACAATTGAAGATTGGTATTAACGCTTCCGCTTAAAGATGTCTTCAATTCAGAACTGTAAGATTTAAACTCATTTGCTATTTTATTTTGAATTTACGGATTCTGGATTATGTGTTTCTAATTGTAAAAACACGTTATGTTTTATTATGTCTATCACATCTCTTTATGGATATATAAGTGCATCTGAATGAGTGTATCTGAATAGGTGTCTTAATAGATGTAGATCATTTGGTGTGACCAATAGATGCATACTGTTATAAATATGCAATAGCAATTTGGATTGTGTGCTGCTCAATTTTTTTAGCATGCATATTCTACCATGAACTAGTAGGACAGAGAACAAGAGGGGCTGTCAGTTGACACTAACACACAAACTTATAGTTTGTTTTCAAACTTGTTCGTGTGAATACTAATAGTTGTGTGGCTGTTATTGCTGTGTGCGTTCGACATACAAGGAAGAGAATAATGCCAAAAAATTTATTTATATACAAAACAAATAATAAATTTAACAATCTATACAATTTTTTATATGAAATTCATAATCTATCCAAACCGATGACTTTCAGAAGCTAGAACCGATGACACTGTCATCGGTTTCAAAAGCTAGAACCGATGACTCTGTCATCGGTTTAAGCCAAGCACGATTTTTTATGCTCTCTGCACACTTTTTGAAACAACGAACGACTCAGATTCAAACAAAAAATGTAATCATTACATAGTTGCGGCAAATTAAAAATGTCATCGGTTGCACGATTTTTGATGCTTTCTGCACACTTTTTGAAACAACGAACGACTCAGATTAAAAATAGTTTGTGATTACAAACTGTTTGTGATTACAAACTGTTTGTGATTACAAACTGTTTTTAATCTGCATGTGTAATCATTACAAACTGTTTTTAATCTGAGTCGTTCGTTGTTTCAAAAAGTGTACATAAAGCATCAAAAATCATGCAACCGATGACATTTTTAATTTGCCGCAACTATGTAATGATTACATTTTTTGTTTGAATCTGAGTCGTTCGTTGTTTCAAAAAGTGTGCAGAAAGCATCAAAAATCGTGCTAGGCTTAAACCGATGACATTGTCATCGGGTGTCATCGGTTCTAGCTTTCTGAAACCGATGACAATGTCATCGGTTTGGATAGATTGTGAATTTCATAAAAAAATTGTATAGATTGTGAATTTCATAAAAAAAATTGTATAGATTGTTAAATTTATTATTTGTTTTGTATATAAATAAAAATTTCGGAGAATAATGTTACGACTAACACTTGAAGTTTCCATAGCACCTCTATTGGTAAATACCATCTTGAATTTAATTTAAAATTTGAATTCTGATACAAGTAGAAACTGAATTGAATTGTAAACCAATAATATTATCCGAATTCCTTATAATAATTGATACAGTATTTTTATTTATACCATACTAAAAAAATAAACTAATTAACCACTATTTTAACATAATTCAATTTCTACCACGTCCGCCAATTGAATTAGCGGACCTACTTTTGTTAACAAATTTATCGTGTGGAGGAAGAAAAAAAGTGGTCCTCCAATTCATTTGGCGGACCAACTTTTTTTTTTTGCTTTCCCTTTGTTTTTAAATAAAATTTGTTAAAAAAAAAAGTGAGTCTGCCAATTTAATTAGTAGACATGGTATTTTTCTAATTTTTTTTTAAAACAATGGTTATTTTATTTATGTTTTTAAATATGGTATAAATAAAAATTTCGAGAGATAAATTATCGAGAAGAATCGGGGAATATTTTGGTTCTCTGTTTATGAAAGGTACGTTTTCTGGTCACCTCTGGAGCGATCAATAAAATGATACAGTGAACATAATAAATTTTATGGAGACATTTTTAGGAATTTTTTTTTTATTAATATCAACACATGATTACGCACTGTAGGACACCTCGGATATTCAAATATTTGGAGTTAACTTTGTCAAGCTTTTTGCAAAGTTTAGTTTCAAAAGCGTTAAAACTTAAAACCAATATGCTTTACGAGGGTTATATTTACGAGGGATTCCAATGCCTCATCTTCTTATATCTCATTCATATCTCATATTTTATATTTTTATTTTTAAAGTCCAAACAGTCGATCCGAATCGCTCAACATGATCTCCATGTTAAAATATGCTTGGAGACCAAAGTTTACATTTTTTTGGAAATTTTTTACTATTTTTTTAGATTTATTGAAAATCGCTGTTTTTCAAACAAATATAGACCATAAAAAACAGCGATTTTCAATGAATCTAAAAAAATAGTAAAAATTTTCCAAAAATTATAAAATTTGGTCTCCAAGCATATTTTAACATGGAGATCAAGTTGAGCAGTTCAGATCGACTGTTTCAACATTAAAAATGAAGATATACAATATGAGGCATGAATGAGGTATGAGGAGATGAGGCAATGGAACTCTCCTCCTAATATATCAAATTTATAACGTTTTAAATTAATTTACTAATTAAGTGGTAAAAAAATGAAAATTTGATGCATTAAAATTAAGTTATAATTTTTTTACCGCTTGATTTTATAAACTAATTTGACATTTTAACAATTCACTTGTGAAGTAGATCGATATCAATAGTTTGAATTTATCATTTAAAGTCATTCCGATAAATTTTAGAGTTAAACTTATAAAAAAATTAACGAGCTTTAAAATAAAAGAAAATTACCAATGTTTTAGGCCATTTTTTATCATCTTTCATAAATCATAAAAAATAGTAAAAATTAGTATTCTACAAGTTAATTATGTAACTAATTTAGTGAGCTACTTAGATTGAAGTTTGAAGTTTGAAGTTTATACGATAAGTTTCTTAGACCGTAGTACGGAAAGCCTTATGTTATCCATAGCACTTAAGCCTTACTCTTTGTTTAAATCGTTATGATAACATTGAATTTTTTTTTTATAAATATTCTTATTTTCAATTTTATCAGACAAAATATCTCTTCTTCTCTAAATTAATTAATAAAATGTCCTTGGATCTCAATCTTCCTCTCTCCCCTCTCCCGTCTCCCGTCCTCTTTATAATTATTTTCTCCTTTCTCTTAATTAATCTTGAGTCTGTATCATCTCAGGTACCGCATAGGCGGGACTCATAATTTTACGGTCCATATTTACTCTCAGTTGAATCAAACTCAATCCAATATCTATTTAGAAATAAGGAGTCCGCTTTAAGATTCATGCCAAGTTAAAATAACAGTATGAATTTCGTAATTGAACACGCATTACCAAAAGTGATCCGAATTCTTAATCTCCCCCCCCCCCCCCCCCCCCCCCCCCCCCCAAATCCGTATTTGCAATTGAAGTATGTCATTGTTATGTTTCTTTGCAATTTAAATAAGAATCATCATAGTCACCATGGATAGAATCAAAGAACATGTAAAATCGATGAACAAGAATCAAATAAAATAAATTTAAGTAACAACCATCATAGTTTTTTACTATTGATATTTAAGCTCAAAAAGGAGATAAATTTTAGTTATTTGATTGATATATAGTTATATACTATGCGCAAATCTTGATGTTGATCAACCAACAATGGATAATTATAGGAGAAGAGTGGTAAGTCTCAATCATTATGAAAATTGTAGATTTATTTGATGAGAGATTTGACTTCTCAATCACCTTTTAATGTATAATTATATGAAGGAACTTGTGTTGGGTTCTGACCATTCAAACCATTGATTAAGACTGTTGGGTTTGACTGTTCAAATTCATTTATTTGCTTAAGATGCGGAAAGAACGTAAAATAAAAATTTTACTTCTAACTTAAGCCAAGAATTAAACGAGGTATGTCAGGAAACTTTCCAAGGCAGTCCACCTTCAGTATTCCTTTGGCATCAAAACCTAATTTAATCCCTTTACAGATCTACTCCATGATTGATTTCTAAAACTTTAATCTATTTACAAATTAAATAGATTAATATAACATATTTATACCTTGTTTCCAAATTCTAATTGGAATGCAACAGACCGAGAAGATCGAACTTGACGAACGTCTTACTTCAGAGTATCAGATGTCTGATACCTCTATCGGTTATCCACTAGGACTAACCAGAGAGCGGTTTATTTCTTTTGTCAGAAATACCGTAAACTGCGAAATTTATGCAGAAACACAAAAACCGAGAAAAAGACAAAATAGGTATATTTACGACCCGCAGTTATTCAAATAGAAATACCGCAACTTTCGCAAATATATTATTTCCGAATCTCGAAAATAACCGTAACCGAGAAAGAGATAAAATAGACTTATCGATTCAATCAGTCAGATCAGATACGATACAAGTGAATTGGCGATTTTCTCTTTACCCCTGCCCCTCTATTTATAGTAAAAATCAAGCAGGTTGGCCGATTACCGAAATATCCCTAAAGTTTGGCATATTTATCAAATTGCCATTGCAACGGCGGTTGATTTTATTAAAAACCATCAAAGTTGGATTTTAATCAAAACGCCATATGAATTGTGATATTTTAATATTTATAATCAAACCATCAAATTGAATTAAAACCATCAAATCTATGGCGGTTCAAATATAAAAATCATAAAAGTATTTGATATTTTTCTTCCTAGCCGCCATTCTTTGATTGATACATATCATGTATTTAATTGATAAATATCATGTATTTGATTAATATATATATTTGATTTTAATTTTTAATTTATTTAATTAAGGTTTTAATTTTGCTAATGATTGTTAGCCCAAAATTCAAAACCATAATTAATATTTAAAATCTAAATCAAATATATATAATTGTTCTAAACAATTATATTTCTCAGGGTTCAGTTTCGGTACGGTTTCGGTATGGTTTTATACAACGCATCGAGTATGCTTATAAATTAACCATTGTTTCTGCTTGTCATCTTATATGACATATATAATTCAATTATATCACGTATAATTAATTATAACCATCTTAATATTAATTATAACAAATTTATAATTAATCAGTAAGATTCTCCGACTAGCTCCTATATGGTGTGACCCAATAGGATCTGTGTTATGTTGGTAGATAGAATTAAAACTGTTTTAACTTCTATAATCATAGGAGGCATCTGACATCTGCACTATGACCATCCAATTACACAGATGATGATGTACTGTACAATATCACGATCCAGTAAACTTTTTACTCGTGTTAATTCTTATGTCTCACAGTATCAGATCAGTTTCAAGGTAGGTGTGTGTCATCCTTGCAAACTTAATCTTTTATTGATCTTGAGCAAATTATCAAATATAATTACTCTTGTAATTATACCGCTAGCAGATAATCTTACTCTATCAAGGGGCCCAGTGATACTGTAACTCGTATAGAGATACGAGGGACAATAGTACTTTTGGTAAACTATCACTACCTCAGCTAAGCTATGTATACCGAAGAGCTACCGTTATAACTGCGTTTTATCGACAGTGTTAGATAACAATCACACATATACATCTCTTAGTAGGAAAGATGGATACCTCATACTTTAGAACTTAACACTGAATGAAAATATTAATGACACGTACACAATTCCATTTAATATTTCATTCGGGGTCTGTCAAATACCATGTTCCTGGAACATGTATCTATGTGAGTAAAATGACATCTTTTGTCAGTGGTCTGTAAAACTTGACCATCTTTTAATCCACATACTAACCTTGTAACGGTAAATTAGTGTTCCTGCTAATTACCTCGGTTATAGACTTTTAAGAGTATATATCATCTATATTATGAAGTTTCACAATTCCAGTTATTGACTCTAGTCAGATAAATGAATGATTCATAAATTTAATAATACTCAAGGCAACAAAATGACAGTTTATTAATCACTCAATTCATGAACAAAATATATATGATACTATTATCATATTGATTGACCTCTAGATTATTACACTAACAACTTGTTCGTTGGACTTTGCTATAAAAGAACATATCTATTTGAGAATGTAATAAATTTTTTACAATGATTATTAATATACAAGAATTTTAAGAAATAAATAAAAAAATATAAACTCTAAAAACTTATGATAATAAATAAAAAGAAACGTAATTAACTGCGTTGAAATTTCTACATAGAAATACATAATATATAAGAATGTCGATGATGAAATATAGATAAAAAAAAAAAATTTAAATTTAGTCACATTTATTAGTGTGTAGATTTTACTATGTATTATGTGTTGAGTTGGCATTTTGGCTGACTATTTCGACCTTTGATCAAGAAGCTTAATCGGCTGCATAAATGACTTTAAGACTCAGCTGCAGAAGGGGGTACGCAGAGGGAGGGAAAGAGATAATCACTGTGCGTAAGATTCAACTTTAGATCATCTCTGTCTGATGGTTTTACTTTCTTCAGAAGAGAAGAGCCAGAGATATAGTGGAGGTGAATGAACACTGTTCGGTGAGAAAGAAAGTTCAGTGCTATGTTGTTTTTTAGCGACAACATCGCCTTCAAATCGGAGTGTAAAATCACTATACAGAGATGAGCCTCATCCCTGATCTCTTTCTTTCTCATTCCATTAATAAGGTTTCACCCTCAATTTGTAGAGCACAGCCTAAAGCACTGGTCACATGAGTTGGAGACTTGGAGATTGTGATCTTCAACCCAATCCTATCATCTTTCTTGAATCTGCATCCCTTCAGACCCTATTCGGCCGCTCCACTGTTCCTGCTGGAAAAAAAAAATTCAGTTCAATTTAGTTGAACTGAATTTTTTTTTCTCACGTGAACAGTAATTTTTAGTTCAATTCTCGTACCCATGTCCATTCCCAATGATCTACTGAACAAACCCTCAGATAGCCACTGAGAAGTGAGAACAAATAGTTCTCGTTAAATCTCATCATAGCAATTCAAATTCAGTGTCTATTTGACAATAGAAAATCCGTTTTAAAATTTGTGTCAAGTTTAACTTGACGTGTCCGATCTAATTGTTTTCAGTTCGTTATTGAACTAATACAAATTCATCTTTCTTCGTCTACAAACTCTGTGAAAAATGATTTTTATTCATCATATTTAGCAAACTGACCCTTGCAAAACTTGATAATAACAAAACACCCCTTGATTAAACCTTAAAGTAAATTGTTCTTATAAAAAACCTCGCTAACTGTAATCCAATTTTTTTAATGAAATAATGCCGGATAAAAAGATAACTTATTCATAAATCTGTAATTTGCAACCATAATATCAAATGCAAATTAAAACTTCCAGAGTGGTTTGTATATGAAAACTTTTTTTTTATGATTATGAAAATTTCCAAAGTGGCTTATAAATTCAAAATTTCTTGGGTTAGAATTTTGTAATTCCTCAAATATAAACAACTTCAACTACAATAATTGTGGCATATGACATGCTTGATATCATACAACACGTACTAAGTCATTTTGATTTAAATTATTTATCCTAAATTTTAAAATACAAATTAATTTGAATAAGACGAACACTTATTTATAGTATTATGTAAAAGAGTACTTCTATTATTTTTTATTTTTCTTTCTGCATGCTTACATAGCATAAGCGTGTATTTTTCTTAACTATAATACATACATAGTACATCACTCATGCATTACTAAATGAGGAGGAATCAAGTTACAACATATTTGAGTTACAACAAAGTTACAATAACGGGTTTTTTCATTTTCAAAGTCCAAATCGTCGATCCAAACCGTTCAACATGATTATCTAAATAAAATGTGCTTCCAGATCAAATTTTATATTTTTTTGAATTTTTTTACTATTTATTAAGATGGATACAAAATTCAATGATTTGAACTTGACTAGTTTTTGTAAAATACTTAATAAATATTTTTATGAAACAACACTTGAATAAATAGTAAAAATATAAGCTATATTTTTATGAAACAACACAACTTCTTAATGGTCCTGCTTTGTTTTAGAAAAAAAATATAAAAACTTCGCACTATCAATTAAAAAATAAAAATATAAGCTATATAAATATTTATTTATTTGTGAGAGGTTGTATGTTTAAAATTCGCTTAAACTGTAAATGTTTAAAGTTAGAAAGCTTTAACTTCAATTTTTATTTTATAAAACTACACTCATGTGTGATGTGTGTATCAGTGTATATTTTTGCATAAGTGGAAGAATCCTTCTCTTTTTTTGAAGTCATGTTGTTGTTTGAACAATCATTTTATCTATGTTTTAAATGTTCTATTACGTTATGAATTTACTATAATATGAAAAGTAACCAATTTACTATACCACTAACTGAAAACATCATATTTTCTGTGGAGTACTTAAATGCAATAATAATCTTAAATTAAATAAAATTGTAGAATGTTAGTAGAACCGCAATATTTCTGTTCAAACAACAAGTTTTCCTTTTAACCAACGAGAGAAGAACAAAAATCAGTCAAAAGTCAAAACTTGACTAAAAACACAAGTACTAGATATATATAGTAGAACTAGGGTTTTCTTAAGTTAATCAAGTCTCTTTGTTAACTCAACTTCAAAATCTATCGGATTGTCTTCAAACGATGAATCTGAATCATTAAAACCCTTCTACCTTATGAGTGATGCGTTTCTATATGAAAATTTTAAATTTTAGAATTAATTTTGTATAAAGTCAAGGGGTCATAAAACGTTCAAAAAATAAATGCATTAAAATTAATTTATAAACTTTTTAATTTTGACCGCCTAACTTTATACTAAATTAATTCGAAAGTTTAAAATTTTCGCATGTAGACACATCACTCGTAAATAGAAGGATTTCAACGATTTGGATTTTTCATTTGAAACTCGATAGATGTTAAAGTTAAGTTCACAAAGGATTTGGTGAACTCAAGAACACTCTAGTTCTACTTCTAGATATATCCTCAGGAGTAGAACTAGGGTGCTCTTAAGTTCACCAAGACTATTTGTGAACTCAACTCTAAAATCTATCGGATTGACTTCAAATGACGAATCCAAACCGTTGAAGCTCTTCTACCTTATGAGTGATGCATCATATGCAAAAATTTAAACTTTCAAATTAATTTAGTATTAAGTGAAGCAGTCAAAAGTAGAAGGTTTATAAATTAATTTTAATGCATTCATTTTTTGAACAATTTTTTATCACTCGACTCTATACATAATTAATTCAATTTTTTTTTTTTTGCATATAGACTAGACGCATTACTCGTAAGGTACAAGAGTTTCAACTCTTTAAATTTGTTATTTGAAGTCAATCCGATAAATTTTTAGAGTTAAGTTTACAAAGAGAATTGGTGAACTTAAGATCACTCTAGTTTTATTCTATCCTCAGAAATTGTCAAATAGGCATCCTCGTACAAAAAGCAGACAGCACTATTTATGACTGCTCAACTTGAAAAACAATCTTTTAAAAGGGTAAATCTGATAAAATCCCTCAAAAACCCCAACTCTGTGATTAGCTCTCTTTGTTTCGCTTTCATCCTCTCCAGTTCAGCCAGTCTCCGTGTCGCTTTTCTCCTCTCAGACTCAACATCTCTCTCAGATCCACTCCTCTCCTCTTCTCTTCTCAACTCTTCTCCTCCCCCGCCTCTCCGGCGCAAGTTAGCAGTCGTCCAGACAAGCTCTACTACTCTTCGCCGGCCTTATCCATCCCTTTCACCGGCGCAATGGCCTCACCGTCCGGTAACCCTAACCCTTCTCCCACCCCTCCCCAACCTTCCGCCCCCTTTGAGCTCGCAAAACTATTCAAACCGCCTAGCGCCAATACCAACCCAAACCCTAATCCTAATCAGCCTTCGGCTACCACCGCCGGATTCTACGGCGGCGCCACCCCTCCGTCTCCCACCGGCCCTTACTCCTACCCTCCAGCCACTCCACCGTATCACATCCGTCCGTTCATGCCCTACGTTCCTACCGAATCCCCCATACCACGTCCCGTCATGTCTTATCCCCTCCAAAACCCTACTAATCCCATGGTTACCAACCCTAACCCTAGCCCCAACCCTGGCGCTCGCCTCATGCAATTACTTGGCAATACAACTCCTTCCCACCTTGAATCAGCAGTTTCTATGCCCCCGCAGAACCCTAGCCCAAACCCTAACGCTGCACCAGCCTCAGCCATATCAACCCCGATCCTCCCAGTGATTCCTTCAGTCCCGCCGACAGGGCCTGCGAGGATGCCAAGTACTAAGATGCCACGTGGCAGGTACTTAGGAGAGGGTGATCGTGCAGTGCATGATGTCGATTCGAGGTTGCCAGGAGAGGCCCAAGCGCCTCAACTGGAGGTTACACCTATTACAAAATACACATCAGATCCTGGTTTGGTATTGGGTAGGCAGATAGCTGTAAATCGTAGCTATATAGTGTACGGCCTCAGGATGGGTAATATTCGGGTGCTCAATATCAACACTGCTCTTAGATCACTTCTTCGGGGTCATACTCAGGTATATATATCTCTCCCTCGCTCTCTCTCCCCTCTCTGTCTGTCTGTGCTGTTGTCATTGTGGAATGTGTCGTTGCTTATTGATGTGGTGGCTGATTCATATATGCGGGAACAGAGTTGCATGTCTTCCTTGTGCAAATCAGAGCACCTTGAGTCCCTATTTTGCCTTTCAGGTGCTTTAAGATTTTACGGGAATACTGTTCAATCAAAGGTTGAAATGTTTCTTATGCTCAGACGTTGTATTAAATTTGGGTTTTCACGATAACATGTGAAAGTTGAGCCATTTGAGTGCATCTAAGTGTTGCCTCAAATTAGGCACTGGCTTTCTGAAGAGCAGTTATTTTTTTATTGTGCCAACCTTTTTGTGTCCTGATTTGACCCATGTTTTTTCAGATGCATTGGAACTTGGGTTGAAAAGGTGAACATTTGTTGTTATAGTTAAGTTATGTATGTAAAAGTCAAATATTTTGGAGTCAATTGGCTACACGAAAAGTTTCTTCTAGTGTTGCTTTATGTAGAATTTTTTTTTTTCAAATTAATTATGGCTTGTGTCAGTTTTAGAAAATGTTAAGATTCACTTGTGTTTCCTTGCTGTTCTTCTCTTTAATGATTTAGCTTTTTATTCTTAACAGAGGGTCACAGATATGGCTTTCTTTGCTGAGGACGTTCACCTTTTGGCGAGGTAATTTTCTTTTAGGTATCCACGGCAAGCTGATTAAACCCACATTGTCAAATTAAGCATCTCTTATTCTAAGTTTATGTAATTTCTACCATATTAAGCAAGTATTTCTTGAGTTATCCTAGTTTAGCCTCAAAACCACTCAGTTGTGCAAGAACCAAAAAAACATTAACATTGATTGATGCAACAAGGAACCAGGTTGTATTACAGTGGAGGTGGTGGTTTATACAGAAAATCATCTTCTTGATCTGACTTTTATAGGTCCAAAATGAGATATCATATTCCACAATTACTTTGATTAAGATCATCTTCTATTGTATATTTTTTCAGTGCAAGTGTAGATGGAAGAGTTTTTGTGTGGAAAATTGATGAAGGATCTGACGAGGAAAATAGGCCCCAAATAACAGCCAAACTTGTAATTGCACTACAGTTTGTTGGGGACACTGAGTCATACCACCCACATATCTGCTGGCACTCCCATAAACAAGTACTTCCATTCTAGCACCATCCTTTTGTTTTCCTCTTTTTCATGACCTGCCACCATTGATGCCAGGTACTGCCATTATGGTGAGGTTCCTGGTACGAGCTTGTACGAGACAATTACTGGGTTAATATCTTGGGCTTACTGTGCTTTCTGTTCTTGATGTTTCTCAAAGATTGTTGTATTGTTTCGGTTTGACAATACAAGTTTTTTGCAGAAGGCACAACACCCAACAGAGTGCAGTACAAATACTTTAATCTCTGTGAAGTGGAGATCAATGCTAATTGTTTATATATTTTTTGAATTTTATAGGAGATCTTATATGTTGGTATTAGAAATTGTGTACTGAAAATTGACACCACAAAGGTGGGGAGAGGGAAGGATTTTACTACAGAGGAGCCACTTAAGTGTCCGATTGACAAGCTGGCAGATGGGGTCCATTTTGTTGGTAAGCATGATGGTGATGTCACTGCTTTGTCCATTTCTCAGTGGATGACTACCCGCCTTGCCTCAGCATCAAATGATGGCATGGTTTGTTGTTTCATTCTTAATTTTGCATTCATCATTGATAAGTTATATATCTGTATTTCTTTTTAAAATATTTTTGTTGACTGCTCTTTTTTTGGTGGTACAGGTAAAGATATGGGATGACAGAAGACAAGTACCTCTTGCCACGTTAAGACCGCATGATGGTCAGCCAGTCAACTGTGTTGCCTTCCTCACTGCGCCTGAGCGTCCTGATCACATTAATCTTGTCACAGCAGTACAGATTCAGCTTATTTTGCTATAATTTTTTACTTTAAGAGCACAAAAACCTGTTTCTGCTTTGTATGTTACTGTAGTTACACCACATAACTCATGCCAGTATGCAATCAACACTGGTGCATACCACACCGCTTATAATGAGTACTGTTGTGCATTCTTTTTATTTACATATTAAGGTCTTGTAAGTTTTTTTGGAATTCTTAAACTGCAATTACGCAATTATGAGAAGTATCACCTATTCTTGTTGTTTTTAGCTTGGTGGATAATGTCTATATTTTTCCACTTCAGGGTCCTTTGAACAGAGAGATCAAGGTATGGTCGTCAACAAGTGAAGAAGGCTGGCTTTTACCTAGTGAGTCAGAATTGTGGCAATGCACACAAACCTTGGATCTCAGAAGCTCGTCAGATCCCCAACTTGAGGAGGCCTTTTTCAACCAAGTGACTGTCATCCCCCAGGCAAGCCTCATAATTCTTGCAAATGCCAAGAAGAATGCCATTTATGCAGTCCACATAGACTACGGCCCCTTCCCTGCATCCACCTGCATGGACTATATTGCTGATTTCACCGTTGCCATGCCGATTCTGAGCCTAATTGGCACGTGTGAGTCGCAACCGAATGGGGAGCAGGTGGTGCAAGTGTACTGTGTGCAAACCATGGCGATACAGCAATATGCGCTGGAATTGGCACTCTGTTTACCTCCTGCTTTATTTGACAGTGGGGCTGGTGGGTTGGTCAGAGAACATTCTGTTTCACGTGCCGACACACCGGTCTCAGAGACGGTAAATGAGTTCCCTACTATGGAGGTAACCTCAGAGGCTCCTAGGAGCCCCAGCTCATTTGAAGTACCAGCAACAAATCCAGAGGTAAAACCATCTGCCCCTCCACTTGTTCACACAGAAAGTGAGGCAACATTGCATCCGGATACCTTGAAGAGCCCTCAGAGGACTTTAGAAAGAGGTCAATCCTCATCATCACATGGTGGTGACCATGATATTGACAGGAGATCAGATACTGATTCGGTGAGCAGTAACCAACCAAAAGAAGAGATCCCAGTGCTGCCCAATCCTCGTTTGATCAACCCAACACACCTGATTACCCCATCAGAGATCTTGTCAGGTGCAATCTCCAACTCTGCTTCTCCCTCAGCGGAAACCATTAGAAATGAAGAGTTCAAAGCTAAAGAAACAGAATTTGAAACTACAAAGGACCTCCAGAATATACCAGAAGAGGCCAATGACAGACTGAATAGGCCTTTAGAGCCCAGTATCGGAAATGCAAAGGCTCAAAGTGTGGAGGAATTGAAGACCCTAGAAGACAGTGGGGTTGTGGAGTTTTATGGACAACGTGATTTGGAACCCAAAGAGGGATTGAAGGATGGGTGTGAGAAAATGGAAGAATCGACGGTTTTGATGGAGTCGCTGTCAGTTTTGCCTGGGAAAGGGAAGGAGAAGGAGAAGGAGAAGGCAAAGGAGCCATTGCAAGCAGCAGACCTTCCATCTCCATCTTTTGTCCCTTTGAACCCTTCTGATTCTAATGGACCTACTGAGGTAGTAGGTCGGACCAGTTCAGTTAATGCAGTGGCCTCTACTGATCACATTTTGGTTATGCAAGATATGCTCCAGCAGGTATGGTTGGTTTGTTTCATTGTTGTACTTGAATCATTTCAGGTTTGCTTTTACAAAGTATGAATTGCATTTAATTTGCAAACTTTAGTGTTTTTCATTATAAGAACATGGTCAGTATGAATACATTGAAAGAGACCAAGTCTAGAATATTCTCTGAAGTTGTTTGACAGTTGCTATTTTCTTGTGTACTTCTGGTTAGTACCCCCACAACAATAACTTGTATAAACTAACTGTTTTGATTGGTTTTACATGGTATAAGAAATGTTCAGAAAATGTTTATGAATTATCAAAAATATTTTATGTAACACGTGTTATCTACAGTTTTTTTCCATCTAACTTCATGTAATTCTGAGTAAAAGTTGTGGAGATGCTTGTTCTTTTTATAAAATTGCATGTTTTAATGTTATATAGAATGTGCACGAGTACTGATTCAGGTCTTATTTATCCACATTTTGATATAAAGCTGGTCACCTGGAGATTTTTTTGCTCTTGGTTTTCTTTACTAAAATTAACTTCAATTTTTTTGTGTCAGATCATGACGATGCAAAAGGACTTCCAAAAGCAAATGAGCTCAATAGTCACTGCCCCAGTAGCAAAGGAAGGGAAGAGAGTGGAGGCTGCACTGGGACGCAACATGGAGAAGTCTATCAAGGCTAACGTGGATGCACTTTGGGCCCGCAATTTGGAGGAGAGTGCAAAACGTGAGAAGGCTGAGCGGGACCGCATGCAACAGCTGACAAATCTGATTACAAACTCCTTAAGCAAGGAGCTCCCAGCCATAATTGAGAGAACACTCAAGAAGGAAATAGCAGCCATAGGCCCAGTTGTTGCACGTGCCGTCACACCAGTTGTCGAGAAGACCCTTTCTTCTATAGTTGCTGAGTCGGTTCAGGTTTGTCATAGCTTTCTGTCATTCTGTTGGTAGTATTTCAGAAATGAGCTTTAAGAATTAAGCATTGTTTTCTTTTGACTTTTAGTTCTACTTTATTAGGAAAAGATACAAAAATGAGTTTTGACTTTTTTGCACTCAAATAAATTTTGTTCAACACTTAATTTAATCAATAATTGTAGCGATTCTTGTGAGTAGTTTACCCGGTAGAAAGTGTTTAAAAATTAGACTGGACCAAGGCCGAGTATCATGTTTATTTCCACTCAACTTTTCAGAGTTCAATACCGTAGTCCAATGTCTACAAATTTGGTTTTCCTTTGGTGTGGTGATGGAATTAAATTGTAGTTAGTAAAACAATAGTATAGTTTACTTATTTGGCTCTTTTTTTCCTCCTATAAATGCTGTTGCTAAACTCAGTTACATAAGCTGAGATCAACCTGTCCTAAATAAATACCCAGCTAATGCAGTTTTCTCTTTTATTCCAGAAAGGGGTAGGTGACAAGGTGATGAATCAGTTGGATAAATCTATTGGCTCCAAGCTAGAAGGATGTATTTCAAGGCAACTACAATTGCACTTTCAATCTAGCGGCAACAAAGTTCTCCAGGTTCTGTTCTGTTGCAATAATGTTAACCCCTTCATTTGGTATCGGTTATCCACTTATCCTAGTTTTGACTTGGTGATATGTATAACAATAAGCAGGAGTCTATGCGGGCAAGTCTGGATGCCTCAATCATTCCAGCATTTGAGCGCTCATGCAAGGTGATGTTCGATCAAATTGATAACACATTCCACAAAGGCATGGCTGAGCATACTTCTGCTATTCAGCAACAAATCGAGGCTGCACATACTCCTCTTGCTCTTACTTTAAGGGTACTTGATATGTTACAAGTTATTTAAGTACATTTATTTTAGTTTATGGTATTCTGTTGGAGAGACTACTGACTGATTTGTTTTTGTTATGGGCTGGTGAACTGGTGAAACAATTTCTTTTTTGTACCCTTATAAAGCATTAAAAAATCATCTCTGTCCCTGAAAAATGAGGAACATTTGATTTGAGTCTTCAAAGCAACATGAATTCCACTGTAATCCTCTTCAGTTTTTTGTTATGGGCCTTTTTGGTATATCTAAAAAGGTTGGGCATGGAACATGCTCTTTGCCTTTAGTACAGTAGTTTACATGATCATGTTCATTGACAATCTTCGCTTTGGGCCATAAACAGGAGACAATCAGCTCAGCCTCATCAATCACGCAGAGCCTGACAAGTGAGCTATTGGATGGGCAGCGCAAACTCCTTACCATGGTTGCTGCAGGAAACCCTAAGGCATTTAATCCAGTTGCCATGCAGGCTACCAATGGCCTCGTGCCCGGTCTTCCTAATATGGTAACCTTATCATGCCCATTAAACTAAAACTTATCATTTTCTGTAACTTTTTTTGAAGGACTTGCCTCTATAGTAATAGTGAAACTTGCAAAATGAGATGTCTCACAAATACCCTCCTAAACATGGAATATCTTCATTGTTTCTATACAAGGCAGTTTCTTTACCACAGATTGTCTGTGTTTTTTCTGGCATATATGGACAGAAGCTCGGAGGAATATAGTTTTTTTTGGGTGCCTTTTGAGTGAATATGTTGAGGTTTAGGATGTTGGTTCTAATATGGTAACTTTTGGATCGCAAGTTATTTTGTACAGCATGTGCATGCAAGTTCCAAAATTAATCACTAGGTTTTTCTGGCATAGGTATATGCATTTATGTCTTTTATTTTTACTTGTGCAAAAAGCTTTCTGATTATTGATCAGAAGATATCATCCTGACTATTAATTACACTTGTGGAGGTTCAACAGATCTTCTATTGCACCTTCCATTGCATTCTAATGTTAGCTTGTCTGGTCACAGGTTGAGGCACGTATGGATCCTACAAAGGAGCTGACTCGGTTGATATCTGAGAGGAAATATGAGGAGGCATTTAACGCGGCGCTGCAATTGGCTGATGTCTCTATTGTTTCTTGGTTATGTTCCCAGGTATTAAATATTATAAACAAATCTTAATCAATTGATGATATACTGATGGCTACCGTGACTAATGCTAGAGTCCTTGACATTTATGCCTCAAATTATACAGGTGGATTTACATGCATTATGCACGATGGTACCAATACCCCTTAGTCAAGGGGTACTGCTTGCACTTCTTCAGCAGCTAGCCTGTGACATAGCCAATGATACTGCACGAAAGGCCACATGGATGACAGATGTGGCAGTCACGATCAATCCAAGTGACCCATCGATAGCAGTGCACGTGAGACCTATTTTCGATCAGGTATACCAGATAGTCTCTAATCATCGAGCCCCCTCTGCCTCTGATGCTGCCCATATTAAGCTTGTTATCCATGTAATCAATTCAATTCTTGTGGGCTTCAAATGATTGTCCAATTTCTATGTTTTGTTTTTTTTTGTCAAAACTTCTTTAAAAGAAAATCATGTGTCTGGAGGTCAGCAATAACTGTTTTGTCTGTGAATGTTGTACAGATAAAAATTTTGAACAGGACAAAAAAGATTGGTATAGAGGATGATAGTGGGGGCTCTGGACCATGATGTTAGATTGTTTGTGAGTTGTCTAGTAAATTAGGAGTTGGTGTGTCTGTGTCATATTAGATTGTTGTTTAGTCTATTGGACTATTTTTATTTTATTTTCTTAACATGCTCTTTTTATGAATTTGGTTCTTGGTTCTTGGCTGCTGGCATTTGGGAGTAATTAATTGGTTCTCCGTTTTGCTCGTTTCATGAAACAACTTCAATATATAAACACTCTCATATACTCGGCACTAGTTATCTCAATAGATGGAGTCACCCGTTGCTAAAGGCTTAAAAAAATAAATAAAATGTAATTTGTCAAAATTCCAGCACATGAGGGTAGGTAAGTTTTGCGACAATCAATTAGTTTGATAATCTTGATAATATGTTGAACAAATGCAAAAAAAAAATAAAAAATAACATGGTATTGTTATGTATTGGTCGTATATTAATATTCATGTAATTTAAATATTAAGTGTTATTTGTAAAATGTTACAAATATATCGTTGTAAATTTTATTTTGGTTAATGATTGACCAAAGTTGTATAAATTTTCATTATTTTTTTTATGTAAATGATAATGTATAAAATATACATTATATTTTACTTGTCGTTTTAAAAGTGAAAAATATTTTTAACAGTTGTTGAAATTGTTAATAGATCTCCTCCAATAATAATAATGCAGTTGTGGACTTGTGGTTAAACTTTTAGTGACTTGCAGTGTACAGTGTATGCAGTCAACAGCAGATCAGTTTTCTTTTTGTTAAAGGCTTAAAGTTAACTCCTGTTAAAATAACATTATTTACTGCTTACTGTTCTTCACATTGACATAAAATAATATTTATTCTCCTATCCAGATGTGCTAATGCTCATATCTATCTTCCCTAATAATGGATAATGACATTGATAGTAGCGGATTAATAGAGAAAGAAATACGTGACATGTCGTGACGTGACGTGACAAACACGCCGTGATTTGATTACGTGATGTGACATGATGTGATCAACTTTTTTTTTCACATGACGTGACGTGACCAAAATGGTAGCGGATGGTCACGTCACGCGTAGTCACGTCGTGACTATACATGACGTGATCACATGTGATGTAACGTGTCGTGACGTAAATTAGTTATGTCAATTTTTTTATATTTTAATTTAAATTGTTGGAAATTTAGAAAAAAATATATATGAAAAATAAGTAAATAATGTTACAAAGATAATTATTTTTTAAAAAAGTTGTTGACATTACTTTAAAAATTCAAATTACAAATATTCATTAGGCTAAATTAGAGAAAATAAACATCAGTACTATATGAGTACCAGTATCACTGAACGTATACTAAAAGAAAAATCTGAATACTCTATACATACCAAAAAAGTTGAATACTCCGTGTTTCATAACGTGACGTGATGTAACATGACCATGTGACGTGACTGGTTTGCGTGACGTGACGTGTAATTTTTACTCGAATGCAGTCACGTCACGCGACACGCAAGTCACGTCACGTAATCGACACACATGATGTGACATGACGTTAACGTGACTTGACTAGTCACGCCGTGATTTCTCTAAGCAGACATATAACGCAGGACACCAAATTGAGAAAAAAACACACAAAAGTTCATCTTGCATTATTTAAACTTTAAGATCGTTTGATTAAGACCGTTTGATTTTGAACAGTAACTTCCAAGATAATTACTTGTTTACAGTAACAATATTATTGAGTGTACTCATAAGTGTACAAATTGCTACTAACTAAAAAGTCAGTTCAGTTGCCGGAGGAGTCCCTGATCGAGGGGTCCCACAACAGTAATATCATTTTAGAAAAGATAAGAAACAGAATCCAGGCTCAAAAAAGTTGTTACTAGTTACTACTTCCTAGTTCCTACAGCACGAGAAATTTACAACAAAATTTTCCTAATTCTATGTTAGCGAACTACAAAAGCAGATCTCTCTCTCTGCATGCACTATTTACTTCACAAAAAGTGAGAAAAAAGAAAAATCCATCAGAAACCCATCATCAGCAGCTATTTACAAACCCAAGAGGATCTCAACCGTTGTCAACCGTTGAATTGCACCACCCGTCACTCCCTACCAGCATTGATCCGTTTCCCACCTTCTTGATCCCATTCGACCAGACCCGCTAAATCCGAACCCGAATCCATAACCGATCCCCAATATTTCAAATCCGATCCGATTAACCCGATTGAACTCCAGATCGTACCTTGCTCTCTGTTGCGGATCTGACAAGGTCTCGTACGCCTGACGAATCTCCAGAAAATCGACTGCGCCGATTGGAGCCACGTCGGGGTGGGTCTGTTTCGCCAGGGAGCGGTACGCAGCCTTGATTTCTCGCACGGAAGCTGTGTCTTTCACTTGTAGCACTTCATACAGACTCTTGCCCCCTCCCGCGGTAATTGGAGGAGGCGCCACTGCCGCAGTTGCTTTAACCAACGATCGGAGGCGGCGACGCGAGGCGGAAGGTCGATTGGCGACAAATTGAGACGAAATTAGGGTTAGGGTTGTAGCCATTGATAGCAAAAGGGATTTTGATTTCTGGAGCTTCGATGTTTCGATAGGTGTATGGGTGTTTTCTCTGCTTTTTTTTAAAGGGTTTTTGTTCTCCTTTGAGGTTGTTTGTTTTATGGTGGAGTGGGGAAGAGGAGAAAGCCAATGCGACGAATAAAAAACCGTAAAGTGGTAGATAATATATAAAGTAAAATGGGACCCGCTCCAAATAGTTGTAAAGTCTACATTTTTTTTTTTTTGGGTAGTTTTGTGCTTTAGATGGGCCCACTGTACAATTAACTTGTCTGTGGTTGATTGCCTGCAAGCTGAAGTTTGTCAATTAGCACCAAGCCTTCAAGGGGATATGACAAGATTCGCGAATAATTTCCGAATTATTCGTGAATTATTCGATTTTTTGGTGATGCCGAACCGAATACCGAATTATTCGGTTGACTGAACTTTGACTGAATAATTCTCGAATTTTATGAATTTTTTCCGAATTTTCCGAATTTTTCTTGAATTATTCTCAAATTTTTTTCCAAAATTTTATTTTTTGGTTAATTTTTTGTTTTTACTCCCTTACAGAATTGAGATCTCTGATCCGAATAATACATAATTATTCCCGAATCACAAATTTTTGACCTTGTTGAATCGAACCTGAATAATTGAAGGCTTGACTATTTTTAATTTAATTTCAGAAATGTGAGAGAGTTTTTTATTTAGAAACTATATATGAAAGTTTTTTATAAACTCCACATTGTCAAATCATTAGTTCAAATTATTTCTCCTTTTTAATTTATTGTTGACGTGGCTCAATAGAAACTCTAAAATTAATTTCAGAGATATGCGAATTAGAAACTTTAGAGACCTTAATTTCTAAAAGTGATTAACAGTTATTTAGAAACTCATTTGAATTAGCTGGAATTTATGATACATTTTTATTTAGATTTTTGGACCATCTTTTTCTATCTTTTTATATTTCAGCTTATTTTCATCTTATTTATTATATTAATGCTCTCAAAATATATCTATCTTATTATTTTAATGCTCTTAAATTATATAGCAGTAATAGTATTATATTTTCGTAATTTGTAATCCTAACTGAAGTAGGAGAAAATGTTCACTATGATAAACTTATATGTGATTTATTAATTGTTTTTTCATATTAATATGTTAAGAACTTATTGTGAATATTTGATCTTTTTAGTCCATCATTACTATTCAATTTGAATATTAGAAAATATATAAAATTAAATCATCTACTACCATAGTAACAAGATTTGCAAATTATTCGCGAATAATTCGTTTTTTTGGTGATGCCGAACCGAACTCCGAATTATTCGGTTGACCAAATTATTCCTGAATAATTCACGAATTTTATGATTTTTTTTCCCAAAATCCCGAATTATTCCCAAATTTTTTCCATATTTTTTTTTTTGCTCCCTTACAAGACTGAGATCTCTAATCCGTATAATACCGAATCATTACCGAATTATACTCGAATTATTCTCGAATCACCGATTTTTGACCTCGCCAAACCGAATCCGAATAATTCATTTGTCACTATGTCTACTACAAATTAATCGTCTAAACTTAAATAGTATACCACATCAGTGACATGAAATATATTAGCAAAGATATTGCAGAAAGAATGGGAAATATACATCCGATTTTGCAGGGGATCTGAGATGATATTTGTATGGCTTTTAAGCGATACCTTGGTATAAGTGTACGCGGGGCTGATATTTTGAGTTTGTGTTTCTAGAAGGACTTGGTTTGTGTTTCTCTTTACCATTCTGAAGCGACAATTTATAAACTGTCTTGTTAAACAAGTAACATGCTATTATATATGCTAATGCTTAAAAATATTATAGATCAATTTTTAAGAAACATATTGCATATACCCGGAATTTATGTAATAGCAATTATTAAACAATTATTTTCCATTAGGAATTTTATTTTATCAAATTGAAGAAATTATATACTACAAAGTACAAACCATTCATTTACCTTTTTTATTAATTAAACTATAGTTATGTAACGTTGGTAACATTTTTCTCACTAATTTTGCAAACTAATTAATTGTTCTACTGTAAAAAAAAATATCAGACTGTTTTCTCAGTGGTAGATAAAATTACAAGAAATCTTTTACTCAGAAAAATAAAATTACAGTGATTTTTGAACTAAAATTCAAGCGTTTTTTTTTTTTTTTTTGTGTTTGCATGTTAAGAAACATTTTTCTACTAAAGTTGGAGATTACTAATGTTCTCAAAATAATATTTTATTCAATTTTCAAACTTGTAACTTTTAATACATAAAATATTATTTTTTGTCACTTAACCATAAAATTGATCTAGTGAGCCCCATTATACTGGTACTGCATGTCTCCTAAAACCAATAAAGAAAAGAGGAAAAAGACAAATAATAAAGGAGGATGTGTGGAGTAAATATTTGGTCAAGAGGATAAGAAAGGTCTATTTATTTTATGCTACACCTCAAAATTCACCACAGGTCCAATTTCTGAAGTTTAATATTTTAGAAAGTATAAAATATAATGACTCATTGAACTACAACTTAACAACAACTAAACAACTTAAAACCACTTTACTTATTATCTTTACTCGTCATAGCTTTTTTTTTCTTTTTGAAATGAAAGGTGGAGATCTAACCTATCAACTTTCTTCAAACTAATATTTATATTACATAAAATTTTCTCAATTTCGAACCCATAATCTCTAACATGAGAATCATGTTTCTTTACCACTAAATCTAAAGTTAGTTCTCAGCTTAATTTTTATTTTTTTATTGAAGGAGTAATATATACTCTAGTATTTATTAAATATTATTTTTGAGAATTGAACTTGTATCTTATAAAAAAAAATGACAACTCGTATCACTGCACAAATTATGTGGCTTCAACCTTAAATATATGCACTAATTATGCCGATTAAAAAACATAATCTTAATGGCGATTAACAATTCTCATTTTTATGAGTACACAAATTTATCTTGATAACGTTAATGAATTTTTTAAAGCCGACAGTCTTCTAGAAGGATAATGATGTTAGGACTTAGGTCTCACTTTTAGGGAAGATCCTCTGTGGCAGGATCAAGTTTTGGTATTGTGGACCGTTGAGCGACAAGTTTGAACCATAGTAACAAATTAATAGTTCGGGTTCGGTTAGGCGGGATTAAAAATTCGTGATTTGGGTATAATTCGGGAATGATTCGGTACAATAACGAACAAAAAAAAAAACCAGCAAAAAAAAAAAATCAATTTCGGGTGCTCCCCTGATTGGAGGGGATCCAGCCTTGTTGAAACCAATGCATAGGCTGGCAGCACAGCAGCCAAGAATTCGCATCCTCTTTGATTTCCAATTTTTTGAAATGAAGACGGGGGCCGGCCCAAAATTTGGAGTTCAATTCAGCCGTTTTTTTCGCGTTTTTATCTCGAATAATTCGTGACTCGCGTTTTATACGCGTTTTATTCGCGAATAAA
The DNA here is from genome assembly GCA_964058825.1 of Carex arenaria. Taxonomy (NCBI): domain Eukaryota; kingdom Viridiplantae; phylum Streptophyta; class Magnoliopsida; order Poales; family Cyperaceae; genus Carex; species Carex arenaria. The sequence goes on from CAXKVW010000263.1 coordinate 527,091, forward strand.
ACGTATTATACGTTTTTTGGAGTTTTATTCGGAGTTCGGTTCGGAAACGTCAAAAAACGAATAAAATGCGAATTATTCGCGAGTTGTGTTAATATGGTTTGAACTTGTGAAATAATACAATATGATCTAAAATTGATGCCACACATATAGTACAAAATAATTTATTTATTCATAACCTGTATTTACTCCTCTATTTTCATGGAAAAAAAAGTTCATTCTGATGTTTTCTCCACAATTTTATATGTGCTCGTAAATTCTTCATAATTGTTTCATATATTTTACATATATAGAGATATTTATTCATAAAAGTCACAAGAACATCCAAATAGATATGAGACCACCAATTTCTTAAACGGAAAGTGCGCTTTCTAAAGTTCGGTTTTAATTTTCTCTAATTCTCTAATAGAAAGTTAGTTAAAAAAATATATACAACAACAATAATAACAATAAATTTTTTTATTTTTCAAATAACTATACAAATATATAAACTTTTGCCCTCCCCACCCACAAAAAAAAAAGAATGTTTACTACTGGCCGACTGTACTACACGCGTTACACAGCATAAGCTACATTGGTTCAAGTTCCAGAAAATCTTACCGACAGAAGTCCAAAAGTATTAGAAAACCTTATGGATTGTAATTTTTCTAATGAACGTGGTGAGACCTTCTAGAAGACTGTGGTCCCTAGGGGTGTTCATTGGGTCCGGTTTAATCGGTTTTGAACCGAACCGAATTAAATTGGACTAAATGGTTCGGTTTTTTCGGTTTATTGGTTCGGTTCGGTTCATTTTTTAGAACCGATTTAATACTTTGGTTCAGTTCGGTTTGAAAGTTTTCAAAACCGTTTGTACTGAACCGACCGAATTATGATCCACTTCATTTTTTAATACCCTATACATATCGAGTACGTGGTTGAATTGAACCAAACCAAATACCCAACCGAGTCACTGACTTCTCCAGTTCTCTTCTTGTCACACTCAGCACGCATGACTAGTAGCCGACTAGGTTAAGGCTTCACGCACGCGCGACGCCCACCAACCCTCCTGTCCTCCTGTCCTGTCGCACCTCGCAACGTCATACGGCTTCACGCCTTCACCCATACCCACCTCTGGTCCTCGACATCAAATCGCCGAATTCTCTTACACGGCAGCACGATGTCTGATAACCCTAGGTACGGTTATGCCTTTTCTCTCCCAGTCTCTCTTTAATCTGAATCTCTCCGTTTGAAAGCTGAAACAATTTTCTGAGGTTCCTCTTTCTTTCTCTCGCTGTCTGAGTTTTCTGATTTCCTTAATTCTTTGAACAATAATTGGTTTCCACTCTTTGCAAGTTGAAATTAGGTTTGAAAGTTTCGCAAGAATTGAAATTAGGTTTGAAAGTTCAAGCCCTTTCTATCATCAGGACTGAAGTCTCAGTTGTTCGAGAAAGATGCAAACTACTTGACAGGAAACACCCTACTTTAGTTTAGCAGAAGCTTCAAACCGGCAATTTATTATTTATAGTAGAAACTTCAATTACTTCTACATTTCACATTAATTGCTTTGTTATTCATCTTGTTAACTTTATTATTCATATTTGAAATTTGTTACTGGTATGGTGTAATTACTGTGTTTTTTTTTGCGATCCATTCTGTCTTTTATGTTTCACATTGATTGCTTTGTTATTCATATTGGTTGTTTTGTTTTATTATTTATGCTGGATAGTTCATTACTTCACTATTTCGCTTTGTTCTTCAAGTCAATTGCTTCAATTTTTTTTTTTTAATTTACTTCGGTTTAAACCGAACAAACCGAAGTAAACTTTGGTTCGGTTCAGTTCGGTTGATAGGCTAAAACGGTTCAGTTCGGTTCTGTTTTTGAAACCGGAATAAAACTTTGGTTTGCTTAGTTTGGTTCGGTTTCAACCGAACCGAACCGAACCGATGAACACCCCTAGTGGTCCCTTCCCTTTTATTTTTAGTGCCATTGTGCAGATAACTTTCCTCAAAAAAAAATTGTGCTGATAACGATATTAGCTTTCTTCTAGAACTCTTATCTCCCTTTTTTTTATGTCTCTTCCTTTTTAGCATTATAGCTCGGAAAAGTGGAGGCCCCACAACATTGCTTTTTGTTGTAGATACCTTTTTATAAGAACTTTATTTATTTTGTTTTAATTAGGTATATATCTTGAGTAGATCTTATCAAATCAGCATCTTTTGGAATTGGATCTATTGCGATTCGAATGTTATGAACTATAATTTTAAAATTTCAGTTTTTTCAAATTTAACTGTCTAATAATTTCTGTATATGTATCTCAAAGAATCACAGCAAATTCGGATCCGTATCTTTTCGGTACCTGATTCAACACAATTGAAACGGACAACCCAGATTTACTCATAGCCAGTGCCTATTTGGAATGATGTAGGGCCAGTATTATTTGTGCTTTGAGATTCGGATTTCTTTTTTTTAAATATAACCTAATTAAATATTTTATTGAATTATTTTTTTTATAAAAAATAACTCTACTGATTCAATTAAGAGATCCAATTGAAAGCTCTATTTAATATTTTTAAGTAGAGCCAATATTACTTGTGCTTTGAGATTCGTGCCAAGTTAAAAGAAAGATCTTAGACCGTCCGTTTCAATTGTACTCAGTCAGGTAACCCGAGAGGACGTGAATTCATCATTATTTTTAGTTCTGATTGTTATATGATCATGCCTCCACTAATAATAACAAAAGTTGTGGTTTAATCTGCATATAATACTTTAAAGTAATGAGGAATTCACAAAAAAAAAAAAAAATTCAAATTCAAGCTACAATTAAAATTGCGATACAAGTGCGATCCTAAAAGTATGAGCAGTAATTCTAAAATCTCTGTTTTTCTGAATTCAGTCGTTCAATAATTTCTGTGTACGTATCTCAAAACAGTTGATTTTTCTTTACACGAATATCAAAACAATTCAACAGTTAGATTTGAAAAAACAGAAATTGTAGGATACTGTTCAAGAATAAAGAATCGCAGCAGATTCGGATCAGACAAAACTAGATGCTATTTGGCCAAAATAGTTACTCCAGAAAAAAAAGTAAAGGTTATTATATATATATATGTATATATATATATATTTTTCAATTAAATTTATGACTACTACCTGAGGAAGATTATAATAGAGAAAAATATATTATTAGCTAAGATGTCGCTTGCAATTTTTATAACCTGGACACTTTGAAAAAGATGTGCGCATTTTTTTTCAATCATATTTGAAGCATACGTGAATAGACAGGCTCATATATACAATGACATATTTCAATCATATCAACACCTTTACATGTCACATTCTTTCTGAGCTGGTTGTTTGTTTTATTTTTCATGTATATTCTTCATAAACACCGAGTGTAGATAATGAACAATGTGTAACTTAGGCATGACTTTAATAATATCAATTTTTTTTTCCATGGGACCAATATTGCACAAGGGATTCTTTTATAATTAGTGAATCCGGACCATTCTTTTTAACTTGGCACGAATCTCAAAGCCCAATAATACTGCCCCTAGGTCACCCTGAATCTCAAATCAACTGAGATTTAATCTTAAACCGTAAAGTGAGGGAGATCCTCTGTAGTACCAGAGAGGATTTGAATCCCTATATAAGAGCATCTGCATTCATTCACAATCACAGAAATTAAATGAATATAAAATAATTGTTAATTTAGGATTATAACATCGGGTTAAAGTTTTCATATTAATATTTGTAATTTATATCACAATTTTCAATTGTAGGATTATATAAAAATATGCATATTACGATATTACCATAGCCTCAACCACTCAAAAATTATGTTACAGTATTTCATGAGTATCAAAAATAAAAAAATTCAAACTAATTTTTTTTGAGAAGTGAAAATAATTTAGTATTATTTTTAATGAAAATTTCTAAAGTTTTTTTATATCAATTTCTAAATATGCTAATATTTCAGAAAATATCATCTATTATAATTAGATGAATGCAGTATTATTTTATATCATCAGAAACTGTGTCAGCACCCGTGAAACACTCCCGCACCTATAAATACACCATTTTTTTTTTCTTTTCTTCTGTCAAGGGCATGAATCGAACCCGGGACTTCCACTTTAGTGTCAAAAACTTTAACCACTCCACTAGAGTTTCTATTGTAATATATTGCAGTAACTATAGTATTTGATATATTCTTAGATTAAGTCTTTAATTATTTATAGTTTTATACAAATTTGATTTAAGTTATGATTATCTAAATACAATATATAAAATAATTAAAAATAATATATATAATAGAAGTATCGTATTTTAATTTTTTTAAAATTACCGTATCATCGTATCCGTATCGTATAAGCTACGAATCCGTACTCGTATAGTATGTATCACAATATAAAATTCAGGGTTCAACAGTATCCGAAGATCCTCAACTTTCAGCTTCAGGCATGCAAATTTGCAATTAAAGTTCTTTTATTCCGTTCAAATCGTTTTTTCTTTTCATTCAAAACTTCGTATAATATTCACTTTTTAAATATACTTAATTCATTATTTTTCATGCGTTGAAAATGACGCCAGAGCACTGGAGAAAACTTGAACTGTTTTTCCGGACAAACAAAATCATTCCTCTATTTTTGTTTTCTTTTATCTAATTATTTAAGTTTGTTTTCTCTTTTTTTTCGAGTTCCATCTATGATACGACCTCTAGCGAGATTAAGTCGCGATGATTCAAAGACACATTCTAACTCGAAGGAGATTAGTCCGTATTTGTTAATGTGTATTTGTTGCATGTTTGAGTCAAACTGATTGCTGATCCGGTAGGTACGTAACTCTATCCTCTTTAGTACCACGTGTTGCTGGGTGCCAGGACTTCAATTCAGTGTTCTTTGAGGTATTTATAAGCTTGCAGGTCGGTTTGGATCTCGTACGGACACTTGACTGGACCTTTCCTGCAAGCTGGTAAGTCGGTTCAGTTCCCGTACAGACAATTCGAACATACTTTTCTCACAGGCCGAAAGGTGAAGCGGAGAAGTGTGCGGTCAACTCGAATGAACCTGTTTCTTGAACTTGTTATCAAGACTTAGTACTTAGCTTAGGGTGATTTTCATGAGATCTTCGGTAGATGGTCCTATTATTATATAAAATCTATGAATGAAAAAAATGAGGCGGCCCAGATTGAAGATTGGAGCTCAAGTCACTTGTCAGTTCTCTTTAAGTAACCTTAAAAACTAAAAGCGTACATTCCCTATTTGGTCCATATGTGTTTTTTTTTTAATCTAAAGCCAGCCCAATGGCGTTCTCTGATTCGCTGGGTTCAAAATATGTTTGTGTTCAAAATAGTTGAAAAATTATATTCATCCTGAAAAATTTGCCTAACTCTATCACACTTTCTAGTTTCGTAATAAAAAACAATTGCTCGTTTGTCTCTATAACTATATTACCTTCTGAGCTTTCCACAATGCCCACCAGGTGTTTGACAGAATGTCTGTGTCAAATTGCGCTAATTAGAAGATAACTTTCCAGGGGTTATAATTGGGTCAATTTTTATTAGCCCGGTCCCAGTTCAGAATTCCAATCCGATTGAATTCAACTCCTCTCCGTGTTGTACAGAATTCATAGGATGGTCCATGCCTCTCAGATCTTATCAGACTTCTCATTCCTTAAAATTAGGAAAAGCTAAAGCCACTAACTTTGCTATAATCCATTGTTACTACATTTTAACTCTTTATTGTTTAGATGCTGCAGGGACTTGCAGTACAAGCTAGATTTTCGCAATTAATTAACGAAAATCAATTATTTTTACACAGTGAGAGCATTCAGCAACAACCCAATAGCAATGTATTACATTTCATGAAGTACTACTATTATGAGCATCGAATCTACTACTTACCAGTATCACTACTCATATGCTGGTAATTTATTGGACACGAAAAGTTGCGGCCAATTGATGAAATTTGACCACTAGCATTTCAAAAATAAGCAGCTGCAACCTCAATGCTCACTTGTGTGAGCAGCAGTTGCACTATCAGATAAGACTATAAGAGTAATGATGATAAACAAAAACTCAAATTAAACACAACAAAAATTGCAGAACTGATAGCATTTACTATCTACTTTCTCTTCTTTGGTGAAATAATAAAGCTACATGTCTCAGCTGTCGACCTGGAGTCAGGTTGAGAAATTAGATATTCCTCATGCGCCTGCTTGCCTTCTGTTAGTAAAAGACCACATCTTCCACTGAGTCTCCTAAAAGTCTATACATAACAATACCACAAAATAGTGCTTAGATAGCAGAAATTAGCTAATGCTGTATGTTAATTTGGCCGGTTGGTACGTAAAGTATGTGAAGCTATTTTAGTAGAAAATTGAGGGGGAAAGGTTAATTAATTTACCAGAAAGGCAGTGCTGATTGATGGGGCTGACAATTTAAGGCAATAGGATAGCTCTCTTACCACCTTCGTGGCACTTTCGATTTTTGACCCGCCTTGCAATCTATCTTCAAACATGTGGCACATCCACAAAACAAGTTGTCTTAGGCCAAAGCAATGAAGCTCTTTTTCTTTACAGAGAGCAATTGAGACAAGTTGTGCGGCCTTAGCTGCATTACGTGCTGCATAAACTGCCTGACACACATGATACTCCACTCTTGGGAGGTCTCTGGATCTTTGAGCGGCTTTCTTTGCTGCCTATTTCAACAAATAATCAGAAAATTGCAAGTAAAATAATAAACTAATGAGAGAGATCAAGCTTAGAAACACATAAATTTTGGTCATTCAACACTAAACTATAAAAGCAATTCTCATGTTTCAGTTTCTGTATATTATAAAGTGCTACTGATAGGAAACCTTGACTGAGTTTCGGATGCAAGGGAAAGCGGGCGGAATTCGGGACACCAAGGCTCCGTCAACCCACATCCCCGATAGTATCTCACCATCTCTCTTAGTATAGACTCCGTATCCAGCCATACGATTATCATGCCATGATCCTTGATAATAATCGCCGTTAGAGAAGTAGTAGACTCCAAAGCCATGGAGCTTGTCACAAAAGTATTCGCCTAGATACATATCAGCATTCCTATGAATCAAGCAACATCAGTTTTAACTTTTAACTAAGCAAGAAATACAAAGAGGACTTATCTGTCGAAGAAAATAGTACAAGAAAACACTCCTATTTTACATTGTCAAATGAACATTAGATAAATGTTAATTTGATAAAAAAACTTCTCCACAGAGAAAAAATTATGTTTTTGGTAGATAATGGCATAAAATGATTAAAATCCATTCAACCATATTCTATATAGTGCATATGAGCAAGCACTTAATTAGATCAAAGAAAGATATAACATTATTAACTTTTTCTGAACCAAAATAACATCAATAAGAAACGAAAAAAAAAACATAAAAAAGACAAATGAAAAAAAAAAGAAGTAAAACCTGAAGCAATAGATGCCGACACCATTTTTCATGCCTTTCCTGAATTCACCGACATAAGAACTGCCACCAGCACAGATCTGTTCTCCCATGCCATCCCTCTCCCCATACCGCCACTCTCCATTGTATTGGTCCCTGTTATAGAATCGCATCGAACCAAACCCATGTCTTGCCCCTTTCCAGAACTTCCCCTTGTACTTACCGCATCCCGCCAACCTCTCAACTCCATACCCGTCATAAGCCCCATCAATCCAATCTCCCATGTAGGTGCTCTTTCCAGGTAGCTTCATCACCCCTCTCCCTGTGCGGCTTCCCTTATAGAACTCACCGGCATAGACTGTACCGTCAAAGGAGTACTCAACACTGGGGCTGCTTAATGGCCTTCTAAATTGCTCGGTGTTCATATCTTCATTTCCAATGAAGAATGTTGGTCGTTTGTTCTTGAAAAACCAGGGAAGAGTCAATCTTGATCTGTTCTTGAAGAGGAAATAGATGACAAAGAGAATGGTGAGATGGAGACATAGCATGGTGCAGTGGAGGGAGGGAGTTCGGTAGCAGAGAAAGAGAAGAATGAGAACAAGGATGAGAGCACCACTCGTGGTAAATTTGGGGAGAGGGACACGTGGCAATGGAAATGGGATGAGGAATGTCGTCTTCTTCTGGGGTGGATCACTTGGGCTCTCTAGATCGGTAAAGCTACACCCGGCTGAGAAGAGGAAGCGAGAAGACATACTTCTTGCCATTGTTTGGAGAGGAGAGGACAGGACAGGAGAAGAGAAACGCTGATTCTTTTAAAGAAGAAGAAGAAAGACGAAGAGAAAGAGAGGAAAAGAGATCGTTTAGAGTTGGATTGATAATTACATTTAAAAAGGAATAAACCAATAACTAGCCGTAGAGATAAGCGACAATTACATTGCATAGGCTCGGTGTTAAACTGAACTAGAGTAATACCCCGCTTGTCAAAGACACGGCTTTATTTTTCTTCAATGAACGAGGTTCAACTGAAGTTTAATTTAGAGCAGAAAGTTCGCTTCCACTTGGACTAAACTGATTATGCCCCACTGTCAGAGGACGAACTCTTTTATTTGACTCAGATACAGAGACTCAGAGAGGTTCCGTTAAATTAAGACGAAACTTGGACAGTTGGACTTCACTTCCGTTTACCTAAATTTTGTAGTTTAGGCTCTGTCTTTGTCCTTTTTTTTTTTTTAAGTCTTGATGGCCAGCGTAAGGATAAATTGACAATAAATTAATTTGATAGATTGTTAATAAAAAGTGAGTCTATGGTAATATGCTTCAACCCGTAATACGGGTTAATATTTCCGTTTTTTAAATTTTAATGGTTGATCCAAACCGTTTAACATGATTCTCATATGAATATCTACTTGATCACCGAATTTTGTATTTTTTAGACTCTTTTTTACTATTTTTTAAGATAAGTAGAAAATCACTTGATTTGAAAATTCTAGACCATCAAAAATAATAATTTTCTACCTATTTTAAAAAATAATACCTTTCTGTTGGTATACCCTAGCGGATACTGTTCCATTATTGTAATTGTTCTCTAGTTCTTTGTTTATTTCTGGTAGTTATATAGATATATATATAGTCTTCTTAATTTAATGATCCCAAGAGTTAATTAAAAAATTAGAGATACACAATTACAAAGAAGTGAAATCATACAAAGAAAATCACACACCTAGACCAATCAAATATTTATCATGCTTTTTTAATTGCGCATTCAATGTTTATATGATCCGTAACTGAATATACATTTATATATTATAACAAGTAAGAAATAGTCTTTATCTATATTCTTACCGGTTTAGCTAACAATAAAAAATATTATTCATACTCATATCCAATAAGCTAACGGAAACAAATCTTACGGCATATCCGCCTTATCGATATAAATTGGATAAATTAGGATAAACGGTTATTGACACCTCTACATAGAGCTCTTTAAATTAAGACGAAACTTGGACTTTAACCTAAATTTTGTTTGCTACGTTCAATTTTGTAGTTTTAGCCTTTGTCTTTGTCCTTTTTTTCTAAGTCTTGCTGTCAGCGAAGCTGCCCTAAGTAGCTTGTATTGATAAATTGAGAATATATTTTATATTAATGCATTACACAACAATTATTAGATGGAGTTAGTCAACGAGTCAATGGAGCAGTATTATTTGAATTGTAACAGAACTAGTTAGGAGATTACTTAATTAAAGCTAATTACTGATTTTACGCTTGGAGGTAACAAATAATTGTGAGGATTCGGTTCATGCCTGACCCAACTTGCTGGTACACCGACAAGTTGCGCAGCTTCATTATCAAAGAGTTTAAATTCTGTAGTTTCTGTATAATCAAAAACCTCAAGACTGAGGAAATACCTGTTCAAGATAGCAATGAGAACCTAATCATTGAGGGAATCAAATAATTAAAGATGCACAAGTAAGACATACAATAATACTGGTCTTTGGCACAACATTTTGCAGTTGTCGCACCGGTACGCCCGATAGACACCATCCTTTTTCAGTTTCTTGTGGCAAGTGGAACAGCTGTGTTGGCACCAACTGTGCTGGTTTTTTATAGTGATGATATGTGCTTCGCACTGGAATTTCTTGTCCTACAGCATAACAAAAATAACAGAGTGACAAAACAGAATTAAAATTATAAGAAAAATGGAAATAAAGGCAAAAGAGGTGTACAACAGTACAGGTTGACTTAAGGTGCATGGGGAACAGACAATTAGATGTTAATAGTTCAATATATGTCTTAAAAAAAAATAATTGTTCCTTTGTTATGTTGTAAATATGAAGACTTAAGGTGCACTCAGGTACCAGTTCATGATAAAAACAGAGTGCTTTTTCTTTATTTGGAAGAGAGAACAAGAGAACACATTATCTTTTCAATTAACTCTTATACAAATTTTTCTTCTCTCTTTATTTGCAACTGAGATACAACTCTATTTATAGCCTTAGACATGACTCTTAAAATTCGCACAGCAATTAAAAACAAAACATAATTTAAAACAACCCCAAACAGAATTCATAGCAGAATAGTAAATTCTGACCCTTCATTATAAAAACAACCATAACTATTTATGGGAAACTCCAAATGTCTTGAAATTTGAACCACCAGAAATAAGACTCCAAGACATATAAAATAGACTCCTCATTTGCCCAGAATGATCTAGAATTTTCCTTTCAAATTCGTTCATTAATCACCTCAAAATCTGTCCACTGTGCAGTCATGAATTTATTGGCAAATTAAGTTTATTCATCAACACCCCTCCTTAAACTTAATTCTCTTCTGTCCTTCATGCCGAGTAGGTTTCTCATTTTCTCAAATAGTCTTGTGGATAGTGGCTTTGTAAATATATCAGCTGCTTGGTCCTCACTCTTTACATGCACCAGTTCTATCTCCTTTTCCTTCACGTGCTCTCGGATGAAATGAAACTTTAGGTCAATATGCTTGCTTCTTTCATGATGGACAGGATTCTTTGCCAATTCGATCGCTGATCTACTGTCCAAGTAAATTTGTGTGGCCTTCTCTTGAGCAAAATTTAGTTCCTTCAACAATCTTCTCAACCAGATCACATGACACACACAACCTCCTGCTGCCACATATTCTGCTTCGCACGTAGAGAGTGTCACGACTGGTTGTTTCTTCGACAGCCAAGTGAATGCCATGTCCCCCAAAAAGAACACATATCCCGATGTACTCTTTCGATCATCCACGTCACCACACCAATCGCTATCGGAATATCCCACTAGCATGAAATCTTCGGCTTTGGTGTAGAATAACCCAAGGGATTCGGTTCCCCGAATATACCGCAAAATTCTCTTTACTGCTTTTAAATGCGTGTAGACCGGCTCCTCCATGAATCGACTTACTACTCCAACGCTATAAGAAATGTCCGGCCTTGTGCATGTGAGATAGCGAAGACTCCCAACTAAACTTCGGTATTTGGTCGCATCTACTCGTTCTCGACTGTCAAATTTAGAAAGTTTCACCCCGGGTTCCATTGGTGTCAATACCGGGTTGCAATCCGCCATTTTGTTCCTTTTCAGAATTTCTTTTGCATATGTTTCTTGTGACACAAAAATCCCAGTCTTTTCTTGTCTAACCTCCAGACCAAGGAAGTACTTCATCAAACCCAAGTCCGTCATCTCGAACTCCCGAGTCATCACTCTTTTAAATTCCTCTATCATCTCACTGTTATTCCCCATAAAGATGAGGTCATCAACATAAAGAGCGACAATGAGCAAATTACCTTCATTCTTTCTCATGTATAGTGCATGCTCGTATGGGCATTGAGTAAACCCGTTCTTCTTGAAGTAAGTGTCAATGCGAGTATTCCAAGCTCGAGGTGCTTGTTTCAATCCATAAAGTGCCTTCTTCAATTTCAGCACTTTCTTTTCTTCCCCAATTTTCATGTATCCGGGTGGTTGCTCCACGTAAACCTCTTCTTCTAGCACGCCATTCAAAAATGCTGACTTGACATCCATTTGAAAAATTTTCCATTTGAATTGAGCTGCTTGAGCAATGAGAAGGCGAATCGTCTCCATTCTTGTAACCGGGGCAAAGACTTCGTCATAGTCTATCCCTGCCTTTTGTCGATAGCCTTTTGCGACTAGCCTTGCCTTGTACCGCTCTATCTCGCCTTGAGCATTCATCTTCTTTTTGTATACCCATTTTACTCCTATGGGCTGACTTCCTTTTGGTAATTCAACCAGCTCCCAAGTTTGGTTTCGCTCGATTGCTTTTATTTCTTCATTCATGGCTGCTTGCCACTTCTCATTTCGTACCGCTTCCTCAAATGTAATTGTTTCGGCATCCGCCAAAAGGCAAATTAAATGTACCTCACTTGTCGAGTCGTACAAATCTTGTATGCTTCGCATCCTTGGTTGTCTTGGCTCATCTTCATCATCGGTTGTTGGTGGATTTTCTGGTGTGTTTGTTGAAGTAGTGATTGTACCAGTAGATGATTCTCCTTTCTCAAATATCACCTCTGTTGATTTTTCCCAATCCCACGAACTTGACTCGTGTACATGCACATCTCGGCTGACCACTACTTTCTTCTCTATTGGATCAAACAATTTGTAACCTTTTGTCTTTTCATCATAACCGATTAAGATATACCTTTTGCTTTTGTCATCAAGCTTGGTCCTTCTTTGATCTGGTACATGCGCGTAGGCCACACTACCGAACACTTTTAAGTGAGACACCGTTGGTTTTTGTCCGCTCCATGCTTCTTGCGGTGTTTGATCTTCCAACTTCATATGAGGGCATCGATTTTGCACATAGACTGCACATAACACCGCTTCCGCCCAAAATTCCTTCGGCATTTTCTTGCTCTTCATCATCGATCGGACCATATCAAGAACGGTCCGATTCTTTCTCTCGGCTACACCATTTTGTTGAGGTGAATATGGTGCAGTCAAGAATCGCTTGATGCCTTGTTCCTCGCAAAAATTCGTGAAGGTGGTTGATGTGTACTCCCCACCTCTATCTGACCTGACGGCTTTGATGAACATGCCGGTGGTTTTTTCTACCAACACTTTGAACTTCTTAAATGAATTTAGAGCTTCAGATTTTTCTTTTAGAAAGTAAACCCATGTTTTCCGAGTGTAGTCATCAATAAATGTAATGAAGTACCTTTTTTCACCAAAAGATTTTGGAGTGATTGGTCCGCAAATATCAGTATGTATGAGCTCGAGTGGTTTTTTTCGCACGGTATTCTGCATTTTTCGGAAAGGGGCAATTTCACATATACCCCTCAAAAACTTCAAAATTACGTATTTCCCCCTCTAAAATTTGAAATTACATATTTCCCCCTCCAAACTTCAAAAACTCACAAATTTACCAATTTTATTGTTTTTTATATTAAAACTCATTCCAAATTTATAAAATACCCATTTTACCCTTTATTGAAAGCATATAAATCTTATCATACTCAAATTTGAATATAAACGGTTCCTCTACCGTCCGAACTACTTTTAGATTTGTGCACACAAGATCAGCACGAATCTTGATGCAAAAATACACGCATATTGAAGCAACATGCACAAATCTTAATGTGATACGCGCTAATCGAAATTGCTTTAAGATTCATATGTGTTAGATTAGCAAGAATATTAAAGCAACTCGCACAAATCTTAATGCGGTGCGCACGGATCGGACGATAGAGGAACCCTTCAAATTCAAATAATTTGAGTTTGATTAGATTTATATATTTTTAATAAAGGGTAAAATAGGTATTTTATAAATTTAGAATGAGTTTTAATATAAAAGATAATAAAATGGGTAAATTTGTGAGTTTTTGAAGTTTAGAGGGGGAAATATGTAATTTCAAACTTTAGAGGGGGAAATATGTAATTTTGAAGTTTTTGAGGGGTATACATGAAATTCCCCCTTTCGGAAATGAGGTCCTTGCTTGCTTGCCAAGTAAACATCCTTCGCAAAACTTGGTGGTGTAGTCCATGTCTGGTAGCCCATGGACCATGTTCTTCTTGGCCAATTCCTTTAGGCCACCGTAATGAAGGTGACCGAACCTTAGATGCCACAACCGCGATTTGTCTTCTTTGTCAACTTGTAGACATTTTTCTCGAACGTTTCGTAAGTTGAGCTTGTACATGCGATTTTTGGCCATTTCGACTCGTGCTACCAAGCGCCCTCGATTGTCTTTTAATTGTAGTACCCGGTTTTTCATGAATACCGAGTATCCCTTCTCCATGAGTTGTCCCATACTCAAAATATTGCTCTTTAGATCAGGTACGTAATAAACATCCTCGATTGATTCTTCCGTACCACTTTTTTGTAAATAGTGAACCGTACCTTGGCCTTTTACTTGAATTTTTGACGCGTCCCCGAACGACACGTGTCCATCTTCAACCTCTCGCATCTCCTTGAATAGGTTCTTGTGCCCACACATGTGGTTACTAGCGCCTGTATCGAGATACCACATCGTATTGCTGTCGGGAACGGTATTTTTGTAAGCCATCATGAGAACACCATCTTCTCTTGTCTCCTCTTCCGCGACTAGATTCGCATTTTCTTCTACTTTTTTTTCAGAATAGCATTCCTTTGCATAGTGCCCATACTTACCGCAATTATAACATTCGACATTTGATTTGCACTCTTTTGCGTAGTGCCCATGCTTGCCACAGTTGTAACACTCAACATTTGAATGATTTGATCGGGCACCTCTACCATGACCACGCCCTCTACCTCGCCGATTTTGTTGGCTTGACTGCCCCTTCTCCTCATAGTATCCACCTCGACCGCGGCTTCCACCACCACGACCATTGTTGCGACCTCCACGGCCACGTCCTCTACCACGAAAATTTTGAGTATAGAGTACCTTTTCGTCTTTGATAGACACCTTGGCTTGCAGCGCTTCTTCAAGCGACTCGTTCTTCTTCTTCTTGCGTTGTTCATGCGCCTCAAGAGAACCAGCAAGATCATCAGTGGTCATTTCTTCCAAATTTTTCGACTCCTCAATTGCACAAACAACATTCTCAAAATTCTCGGTCAGTGACCGCAAAATCTTCTCCACCACTCTTGCATCAGTTAGAATTTCTCCATTTCGTTTAAGTTGATTCACCACTGTTTGCACACGCGTGATGTAGTCAGAGATTCCTTCTGACTCCTTCATTTTCATGGCCTCCAACTCGCCTCGAAGAGTTTGAAGCCGTACTTGTTTAACTCGGTCGGCACCCTTGAACACCTTTTGCAAAGTGTCCCACGCTTCCTTCGAAGTTGCTGCACCAGCAATTTTCTCGAAACCCGACTCATCCACTGCTTGGAACAGTAAATAGAGCGCGGTCTTGTCTTTCATACGTGTTTCTTTCAACGCCTTTATCTGATTCGCAGTTTGATTGACCGTTGCATCTGGCTCGTCATAGCCCTTTTCGACTACTTCCCATGCATCTTGCGCACCGAGCAATGCACGCATCTGAATACTCCAATTGTCGTAGTTCAACTTGGTAAGTCGTGGCAGCGGCATTTGCCCCAACGATGTACTTCCGGAATTCGCCATAGCTCTGATACCAATTTGATAAAAACAGAGTGCTTTTTTTTATTTGGAAGAGAGAACAAGAGAACACATTATCTTTTCAATTAACTCTTATACAAATTTTTCTTCTCTCTTTATTTGCAACTGAGATACAACTCTATTTATAGCCTTAGACATGACTCTTAAAATTCGCACAGCAATTAAAAACAAAACATAATTTAAAACAACCCCAAACAGAATTCATAGCAGAATAGTAAATTCTGACCCTTCATTATAAAAACAACCATAACTATTTATGGGAAACTCCAAATGTCTTGAAATTTGAACCACCAGAAATAAGACTCCAAGACATATAAAATAGACTCCTCATTTGCCCAGAATGATCTAGAATTTTCCTTTCAAATTCGTTCATTAATCACCTCAAAATCTGTCCACTGTGCAGTCACGAATTTATTGGCAAATTAAGTTTATTCATCAACAGTTCATACTAGTGTCATGCCAGTAAAATGAACTTGAGAGTTCGGGTGGAAAGTTTACTTTGTGTATATTTTAATGACTATAGAAAGATGATTCATAATTATTTTAATAATGGTGAAAGAATCCAAGAATTTAACAAGGAAAAAAAAGCAAGAGCCTTACAGCATTATTGTAGCGATCATATCTCAGAAGCTCCGCAATTGTGACCTTCAATGGCTGTGAATTCATCATTCCAGATGAAGAGCTGACATTTTGCACAACCATTGTATGATCAAATTGTACTTGTAGACTGCTAAATGAGTGTGCCAGTTAGCAGCATTTTGGTTTCATTTTCAAATATACAAAAACAAAGAAGAATAATCTAAGTATATGGAAAAGAAAAGCACAAAAGGGTGCATTGGGAAATTGTACAATTGGAAATCAGAGTAGTTTTACGATTTGTACCTTACACGGAGAATTCTGACAGGTATGAAATCGGGTACCGCTATAACTATAAGTCTTCAGAGTTGTCCTATCTAGATAATAGAAATGAAATGACATATTACCATAGAGGAAGCAGCTGGGTTGTTGCTTCTAAAAGTGCACACTGAAAGGGAAACTGGGATAGATGACTATCTCTAATTAATTATCAGAATTTTAAAATAGACGTGTACTATAGTTTTAACATATGCAGAATGTCGGTTGTATTTTCTTGAACAACCAGGGAAGTGTCAATCTTGATCTGTTCTTGAAGAGGAACTAGATGATGAACAGAATGGCAAGAGGAAGACAGAGCATGATCCAGAGGACGGAGAGAGTCCAGTAACAGAGAAAGAGTCAAATGAGAAAAAGGAGGAGAGTACGGCTAATAGTAAATTTGGGGAGAGGGACAGGTGACAATGGAAACGGGATGAGGAACGTCTTCTTCTTCTGTGGTGGATCACATGGGCTTTCAAGATCGGTAAAGCTACAATGGCTGAGAAGAGGAAGCGAGAAGACTTACTTCATGCCATTTTTGGAAAGGAGAGAAGAAGAGAAATGCTGATTCTTGTGAAGAAGAAGACGAAGAGAACAAAGAAAACGAGATCGTTTAGAGTTGGATTGACAATTATGGTTAAAAAGGAACTAGCCGTAGAGATCAGCGACAATTCCATTGCATAGGCTCGGTGTTACATTGAACGGGAGTACTACCCCGCTTGTCAGAGAAACAGCTTTATTTTTTCGATAATGAACGGGGTTCTACTGAAGTTTGAATTAGAGCTGAAAGTTGGCTTCCGCTTGGATTGAACGGATTCATGCCCCACTGTCAGAGGTAGAGCTCTTTGTTTTTTACAGGTCCCGTTAAATTAAGACGGAACATGGAATTCACTTCCGTTAATATTTAGAAATCCAAAACTTTAAAGACCACAAACCTAAAATGTCAACTACTCCTATCTTGATATATGATTGAACCTAAATTTTGTTTGCTACGCTGAACTTAATTTGTAGTTCAAATTTTGTCTTTGTCCCTTGTTTTTTTAAGGGAGTATGTTTATTCAGTGACAGATCTAGTGTATATTAGAGGGCATGCTTCCCTGAACTTTAAAAAATAAGTTTGATTTAATAGGTCCAAATAATTTGCCCCAATGAAAATTAATTTTCCTGTTATTTTTGTTGGTTTTAATTTGTCAAAAATAGTGTTTTTTTTATTATATAAGATATTATTTTTGTTTTTTTTTTGACAAAGAAAATAGGGTCTAGCCTTTTTCATTAATCATTTTGTAGTTACAAGGAGTATATAACCATAATTTAAAACATAACTCTGCTCCAAACATTTGAGCATAATAAAATTATGAAAAATTTAATAAAATGAAAAAGAAAAATTTAAGATAGAAATATAAAAGAAAATGACAGACTTAACAGGTTGTTATTTGTAAACTTTGAACTCTTCTTAAGCATTTGTTATTGAGTTGTATCTCCATTGTCTTTCCACCTGCTCTGCTAATTGCATTAGATTACATGCTTCTTCTCTGAAGATTTTGGTGCATCTTTCTCTCCAAATAATAAATTGTGTAATTAGCAAGATTGATCTCTTCCAGCAATTGACAATTTTTTGCTGCCCAACTTGAAAGCTTCGAAAGTTTTGTAGCAATTAGGCGAAGCTTAAAATACCGTTCCAATCTTATCTCTGTTAAAATTAGTTCTCCACTTGTAACAGAAAGTACCAAACACCAAAAACCAAAGAAAATAACAATAAAATAAATTAGTTATCTACTAGGGGCACTTACATCCAAAGGCAGAGCCAATGTACATCAGGGTAGGCAGTTGCCTATCCCTGAATTTGAAAATTTTAATAAGAACATGATAAAATTTTACTCTGCCTACCTCTAAAATTAGTTTTGCCTACCCCTGGGTACAATTTCGAACCCTCACTCAAACCCAGTCCAATTGACTCTAACTTAAAACAGATTCACCCTAAACCCAAACCCGCTAATCATAACTCAACCCGTTTTTCTTTTGGACAAACGCGTGAAAATACCCTAATGAATCAGGCGATTCTGAGGCGATCCGCTATCGGCCGGAAAAACGTAGAGGAGAAAAGGTAAATGTGGGGAGGAGAAGAAACGCCACCCCTCCGCCACTGCTCCGCCCTTGATTCCCCTCCTCCAGTCCTTCGCCACTGCCTCCTTCTGCCCTCCGTCACTGGTCTCGTTCGTCTTTGATGCTACTACCAATGGGAGGTAGGGTGGTGTTTCCATTGGATTTCACCTGTGTATGGACGCAATTAGTTAAAATTATGTTCAGGTTTTGTTCTATTTAACTAATTAAATTGATCTAATTTCATCTCATTTTATCCCAAATATTGTCCCTTCTGATTGTTTTTTAAGTAAAAATAGGCAATTTATGCAGTCCAATTTACAACCAACCATTTCTGTTTCTCTGTGACTAATTGCTGAAATTTTCGTTGTGATTGATTGGTTTCTCATAAATTTCTCATCTGAGGTCAACTTCAGGGAGTTATCTTTGAGATATAGCATGTATATGATCAGCTCTAGGCCCCAAATTACAATTTTGGATTAATGCCTACTTGTTTTGTAATCACGGACTAGTCTAATACTATGTTAACTCTTTCTTTCTTGGAGCAGTGTCACAATATATTATTTTGCGAAAGGAAGGACCCAATTGGGGAAGATAATTTTGGGCTCGTCATCTCGCCTGAACCGGAGGTAACAAATGTAGAGGATGATGAATCGGGGAAGGCTTGCGTTATTTGCTTGTCATAGCTAAGAAATATTGATGTGTTACCTTGCTGGCATATGGTGAATACATTTGATTCTATATTTAGTTCAACAATTTTAGTTCTCGCTCTGACATTGTGTATATGGTCTCAACATTTTGCTTGCATTCTTTTCTTTTATTCGAACCCGAATCCATCAGTTTATTCAAATTAAAACCCGATTTCTGCCTACCCCTAACTCAAATCCTAGCTACGCCACTGCTTACATCGCGAGGGTTGTTTTTTGATAAGAGAAGCAGCTTCTAAGTTTGTCATCTCATCCGAGAGCACGTCTGAGGCGAAAATGAAAAATAAAGTTGAGGTCTGATGTTAAATTGGGCTCAATTTAAGTAGGCCGGATTTAGATCGAATTAGGTCATTTGTTTTTTCAATTATTTAATTAATTAGAAAGATTCGACTAATTAGTATTATTAAAGTGCCTTTATATATTTATTTTATTTTATTATTAATATTAATTAATTATAAAATAAGAAAATGAGAATATTAAAATAAGTTAATTTATATTGGAAAATAACAATTTTTATGGGGAAATATTAAATGATAATATTAATCAGTATTTTTAATCCGAATTCTGGCTACCATCCTAATGTTAAAATTTCAACGAACATCATATTGGCGCAAAACTTAATTATCAGATAGGCCTCAAATGAAGAATCCAAACTGTTAAAATTGATCACTCCTTCATACGAGCTTCAATTACATATAATGTTTTTAGTTTTCTAATTCATTTAATATAAAGTCAAGAGGTAAAAAATAATAACAATTGGAAGATTTTCAGTTAATTTTAATATGTTCGTTTGAAGTTCTGATCCTACATCACAAATGCATCTGACAAGTCGATTACAATCCGATTTGAATTTTTGAATTTCTCGCTATTAGATAACCAGACTTCTCTATCCGTGTTTTCAATTTTTATGGTTAAATTAAATGTTTGAATTAAGTGTTGGATTATAAAGCATATTTAACGGGATAACGAGTCTAATGATTGAAATTGAATTGTGAAATGATATGAGATTGTGTAAATAGGCCAATTATAGAAAAATGTGTCGTTAAATAACTGATTATTGAGTTTTGTCGCTGACCCATATTGTTTTTATTTGTTATTTTTATTGCTACGTAGATTGACGAGACAATCCGGCCGGATCATTCACTCGTATATTTCACACACACACGAGCTTTACATTCTATTTATATTAGTATATGTCGGTTGGGACTTTAGTCTTTAGAAATTTCCTTGAATATTCCAGAAGAGCTTAATAGACTGGGCTCTCAGTGTTGTTTAATTTGAACACTCCCTATCAGCACCACTGACTTGATTCTTTTTTTTAATGGTTAGTAGTTAAAATTACCACTAACAAATATATTGATAAGAAAAAATTACAAAATTACAAAATTCTAAATTCTATTATCTCATATAATATAAAAATAAATATTTACATTCATACTCAATTTTAAAATTTATTTTCATCTCGCTTCACGACCAGATCCGCTTCTTCGATCGCCGCTGCGCTCCGACAACGATCGGATCTTGTTGAATTTATCAGACAAAGAAATAGAGATTATGTTTATTGGAAGGAAATGAATATATTGTATATTGATCTATATATTCTCCATACATCAAAACAATACATATATATATAGATATCATGAGGCTCTACTAACCGTTGGAATTAAAGTAATAGAAAAGGTACAAAGTACCAACAGTTATAAAAGTAACGGCTCTAATAGCCGTTGCTATTTTCAACACTCCCCCTCAAGTTGGGCGTGTAAATATCGATTAGCCCTAACTTGCGATTATTATCTTCAAATAATCTTGGGTCTAGTCCTTTTGTGAATATATATATCCGCCAATTGTTCTTTGCTTCGCACAAACGGTGTCTCTATTTTCTTAGCTTGGACTTTCTCTCTAATAAAGTGACAATCCACTTCTATGTGTTTCGTCCTTTCATGGAACACCGGATTCGATGCGATATGTCGAGCGGAATTATTATCGCAATACATCTTTATGGGTTGATCACATTCGATGCCCATGTCTTTAAGCAATTGCTTGATCCATATTAGTTCACTTGTGGTGGATGCCATGGCTTGATACTCTGCTTCCGCGCTTGATCGAGCTACGACATTTTGCTTCTTGCTTTTCCATGTGACTAAATTTCCGCCTACAAATGTGCAAAAACCGGTGGTGGATTTTCTATCAAAGCTACCGGCCCAATCTGCATCAGAATAGCCACATAGTTCATTAGAATTATTATTCGTCATTTTTATACCCTTTCCCGGATTTTTTTTAAATATCTTAATATTCTATTTGTGGCCTCTAAATGAGGCGTTCTTGGTGCATGCATAAATTTACTAACTTGACTTACCGAAAAGGAAATGTCCGGACGTGTTACCGTAAGATAAATTAATTTTCCTACAAGTCTTTGAAATTGGGTTATGTCTTCTAACGGTTCACCATCCTCGGTATTTAATTTATATTTGGTATCAATTGGTGTAGAGGCCGGTTTACAACCTAGTTTACCGGTTTCTTTTAGCAAGTCTAATGTATATTTTCGTTGTGAAATAAAAAGACCTTTACTTGAAAAAGCTACCTCTATACCTAAAAAATATTTTAAGTAACCTAGATCTTTAATGTCGAATTTTCCTTTCAATTGAGATTTAATTTTCCTAATTTCTTCTAAATTATTTCCGGTGATTATTAGGTCATCAACATATACCAATACAATGGTTATATTTTTTCCTTCAATTTTGGTAAACAATGAGTGGTCGGCACTACTAATTTTAAAATTAAATAATAATAAATATGAGCTAAGTTTGCCATACCATGCCCGAGGAGATTGCTTAAATCCGTAGATTGACTTATTTAGCCTACAAACTATATTAGAAAGATTTTGCATTTTATGGCCCGGTGGTAATGTCATATACACCTCCTCTTCAAGTGTCCCTTGAAGAAAAACATTTTTTACATCCATTTGATATAAATTCCAACCATTATTTACCGCAATTGAAAATAAAATTCTAACGGTATTCATCTTTGCCACCAGTGCAAAGGTTTCATTATAATCTATACCATAGGTTTGGGTATATCCTTTGGCTACTAATCGTGTTTTATACCGTTCGATTGAACCATCGCTATTAAACTTGGTTTTGTATACCCATTTACAACCAACAGATTTTTTATTTTTTTGGTAATGGAACAATTACCCAAGTTTCATTTTTTTCAAGAGCTTTTAGTTCTTCTTCCATGGCTTTGCACCATACCGGATTTGTGATCGCCTCTTGGTAACTATTTGGCTCACTTTCTTCCTCAATAGAAGCAAGAAATGCATGGTATTCGGGTGAGATATATTGGTATGATACAAAGTCTTGTATAGGATATTGTACCGCATTAGTTATATAGTCTCTAAGTTTGATAGGTGGTTGGCGCATTCTTATGGACCTTCGTATCATAATATTTTCTTCTTCTTCTTCCTCATTATTATTATTATCATCATCATCATCATCATCATCATCATCATTAGTATTATCATTATCATTATCATTATCATTATCATTATCACTATCATTATTATTATTATCATTGTTTATCTCTTCTTCATAGTTATCGGCTTCAATTTCATAATCCGTATTTGGTATGAAATCTAAGCTAGAAATTATTGGTCTAGATTGATTATCTTCATGTGGTTTTTTGGTTATCTCACTATTTTTAAAATATGGTTCATCTTCACAAAATATCACATCTCTAGATATAAATACTTTTTTATTAATTGGATCATAGCACTTGTAGCTTTTTTTTGGAAGATGAATATCCCAAAAAAATAGTTTTTGTTGAAACAAAATCCAACTTATCATTTCTTTTAATTTTAACAAAGCATACACAACCAAAAACTCTCAAATAATCAAGATTCTTTTTTTGTTGGTAAAGAATTTTACTTGGACTTTTATTTTTTAAAGTAACACTAGGTAGCCTATTAATTAGATGTGTAGCGCAAAGGATGGCATCCGACCAATATATTTTTGGAACATTATTTTGAAATAATAATGAACGTGTCATTTCTAATAAATACCTATTTTTTTTTCCGACACTCCATTTTGTTCGGGAGTGTTTATGCATGTAGTTTGGTGAATAATTCCTTTTTCTTTAAAAAGAGTTGTGAAATTTTTATTTACAAATTCTGTTCCATTATCGGATCTAAAGATTTTAAGTTTAGTATTAAATTAAGTTTCTATAAGGCATAGAAATTCTCGAAAGCAATTAAATACTTCATCTTTTGATTTGAGTAAATATAACCATATAGCTTTAGAAAAATCATCAATGAATATAACCAAATATTTAAATCAATTATAAGAATTAATTGGGGCCGGACCCCATACATCGGAGTGGACTAAATCAAAGAAGGCTTCACTTCTACTATTAGAAAGTGAGAAAGGAAGTCTCGTTTGTTTTGCCAACTTACATATGTCACAATTAATACACTTGGAATTTGAAAAATCTAAAATACTATTTAAAATTTTATCGGAGGGATGCCCAAGTCTCTTGTGCCAAATGTCAAAATTTATAGATTTTGTAATAGCACAAAAAAATGATTTTTGTTCTAAAAGATAATGCCCATTTTTAAGAAATCCTTCAAAAATCTTTTTTCCAGTTTTCTGTTCTTGAAATATAATATTTTTTGAAGAAAAAATTGCATTACAATTAAAATCTTTTGTTAATTGTCCTACCGATAGTAAATTTATGGGGAAGGTTTTTACAAATAATACATTATTAATTTTTTTGTTGCAAATATCAATTTCACCTATATAATTTATTTTTTCCTTCATACCATTTGCTACTTTCACATAATGGTTATTTTTGGTCAATCTCATATTAGTAAGAAATTTTTCATTTCCAAACATGTGATCGGTAGCACCACTATCTATAATTATTTGATCAAATAAATTAGAATTTTGAGAGTGAGATACAATACCACATGAGCTAGAACTTTGATTTTGATTAGCAAGCCACACAATAAGTTGTTGGAGAAATTGTAGCATTTGATCTCCCGACCCATTTGACCCGCTTGCACATCCATTGGACTCCTCCATTCTTTTTTTCTCCGCCAC
This sequence comes from Carex arenaria, assembly GCA_964058825.1. Classification (NCBI taxonomy): domain Eukaryota; kingdom Viridiplantae; phylum Streptophyta; class Magnoliopsida; order Poales; family Cyperaceae; genus Carex; species Carex arenaria. The sequence continues at coordinate 551,354 of CAXKVW010000263.1, forward strand.
TTTCCAACCCCTCGGTCCGAGATGAGGATATAAGAACCAACACCGATCTCGGGTGTGATCCTCTTTTTTGCAATTAGTACATCTATCGGGGTGGTTTTGGCGATTTATAAGACTATGAAACATTTTTGGATTTTATTGAGAAGGGAATGAAGGCTTAGAACTTTATTGGGTTATTGGGTATTTTTATCGGAAGCTTGGAGCTTTATCGGGTGTTGTTATTGAATTCTCAGAATCGCTCTGATACCATGTTGAATTTATCGGACAAAGAAATAGAGATTATGTTTATTGGAAGGAAAATAATATATTGTATATTGATCTATATATTCTCCATACATCAAAACAATACATATATATATATATATATATATATATATATATATATATATATATATAGATATCATGAGGCTCTACTAGCCGTTGGAATTAAAGTAATAGAAAAGGTACAAAGTACCAACAGTTATAAAAGTAACGGCTCTAATTGCCGTTGCTATTTTCAACAGATCTAGTCACCATCGCACTCCAATTGAGATGAAAACTCGACACTCCGAGCTCCGACATTACCGCATACTCGGTTCCAATCAGCTCCGTTCGGCACTAATTACTTCCCTCTCGATTCACGACCGGATCCGCTTTTTCGATCGCCGCCACGCTCAGACGACAACCGGATCTACTCACCACCGCGCTCCGACCGAGATGGGACTTTACGCTCTAAACTCCAACGATACCGCATTTTCGGCTCCGGTCGGCTCCGGTTCTTTCCCTCTCTCTTATTCTCCTCTTTACCAAGGAGGTACCGAGAGAGAGGGAAGATGTTGTGTCGAGAATGAGATCTATAAAAAGAGAAATTTGAATAGAAGAGAGTGGAGAGATGGAAGAGGAGGACTTGATTCTTTTTAAGTCTTTGATGAACCGCATGAATGGTTCATGTGCATAAATGCATGAGATGCAAACGTATGGGCCCATCTTGTTTTCTTTTAGATACAATATGCGGGTTGTATGACATGTTTGTTTCAACTTGTATGGAATGCGGCCATTGGTGACCATTGGAGAATTAATTTGTTTTAATTAAATACGCAATTGTGTTAATTTGCCATCCATATACATTTGAGGATTGCATGTCTAATTTTATCTAGGATTGGAATTAAGAAGGTAATTTTACATTAAAGATAGTTATGACTTTTAGGAGATTAAAAACTTTTCATTGGTTCAATAAGGATAAGGAAAATTTAATTATATGTACTCTCAAAGGTTTTAGCGTTTAATTAATATTACATTTGGAAGAGATGCCTTATAACTTAAATTTGGATTTCTATTTTAAGTTCATAACAAATTGAATTTCACTTAAAATGCTATGTACAGAAGTAATTTTATGTAGAACTTAATATTGTGATTAACATGCTATATATATAACTGGTAATAAAAGTAAATGAATATAGTCATAAAAATAGAGCTTATATTAAATTGGCTCAAGATAGTAAATATATATATATTTTTCTTAATTAGGATTCATGCATCTTGCTTTTTATTCACGTAACTAACAAGACCACCTTAATACCTGAATCTTTATTCTTCATGATTCAAAGCCTAACAAATTTTAGGAGCATCAACAAATTATCATATTAAAACTAATATGCTCAAGATAATACAGCTCAATCTTAAATTGCGGGAAAAGAAAATCCAATGCCTCAGTACCCAGCTGGCACCCTCATCCTCTAGTCCAAGTGAGATTTTTTTCTTAATTGTTTTTATTCTGTTCTTTTACTCATCCGAATTATGACACACATATATATAAATCCTGTAAGGATGAAACTAAATGAAATGCATCATTTATTATTTTTTTCAATTTTATTTTCCTTGTTTAAATTATTTTAAGGCCCTCTTGAATCATTTATTTTCTTCAATTTTACTCATCCGAATTATGAATTATTTCCTGGAAGGCTGAAACTAAATGAAATATGCATCTCTTGAATCATTTATTTTTCTTGAATTTTATTTCCCTTGTTTAAATTATTTTAAAGAATCAAATATAATAGAATAACTTAAACTTTGTTGCTTAGCATTGTTCACGAGCGATTGGGCTAATCTTCCCGAAGACATATTAGATGAGATTATCAAGAAGATGTGCTATGTTGATTATTCAACATTTCCTACAGTCTGCAAATCGGTGGGGTTGATGTACATCGATCGCTTCTGTTGTCTTCCTAGAAATATACCTTTCGGAGTTCCAATATTATTTCTCAATGCTTACAAATCAGATTCAAATTTCCACAAGTTTGTTAAAATGAATGGAGAAATAGCAAGTGACAATATATATATGCCAGAGGTAACTAACAAGTGGGTTTGTGGATCTTCATGGGGCTGGCTTGTTCTAGAGGATATTAATAGTAGGCAAGCAAGTCTTTTGAACCCATTTACGAGGCGTGTAATACGACTTCCCTCGGTTGACACTTTCACCTGTAAACCAGATGTTCCTGTTAAGGGCTTTAATTATATACACAAAGCAATCTTATCTACAAATCCAACAATATCGGAACAAGATTGCATCATTTTGGCAATTGTTGGAAAAAGGCGGGAACTTGCCTATTGTAAGATTGGAGATAAAAAATGGAGGAATATCGAGTGTTGTTTCTGGAGATTTTGCGATGTAATATATTACAACGGAAAATTTTATGCCACCACTGATTATGGTTACTTGGTGTCTTGCGACCTCATAGATCCAAATTTAACTAAAACAATTTTTTTGGCACCTCCTATTGATTCCAACTACCCTAGAAGGAAGTATTTGGTCATGGCATCAGGACGTCTATTGATACTCCATAAAGCTGGAAAGGATAGATTTAAATTTCATTTACTAAATAAATGCAGTCCGTCTGCTCTTAATCACGATTGGCAGTATAACTGGGTTGAGAAAAACTCTATAGATGATCAATTGTTGTTCATAGGAAATAACGACTCGTTCTCTCTACCGGTACAAAGCAACAGTAGCAGAGCAAACTGCATCTACTTCACGGAAAATGCTTTTGGTTGGGTGGAAAGTAACCATGATCATGATAATCATTCTTTTGGTATGTATGATATTGCAAAGAAAAAGTTTAACAATGGAGAGGTTTGGAATGAAGTTTTTCGATCATTTTGGATGATCCCATCTCCATGGTAATAAGTCGCTAATGTTTTGGGAGACTAATAAAATATAGCACCGGCAATTGCTATTTTATTATAATGTTTGTTCAGTTCTTATATTAGTTGGCAAATATTCAATGAATGGTATCTACTAATTTGTTTTAACTAAAGATGCAAAATAAATACTTTTTTAATTATTGTCCTTTCTATACTAGTGTTCGTGCAAATGTACAGTTATGTTTATTTTGTGGTTCTGGTTTTGTACTTTTGGTGAGGGGTAGTTACTTGTTTATGGACAATTAACCTGAAATGTGTTGCTCCAGGATCCAATATAAGAATGACAAAAGAATCACATTTTAAACGAAAAACATTATTTCGTAAAAGGAGTCCAAAACTATATAGAGTGCTGTACGTACTAAGGACCCTTATACCTCGTTGGTCAAAGAAGCAACAACTGAAGACTAATAATGGTCTCGAATTATTGAAATATATATAGTAGCAGTATTCATAAATCATAATATACATTTATTTAAATAAGAATAAAATTATTCAAAGGGATTAGGGAGTAATTATCACCCAATGGAGCTAGTCAGGGGCGCAGCCTAGTGCCACTCAGTGGTGGAGGCAGAGGGACTTCCAGATCCTCTCGTCCTTGCGCCTTGCGCTGCCACCGGGAGATGACACAAGCGCGGACCACAGTGTTTGAATGGAGTCCTGATCACTAACCCACCCTAATGAACTGGCAAATTAACCAGGCAACTCAATAGTGGTATCTAGCCCAAGCAAATCTGGCAAATTCTGATTCTGCAAATCTTGAAATTTCTCTCAACCGTAGTGAAAATTCTATCACTACGGATGTGACCTAAAACCCTATATTAGTTTCTCCATTTGAGAGATTCAAAACTTCCACAATAAATAGAGAGTCAGTTCATCTTCTAAAATATGACACATAAAAATAACCTTTGAGCCTTCACTTTAGAAATCCTTTGAGGTTTAGCTAGTCCATTATTGTTTGCGCTTAAATCATCTATATCATTTCCAGCAATCTCGTATATACTTCACCTAAATTGATCAGAGTGAGATTAGAGTAAAAGTAGTGATTGTCTGGACTTAGAGCTGTTGTGTTCATCTGTCTATTTGTGTGGACTGTAGGTTGTCTCACCAGTCACAACATATATTCCTTTCTAATTGGATAATTTAGAGGTGCGCCAGTTTAGGTTGCATTGCCTTGGAGACGTACGTCCTGCAGTGGCCGAATTCGTTACCAACTTCTGTGTCACACTCTCTAACTCTATCTATTTACTTTACAATACTTTATTTATTTAATTAACAAGTTCTTGATTACACCAGGAACTGCACATCAACACACACACACGTACACTTAGATCTAATTTTATACGTCGATACTTAGTTGATAGAGTTCAAATTTTTAAATAGCCCTCTATTTACCCCCTCTAGGTGCCGTTAGGAACAATATATAACTTGTGGTTGAAGATCCATTCGATGTGATTTGTAGGGGATACACTTACATGTGGCATTTATATCCTCTATGTTAATTAAAATACCGCTGCTGCTATTTTTTTTTTTTTTAGTTTTCTCTTTTCTTTTCTTTTGATGTATAGGTAGTTCAGTGTTGTTTGTATTTGAGTGGTAGCAGTGATGATGTCTGTATTGAATGCTTTCTTATTATATATATTTAATTAAGCTTGGAAGCCTATACCAAGTCACATTAAAAAAACAGAGAGAGAGAGAGGAGATAAATTTATTTTATTAGACGAGAAGGATGTGAGAATTAAAGATAGAGGAGATAAGAGGCGTTGAAACATACAATATTCTGATCTGTTCAAAACCATTACCGATAGAAGAAGGAAGAAGTCGGTCCAAAACCTAAACCAATATTCTTTTTAACCGATAGAGATTCTTTTATCGGTTTCATCTCCAAAACCGATAGAATAAGATCAATATATCTTTTTATCAGTTTTTGAATTGCAACCGATAGAAGAAAAAGTGGCTATCTCTACTAACTTGCCAAAACACATTTAGTAGTGTGATTCCGAGTTGGATTTTCAACTCTGTTCCGGATGAGCAGCTCGAGTTGACTCGGCTCATAGGTTTACGAGTTGAGTTTGAGTTGTCCCCAACTCATTATATATTGACTCGACTCAGTAGCAGACCTACTTCATTTAACGGGGATTTTCATTTGCATGGATAGAATCTTTAATTACAAACACTTACTGCTAACTTTCCACTTATTTTGCAATATAGTTAACTTACACGAGGTATTATAGCAGTCTAGTGCATGCATATATTTTCTTAAATAATAATCATACGATGCCAGTTCTTTTTTAGAAGTATATATTAACTCTTGATAATGTAAAAACGACAGAAATAATATTCTAAAGCAACAAAGAAATTAAAGTTCTACAATCGTTCAAGAAAATTTAAGAAGTTATTAATTGATAAGTATAGAGAAGAGCTTTGTAAAATGAATCTTGTATTTGTTATTAATCTCAGAAGTGATTACAGGAGCCCTATTTATAGACAGAGGGTGCAGTACATATTCTCTGTAACTAACTCGCTAATACAATGATATATCTAATTAACAAAGCTATAACTGACAGAGTCATAACAAGAATTGTATGGTCAACTGTTAATGTTTGACTCTGCTAATATTAATGATGACCATTATAGAAAAATTTCATTTAATTAACACACATTAATCGGAAGTGTGCCGTTTAATTGCTCCAGAAAATCGATCTAAAGAAAATCCTACAAATTGCAATTTTCATACATAATAATTGATATTTAATTACCACATCGTTTGATTAATTTACGTACGATAAATATTTGTCTATTCATCCTATAAACTTATCAGTTCCTAGGCATTAAGCATTTCAATGCGCCAGGTGCACTTAATTTTCCCTCCCCTGATAAACAGAAATCAGTTATATCGAAAACAAATCAGTTATATTTCACCAAACAACAGACCTTAATCCCTCTCACACTTCTCGCTTGTGAGATACTTGTCCAAAATCCCACACAATAACCTCCTCAAAGAAACCCATTGCAAATCTTTCATCTTCAATTCCTCCTCTCCTCTTCCTTCTACAATCTCTCATAACAAGAACTATCCTCTCCAATTCTTGTAATATACTAATATACACTTCCTTCTACCATCTTGATTGCCAGAATGCACATTGCAGCCAACTATCTCAATTGTTGGTTGTCACCATGCTTTGGAGGCGAGCTGAACAACCCTTATGGCATTGGAAACATGTGTGGCTCTCTCTTCCGCTGGATGAATCCATTATCTGTAGACGAAGAAGTAAACCGAGAGACGTCAATTCAAGGTTCCAGTGGAGACTGGTTCAGCCAATATTATTGGCATAAGAGCCTGGCCCACCACCTGTACGGCATGTTTTCAATGGCTGTGGCGCAAGCTAACGTAGAGAATGAGGATTGCAGCCAGCTGGTGTCAGGATTTCTGACAGATGAATACAATGGGCCCCGTGGGGTGTTCGTTGGCGTCTACGATGGCCATGGCGGGACCGCCTGCTCTCAGTTTGTCCTTGACCATCTCTTGAACAACTTGAAGAGTAAGTTACTTTACAAATTTTATTTATTCCTTTTGTTCTGTTTGAATTAGAGTTTAGTCCTCTGTTGGAAAATATCAAGTGCAAAATTTAATTGTATTCGTTGAATTTTGTTGGTTTAATTAACATTCAATCTTGAACTAAAAATCTTGGCAGCTAAGTACAATTCTTGGAATTTCTTTATCATCTAAATTGTTTTCTTGAATTTTAAATTATCTGTTTAGTGTTTACAGTGCAAAAGCACGTAAGCAATTTCATTTCACTTGTTCTGTTTCTTGAACAAACAAGTCACGCATGCAATTAAAAATATAGACCAATTATTTAATCTTTGGTTTTCTGTGCAATGATAATTTAACATGTGATAAGCGTTCAAATAACTTTGCAATATACTTAATTTCTTGACAGTATACTACCTAATATATGATCTTTCAATTTACAAACCTTGGGTAATTTATCATTTCTTTAACTGAAGGTGCTGTTGCAAATCAAAATGGCGTGATGAATGCAGAAGTGTTCCGGGAGGCGTATCACAGAACCGAGCTAATGTTCGTGAATCACGTGAGAGCTAATTGGCACAACGAACCACAACTTGCAGTGTTAGGGTCGTGTTGTCTGGTTGGGGTCGTGTTCAACCATGTTCTCTATGTGGCGAATGCCGGCGATTCTCGTGCAGTTCTGGTAAGATGTCCGAATGACGGTGTCAGTACTAACGGGGGTCGCTTGGATGATATGGAGGTGGTTCAGCTGTCAGTTGATTATAATGCTAAACATATAGAAAGAAGGAATGAGGTCTGTGCGGAGCATCCTGGCACTAACCTCTTTCCAGAAGGCGAGGGATGTTTTCTTCTCAGGGGGTCTCTTCATGTAATTACTTTCTATTATTTTATGTTAATTGATTTTTATTTATTCTATTTCTAGTGTTTTCTGTGAGCTGTGATTGTTGTGTAATTAAGTCAGTACTAATCAACTGCTCTGCTTGTGGTACTTCAATTGTGCTTGTGGTTGAAAGTGGCACTGTTGAAGATTGTCAAAATAACTTCTAAAAATGGCAACTCTTACCGCTCTAGTCTAAACCCCAATTAATCACAGAAAATAGAAGGAATGTCGAAGAAGCCAGGCCAGCATCAATCATGTGCCGATAAAAATCTCGTTCATCATTTTAAATATGTTCTTTTCCAGGTGACTAGGGCAATTGGAAACGTGTATCTGAAATACAATGAATTCAACGAGGAGCCGCTACCTGCTCAGGACATACAAGAGGAGCCAATTGTGAGGCCTATTTTGAAGGCACAACCGACGATTCAAACACACCAACTTTGTCCTGTTGACAGATTTGTCATTTTCGCCTCACACGGATTCTGGGATGAGATCAACAATGAAGAAGCTGCCGCTTTTGTCCGAAACTTCCCTCATGATGTAAGTGCTACTCTTGGTCCTGATGGCAGAGTTGTTATTTGGTGTTTAATTAATTTGTTTGTTTTTGGTTTTCTGTACTTTTTGGTTCCCATAGAGAACTACTTGCCAGCATCTGGATACGAACCAAGGTTTCCAACTACATCACACTTTCATAAAAAGCAAAGTCATTATTTATTTTTGAGTTTGTTTATCACCTAACCTATTGAATATTACTATTGTAAAGGGAGCAGCGGCAATGCTAATGAGGAAAGCATTGGAGAGAGCAGCCAGTAAACATGGGAGGGGGTACTACGATTTAAGATATTTTGATCCTGGTGCTAAGCGGCGTTATCATGATGACATCAGTGTCATCATTCTTTTCTTTAACATAGAGATGTACCCACTGTAGTTTTGTGACTCTCTTTGGTGCGATTTGGAGAAGTTAGACTTGTGCAATCTGAACTTGGCATTCTCTGTTTTTTTTTTCCGAATATATCTAGGCATTTTATCTGTGAAGGGTTTGAACAGTTGAAATATAGTATGCTCAAGTTTTATCTTAATGCAATCGATTTAATTTTCCTTGGTTTAATTTTGGTTAAGTTCTTTGAAATATGTATTTTTTTTGGCAACATCGATTCATGGGTTTTATGTTGTTGCTCTATCTTTTGAAAAATGATTAGAGTTTTGCAATGGAATGTATTTAGTAATTGGTAAATATAAAAAGTACTTAATTTAGACTGTCTGTACTTGATTATTGTAAATTGTTAATAAAACTTATGCCTTGAATTGTCATTATTCCATAATTTGCTTTTTGTATATATGCATTTTCTATAGCCGAAGTTGTTTGAAGAAAGGAAATACAACTTACCATAGAGTACTCTTTCAATTAAATTCATCTATATGAGCAAATAAAATTTAATTTGTCAGTGAAGTTGATAAAAGCAATAAACTTTGGGTTCCAACAAAATTGGTATTTTCGTAAAAGAAATATTGTTCCGATAAACGTTTTGTTTCCAAAAGTTGGATCACCAAGCATAAAGAGATGTATTCACTATTTTTTGAATAAAAGTTGGGTCACCAAGCACCTCCTCTCTATTATAAGGTTTATAAATTAATTTTAAAGCATTCATTATTTTTTGAACGTTTTTACTACTTAACTCTATACAAAATTAATTCGAAAGTTTCAAATTTTCGAATGTAGACGCATCACTCGTAAGGTAGATGGGTTTCAACAGTTCAGATTTGTTATCTGGAGGCAATCCTACAGAATTTAAAGTCAACTTCAGAAAGAGGCTTTATGAACTTAAAAACACCCTAGATCTACTCTTATTAAAATTGTAAAAAATAAAAAAATAAAGGCAAAAGAGGTGGTACAGCTGAACAGGTTGACTTAAGGTGCATGTGGAACAGACAATTACATGTTAATAGTTCAGTATATGTTTAAAAAAAAAAGCACTTTGTTTCTTTGTTATGTTGTAAATATGAAGACCTGGGACTGTCACTTGGGTACCAGTTCATAGTATCATGTCAGTAAAATGAACTTGAGTGGTGGAAAGTTTACTGTTGTGTATATTTTAATGACTATATATAGAAAGATGATTCATAATTGTTTTAGTAATGGTTAAAGAATCCAAGAATTTAACAAAAAAGCAAGAGCCTTACAGCATTATTGCAGCTATTGTATCTCAGAAGCTCCGCAATTGTGACCCTCAATGGCTGTGAGTTCGTCATTCCAGATGAAGAGCTGGCATTTTGCACAACTATTATATGATCAAATTGTACTTGTAGACTGCTGAATGAGTGTGCCAGTTAGTAGAATTTTGGTTTCATTTTCAAATAGACAAAAACAAAGAAGTATAATACTCTAATCTAAGTATATTGAAAGAGAAACAGAAAGGGTGCTTTGGGAAATTGCATGTACAATTGGAAATCAGAATAGTTTTATGATTTGTACCACTATAAAAGGAAAATTCTGATGGAAGTGAAATCAGGTACTATTATAACTATAAGTCCTCAGAGTTGTCCTACCTAGATAATACAAATGAAATGACATATTATTATAGAGGAAGCAGCTGGGTTGTTGCTTCTAAAAGTGCACACTGAAAGGGAAACTGGGATAGAATGGTTTTTCTTTAAATTAACCCAGATTTTACTTGGTGAAATCTCTTTTTTTGCCCAGTAGTTTTCTAGTTATGAGTGCAGGTTTCACTAGTGATGTGTATGTTTTCTAATTGACAAGACAAATTAATTAACAGAGTTTTAAAATAGATGTGTACTATAGTTATAACATATGTAGAATGTTGGTTGTATATTCTTGAAAAAATAGGGAAGTGTCAATCTTAATCTGTTCTTGAAGAGGATATAGATGAGGAAGAGAATGACGAGAGGGAGACAGGGCATGCAGAGAAAGGTCTTCTCACTTTTTTTGAAGTAAATAGTGTATGGAGAGAAAGGTCTGCTTTTGTAGTTGGCTAACAGAGAATTAGGAAAATTTTGTTGTAAATATCTCGTGCTGTAGGAAGTAGTAACTAGTAACAATGTTTTGAGCCTGGATTCTGTTTCTTATCTTTTCTAAAATGCTATTGCTGTTGTGGGATCCGTCGATCAGGGACTCCTTGTGGAGCCTGCTCTAGAGAAACCAAAACACAAAACAAGTTGAATTTTTAAAATCGCAAAACTGAATTGTTGTAAGATGTTATAACTTAAAAATTGTTGTTAGTAGATCCCTCCTCATATTTTAAACACATTTAACAAACCAACAATTAATATTTAAATTACATGAATATTAATATAAGATCAATCCATAAAAATAATATGTTTAGTTTTTTTTCTATTGTCAATTTTTTTTGCATGATTTGCAAAATATATTATCAAGATTATCAAACTAATTGATTGTCACAAAACACACCTACCCCATCACCATACTGAAATGTTACAAGCTACAATATGTGCCGAGTAAATGAGAAAGTTTATTTATTGAGATTATTTAATGAAACAAGCAAAACAGAGGAGAACCAATTAATTACTCCCAAGCGCCAACAAACAAGAAACCAATGCAAGAACCAAATTCATCAAAAAAGCATGTCAACAAAAGAACAGAAGTCCAATAGACTAAACAACAATCTAATATGACACAGATCCAAACAATCTAATATCACGGTCCAGAGCCCCCACTATCCTTTCCCAAAATTTTACAGACAAAACAGCTGCTGACTTCCAAAGAAGTTTCGATAAAACCCAAAACATAGAAATTGGACAATCATTTGAAGCCCACAAGAACTGAATTGATTACATGGATAAAAACCATAATTTTTGCAGCATCAGAGGCCGAGGTGGCTTGATGATTAGTGACTATCATGTATACCTGATCGAAAATTGGTCTCACGTGCGCTGCTATCAATGGGTCACTTGGATTGATCATGATAGCCACATATGTCATCCATGTGGCCTTTTGTGCAGTATCATTGGCTATGTCACAGGCTAGCTGCTGAAGAAGCGAAAGCAGTACGCCTTGACTAAGGGGTACTGGTACCATTGTGCATAGTGCATGTAAATCCACCTGTATAATTGAAGGCATAAATGTCAAAGACTCTAGCATTAGGCACGGTAGCCAATATCAGTATAATAGTATATCATCAATTGATTAAGATTCTCCTTTTTGTTTATAATATTTATACCTGGGAGCATAACCAAGAAACAATAGAGACGTTAGTCAATTGCAGCGCTGCATTAAATGCCTCCTCATATTTCCTCTCAGATATCAACTGAGCCAGTTCCTTTGTAGGATCAATAGGTGCCTCAACCTGTTACCAGACAAGTTAATATTAGACCTTTTAAAATAAATTTTAGTTTAATGGGCATGATAAGGTTACCATATTAGGAAGACCGGGCATGGAAACTGGATTAAATACCTCGGGGTTTCCTGCAGCAACCATGGCAAGGCTTGTCAGGCTCTGTGTGATTGATGAGGCTGAGCTCATTGTCTCCTGTTTATGGCCCAAAACAAAGACCGTCAATGAACATGATCATGTAAACTACTGTACTAAAGGCAAAGAGCATGTTTCACGCCCATCTTTTTAGATATTCAAAAAGGCCCATACTTACCCTCCATTATGTTATTTTAAAAAGAAAAAAGAAAAGAAAAAGAAAACAGAGTGCAACATTCTGGTACGTTGAAAGAACTGAAGAGGGTTACAGTGGAAAACATGTTGCATTGAAGGCTCAAATCTAACGGTCCACATTTTTCGTGGGGCATAGATGATAATTTAATGCTTTATAGGGGTAAAAAAAGGAAATTGTTTCACCAGTTCAGCAGCCAATAACAAAAACAATTCAGTCAAAATTCCCTCCAACAGAATACCATAAACTAAAATAAATGTAATTAAATAACTTGTAACACATCATGTACCCTTAAAGTAAGAGCAAGAGGAGAATTTTCAGTCTCCATTTGTTGCTGAGTAGCAGAAGTATGCTCAGCCAAGCCTTGGTGCAATGTGTTATCAACTTTGTCTACCAGCACCTTGCATGAGCGCTCAAATTCTGGAATGAATCTGGACCTTGAGGTATCCAGACTTGCCCGCATATCGTCCTGCTTATTATATATATATATATATATCACCAAGTCAAAACTAGGAAAACAAATACCAAATGAGGGGGTTAAATTTATTTCAACAGAACAGAACCTTGAGAGCTTTTTTGCTGATATATTGAAACTGATATTGTAGATGTTTATCAATATATCCTTCTAGCTTGGAGCCAATAGATTTATCCAACTGATTCATCACCTTGTCCCCTACTCCTTTCTGGAATAAAAGAGAAAACTGCATTAGGTGGGTATTTTTTTAGGACAGATTGATCTCAGCTTATGTAACTGAGTCCAGCCGAATAAATAAACTACACTATTGTGTTACTAACTACAATTTAATTCCATCACCACACCAAAAGGAGAACCAAATTTTTAAACAAACACTTCCAGATAACTACTCACAAGAATTGCTACAATTACTGATTAAATTAAGTGTTGAACAAATTTAATTTAGAGTGCAAAAAAAGTCAACTCTCAATTCTCATTTTTTCTTATCCTAATAAAGGCTAAAGTCCAAAAACAATGCTTGATTTTTAAAGATCATTTCTTACTACCAACAGAATGACAGAAAGCTATGACAGACCTGAACCAACTCAGCAACTGTAGAAGAAATGGTCTTCTCAACATCTGGTCCGACGGCACGTGCAACAACTGGGCCTAAGGCCGTTATTTCCTTCTTGAGTTTTCTATCAAATGTGGCTGGGAACTCCTTGCTAAAGGAGTTTGTAATCAGATTTGTCAGCTTCTGCACACGGTCCCGCTCGGCCTTCTCACGTTTTGCACTCAACTCTAAATTGCGGGCCCAAATTGCATCCATATTAGCCTTGATAGACTTCTCCATATTGCGTCCCAGTGCAGCCTCCACTCTCTTGCCTTCCTCTACTGTGGCAGTAACTATTGAGCTCATTTGCTTTTGCAAGTCCTTTTGCACCGTCAAGAGCTGACAAAAAAACATTTAAGTTAATTTTAGTAAAGGAAACCAAGATAAAAAAAAAATCTCAAAGTGACCAGCTTTATATTAATATTGTGGAAGAATAAAACCTGAACCAATACTGATTCACATTCCTGATAACATTAAAACATGCAATTTTATAAAAAGAACAAGCATCCTCTACAACTTCCACTCAGAAGTACATGAAGTTAGATGGAAAGAATCTGTAGACAACTCATGTGGTACACAAGATAATTTTGATAATTGTATAAACATTTTCTCAACATTTCTTATACCATATAAAACCAATCAAAAAAGTTAGTTTATGCATGGTATTGTTGTGGAGGCACTAACCAGAAGTACACAAGAAAATAGCAACTGTCAAACAACTTCAGAGACTATTATTTACTTGGTCTCTTTCATACTTTGTAAAAAGCAAACCTGAAAAGATGCAAGTACAACAATAAAAAAAAAAAACCAACAGTACCTGCTGGAACATATCCTGCACAACCAAAATTTGATCAGTAGGAGCCACTACATTATCTGAACTGGTCTGACCTACTACCTCGGCAGGTTCATGTGGAGACGGAAGATCTGCTGCTTGAAATGGCTCCTTCTCCTTCTCCTTCCCTTTCCCAGACAAAACTGACAACGACTCCATCAAAACCGTCGATTCTTCCATTTTCTCACCCCCATCCTTTAATCCCTCTTTGGGTTCCAGATCAGGCTGTGATTTCGTCATTCCAGATGAAGAGCTGACGTTTTCCACAACTGTTATAGATGACTATTCTTTAAATTAACCCATATTTTACTTGGTGGAATCTCTTTTTTTGCCCAATAGTTTTCTGGTTATGAGTGCAGATTTCACTAGTGGTGTGTATGTTTGCTAATTGACAGGACAAATTAATTAACAGAGTTTTAAAATAGACGTGTACTATTCGTGTACTCTAGTTTAAGCAAGTCCTTAGCAGTTTGTTAACAAATGGAAAGGTGAAGGACATTCTACAAAAAAAAAAAAGTTTGCTCAAAAGCACTTGAGGTATACTGAAAGGAGAGTATAAATTTAAACAAAAAAAAAAATGTGTGCACGAAGGAAAATAAGGAACATGTATCTAATATCTATACAACACAGGGCATGGTAAGTAAGAAGAAGGGACCTTTAATATCTTCTTGAAAAAACAGGGAAATGTCAATCTTGATCTGTTCTTGAAGAGGAAATAGATGAGGAAGAGAATTACGAGAGGGAGACGGGGTATGCCAGCTAAGAAGACGGTACATTTAATATATGCAGAATGTTGGTCGTTTCTTCTTGAACAACCAGGGAAGTGTTAATCTTGATATGTTCTTGAAGAGGAACTAGATGATGAAGAGACGAATGAGAAAAAAGGATGATTCTTGTAAAGAAGAAGACGAAGAGAACAAAAGGAAAAGAGATCGTTTAGAGTTGGATTGACAATTATGGTTAAAAAGGAACTAGCCGTAGAGATCAGCGACAATTCCATTGCATAGGCTCGGTGTTAAATTGAACTGGAGTACTACCCCGCTTGTCAGAGAAACAGCTTTATTTTTCGATAATGAACGGGGTTCTACTGAAGTTTGAATTAGAGTGAAAGTTGGCTTCCGCTTGGATTGAACGGATTCATGCCCCACTGTCAGAGGTAGAGCTCTTTGTTTTTTACATAGAGGTCCCATTAAATTAAGACGGAACATGGAATTCACTTCCGTTAATATTTAGAAATCCAAAACTTTAATTTAAAGACCACAAACCTAAAATGTCAACTACTCCTATCTTGCTATATGATTGAACCTAAATTTTGTTTGCTACGCTGAACTTTATAGTTCAGGATTTGTCTGTCTTTTTTCCATTTGGGTAGCGCTATATTGAGGGACTATCATTTTAATTTTTAGAGCACAGAGCAATTTTATTTCTAAATATTGGTGTTACTCCTTCATTCTCTCTTCTATCCAATTAATAATAAAGCTAATAAAGAAAAGGAATCACGTCTTCCTCATAGAGAAAAATTCCCTTTATTCTCTCGGAAGAAATTTCATGCTGTTTTTTTATATTCTCGTCTCTAAAGTGATTTTTTATCTCTAATTTTTAAAATTTGAATCAATTTCTCTCTTTATTTGTCTGTGTGAGTTTTTTTGTAACAATGATTAGAGGTGCTACTTTTACCCGATTATCTGAATCTGATCTAGAACCGAACCGTATCAGAACAGGAAGCGATTCGGATCCGATTAATTTGGATAGGATATGGTTGAAAAAATATAACCGGTTAAATTAACTAATACTATAATTGATAGGATATGGTTTTGATTTAATTATCCGACCCGATACCCATATAAATACCCGATAAAAAAGATAATACCATTTCTTTATAATTATTTAATATAAAATATATATTAATAACTATGAAAAGACAATCATTTGTAGTATTTTTTTATTTCTTGAATGAAATTTATTGTTTTTTCTCACGGATTATTGAAATCAAATGTCATGTTCACTTTTTGCCTATAAATTTTCAAAACTAATTAATTCCTTTCTTGGTCTCTTTGTCTATCATATTTCTGTCTTTTTGAACAGATCATTGAAATTATTGCTCTCTTCGTTTATTGAAACAAATTGGTATTGATATTATATTCATGGATTTTTAAAACCATACAATGAAATCACCATCTCCAATATTTTACTTTCTAAAATTATCTCACCTTCAATATTTTGGAGCATATTTAAACGTGAAGGATTTCTCAAATGCTTGTGAGTTGCAACATGTCGCTCCGGATCCGAACCCACCCCAGACCCGATAATTTACAAACAAGTTATGAATATCGGCTATTCAGAACTAAAAGACTGGATCCGAAATATCTGAGTAGATGGGTTTTCAAATCCGGACCCAATGCATATGCACACTTGAGTCTTGAGCATATGTACCATCAAATTGGACATATGCAGACATGATCACAACATGATCCACTTCTATATGCAAGGAATCTCTCTTTTTCTTTTTTTGGATTTTATCCTATCAAGTTTACCCTCTGGGGAAGATGACCCCTTCATCCGTTTGACTATGTGCACATGAGCTGTCAAGAGAGTTTGTCATGGAATTTCGTGAGCTATGTCTATATGATAAAATATAAAATATAAGGAGACAATATGTAGGGGTGGCAAAAAAGCTCATAGCTCGTAGCTCGATCGTGACTCTCATCTGGCTCGCTCGTTATTGGATCGAGCTGTTAATGAGCCAGCTCGCTACTAGCTTGGTCCAGAATTAATGAGTTTGAGCTGGGGCCTAGCTTACTCGCCAGCTCGCGAGCTGGCTCGGCTAGACATCAATTTGTAAATTTGTATAAATTTGTGTGCAATTTATACCTATTGAGCCAGCTCGTCAACTCGCGAGCTAGCTCGGGCTGGCTCGTCACGAGATAATGACTCAGGCTAGGCCCGAGCCAGCTCATTTACAGCCCTAGTCAATATGTCAGATTTATTGATAGAAGAAGCGAGCTCCTTAATTCCCTTTTCTTCTTCACTACTAGGATTGTAAATGAGAGTTTGAGTGAGTTATCTATAACTCATGATCAACTCATTAAGTTGATGTGCTAACGAGATAATGAGCTGAAAACGTAACTCGAGTTCAGCTCATTATCAATTTGAGTTGGATCATAACTCGTTTATAACCCATTTGACCAAGTCAATTTTCCTAGTTACTTTCATTACTTGTGCATGGTGCGTGGATCATACTTTAAGTTGTACCCATCCGATGGTCCCTCTTTTTACCATCTTATGAAAAAAAATTGAATTCACCAATAAAGGATTGATTGTGGCAAATTATGTATAACTCGAGTTGTTAATGAGCGATTTGAGTATGCTCAAACTCAGTTCATGAGTTAAATGAGTCAGTCAATTCGAATTGTAAATGAGCGAGCTAAAACAAGCAGTTACCGAGCGAGTTACAAGTTTGTAACTTCTTTTTGCATCCCTACCCTCAATATTAAATGCATAGGATACCTCTATTTCTGGCCATTTAGTCTCATTTCTTCCTTCTTTTCTCTTCTTTCCCTTCAATTCAGCCATCCAGGATGCCTATTTCTCTTGATTTTGTACCTTTATTTTTTTTTAGAATTGTTTTCTATATTATTAATTTTTTATCACTTCTTTTTCTTTCCTTCATTTTTGTTCTATATTTTTGTCCTTTTCCTATTTTTATTTTTCCTCTTATTTTTTAAACTGATCATTAAAAGGAAATGGAAAAAAAATACAAAGAACTTTTAAAATGTTGGATGAGATTTGTAGTTTTTCCATTTTTTTTGTGCCTACTCACGATGGAATTCTAGCTACGCTTCTGAAGGAGAGATGACAATAAATTAATTGATAATCAATTTTATATTAATACCTTAGGAAACAATAACGCATAAAATAACATTGCCCCAATGAAGTCAATTTGGGAGCTTGTTTGCTAAATTCTGTTTCCTTTTTCCAACATAAATATACACACACAACACATTTCATGATAAAGAACACAGCATTGGACGCTAAAATATTTAAAGCATTAGTAGAGACCATCATCTTCTCCGATTTTTTTATTAATCGAAATAAAATAAAATAAATATCAAAAAAGAAGATAGGATCTGATTTTTTTCGAAAAGTAATAAGGCCGGAGTAATTTGCAACGTCCCTACGGACGGGATAAACAACGACGTCCATCTTAATGGTAATCTCTCCCCCCATTACTCCTTAACCCAAACGAATAAGGAAAAAAAAAATTCAGGGACGGAATGGATAATCACGTCCGTGAACAGTGACCCAAAAAAAAAAATTTCAGGGACGGAATTATCAATCCCGTCCGTGAACAGTGACAAAAAAAACAGAAAACTTAGGTTTGATTTTGGTTAAATAAAAAAAAAACTTAGAAAAATTATATTTACTAAATTATGTTTCAACTATAAAAACAATGATTTATTTTTAACTAAAAAACAATAATTTATTTTTCAAATGACTAGATTAGTGGTTAGATTAGTGTCATTTTTTTTAATTTCACTAACTCCATTACATCAATAGTTAATTTGATGTAATGGAGTTCTAAAAAAAAAAACTTAAGTTTTTCTAAAAAACATAATTTAGTCATTTGATGTAATGGAGTTCTCAATAAATTAAATTAAAAAAAATATGTCTATGTTATCGGACACATAGATAGTCTACCAATTAAATTCAAATTTAATGCAATTAACTATTGATTAATAATGTATCAAGATCAGCGATATAGAATTTCAAATCATTTGATGTAGCTAAAACATAAATCAAATCCCATCATATTTATAGACATAATATCTAAAATATAAATCGTGTCTATAATGTTAAATTTTAAATATAAATTTTATTTTTAAAAATATTACTAAACTAAATCATTGTTTTTTAGTTAAAAAATAAAGAATTATTTTTATAGTTGAAACATAATTTAATAAATATAATTTTTCTAAATTTTTTTTATTTAACCAAAATCAAACCTAAGTTTTTTTTTTTGTCACTGTTCACAGACGGAATTATCCATCCCATCCCTGAAATTTTTTTTCCCTATCCGTTTGGGTTAAGGAGTAATGCGGGGAGAGATTACCATTAAGACGGACGTCGTTGTTTATCCCGTCCGTAGGGACGTTGCAAATTACCTCGGCCTTATTACTTTTAAAAAAAAATCAAATCCTATCCTCTTTTTCGATATTTATTTTATTTTATTTCGATTAATAAAAAAATCGGTCATCTTCTTGCTTGATAATATCCGGTTTTTTTATTAATAGGAAAATAAGTAAATAAATATCGTGATTAAGGAATGTTTCCGATTTTTTGCGAAAAGTGGAAAAACCGTTATCCAAAATCACGGCCAGTGGACGCTATTCAAAATCACAGCCGGATTAGCATAGAATTATTAGCGGATGGAGGGGATAAACACGGGCCGTTAACTCAGACAACGGCCAAATGGGACGTTAATTCAGACAACGGCCAAGTGTTGGGCCATTATTTAAGACAACGGCCAAGAGGGCCGTTAATTAAGCCAACGGCCAGAGGCCCGTGTGAAAAAAAAGCAGGCCGTCGGTTTGTATAACGGCCCGTCGGCACAAAAAACCAATGCACATGCAGTGTCGGCAAAAAAACAAAAAAAAAATGGAGGGCAGGCCCAGTTATATTATGTCCGTCATTTTGAAAAACGTCCAGACATTCAATAAATACTCCACTAGTCTGCTATCTCACACATTTTTCTCTGCTGAAAAAAAATATCACACATCTAGTTAAACCACCCATAAGAACCATATTTTGATTCTTATACGGTGAATATCCAACAATAGGTTCCATTGAATGAATAATAGATCCCGATCTTCTCCAAAAAATATCCTCCGTAAAAGGTAAATCTTCAATTAGTTAGTATGACAAAGTAATTAATTCTTGCTGTGGAGTTTTGCATCGTAAAATATATATATTAGATGTTGGTTCCATCGGCTCCCGCATCATTAGTTTAGTTTCAAATTTTTATACGTCATTTCTTGCCATGGACTGAAGCTAGATTTAATGATGCGGGGCGGATGGAGCTATGTGTTTCACGGTGCAAAACTTCCCATCACTCTCTGAGGTTCTCGCATCGTGAATTATAACTTCAATCTATGCGAGTTATATGTCATATTTTTTTATGTTAACAATTATTGTTATTTTTATTAATCTAGGTTCGAAATTTTTATTCTCATCATCGAGGAAAAGAAAGTAAATTTTTTATGTTGCAAGCATCCTTCTTAAATATTTATAAGGCATATATCAATTAATACTCTTAATTAGAAAGGTAATTATTTTTTTTTGTTAAGGATCAGAGATATATCGAACTCTTTAAAAATAAAGATACTTCGGCTTGAGATATGTTCCCATTTAAACTGATCTCTATAAAACTTCTCTACATGTTTGTGAAATTATTAAATATTATTGTTGTATTTTTCTTTTGTAATATTTATTGGTACAAAATTGGAATCAACATTTGATTTGAACATCAAATGTGGATAAAAATTACAAAGGTGCAATTAAAAAAAATCAAATTATATATTAGTGTAATATTTATCTAATTTACTTATTATTGTGTAGGCTGATCCATTCAAAAAATCAATCATGCTGATGTTGAGGGTTTATTTCGGCGGTGAAATACAATACGATAGAAAAGGAGCGAAGTACAGCATTCGTTCTCGATTCTCGTTGATGGCAACCGGTGAAACATGTTGACATGATGTAGAAGGTGAAATTTGTCGTCAGCTTAGATATCATGAGAGTGAGTACAATTTAAAAATATTTGCACGGGTTAATGTTGGCACAACAACTCGCCGTTATTATGAGATAATCGAAATTGTGTGCGAACAGACTTGGAGAGGTATTTATAACCAAAGTATGCTTGCTAGAACCCAGTATTGTTATGTCGATCTATACGTTGAGTTAGTTCCAATTGTCGGTTCAATGCAACCGCAGTTGTCCATTGATAGTGTGGTACCAGAGACACAACCAGAACGTGTATATACCGAATACGGTGTTTCACAAGCTGGTCCCAGTATCTTCAAATCCTATCAGACACAACCAGAATCCGTACATACGCAATACAGTGATTCACAAGCGGGTCCTAGTCAGCGGCAACCATATCAGACCCAACAAATACCGAGGCGAGACCTTTATCTTCATCCTTATCCCGATGTAAATGAGTTGTCACAGCCTACTCAGGCAGATATGGGTTGGGCAGAATACAATAATCAGGCCAGTCCATGGCTTGATCCGCCGAGGGCAGGTGATCCTAGTCATGAAGCTGACGACGTGCCGCAAAGTGATGATGAAGACGACGCTGACTCATGTGAGGATGATGCCGATTGGAACAGTGAGCTTGATGCAGAAGGGGATGTCCCGGCTGATACCCCGATCCCACCACGGGAAACACATGCTAGAGGGTTGACTCACCCAGTGGCAAGTTTCAATGACACCTCGGCATTCCAGGAAGCAGATGTCAGCTTCTTCGGTACAACCAAACATTCCCATGATCCATTTGCTGTAGGTCAAGAATACTCTTCAAAAGATGCTCTCTAATTCGAAATATATGATTATCACATCGGCGAGAATATAGAAATAGTAACTACCACTAGCAAAAAAAAGAGCTTGATAGTCAATTGCAAGGACACCAGGTGTAAATGGCGTTTGTATGCCACATCCGGATTCTTTTCATCTAAGTGGGAGATTAGAACAGTCTCAGGACCACATACTTGTCATGCCGATTCTCAGTGTACAGATCGTTCAAATTTTAACTGCAAAAATTATTGCTGCCGCTATAAAAGAAGATATTAAGGAAGATGTTACAAAAAGTATTAAATCCATCAAAGGCATAGTTCGTAAAGCATACAAAGGAGTTACCCCGTCATATAACAAGTTGTGGCGTGCCCAAGAGCTGGCAGTCGCACAAATATTTGGTACTTGGGAAGGCTCATACAACCTACTCACCCCACTGTTGGAAGCAATTAAAAGATCCAATCCCGGAACAAAATATGGAGTTGCGCACGAACCCATAGGACGAGACGGGAAAAGGCTGTTTAAGGCAGCTGCGTGGGCTTTCGGTCCGTGCATTGCTGCAGTGCCCCATCTCAGGCCAATCATTAGTATCGATGCGTGCTTCCTGTCTGGTAGGTATTGAGGGAGACTGTTGATGGTGTGCGGTTATGATGCTGAGAACCAGTTGCTTCCTCTGACCTTCGCATTAGTAGATGAAGAGAGATTCGAGACATGGGGATGGTTCATGAGGTGGTTTAGACAGGAGGTTATAGGTAATAGATTCATGTGCTTTGTTTCCGACCGGCAGATGGCGATTAAGAAAGTATTCACCGACAGTATCGGTGGATGGTATGAGGAGGGCGGCGAGTGCGTTCACAGGTTGTGTTCACAGCACGTGGCTGATCATTTGATGCGAAATGTACACAACAAAAAAATTTGCGAAATATTTAAAATACTTGTGAAAAAAAAGAAGCCACGGAGGTTTCAAGAGTTCTTTGAACTACTGCAAAAAGAGAAGTTCAGATGCAGTTAAATACTTAGAAAATATTGAGAAATACAAAGATACCAATACGAATGAGATCCCTAAACCATGGAAGTTGTATCAACACATTGACGGCGGTGCTCGTTGGGGAGTTATGACTACCAATGGTTCTGAATCGTTGAACAATGTATTCAGATATAGCCGAAGACTACCAGTCGTTGCACTCGTGGGCGACACATTTTACAAGTGCGTTCATTGGTTTACGGAGAGACGGGAGAAAGCAATGGCTCGCATAGCAGATCGGGAAATGTGGTCTGCGCGAGTTGAAGCGTTATTGACAAAAAGAACCAAGAAATGCTTACCAATGCGTTCAATGCCACTCGGTTTACACGGTGAACATGAGGTCAGGGTCTTTGATGAGAGCGTCTTGTACAAATACCATGACGGAAATTTTAGTTACAAAACAGAAACATTCAAGTATCAAGTCATTATAAGTAATGGAAACCAAGCTCAATGTGCATGTCTTAAGCCACAACTTACAGGTATACCGTGTGCTCATGTACTTACCGTTTGTCGGGAACGGAAATACAACCGCGATTTATTTGTGCATCCTTTGTATTCGGCGGTCGAACTTGCTGAAACTTGGAGTGGAGAATTCCACGGCTTTGGCAACCAATGCGAATGGCCACGTTACGACGGTCCAACTATTATTCCGGACCATAACAAAATAAAAAAGGGTCGGAGAAGGCATAACCGGGCAGTCATGATAATGGACGAAATGGAAGGAAGGACCGTGGGACACCAAGCTAGACGTTCTACGTCCGATAGACGTGCAACAGGTTTATTAATTTTTCTTAAATATACTTACACAAGATCAGAAAATTTAGTGTCATTCTTATCTGAAATATACTTACACAAAATATCGATTAATGTCATTGTATTATTTATATAGAGGCTTCTTCTAGTAGGACAGCAAGACAACCATCTAGACGTCCGACATACATGCAGCAGGTTTGCTCCTGTTTTTCATTTTTTAATTTTTCTCATCTATAAGCCGTGTATTCTAATTCGTACTTTTATTTTCGGGAACATCTTCCGGTTACAGTAGAAGATGAAACAAACAGTACTCGTACATTTGGCAAAAAAATTTATGTATGAATGGTTTTGTAAATTAAATTAGATTGAGATTTCATTAGAAGCATAAACTAACAAGTCATAAACTAACATATAGATAGTCCATACAAGCATAAACTAACAAGTCATAATACAAGTCATATATAGTCCATACAAAACATAAACCGACAAGTCATAAACTAACAAGTCATAAATTAACAAGTCATATATAGTTCATGTTGGACCTCCTAATTTCTTCCTTCTATCACTGTTACATATTTTAAAAAAAACAAGTCATAAGACAATTAGGTCCAAATTATTATTCGAAAGAAGATAAAATAATCTAACTTAAAGTAAAACAGTAGAATAAAATAATGTAGAAAAGTACTTACGAGAAAGTGAATCGATCTGGCTTTTTTGTGGGTCTTGAAGAACGTCTTTGATACACAATCGGGGTTCTTTCCTCCTCATTCGCTATGTGTTGCGCCTCTTCAGGGAAGGGTTGGTGTTGCGCCTCTTGGAGGGGGGGGGGGGGCTATGTGTTGCGCACCTTCGGAGAGGCCGCCAAAAAGTTGTTCCATTAGTTGTGCACGTGGCGTAACATCCTAATAGACCTGACTAGGTCCTGCACTGCCTTGCGTATCTGTAACAACTGGTGGGGGCCACATCGGCTGCTCATTTGGAGTCCATTCATGCTTGAGACGAGGACGGCCGGTTGGTAATCTGGACCAACACCAGTGCTGCAGAAGAAGAGTTGGTCCCCACATAGTTTTCGGCTTACGCTCAGCGCCAACACACAAGTTCCTATAGAGTACCGCTAGAACAGCACCACCCCAGTTGTATTGCCTTGGTTGGTCAAGATCGTCCAGAAATTGCAGATACATGACCGGAGCTGAATCCCCCGAGGAATCAGCAAAAAGCATAGATCCAAACAAGTCAAGTATGTAAGCCCGAGTGTACTGCCGTACCTGCTCCGCTGTAGGCTCACCCGGCTGTTGATTTGGCATGGTAGCAAATCGAATGCGTAATTCTTTCAGACCTATGGAATATCCAGATGTTGTGAGAACAGTTGCCTCCCCTGATCCTGATCTCTTCTTCTTTTTCAGAACCGCATCTGCAACCCCATTTCCAAGAAGCCGCTCCACTAAGTTGTACGCATCACAGTCTACAAAACCAGTCACCGGAGCCCTCTTTATTGGCAATCCCAATAAACATGAAACATCTTGCAGGGTGACCGTCATCTCCCCCACGGGAAGGTGGAAAGTGTGCGTCTCAGGTCTCTACCGCTCAACGAGGCCAGAGATAAGCCATTTGTCAATATTTATTTCTTCCATTCGAGAAACCTGATACAACCCGAGACTACACAAAAATGGTTTGCAAAGCGCATGGTATCGAACCCCATGTTGCCGGTGGTGTCGAACATCCACTCCGTTATAATCCTGTCATTGTTATACAATTTGGTTAAAATAAAATATCGTAATTCAAATATTTACATCTATTTATAAAAACTATGTTTGTGTAATTTGGATATTCATTGTGTAACTTACAGTATCGGAGAACAAGGAGATCTTATGTTGTCCATGCGGCATCCATAAGAAATCGCTAAATCTTTCTGTTGCAACAACATGCGGACCGCCACTTGTTGACATCTGCATAAAAATATACTAATTCATAATAATTCATAAAAAACAAGAAATATACTAATGCATAAAAATATAGTAATCCAAATAACCAAATATTAATTGCATGTACTATCTAAAATATGTTCTGCTAGAATATGTTATTGTAGTATTATAAAATACAATTAATAGTACTTTGTTTAAAATTTTGGGACAAAGTTTATAATTTAATGCACACAGATATATGGGTCTTACCATAACATACACAGTAGACCCATTAATTGAAAATAAATGACGAATCTATATATGAAACTATATCTAATTAATTTAAAACTTGAAGAACTTTTATTTATATGTACTATATCTAATTAATTTAATCAGATTTGAACTTCAATCTTCTTTTAGCAAGTTGATACAAAAATATATAAAAAAATACATATTGCAATTTTTGTTTTAAATTGCTTGTTAGTACCACATATTCCAATATTTTTAATCTAGCAATCTACAAAGTTCACGGAATTGCAAGAAGTATAATTCATCGATTTCCAAAAATGGTATGACTCATGCTAATTTATACAATTCGGATCAAGTTGGTTCAAACAATTTGCTAAAAGTAGTCCCATCATGCTACAAATTTGAAATTTACACCAAATTTGGTACAAACTCAGAAATTAAATCTAATTTACATAATTTAAATCTAATCAAAAACTAATTTACAAAATTAAATCTAATTTGCTATAATTTCACATAATTTAAATCTCACAATAGTCTTGACAAAATTGCACAAAACTATACATAATTTATAAAAATTAAATCTAAACCGGACACTAATTAACAAAATTAAACCTAATAAAAAACTAATTTACAAAATTAAATCTAATTTGCTACAATTTCACATAATTTAAACCTCACAATAGTCTTGACAAAATTGCACAAAACTATACATGATTTATAAAAATTAAATCTAAACCGGACACTAATTAACAAAATTAAACCTAATCAAAAACTAATTTACAAAATTAAATCTAATTTGCTACAATTTCACATAATTTAAATCTCACAATAGTTTTGACAACAAATAAAATCAGAAATTATTATTGATTACTAATTTTTACAAAATAAAAAAAATTACTTTTTTTAACTGCCGACGGTGGGAGGGGTGACGTCTCGGTGGGAGGCAAGACTGGAAATGGGAAGTGGCGGGCGTAGAAATGCTGGCCATTGTCCAGAACAGTGTCCCGGCGGTGCTGGCGGGCAGGGAGCATGGAGAGGGGGACCAATTTTTTTTTTTTTTAAGGCGCAGCGGAAAGGGAGAAAGGGATGGAGCGGGCAAGCCTGGATATTTCTATCATTTGTCCGTTATTCTAAACAACGGCCCATCCTTCGGCCGTGATTCGGAACAGCGGCCCCGTCTATCCGTTATTCTAAACAACGGCCTAGTTTTGGCCGTGATTCGGAACAGCGGCCCGTGTTTATCCCCTCCATCCGGTAATGGTTGTTTGCTAAACTGGCCGTTATTTTGGATAGCGTCCGCTGGCCGTGATTTTGGATAACGGTTTTCCCACTTTTCGCAAATAATCGGAAACATTCCTTAATCACAATATTTATTTAATTATTTTCGTATTAATAAAAAAATCGGTGATGATATCCCTGAGAGAAAATAAATGGTCTCTTTTCTGGACGAGTGCTGTCACTACGGCAGAAAAGACCATCAGCGACCGGTGGACCGGTCGCTGATAGTAGGAGGCGCCGGTCGCTGATGGTGTGATTTGGTCGCTGATATAAACTTTTGGTCGCTGATGTACCGGTTGCTGAAAGCTTCGTCTCTGATAAATTATTTGGTCGCTGATATGGTTTTCGCCGGTCGCTGATACATAATCAGAGACCACTTGACGTTGGTCTCTGAAAGTTTTTGCTGACGTCATGAGTAATTAACAGAGACCATTTTGTTTGGTCGCTGATACTCTGATTATCAGAGACCAAATTTTTCGGTCTCTGATAATGGAAAGCCCGGTCGCTGATAACTTCAGTATCAGAGACCAAATATCCGGTCTCTGATAAGTTTTTTCCGGTCGCTGATAATAAATTTTTTTTTTTTAAATTAAATTTTTTCTGGATTTTTTATTTATTGGTTTTGATTCTATTAATTTTATTTATTATTGATATTTCGTCGTTTTGGAATTGTTATCAGACGTACAATTGTATTGATATTTCGTCGTTTCGGAATTGTTATCAGACGTACAATTGCATCGATATTCCCATATATAATTAATATAAAAAACGAATAAACAATCAAATAGAACAAGAATATGAATATCAACATAAATATGAGTATCACGAAAACATAAATATACCAACATAAATATGCTAAACTGTAACATAGATAAATATGCCAACTCAAGAAAATCTAAGTACCATCTCTGCCGAGATCCTCGTCGTCATCCTCGCCATCATCGTCGTCATCCTGAGGATGCGGAATCGAGGCATGGTCCGAGGTCGACCCTCCCTGTCAGTTGTTTAAATAATTAGGATATCGGATATATGATTGACAATTAGAACGGTCGGATAAATTGAATTTCGTACCTGAGTAGATCTGAAAGCTCTGCTGATCTGGTCGGCGATCGTGTCGGTGAGCCTAGGCATGATCGTGTCGGCGATCGTGTCAGTGAGCTTAGGCATGATCGAGGTCATCACATGAGAAGATATCGCTTCAATATCATCTTGTGTAAGACGTGAAGCCGGTGGCGCAGAAGAATATGACCCTGAAGAACGTGAAGGAGTACTGCTAGACCCACCAACACGATACATGGCTCTCGTCTGGCCTGGAACATCAAAGATAAGATAATTAGTTAATATCTTACAAATTTTAAAAAAATAATAGATTTCAAGAAATGTTTTTTTACCTAAAGCTCCGAGGCCATAATTGTCGCCATGAGCATTACGATCATCGACAGCCGAAGTGTACCAGACATTTATGTCAAATGCAGGCCAGTCATTTTTGTCCTCTCCATGACTCAGCCTCATCGCATTCTCATAATTTTCCTGCAAATTTTATAGATATAACAATAATATTTTTACCAGCCTAAATTGAATTTTATAAAACAGTTCTTATGTTCTATTACGTACAAATGCCCTTTGAGCCTTGGCGGAAACAAATTGCCCCGTCTTCTTGCTTTTATGGGTCGGCGCGAACAGCTCATCAGACCATCTGGGTTCACGCTGGTTTTCCTTCTCCTGTTAATAGTTTGAAAGACAATTTCAATTACCAAAAAAAATATCAACGTTAGTTCGATTTGATTCAATTAAAATGAAAATTAATTAACTTAATAAAAAAAAAACTTACAAAGCGCTGTTTGTGAACAAGCATGCTCACAGAGCCTGTCGTGGCACCAGACCCTTCTGCAGCTGCCCTATTGGCCTTATTTCGCGCGCTCCGACTAGCAAAAGCATCGCTGCACCAATGATCCACGACTCCTGGCCAATTTGCGGACGAGATCCAATCGTGCGGGTGAGGCGCCGAATACTCCTTCCACTCCTGCATATTATCCCCGTATGCTTTTTTCGCTGCAAGCTGCGCCTTGTGGAGCATGTCTTGCATCCGCTTGTCCCATACCTTCTTAAAAACGTCCCATGCATTGTCTTCGCTTTCCTCCGGAGCAAAAATATAGTATCTCTGTAATGCATAGTGAAAAAGTAATTCCGTTGGTTAGCTTATAAAAATGTAGCAAGTAATAGTTATTAGTGGTTTGATAAAAGTTAATTTCTCGCACCGAAAACTCTTCCTTGCAAAGAAGCTTAGTATCCTTGGGAAAAGCAGAGTAACTGAACAATGGGCCAGGATAATTGTTGCGTATAGTCTGTGAAACTATTTTGTTGACTTTCTTGGTTTTTTCTGGATCCCCCGCATCAAAAGTTCTGCAAACAGAAATAATCAATACAATCAATACAGTTAATGTATAATTACAACACAAGGAAAAAAATGAGTATTACCTGTGACCCGTCACCCTAAGAACGAGTCGCAACGAAGGATGTGCTGGCGGCGGAATATATGCATTCTTACCCCGCACATTTCTCTGACTACCGCTACTCTCTCCTCCGGATCCCGCCATCGCCTTTCCCTTTCCCTTTCTACTTGGCACCATATCTAGAAAAGAGAGAACAAAAAACAATTAGTTTCACAAATAATTCCAAACCTAAAAAAGGACGTTACATAGATAAATTTTCCAAATAAATGTACATTGAAAGATATTAACCTAATATGGCAATTTATGTAGTTTTTTTCTTTTTCCTTTTTTTGTTATCCTGTTGTTGATTATTTTGTGGTTGTAATTCTTGTTCTGTGACAATCTCAGGATCCGCCCCATCAACGAATAGACTTGGATCATTCAACTCAGATGCAGCACGCACTTCAAATTGGGTAGTTGGACCGTCTTCTTGAAAGAACTTAGTCAAATGTGGATTGTTTTCGAAAGACGCATCTCCATTGAACAAAATAATTGGCTTTCTTTTTCCTTTTGTCTTGATTGTAACCCACCAGTCTTGTCTCTCTCGCTTGGATGACGCATAAGGCAGATAATACACTTGAATCGCTTGGCAGGGAAACACAAAATTCTCGCCCTTTTGAAGAAGCCTTGTATGATTTATCTCTACTAATCCATGCTTCTTATCTACCCGCATCCCCCTATGTGTGTCAAACCAACGACACTTGAACAAGAAAACTCTGTTCTTGATCCCACTATATTCCAACCGAATAATTTCTTCAAGTATGCCAAAATAGTCATTGGATGTGCCATCCCAATTCCCACCTTCAACACAAACACCATAATTTTTTGTTTTTCTGTTTATCCCGTATGACTCGGTGTGAAATCGAAAACCATTCACATTGTACATGTTGTAACGATAAACTCGTCGTGTGATTGGCCCACGCGCAATTTCAGCGATCCTTTCATCTACAATTTTACCGCCCAACGCCAATTTACGCATCCAGGGACCTAACTCTCGGGAACGAGTTCTATCGAGAAGTGTTGCGCTGATTGTTGGCCTATTCTCTCTAATTTCAGCATCGAATTGCCTACAATAAGCTAAATTTAGTAACTCTCTTCAAAGTGTCGAATTCCGAACAGATTTAAAGATGCTTACCTAATCAAAGTGTCGAATTCTGAACGACAATTAGTCATGATATAATAGTGTGCCGCATTTAACTCTTCATCCGTAAGATCTCTGACGGGAATATTTACTGTTGCACGTCCAGGGTAGCTAACAACAGGAAGCCGTTGATCATTTTCGACAAATCCACCGTCATCGTATCGTTCCGGGCGATTCAACCGTGTAACGACCTCATCTTCAAAATATAGAGACATAAAGTTGGATATCTCTTCAACAATATATGCCTCTACGATTGAACCTTCAACACATGCCTTATTAGTTACTTTTCTCTTGAGACGCCCTATGCATCTACAATATCATGCAACACGTGAAATAAATGTGCAGTGTTATATAATGTATATAAATGAATAGAGTACGAAGATTAGAACTCTAACCTTTCAAATGTATACATCCAACGAAATGAAACAGGACCACAAACTCGTGCTTCGTAAGCGATGTGAACAATTAGATGTTCCATTGAATCAAAAAAGCCGGGCGGAAATATCTTCTCTAGCTTGCATATTGTGACCATAATATCCCTCTCGAGCTTCTCAATATGAACCGGATCTAATTCTCTGGCACACAGATCTCTGAAAAAATTGCTAACCTCTGTTAATGCCTCCCAGATTGAATCAGGAAGAAAATCTCTAAAGGCAACTGGTAACAGCCGCTCCATAAAGATATGGCAGTCATGACTTTTCAACCCACCGAATGAAGCATCATCAACATCCACAATATTCGCCAAATTAGAGACATACCCATCTGGAAATTGCAAATTCTTAACCCATTCGCAAATTTCACGTCTCTGTTTCTTGTCCAAACAGTAAGTTGCGTGTGGCTTTACTATGTTGCCCTTATCGTTGGTAGTCAGCTCCAAATGCGGACGATGACATAACTGTGCCATATCGAGACGAGCCTTTGCATTGTCTTTTGTTTTTCCTTTAATATCGAGTAACGTCCACAATATGTTTTTAAAGAAATTCATTTCGAGATGCATAATATCAATGTGATGCCGTACCAAATGGTCTTTCCAATATGGTAGCTCCCAAAAAATGCTTCTCTTTTTCCAATTGTGTGTCACACCAAAACCAGGAATGTTTTTCTTATTTTTTGTGCCAAATGTGACTTGCTCAAATGACATTACTCGATCGAGCAATTCTTCTCCACTCAAGCGTCGAGGAGGATCGTCAGTTTCTATTGTGTCTTTCTTAAAAGCATCTTTTTCAAACCGAAATTCATGATCATGGGGCAACATCCTTCTGTGACTATCAAACCAAGAAGTTTTACCTCCCTCCTTAAGTTGGAAAGCCTTTGTGTCTTCCATACATACATGACAACCTAGTTTTCCCTTCGTCGACCATCCAGAGAGCATACTTAGGGCCGGATAGTCACTAATAGTTCCCATTAGGGCAGCCTTCATAATGAAATTATGTTTCTTGAATTTGTCATAGGCTAGCACTCCATTGTTCCACAATTTATTGAGTTCATCCACGAGAGGCTGCAGGTAAATGTCTATGCTTCGAGTCGGACTATTAGGCCCTGGTATCAACAAGGATAGGAATATGTTGTTGTCGCGCATCACCAGAGCTGGAGGAAGGTTATAAACGACTAGAAATCCCGGCCAACTGCTGTAAGACCGGCCCCCCATATTGAAAGGAGAGAATCCATCCGAACAAAACCCAAGATACACATTTCTAGGATCTGCTGCAAAATTATTGTGCAGACGATTGAACTCTTTCCAGGCTTCACCATCGGCAGGATGAACCATGACTCCTTCCTTCTCCCGTTTTTCTTCTTTATGCCAACGCATTTGTTCTGCGGTTGTCGAAGTTAAAAAAAGCCTTAACAATCTCGGAGTTATTGGAAGATACCGTAAAACCTTTCGCGGTACACGTTTTGTGGGATTTAACTGGTTACCTTGTTTGTAACGATCAGAACCACAGACATCACACTTCTCTTTAGAGATATTGTCATCACCGTAGTACAACATGCAATCATTCGGACAAGCATGGATCTTCACATGACTTAATCCCAACCCCTTCACCAATTTCTTGCATTGGTATTGATTTGGAGGCAATCGATTCTCTTTCGGAAGCCACTTCTTCACGGCCGATATTATGCGATTGAATCCCTCCTTGGTTATGCCACAGTCAGCTTTAATACTCAAGAGTTCTGTAACACACGCAAGTACAGTATGTTCCTTATCACAACCGTCCCATAGCGGCTCATCGGCAGCTTTCATCATGTTATAAAAATCCTGAGCTTGTTGATTCGGGGGTTCGTCCGCAGTCCAATCAAAAGAAGGACCTGCAGCATCAAGAACCATGTCCACCATAGCATTTGACGTCTCCACCTCGACACTCTCTTCAACGACCATTTGGGGCTGTTCCGTTTGGCTCTGTTCAACGCCTTGACTTTCACCATGCATGTACCAAGTTTCGTAATAAAGTCGGAACCCCGATTTCATCAAATGTTGTCCAATGGTTTCCATATCCAACCATCTAGTACACCCACACTTGGCACATGGACACCTAATGCGATTACCATTACTTATATTTTTTTGAATACTAAATGCGTAGTCAAAAAAACCCTCCACACCCTTTACAAATACGGGATTCTTTCGCTTGTTCACATAACGAGGACCGTACATCCAACTACGATTACCTTCCATTTCTCCTAATTATGATATACACATTTATAAGATATTATATAAAACAAGCCCTAAATGCAATTCAATTCAACATTTTACCTAATTTAGATTGATCGGATTCAAATCCAAACACCCTACTTCATTCAATTAAATTCAATACAAATTCTGTTACTTTAGCCCTATCACTATATTTTTCTTTTCAAACAAATTAAAAATCTAGATCTTTGCTTTAGACCCTCCAGAAATCATCAATTGATAACGGACCCTCTAAAGCAAGTCATGGAAAAAACACACTGTCAAATCAAGTGTTGCATCATCCATGCAACAGGACTTGTATACAGCCATACAAGCGGCATCTACATTACTTATATTTAATACATACGTACCAGAGAGGGAGAGAGAGAGCGCTTCTCCTTGCCTTGCCTTGCCTTGTCTTCACTTGCCTTGATTAGTTCTAAATTATAATTTGCTGTCAATAAAATAGCATCAATTCAAATATTAACAATTGGGGCTTACATAGGGCCGGTGTACCATCTTATCCCACTCTTTGAATGCTATGTCTCAGTAGTGACGAAATGTATGTGAATCTAGTATTTAAGAAAAATTCGGCAGCATTTTCCCTTAGTTCCCCAAGTACACGTTAGAAACACATATCTTTCGACATGTAATTCAATACGTACTCGTTAGGAACAATAAGGGGAAATAACACCAAATTTTTCTTAAATACTAGATCCGCATACATTTCGTCACATCCTAAATGAGACAAAGCATTCAAAGAGCAGTCCCAAACCGGGGACTATTCAAAATTAATCCCTATTGGATTAATTTTGAACGGGTATGGACCTAAAAGGCAACCTAAATGTTCTGGTCTATTTGGATTTTAAAACAATACTACAATTTCTAATTAAACAAGCAAGTTTAATTCAAATCCAGTTCAATTTTAATTCAATCACAATTTAACAATCCTAATTAAATTCAATCACAATTTAACAATCATAATTAAATTCAATCCCAATTTAACAATCATAATTAAATTCAATCCCAATTTAACAATCCTAATTAAATTCAATCACAATATAATCACAATTCAATCCCAATTTAATCCCAATTCAATCCCAATTCAAACCTAATTCAATCCCAATTTAATTTAGTCCCAATTATATCCCTATTTAATCTCAATTTAATCCCAATTCAATCCCAATTCAATCCTAATTCAATCCCAATTCAATCCCAATTAAATTCCAATTAAATCCCAATTCAATCTAATTTAGATATAACTAACCAATAATCCATAATAAAACCCAAACTAATCCAAGAGAGTGAAGACATTTTTTTAATATAGCATCTTGCTATTTGACAAAGATACAATTTTCTATTTGTTTGCAATCAAAGGTATTGTGATTAGATAACAAGGAATATATACTACTAAATCAAAATATAGTACCTTGTAGCTCCTTTGCAGTTCAAACTTTTCTAGGGTTGTCCTGCTCCAAACTATGGGAATCTGCTGTGCCAAAACTGAAAATGACACAGTTTCAAATCATCATTTTTTTTGTAAATTCATACATTTTGTGATTTGAACCATATAGGTTCGGTCCGTTCGGTTTTAAAATCTGAACCAAACCCAATATAAAAAACCTAAGTAATTGAAAAATGCAATCGAACCTATCAGCAACCAAGCAGCAAGCTTGTACAGCACACAAAAAAAACAAACCACTTAATCCAAACTTTTCAATGTGACTTAATGGTGTGTTTTTCTCTCCACACACACACAGCACACAAATCAGTTTCCCCTCGGACCATACAAGGGAATCTTTTATGAATTAGTGGATCCGGATCTTCCTTTAACTTCACACGAATCTCAAATAAAAAATAATACTGGTCCCCTCCACCAACCCGAATAGGCACTGGAGGAGAGTAAATCTCAAACTAAAAGTGAAAGGAACCTTTTACACATACAAAATTTCAGGTATCTTTTACACGTATCAGACTTCAAATTTAGTTAACAGGTATCTTTTACACATATTAGACCAAGTCTTCATCCATGCACAAAAAAAAAAAAAACACTAAAATCGACAGCACAGAAGGTGGGGTTACCCGAAATGAGAGTCTGAGAACTAGAGAGCGAGAGCAATGGACAAGCCGAACTATCCAACTGGCAGAGTCGAGGCGCGCCGGTACTCTACGGTCGGTGCGGTGGCCTCTGTGGGGGGCGGAGTGGCAAGGATCTGTGGTGGCGAGTCGAAGGGTGGCGGGCACAGGCGACGGCGGGGGCTGGCGGGCACAGGCGACACCGGGGGGTGGCGGGCACAGGCGGTCGATCGTCGAGCGAAGGGATTTTTTTTTTTCCGATCTGTCTAAAACCTAAACACGCGAAATGAAAAAACCTCCCGCGGAATTTTATTTCTACCTTTCAGAGACCGGGATTTATTGGTCGCAGAAACTATATTTCGCCGGTCTCTGAAAGGGTATCAGCGACCGGGAGGAGCGCTGGTCTCTGATGGGGTCGCTGAAAACCATCCGTCGCCGCTTCTGTTTTTATTTTTTATTTTTTTTGTTAAAGAAAGGAGTTTCAGAGACCGGCGAGGTTCCCGGTCTCTGATACTGGTCTCTGAAAACTAAATGTGCTGTAGTGTGTCAGGTTTATCTTCCAGTTGCCTGGAATAGAGGAACAGCATACAAAATACCAGGTTATTTAAAATTGTGAGACTATCTAAATAAAAAAGAAAGAGAAAAGAAATAATAAATTAAAAGGCATAACTAAAGTACAAACAGTGCAAAACACAATTGAATGCTGGTGTATTGAATGTGTACAAACCTTTGAGCCGGCAAGCTTTCATCTGCTTTTCGCTTGCCTTTAAAAATTACACTATTTTATCTATTATCTGAATAATGCAAATCACTCATATTTTTGCTTTCACAAATTATATAGCATCATTTTAACACTGTTCTTTAGTTTACCAAACGATACAAGGAGGCCTGACAGAAAACCCAATAAAATCTCAAAACGTCATTGATCACTTTTCTATATGTGGTTCACCCTCTCTCTTTTCTGTTTCCTCTCATTTTTTTATTATTCTCAAACAAGTAAACGGCTCAGATCAAGTCCGGTCAAGAGACTGTTTTCTTTTCCTTCCTTAATTCCCCTTCCCTTTGTTTCCTCCATCTGGAGCAGACCTTTAGGAACAACAAGCCACAGGGTGCAAAATAATTTTGAATGCAATATCAAAGAAAATTATTTAGCTTATTACTAAAAGCAACCTTTTTAAACGGTAGATCAAGCAACACGGCTGGTTAACCAATTCAATTTTTCTTTATCCCAAAAATAAATTATTATAGAAAATCAAATAATACAAAAAAAATACAGCATTTATCGGGTCATGAGTCAACCAACCACCCACTAGACAAGTTTGTAAAAATAATAATATTGAAGCGTCAATATTCCTACTGTGTAGTTATACGGACCTACGTCGGTACAAGTTTCAGATCCACTTATTACGCTGAACACATGTATGCATCTTGGAGAAATTGATAGATTTTCATTATAATATTCATACCAACTATTCTTTTTTCTTTTTTTTTTTTTGAGGTGATATTCTTACCTAAGTCAGATCTGAAGACTGCGCTGCTTTACTCATTTCTCATTTTCACAACTCAGATCTAAAGAACAGAGCATACGTAGAGTCCGTACACTTGTTACGTACTTGCAAAATGGCAGGGAATTTGATAACCTCTCTGCTCTCTCTAGCCACCAATTTGCTCCCCTCAATTACTGCCTCTGCACATGCTCCTTCCTCTTCATCAAATCCTAATAATTCAGAAAAGGACCTTGCTCGTGCTGCTGAGGAGGATCTGGAGAAGCTGATGCGAACTCTGAAGTGGATCAAGGCCACGATGTACGATGCTGAGGAGAGGGAGATCATAGACCGGTCCGTCAAGTTCTGGCTCAAGGAGCTCAAGAAGGTTGCTTACGATGCTGAGGATGTGCTCGGCGAGTACCGATATGAGGCCACACGTGTCCAAGTAGAGGCAGGAAAGACTTCTCAGGCTTCCAGTTCTCACAAGAGAAAGCAGATGGAGGTTAGTGACTTGTGCATATAGATATTAAATGGATCTTATTTGTGCTAATTCTTATTTGCCCTTTATCTGCCGTTGTATGGTACTAAAGACAAAACGGAGGATGCTTGATTTTTCTTTTTCCTTTTTTTTCATTGCAAGCTGGGTTAGCCTCCACAAGTGATTAACCGTTTTGTTACCAGCTTTCTAATCTAACATCAGAGTGGTTTCTTGATCGCATAATTACAATATTTAGTTAACAAATTATGAAATTTGGCATACTTATGTAATACATATCTGTTTGGACAGTACATCATTCCTATTCCAGATGGCTTGGTAGATCGGCTTAACAAAATAAGAAGTCGATTTGATGAAATAGCGAAGGACCGTGATGCTCTCCATTTAAGGCCGAGTGATGGGGTGAGGTGCCTGAACAACAAAAATATACGACCCTCAACGGGTCACATGGTGGATGAGTCGAAAATTTTTGGCAGAGATGCTGAAATAAAGGAGGTTGTCGATTTCTTACTATATGAAAATTGGAAGTCTTTTTCGGTCATTTCAATTGTTGGCAAAGGTGGCCTCGGAAAAACCACCATTGCTCAAATTGTCTACAAAGATGAGAGAGTAACCCAGAGCTTTGACCTATTTGGGTGGGTTTGTGTCTCCGAGGAATTTGATGTCAAGAGACTCATCAAAGCAACCATTGAATCACTGTCCAAAATAAATAATGGTGTGGGTGAGTTGAGCCCATTACAAGAAGAGCTTGCAAAAATTGTGAAGGATAAAAGGATATTGCTTATTTTAGATGACGTGTGGAACGAGAATCAAAGTCTTTGGGAGTTATTTTGGGTTCCTTTTAAAGAAGCGGAAATGGTAAGAATTCTTGTGACAACAAGAAATAAAAAGGTTGCAAAGGTCATGCAAACAACGACCTATTTTAGGCCAACTAACTTGTCTGAAAATTCATGTTGGCAGCTGTTTCAGCATTATGCATTTAGTGGTACAAGCGACACTATGCCAACACAATTGGTAGATATGGGAAGGGATATTATGAAAAAGTGTGGTGGGTTGCCATTGACCGTGAAGTCGATTGCAAGCCTTCTTAGGCATGAAACACATGAAGAGGGTTGGAGAGATATTCTAGAAAGTGATCTTTGGGAATCAAATGTATCAAATGATATATTTCCAGCACTTCAAATCAGCTATGCTCATTTACCTGCCCATCTAAAGCCATGTTTTTTGTTTTGTTCAATGTACCCAAAAGGTTACAGATTAAAAAAGATGATTTTAATTGATTTATGGATCTCTCATGGCTACATCGAGTCCAGGGGCAAAAGAGGGATCACA
This sequence comes from Carex arenaria, assembly GCA_964058825.1. NCBI lineage: Eukaryota > Viridiplantae > Streptophyta > Magnoliopsida > Poales > Cyperaceae > Carex > Carex arenaria. The sequence continues at coordinate 589,943 of CAXKVW010000263.1, forward strand.
GAAATTGCTGGTGAATATTACGAGGAATTAAAAGAGAGGTCCTTTCTTGATGATGCTTCACACAGATATTCAGAATCCTGTAAGTTGCACGATATAATCCATGATCTTGCTCGACTTAATTCTGAGAATGAATATTATTCGGTGGAGATCAACCAGCCACTTGATATTCAAAAGAGAAACGTTCCACAAGAAGCATATCATTTATATGCAAGAGGTTTCATTGGATATGTAAATCAAATGCTAAAACAAAATCTGAAGGGTTTAAGAACTCTTCATATGGATCTGAGAGGTTGTTGGGGGGATTTGGAGCACGAGTTTTGTATAAACAATACTGAGGCAATGCGCCTAAATTTGAAGCTGTCGTATAAAGAATGTTCAAGAGACATAGTCATATGTAACCTCATCACTAAATTTGAAGCACTCAGGGTAGTGAAATTGGGAGGGTATGCTTTGACAAGGATTCCTGACTCCATTTCAGAGTTGAAAAATCTTGCCTATCTCAGTATTACTTCTTCACGTTTGAAAATGTTGCCGTTATCCATTGGCCTCCTTTACAACCTGAGGAATTTAGTTCTTGATTGTTCTGACCTTGAATATCTACCGGAAAGTATTGGTGATCTTTCTAACTTACAGTTTCTATATATTCTATCTAGCAAAGTTAAGGAACTTCCTACATCACTATGTTCCCTTGGGAACTTAGTGAGATTAGTTATTATAAGTAATGATTTAGAGGATCTTCCTTTAGATATAAAAAATCTCTCGAACCTGCAGAAACTAAAACTGTATTCTTCGTTGATACAAGCATTTCCTAATACAATAAATTGTCTCCCTAGTTTAGAGGAGCTTAACTTGTTGCCTTTTGATGGTTCACTAGATGACTTATCAAATGAATTCATTAACAAGCTCGAGTATATTCCTCGTGGTGTTGTTCATTTCCCGGCAATAAAAACAATGAAAGCATGGTTGAGGGTTAGAACTATAGGTTGGTTAAAGGATATGAAGGACCTTGAAGGAAAGCTCTCTATTCATGGATTAGAGAAGATTAGTGATTTAGTAGATGTCCAAAGTGCTAACCTGAAAAATAAGTGCAAACTTGAAACTTTGGATTTATGCTGGGATTCTGAAATGTGCTCACTCCCGCCTTACTATGAGAAAGCAGAGCTAAGGTTATGCCTCATATCAGAACCTTGTGAAGACGGGTTAGCTGATACAGATGATGTAGATTTTTCCTTGTTAGAATGTCTCCAACCACATCCTAATCTCAAGAAACTTCGATTAATAGGTTATCCTTCTTCCACATTACCAGGATGGATGAGGGATTCATTCTCCTTGCAGTCAATTCAAGAAGTCGTGTTAGAAAGTTGTGAAAATTTTAGAAATTTTTCATGTTGTAATCTTCAAACTCTCAAGCACCTGGAGATTCGGAATTGTTATAGTATCCGAGTTTTGCAGCTAGAGCAGCTATCCTCCCAGCTTCAAAATTTGAAGATTATTTCATGTGGAAACCTGGAGATGATTAGTGGACTAGGATATCTGAATATGTTGGCTACCCTGGAAATCAGATACTGTCAAGTCCTGAAATCACTAATGATGGATGGATTGCAGTCGGTAGAATCTACTGAGCCCTTTGGTGGTTACTCTTATGAAAAGCCACATATCAAGCAGAGAATTTTAGCACTCAAATCGTTGTACATCACACGCTGTGATTTACTTTGTGTTGTGCCAGGTGGGTTGATTCCATCCGACCCTTATTATTATGTGCATGTTTGGGGTTGTGGCTGCCGCGACCTTAAATCAGGTTTGTAATTTATTATTATTTGAATATTTAGATTTTAGACTACTTGACCTTTTTCCTTTTCTGGAATCACAAGCCTTGGTAAGATTTGTTGACTGATTGTACTGCTCCTAGTTCGACAAATGAACATTACAATATATATATATATATAGTAGAACTAGGGTGCTCCTAAGTTCACCAAACCTCTTATGAACTTGACTCTAAAATATATCAAATCAATTTTAAATGATGAATCCAAACCGTTGAAACCCTTTTACCTAATGAGTGATGCATCTACATGTGAAAATTTTAAAGTTTCGAATTAATTTAATATAGAGTCAAGTGGTCAAAAGTTTAAGATTTATAAAGTAATTTTAATGCATTCATTTTTTGGACTCCTTTGACCACTAGACTCTATATTAAATTAATTCGAAATTTTAAAATTTTCACATGTAGACGCATCAATCATTAGGTAGAAGGATTTCAACGGTTTGGATTCATCGTTTAAAGTCGATTCGATATATTTTAGAGTCAAGTTCACAAGAGGTTTGGTGAACTTAGGAGCACCCTAGCTAGTTCTACTCTCTCTCTCTCTCTCTCTCTATATATATATATTACTTGTTTGTTGCCTCCAAGTAAGCTCTTGTACATTCATTTTTGCAGGTTTTTGGATTATGAATTCCTTTCACCCACAAGGCACATTTTAGGAGTCCCATCGTAGACCCTCGATAGAAATGAATTTGTATTCAATTTATTAGACGATTTGTAATAAATGGACAGAATATTTCTTTGCTTATGGGCCAGGACTCATTTTCATTGATTTTGTATTTTCTTCAATTCTTGGTCTCTTAACAATGATTACGCCAACATTCAATTTTTTTCCTTGCCCAATTTTTGCTCTGTCTGGATCTCCCCTGTTATTTTTTTTTTTTTTCTGTATCTCCAAATTTTTGTAATAATCTACATCTGAATGGTTGACAAAATCATTTTTACTCCAACATCTTCCCTGGGGAAAACAAGGTTGCAATATTTTTCTGGTGTATCTTAGGAATACAAATTAGAAAAGTCCAAATCATTCATTTGGGCTTAACCCATGGACCCATTTTTGTGTGGACCTATTTTACAGAATTCATCTTGTATTTTTACAATATGCATCTTGTAAGCGCCGTTATTTTATAAGCCCAATTATATTGATAGAATATAAAATATAAGGAGGCAACATGTCAGATTTATTGATAGAAGAAGCGGGCTCCTTCCCTTTTCTTCTTCACTATTAGGGTTGTAAATGGGAGTTTGAGTGACCCACAACTCATGATTAGCTCATTAAATTAATGAGCTAGCGAGTTACCTCGAGTTGGGAAAATAATAATGAGTTGAAAACGTAACTCGAGTTTAGCTCATTACCAACTTGAGTTGGATCATAACTCGTTTATAACCCGTTTGACCAAGTCAATTTTCTTAGTTACTTTCATTACTTGTGCATTATGCATACTTTAAGTTGTAGTCCCATCCGATAGTCCCTCTTTTTACCATCTTATGAAAAAAAAATTGAATTCACCAATCAAGGATTGATTGTGGCAAATTATGTATAACTCGAGCTGTTAATGAGCGAGTTGAATATGCTCAAACTCAATTCATGATTTAAATGAGTCAACCAACTCGAATTGTAAATGAGCGATGTAAATGAGCGAGCTAAAGCAAGCAGTTACTGAGTAAGTTATGAGTTCGTAACTTCTTTTTACAGCCCTACCCTCAATATTAAATACAAAGGATGCCTCTATTTCTGGCCATTTAGTCTCATTTCTTCCTTTCTTTTCTCTTCTTAATTTCCGTTCATTTTTCCTTCTATATTTTTGTCCTTTTCCTATTTTTATTTTCCCTCTTATTTTTTAAACTGACCATTAAAATTAAGGAAATGGAATACAAAAAATACAATGAATTTTAAAATGTTGGATGAAATTTGTATTCTTTTTTTTTCATTTTTTTTTTTGGTGCCTACTCATGATGGAATTCTAGCTACGCCTCTGAAGAGTGAGATGACAATAATTTATTTTATAAATTGAAAATAAATTTTATATTAATACCTAAGGAAACAACAACGCATAAAATAACATTGCCCCAATGAAGTCAATTTGGGAACTTGTTTGCCAAATTCTGTTTCCTTTTTCAAACATAAATATACACACACAACACATTAATTTCATGATAAAGAACACAAGTACAAAAGCATTGGACGCTAAAATATTTAAAGCATTATTAGAGACCATCATCTTCTTGCTTGATAATATCCCTGAGAGAAAATAAATGGCCTCTTTCCTCGATAACTATTGTCAGGTTCATCTCCCAGTTGTCTGCAATAGAGTAACAGAATGAAACATAAAAGGTTATTTAAAATTGTGAGATTATCTGAAGAAAAAGAGAGAAGATAAATAATAAATTAAAAGGCATAACTAAAGTACAAACAGTGCAAAACACAATTGAATGCCGGTGTATTGAATGTGTACAAACCTTTGAGCCGGCAAGCTTTCATCTGCTTTTCGCTTGCCTTTGTCACGTGCAGCATGCCCTGAGCTTTCTGCAATATCTCGTCTAGGAAGAGGCAGAGGAGTCACATGAACTGGTAATGGCGGTGCTTCTTGAGCAGGACGTTGCGCATCGGGTGGCAACGCATCATATCTACAGACTTTGAAGCTCACTTGTCTGAGGTGATGCAATCCCAATTCAAACTTCACAGTAAATATTCCCACCTTCCCAATTAGTGCTCTAAGGCTCGGAGGTAACAAATACTGGTGGGGATTCAGCTCATGCCTGACCTGGCTTGCTGGCAGACCGACAGTATTCTCAGCTTGATTTCCAAAGAGTTTAAATTCAGTAGTTGCTGTATTATCAATATCAGCAACCTGGAGAGCAAGATAATACCTGTTGAAGACGAGCTATGAGAAAGTAATCATTGAGGGAACCAAATAATTAAAGATGTACAAGTAAGGCATACCATAATACTGGTCTTTCGCGCCACTTTCTGCAGCAGGGGCACCAGTACCACTGATGGGCACCATCCCTTCTCAGTTTCTTGTGGCAATTGAAACAGCTCTCATAGTACCAATTGGACGGGTTTTTGATATTGACAATCTTTGCTACGCACTGGAATTGCTTGTCCTGCAACATAACAAAATTAATAGAGCAACACAAATAAATTTAAAATTTAAAATTACAAACAAACAAAAATTTGAGGCAAAAGAGATTGTACAACCGTACAGGTTGGCAGAAGGTGTATATGCCATAAATAAAGTGTTGTTAATATTATAATAAAATAGACAATTGATGTTGGCTTTCTGATGGAATAGACAATTAGATGTTAATAGTCCAGTATTTGTTCAAATATGACAAAGAATGAACAGTTCATTGTCTGTTGCACAGTACATAAATTTTCGGTGGAGAGCAGAATGGTCATTTAACACCAAGAGAATTATGATAACTTTTAAGAAAAATAATAGACCAGATGAGATAAGTAACAAATAATCTAATAATATTAGTGTCCTTTGGATTTTTTTTCCTGTTGTGAATGATCTGAATTAGTTTTTTTTGTCTTGATAATAAAAGGGATGCCTTTCTGAAGTTCTTAGTAAATATGAAGACTGGGGACTGCATACCAGTTCATGCTAGTATCAAGCCAGTAATATAAACTTGAGTTCGGGTGGAATGTTTACTGTTGTGTATATTTTAATGACTTTAGAAAGATAACTCATAATTGTTGTGCTAATGGTAAAAGAATTTTAAAAGCCGTACAGTACTGTTGTAGCCATCCATTCTCAGAAGCTCCGCAATAGTAACCCTCAGTGGCTGTGAGTTCGTCATTCTAGATGAAGAACTGACGTTTTGCACAGTCAGGGGTTGAGCCACATTAACTGTTACGGGATTGAATTGTCCTTGTAGACTTCTGAATGAGTGTGCCAATCAGCAGAATTTTGGTTTCATTTTCATAAAAACAAAAAAAAAGTATAATCTAAGTATTTGTAAAGAGAAAAAGAAAGGGGTGCATCGGGAAATTGTACAGTATCAGAGTAGTTTTATGATATGTACCTTGCACGGAAGCTAGCTATGAAAGGCAAATTCTGATGGAAGTGAAATAGTGTACCACTATAAGTCTTAAGAGTTGTCCTACCTAGATAATACAAATCAAATGAGATATTATTATAGTGAAGCAGCTGGTTTGTTGCTTCTGAAAGTGCACACTGAAATGGAATCTAGGATAGATGGTGTTGAGAATTGTATCTTTGTTAGGGACTTATTGGGAAATAGAGAATAGATAGAAGTCTAGGGATTTATGTGCAAGAATGTAAAGGCTCTATATAAGCCCAACTCATTAATGAATAAATTAAGTTTTTAGCTCAATTAAATCTATTTGGTATCAGAGCCATTTTAGATCTAGGGCTGCTACAGTAACCTCGCGCTACAGTACTCGGCCGCTACAGTAACCGCCCTCTCTCTCTTCTTCCCTAGGTTAGTTCTCTCTCTTCTAGGACCGACCACCACCTAGGGTTCGGGTTTTGATGTGATTTGGCCGGCGTGGGGGGCCAACCAATACCCCACGATACCCAAGAAGCGGGGTGAGATTGGGTTGATCGGATTCTCGATCGGGTGGATCGGGTTCTTGATCGAGTTGATTGGAGCTCGAATTTTGATGAGATAAGATCAAGATCGGGTTTGAAAAAGGGGAAAAGATTAGAGGTGATGAGGGCTTGATCTTGAGAGTGCAAGATCGGGTCTTGGAGAGGATTTGACTCGGATTTGTGTAGATCGGAGTCGGGTCAAATGGAAGGAGGGGATTTGAGGAAGAATAAAGATCTGATTCTCATAAAGGAGGCCTTTAGGAAGCTGAGTGGTGATGAGATCGTAGCTTTCATGCGTGCATTCAGGTTCGCCTCGAGTGAGAATCCGCCGAAGCCGACACCGGCACCGGCTCCGAGGGTGGAGCTTCCACCGATTGATGTTTCAGCCATAATACAGGAGGAGACCCGGGAGTGCTACAACTGTGGAGAGATAGGTCACCTGAAGTCGCTTGCATTAAGCCGCTGAAGGTGAAGAAATCAGGAAGACGTGGTCAGTCTGAAGATCGCAGTCGCAGTTGTGGTCGTGGCCATAGGGGCCGAAGAGGTGGAAAAGGAGGCTACTGGGCAAATCTGATGGTAGCAGAGGAAGAGAGAGAAGTAAGTGTGATCTTCACTGGTGAGAACCATGAGATTTTGTAGATAGTGAAGAGGAAGCAGGGAGCGGCAGGTGTTGGAGACAAAAAGAGTGTGATCGAGGATGCATCAACTTCATTTTTGTGTAGGGGTAACACCGCTACTTATGCTCATTCAGCCAAGGGTACTGGCGACACACATGCTCTTGCCTCTATATCCACCACTAGATCACCAGAATGGATAATAGATTCTGGTGCATCTCGACATGTGACAGGTAATGCTAGGGAGTTCTCTTCTTATACTCACCTAGCAGTGCCAGAGAGCATCCAGACTGCTGATGGTACAGCATAGCTTGTGGTTGGTAAGGGTATAGTGAAATGTACCAACTCTGTGACTTTGTCTAATGTTTTGCATGCTCCTTCCTTTCCAGTAAATCTTTTATCCATTAGTGCCATCATACTCCAACTAAAATGTGTTGTTTCTTTTGATATTCCCAAGGTGATCTTTCAGGAGAAGGGGACTGGCCGGAGACTTGGGACTGGCACGTGGCGTAGTGGATTATGGTACTTGGACCGTGAGGGGATAGATTCAGCCTTGGCATCTATAGTAGAGAGGGCAGGAGTAGGAGGATCTGGGATGAGTGCTGAGAATGTGTTGATGCTGCATCATCAGCGTATGGGACATTCGTCTTTTGGTGTTTTGAGTCGTCTATATCTGTCTTTGTATGGCTGATAAATAGAAACTTGTGTGTGATGCTTGTGAGTTTGGCAAATTGACTAGGAGCTCATATGTTAGTTCGGGCAATAGGAGTTCTTGTGGTTTTGATTTGATACATTCGGATGTTTGGGGACCTTGTTCCACGAGTTCTATGAATGGTTATCGTTATTTTGTGACATTCATTGATTGTTTTTCTCGTGTTACTTGGTTGTATTTGATAAAAAATAAGAGTGATGTGCTTGGGTGCTTCAAAGACTTTCATAGGTCTATTCAGACTCAATACGGGGCAGTGGTGAAGGTATTGAGGTCTGATAATGAGACAGAGTATACCAACATAGCGTTTAGGGAATACTTGTCAGCTCAAGGAATACAGCATCAGACTACATGTCCATACACACCGGCTCAAAATGGGGTAGCAGAAAGAAAAAACAGACATCTTCTAGAGGTAGCTAGAAGTATGATGATCTCAATGAATGTCCCAAAGCAGTTGTGGGGACAAGCAGTTTTGACAGCCGTGCACTTGATCAACAGGATGCCCTCAAGAGTGTTGGAGTGGAAGTCTCCATGTGAAATGTTGAAGGGAGATAATGGTGGGATCTTGCCATTGAAGGTGTTTGGTTGTTCATGCTTTGTGAAGGACAACAGACCATCCGTTGGAAAGCTTGATCCCAGAGCTGTGAAGTGTGTCTTTGTGGGATATTCTGCTACCCAGAAGGGTTATGTTTGTTGGAGCCCGATAGAGAAGAGGTTGTTTGTGAGTATGGATGTGCATTTTCGAGAGTTCGAGCCATATTACACACTGGAGGTGACTTCACCCTTCGGTGACTCGCCCGATACTGGAGGTATGAGGCGAGAGGGGGAGAATGGTGAGAGGTTGGTGAATGTGAGATCGATTCCTTTACCAATTCCTTGCCCTGTTGAGAGAGGAGGATCGGTTGAGGAGGAGAATGAGGAAGAAGAGGAGGAGGAGCTCGTAGGTGGGGAGCCTCGAGGTGAGGAGCCCATAGGTGGGGAGCCTCGAGGTGGGGAGCCCGTAGGTGGGGAGTCTCGATCTCAGGGGGAGCTGAGAGTGTATACCAGGAGAAGGAGACAGAATGAGGTACCAGTGCCAGCGCCTGCAGTACCACTTGTGCCATCTAGTCCCTTGTCCCAGCCTGTCCCGACTTCTGAGACACCTACACCATCCTCAGACTCAGATTACACAGGTGATATGATTCCTCTCACTTCTCCTCCTACTCCCATGACATTAAGGAGGACCTCTCGCAGCAATGCAGGGGTTCCCCCTGATCGTTATGGTTTTCCACATGATATTGCTCAGTTTGTCTCATACTCTAACATATCACCTGCACATGGAGCATTCATTGCATCTTCGGACTCTGTTACTTTACCCAAGTGTTGGCAGGTTGCTAAGGAGGATCCAAAATGGAAAGCGGCTATGTAGGAAGAACTTGGAGCTCTTGATAAGAACAAAACTTGGGAGATTGTGTCACTACCACCAGATAAGAAGGCAGTTGGGTGCAAATGGGTGTTCACAGTGAAGCAGACCCCAGAAGGGAAGATTGATCGCTACAAGGCACAGTTGGTGGCGAAGGGGTATAGTCAGACGTATGGCATTGACTATGATGAGACATTTGCACCAGTGGCGAAGATGAGCACAGTCAGGACATTTGTCTCCCTTGCAGTGAATGGGGGTTGGAAGCTACACCAGTTGGATATGAAAAATGCATTCCTTTACGGAGATTTGCTAGAGGAGGTGTACATGGAGATCCCCCCAGGTTTTGGCACGGCCCAAACAGCAGGCAAGGTATGTAGACTGAGGAAGTCACTGTTTGGGTTGAAACAGTCTCCTAGAGCTTGGTTTGACAGGTTCAGGAGGGCAATGGTAGGCATGGGCTATCAACAGATCAATGCCGATCACACAGTGTTCTTCAGACGACATGGTGGTCACATTACTATGCTCGCTGTGTATGTGGATGATATGATTATCACCGGTGATGATGAGGGTGAGATTGCTCAACTGAAGGCGAAATTGGGCAAAGAATTTGAGGTAAAGGACCTGGGGCAGCTTAGATATTTCCTTGGAATTGAGGTGGCTCATGGAGCTGAGGGGATTGTCTTATCTCAGAGGAAATATGTGCTAGACTTGCTCACAGAGACAGGCATGCTGGGGTGCAAGCCTGCAGTTGTACCCATTGATCAGAAGTCCAAGCTGAGTGCAGAGGCAGGAGAGTCAGTTGATCATGAGAGGTATCAGAGGTTGGTAGGCCGACTGATCTATCTGAGCCACGCTCGTCCCGACATATCATTTGCAGTGAGTGTGGTGAGCCGCTATATGCACGATCCTAGAAAGGGTCACATGGATGTAGTGTATCAGATTCTGAGGTATCTGAAGCGTGCACCAGGAAAGGGGTTGATCTTCCGGAAGAATGGGCATTTAAACATTGAGGGCTATTGTGATTCTGACTGGGCAAGTTGTGCCGATGACAGGAAGTCCACATCTGGATATTGCATATTTGTAGGAGGCAATTTGGTCTCCTGGAAGAGCAAGAAGCAATCAGTGGTTGCCAGGTCGACAGCAGAGGCAGAGTACAGGGCCATGGCCTTAGGAGTTGCGGAGATGTTGTGGTTGAGAGCTCTATTAGTGGAGCTCAAGGTGGACCAAGGAGCCCAAATGAAGCTGTGGTGCGATAACAAGTCTGCAATTAGCATTGCCAACAATCCTGTGCAGCATGACAGAACCAAGCATATAGAGATTGATAGGTTCTTCATCAAAGAAAAGCTGAATAGTGGACTATTGGAACTGGGACATATAGCTACTAAGGAGCAAGTGGCTGACTGTCTCACTAAGAGACTTAGTTTGCTAGATTTGTCTAGATTGTGTGACAAGATGGGCTTAATGGATATCTTTTGCCCATCTTGAAGGGGAGTGTTGAGAATTGTATCTTTGTTAGGGACTTATTGGAAAATAGAGAATAGATAGAAGTCTAGAGATTTATGTGCAAGAATGTAAAGGCTCTATATAAGCCCAACTCATTAATGAATAAACTAAGTTTTTAGCTCAATTAAATCTATTGATGGCTATTCTTTAAATTTACCCATATTTTACTTGGTGAATCTCTTTATGTCCAGTAGTTTTTCTCTGGTTATGAGTGCAGATTTCAGTAGTTGTATACCATGCATGTTTGCTAATTGACAGGACAAACTAATGAACAGAATTTTTAAATAGAAATATACTATTCGTGTACTATATATAAGTATGCCCATAGGAGTTCTTTAACAAATGAGTATTTTATGTATACTGAAAGGAGAGTATATATATGTTTAAACAAAAAATAAAAGAGAAAAAAATGTGAATGTTTTTTATTAAATAATATACCTCTATGGGTCCTTAGCTGTAGCGAATTGAAGGCTAGAACAACAGGACCTTCTTTTGATAACTCAATGAGTACCTCTAGAGGTAAAACATGAAGCATATGTTCCCATATTGTAATTTCCACAGAGAAATCCCTGTATATAATAAAGGAACACACAAAGGTTAGCTTGTTGTGCCAAAAGAGAAAATATAATATTAATATTTATGTACAATACATTGATTTTTGATCTTAGATTGGTTTCCCTCTACTAGGTACACACCTTTCATTTACAAGGTGTATGCATTGTATGCGCACCGGTCGACCACCGTTTTGGATTGTCCTGACTGGATCGATTGCCACCAGCCTTCCAATTATATCTGGTATGTCAGAATTAAGAACAGTAAAGTTTTTATTAATCCATGTTAAAGTCTGGCATTGAAAATTTGAATGAAGAATTCAGTTACCTAAACAGTTGTATCAACGTAGCAATATGCAAGTCAAAAGAATAATAAATATATATGTAACTGTTATGCAAACACATCAGTAACATGAGCTATATCAGATTTTTGGTACATGGCTAAGGTAGCAGCACCACACAAACCATCCTAGATTGTTGAATTTCTATAGAATAGTAGTACTGCTATACAGTAGAGACAATGAGACGTGCATATTTTGGGCGTAAATTGGTGAATTCATAAATTCATTCATGTTAAGGACAGATATTTTAGGAGAGACATGTGTTTTACACACACCTGTGCTATGCATCATAGGTATCAGATGAGTAATAGATGATATGATGATTTTAATATTCCTTCGCTGTGTTAATATATAAGCACATCCTGCTGCGCGCATCTCAAATATGGCTGCTAGTATTAAATTTTTATTTAGCTTTTTTGTGCATTGAAAGGTCCAAGGTGGGGGCATGATAGAAACTATTTTTAAAATAAAGAACATAAAAGAAAATAATTAACAAGGATATTTTAAAAGAAAGAAACTTACCGACAACTGTAGTGTTGCCTGTAATTGATGTGCCGATATCCTCGAAGCGAGCAAATTCGAAGTAGTAGAAGGGAATTTCCAGCAGGGAATTGGGTAGTGGTGTGATGGTGGTATCACTGGTGAAGTTTATGCTGAATCTGTGTGCCACTGTACGATATTTAGTGTGGCATTGCTCGACTTTGAACTGAGCAAACTCATATATTGCCCCTTCCACAAAATACTGCGACACACATTGGTACTGTGCGAGCAGCATCTGCCCTTCTATGGCCGTACCCTACAATTTTACAATTAGAATTTCAAATTTTACTGTCAGTGGGTATTTCTTAAAAACAATTTTTCAGTCAGTGCTATATTATTTTTATGATTGACTGAGAAGTGCAGCTGTTGGGAAGACTGGTAACTAGCAAGTATATATATGTATAGTTATATGTGTATTTAAAATGTAAAAAATAAAAGGTAAAATTGCATTATTTTAGCAAAATTTAAGTAAAAGATGGGCATTTTTGTATCAAAAATCAAACCTCAGAATCAAGGAGAACGAAATTCATTGCCCAAGCTTCGCCAGTGGCAAGATTGGATGCACACCATAACCTGATAACCCTTGCGACAATACGTGCAAACTCAGTCTGCTGGTTCAATCCTGCTATTGGCGTTACGGTCTCCATGACCACTGGTGCCTAATAAAAGTTCATCACAGAAACATTTAAGGAGAGGGTAAGAAAATCTTTTAATTTTATGCAATAAAAATATAAACAAAGAGAAATCAAAAGAAAGTAAAGGAATATCTGGAAGGATTGGGAATTGGTGACAAAGAAAACCTTAGTTAAACCGTAATAAAGAACAGAGGGAGACTTTGTTATGTACTCTAGATGGAAGATAGGAAGTTTGGTAGGCAAAAAAGAAACTGTCGCCGACTCAGAGTCAATTTTTCTATCCTACATTTTTTTTTAGGAAAATAGACTTCGACTATAATAATTTTATTTCACCAAGATAAAGAGTTACATGAGTACTGAGAGAATGTACAATTCTTCTCAGTTTATAATATATGTATACCTGGTTAATGGAGAATGAGCAGTTGTTTTCTTCCCTTGACTCTGGAGGTGTTACCAAAGGTTCATCTTCCCTTGCCTCTGAAGGAATATGAGCAGTAAATTGCCGATCTTTCCTTTCACTTTCGGCTTCTTCTGCTCTCTTCAATCCGTTTCTCATCTTGCGCTTCCAAAAGAGACCCCACAAGAAAAAGTCTCCTCCTAGCCCTGCAAAAATAGCAGCTTGCCTACTAATTAAGTCTGAAGTCAAATAGATAACAAAATATTTAAAGAAACACAAGCAAGCTTACTTTGGCAATTCTCCTCAAGTACTTGAGATGAATAAATAAATAGTTCAATAGATGAACTAATTTTCATCTTCAGTGCATATCTTCCAGAATCCAACTGTCTGATAAGGGAGGTGCACTTCAAGCTAGACCTGTAAAACAGTTAAAAAGAAAAAATATATATATATTCACCAATCAGTCTTGGTTCAGTACCATCCACAAATCTCAGCACATCACCATCTACAATAGTACTAGAAATAAAATTTGTACCTCCTATCTGATGGTAAGAGAAAAACTCCGATATCCTCAAAGTTCGGAGAATCCGTCTGAAATTGCTTCGGCCATGCAGTGGAGCGTGACACCGTCTTCGTCTCCAGCTCTGTGGGAAGTGTTTGTGTTGAATTGTAAAGTCTTCTAGAAAGTTGTAGAGGTAAGTAGGCAGACAACTCAACACTCAAGTACCCTGCTAGTTGAAACACTTTGAGGGAGCCCCTGAAATTGAAATTAATTAGTATGACCACAAAAGAAAAACAGAGGTACCCTGCTTTGTAATCAGTTTCCTCTATTCTCCTTAATTTTTTGTATACGTACTCGAGGGGCGTAAATACCCAAACATGCACTATGAAATGCAGATTACGCTTCTAATAGATTTATGTAGAATTTCAAACTGTCATGCTATAAATATGTATATACTTACTTCCAAACAAGAGGAGCAGATCGATAACGGAATTGCCCATTCAAGCTGCTCAAGTTTTCCCCAGTTGAACCTACAAATTTTATTTGATTTAGTACTCTTTATGCTGAATATATATTTGAAATATAAAATGCTAAGTTCTTAAGTAAATCAATTATGAGAAATGAATAAAAATTAAAGAAGCAGGTCCAATCAAGTTAATGAATTTTCAAACAAAAAGTATTATGAAAAAAAGAAGAAAAGCCCCCACCAGTTTTAACAGTGTAAATTTAAAAAATATAATAGTCTAATACCTATACCTAATTTTCTTTTTCTTGAATTTTACCTTGTTCCTTTGAGCAGGTTTCGCAGAACCAAGCTCCTAGTTGATTCGGAGGTGGAGGAGCTTGTGCACAATATCTTGAAAAATAAAATATTGGATGTTAAACAGAAACTGGAATAATTTAACTTGTTACCAACATCAAAATTAACACAGAATTTTCAGATGGCGAAATCGTCAGTACCTAAATTTGATTATTATATGAATTTCAATTGAAATACCAGTAGCACTTGTTAGATAATTAATACCATAGGCACACCAAATAGTTTTCTGTAGTTATTTAATTATTTTCTACTTATGAGTTAGTTTATATAATTATTATTTAGATTAATCAAACTAATACAAAGAAGACAAACCAAGAGAAAATTAAGAATTAAGAAATTCACACGTGTGCTCACAAGCTGATCTGCAACCAGCACAAGTAATTAAATTTTCGATCTGTCCCGCAGAACCACACACCTGACAAATCCGGCTCTGCAATAGAATTATTCAAAAATTGGATCAAATGAACCAGAAATTTCAATAAAAGAATAAATGAAACCTTCCATCAATAAATTGAGAAATTATCTTACTACTTAAAATCCATCTACAAGTTTAAGAAATACCAAACCAGTACCGGTCAATTTTCATTCAATAGCTAGTTCATGTCAATCAGGCATTTTATTTATTATTATCATCTAGTTCATAACAATGTACCTTCACCCATATAGATATATACCCAGATGATCTGTGCTGGTAAAATCTGTTTATATCGGTATACTAGTAAGACTGTTACACTCATAAATTATGGAATTGATTTTTGTCAAACCGTTTTTTTCCCTAATAAGATTGTTTATATCTGGCACAAATTCAAGCGTCACATTGTACAATTTTCTATTATGTGTGAACCTTATACAAGTTTTAGTTTGTGCAGGGTTGATATCCAGGAACATGTATTTAGGATAATGTGGCGCATTTTGGTTAGTGGGCAATGTGGGGCTGAAAGTTCCCTAACGACAATTAGCAACCCTACCAAAGGCTTCAAAAGAGTTGAGCTGCAAAGAGCAAATCCTAGTACTGGTTTGATTGGATTTATAAATCAGATCAAGTCGAACATGCACGAATCAGAATTCAATCATACTATCAAGCACAGACTAATTTGAGCTTGAATTGAAGAACTGTACCCGAGCTTAACTAGCTGGTTTTAGTATTTTACTATTATCTTAAAACAATTAGTGTAAATTAACCAATATGTTGAGAATTTTATATGGAATTACTGAAATATATAGCTGGCTTTCAATTAGATGAAGACCACTCCAAATTCATAGCAGAACTATCAAAAATCACCCCTTTCATGAGATGCTAAGTGGTGATACAGGAGGAATCAGGGGAAGTGATTTGGCGATGATCTGAGAATGGAAGATTCACCACAAAATCAATGTATCTTCAGATGCACAATAGAGGTATAGTATGTCCTTATCACAGAGTGCTATGGAAGATGAAGATACCCACAAAGGCAAAGATCTTCGTCAGTTCGTCTGGGTCATGATACATAATAAAATCCTAACACAGCAGGTTGAATCTAGGCAACACTTATTTGGCTCCTGTAGGTACTCCTGTAGCCCAATTTGGAATCCATTGTGCAGATGTAGTGGCCTGATAGATCAGAGACAATGGAACCAGCACACAGGAGATCGTGGGATACAGCCTGTTCAGCTGGTTGTTGGGCACTTTGGCGAGAACGAAACAGGAGGCGCTTCTCTAATGAGAATAAAAAAAGTGATATTACTAATTCCTGATACAGCCTGCGAGATTCAGCAATCGATGTGGCAGGAATTTACTCCACAATGTTAGCAATCTTATTTTCAATTTGATGTCTAACTACTGTATAGGGAGGGTGTGTGTCGTGTTGTAAAAACTTTTTCACCTTTTAATAGAATTGTTAGCTATGCTAACCTTAAAAAAAAAAACCAATATCATTTTTGTAGATAAAATTTAACTAACTATCTATATTTTGTTAAATTATACAATTAAAAAATTGATATGTTGAACTATTTCACGTCGATCTTGAGCTAACAAAATATATATATAATTGAATAAGTTAGCTATGCTCAAGATAGATTTGAATCCAGCATAAACCTAGTTAAACCTAGGAAAACAACCTAGATTTACAAATAGAATATAGAAAAAGGGTAAAGAAAGGAAAGATAGAGATTAGGAAGACTTTAAAAGCACCCCCCCTTCAACAAAGGCCAGTGTGGAACAACCTGCATTGAAGGGGAATGAGAAGATGAGGCCGAGGCACGTCCCATTTTGCGGTTGTACACGGTTGCTTGATTAGCCAAAAATCTCGCTGTCTTCCTTGAAAAAATTTTAGAACCCTAAATTACGGCGCAGTACAAGGTCGTATTAAGTCGTATTTATAATTGGACTTTTACTGTCTGATTGAAATTAGACGGTCCAGATAGATTGCATTCAATCTTGACCGTCTGATCTTAATCAATCTACTCTGTTTAATCTAGGAAATTCCCAGTTCACATAGAATCACTGAAATTTGTTTTTTAAGTAAAGTAATATTTAATATCACTGCACTTATCACGCTTACAAACAATGTGATCCAAAATCATGTTTTCGACTGAATAATTAAAAAACAGAGGACCTGAGATATTTTTCTTTCATTCTTTCGAAAAGCTCAATTGAAATTTGCTTTTCCGAAAAGGAAATCTTTCATTACTGGTGTATATGTTGTCAATTTATAATACAAAAACAATTAAAGAATGGCAGGATTGTTAATGATTTTGCAATCAATAACTTTGTGGTTGCAAATAAGATATTTTGTGCTCTTATATTACACAAAACCTATATGTTTGCAAAAGGTTATTATTAATAAATGAAGTGGATAATTTTATTCGGATTGAAATACATTTACAATTGATAAACCTCATGATTTTGACAATTATCAAAACTAACATAAACTTAAAAAACAACTTTAAGCTCCATAAATGACTCTTCATATAAAATAGTTTTCGTACCAAATTCCACCGTTACGAATTACTTCTCTTGCCTCTTCAAACGCTTTCTGAGAAGGAAATAGGAATACCAGTGATTTACCTACCTCTCATGTGCTTCTATCAGAGATAACAAGAACTTGTATTAATTCATGAAAATGCAAAATGAGGTAGATAACAGTATAACATACTAGCTAGTGTGATACAGGGGAAGAAGGAGATTGAAATAGGCGGCAAAAATAAGAAGACACCAAACTTAAAAGAAATAAATAAGAATTCACCATTATTTACTTTATTCTCCTGCCTTTTCCATTTGTTTCTTTCTTCAAGTCAAATTGTCTCAAACTCTCAATACAGCTCTTTCAGCATAACATTTTGGGACTACCAGAAGAAAAAACAGAGCAGCAACGGTCTTGCCAAGGAATAGAAAAGAGAGCTCTTGAATATATAAATTTGAATTTGTGCTAAAAAAAGTAAATTATGTATGTATTTAAATTTGTATATGATTCAACATTTCTAACGTATCAAAATTTGGGCTAGCAAATTATGTAGTAAGCATTTTTATTCATAAAATTATTCATAATAGCGCGACACGTGTGTCAATCATACGATGTGACTTGTGTAACATGTGATGGACCATTTTACGTGATGTGCAACATTTTGGAACACATAAATCGACCTTAACATTATGCATGTTCACACATAGACGCATGATAACGTTACGGAACATTATGAATAAACATGCGTGATAATATCACTTTTAGAGTTTATTTGACAAAGAATTTTTTTTACAAAAAAATTAACTGATTGTTTTTTTATTCATTTTATAATTTTTTGCACTTGTTTTCATAATTTTGACAATTTTTCCTTTTTTTTTATGAACAATTTCAAATCCGACAAAAAAAACTAAACGTAATGGTCACGTCATAACATGATCACGGGACACGGGCGTAAATAAAATTAACATACCATTAGTATGACATGTCTTCTATAAATTATTTTTGACACATTGCGTCACACCTCGTGAAAAGAATATTTTTATCACATCACGTTACATTGTGTCTTAATTATAACGTACTTGTCATGTCACCTAACGTCATGACACTCACATATTGCATTCCAAAATATTAGGGCCTGTTTGGCCAGATTGCTGTTCATGTGGGAAAAGAAAATTTCAGTGAATTTTTATTTTCCACGTGATTAGTGATTTTTAGTTCAATTTATGTACCCATGCTCAAACCCATGTGTCCGCCGAACAAGTTATTAATGTCCAAATTTATCATATAAGATCCAACATGTTTTCTTATGAGTTGCCAATTAAAAGGTAACTTCTCAAGTCTTCCATAGCAAGACCTACTATTCAACTTTAGACTATTCAATTTGATCAATTGGTCCGGTTTAGTAGTCTTTTATAACAGGAGCTACTATTCAAATTTAGACTTTGATCCAATTTGATCAATTAGTCCAGTTTAGTGAGCACATGATAGCCTCATCCATATTTTAATGTGCATCTTTATATTTTAGTATCCAAACTATATTCATATTTGCATCGATATATATTCATTTATTAATATCAAAACGGATATGAATTCAATTTAGCAATTCTTTATCGGTATCATATCTGATATCTGATCCGTTAACCCGACTAATTGAACCAAGTGTGGATTTTCTTTGTTTGGGTGCAATATATTATTTGCTATTAGATAAATTTGATTGTGTCCTTTCCATTTTTATCTCTTGAGTTATTGACGGAAATTATTATTTTTTCATCTCTTGAGTTATTTTTATGACGAAAACCAACAAATATTGAAGTTTATTAGTTGGAAAGATGCATTTTAATTCTTATATAACCCTATAAAATTTGATATTTTTGTGGATTGCGTGGTATAGATATTGTTGTTGCTATAAGCATATATATCCGGTGGCACTAAAACATTGAGAGAATTATAGGGAAGACTCAAACACAAAGATTAATTTATATGCATTGTTAATTAGTATTGTGTTTTCATGTAATTAAAAAATGAAGAAAAACTAATCAACATTTGTCGTATTGTATTATCTAAACTGCTGAGTACAAAATATCCAAATAAATATGTATAATTAGATTTTTTTTTTCTAGTAAATTTTACAATCTTTGCATCAAATGAGTTGGTTTTCTTTCTTTGTTTTTTTTTTTCTTTTTAGTCTTTGTACAATGTACACGAATTTCAACTGTGTATATCTTGGTATTGAATTAGATATTTAGCTAACAAATATTGATTACATATCAAATTGAGTAAATCTTTTATAATTTTCTATTATTTGTGTGCAATGTATTAATTGCCAGTAAAAGTATTTGATTTTTTTTATCTTTTGTGCAACAACTATATCTTAATTTCAATCACAGTAACAAGATTATTTTTCAAATATATATCATTCTTTTTGTAGCATATCTTCTAATTATTTTTGAATTTACCAAATTAGATAACACACCTTTTATCTAATATTATTAATGAAATTTTCTAAATTAATTGAAATCCGTTAGTTGTTAGTCGTTACCATGCTTTCTTTTAATAGAACATTATTCTCACTATCTAACGATTTCTACCTCCAGATGAATTCGTTATAAATAATTTAAGAATGGCTAACTTGCAAAATTGCCCAGGGCGAAACGGCAAAACTACCGAAACCTCGTTTCTTTTGTGAAGTCTGTTTCCTGAAGTAACTTAATATTTGAGTTCAAATCCGGACAATCTGGACCGAAGTACGATGCACGTGGCCGTACAGATTCTGATCGGACGGTGATAATACAAACTCAAAATTTGGGTTACTGTAGGGTATATGAATTCGCTTTCTCTTGGGTTTCATGTTCCCAACATCAAGTAAACCCAAAAAAAAAAAAAAAAAATAGAAGTTCGCATCGTCATCAAATTGAAGCCCCGAAAAGAGAGAAAACCCCCAAATTAAATTCCGACACCTCAGTGACCTTCTCTTTCCTTTTTCTCCCCTTCGCCTCTCTTTAAAACATCCCCCTTCCTCCCCACCTCTCTCTGTCACTAAGCTCAAATCAAACCCACCACTTCTCCTCTTCTCACTCTCTTTCTCTCTCTGTGAAACCCTAACCCTAGCATCCGCTATCCGCTATCCGCTCGCATTCGATGGAGCAGAAGAACCCCAACTCGGCTTCCACCCCTACCGGACCTCCCCCGGTGCTTGCCTACCCTGCCGCCGCCACGGCCGCGCCGTTCGCTCCGTATGCGCACCTCTACCCACCCCAGCCTCACCTCCCACAAGCTCACCAACCAGCTCAGCCCAATCAACAACTCCAGCTCTTCTGGGCTGATCAGTACCGCGAGATCGAGCAAGTTGCTGATTTTAAGAACCACAATCTTCCCTTGGCTCGCATCAAGAAGATTATGAAGGTTTGTTTTCTTACTGAATTTTGTAGTTTTTTTTTTTTTTTTTTGCGAATTATGGCCTTACATTATACTGTATTAAGTAGAACCAGGGTTGTCTAAAATAAAATATTACTTGTGTGCTGATTTTCTCATATTTGCTCCTCTGGAAAGTTCCTTCACATGTTTGTATAGCCTACATGAGCCAACAATGAATTTTATCTGGCTTGACTTTAGTTCAGTTTGAGTTATATAAAAGGAAAAGAAGTTAAAGAAGAAATTGAGAAAAAAAAAAACAGATAGTTAGTTATGATTATAAGCAAGTATTTTGTCTACAACAGTTACTTATTCAGTGCTGATTGGAGCATAATTATTTCTTTGTTGTTTGCATCTGCAGTGTTTTTGCAAAAGACAAACATACATATCATACAATTGTAACTGCCAGCCTTTATGTTGTTTGGGATTATTTTTTGAGTTTCGCAGCTTCTTTTTGCGGATCTTTACTTAATACCAAAGTTATTAAATGCTTGAAGCCACTAACTTTCAAAAGAAAAGTTATTAAATGTTGTATATTTTGCAGACAATTTAGAATAGAGTATATCTTTTTTTAAGAAAAAAGGGACAGTTGTTAATTTCAGCCAATCAGGAGAAAAACTGTCAACTATAATTGATACTTCATTTATCACACAATTATAAAAGGTGACTATCTTTTTGTTGGGAACTTCATTGATTGTGCATCTCTTTGTTTTTTATCATGCTAACTGTAAGTTACTGAATGGTGTGTAATTTGTAAATTCTTTAGAATAGATTATATTTTGAAACCAAAAAAATTGACAGTTGTTGGAATCAGGACGAAATTGCAATCATAAAGGATGCCTTTTTTATCACTCAATTTTATAGTTGAGGGTTTTTTGTTTGGTGCCAACTGCAAGTACTGTCTCATTTTGAAACACTTTAGATTCCCAGGTGCATTTGCAAAAGAAAAAAAAAAGTTGACATTAATAACTTACAGTTGACAGGTATTTCGTCTTGTTACTAGAGGCTACCTCATCTGCTAAACATATTAGGATAGAGGGCATATTTGAAAGATAAGAAACAGTAGCACTTCTTTGGATCAGGAGCCAATTTATTAACCGTAGTGGATACCCTTTCTATATCAGAATTCTAAGTCAATCAATGTTTTCTCCAGTGCTTATTACGAGGGCAGTAAATCCTGTCTTGTTTACATGTATGTTATAAATACAGTGTATATTTTCAAATAGAAGTAGTACAGACTTCAAAGGTCAACTTCCTATTTTACTCCCCCACATTATGGTTCGTACACAAACCTTAATTGTTTTCATTGTTTTACATGTTAAATAGGCTGATGAGGACGTTCGCATGATCGCAGCTGAAGCTCCAGTAGTTTTTGCTCGTGCATGTGAGATGTTCATCCTGGAGTTGACTCACCGTGGCTGGGCCCATGCTGAAGAGAACAAGCGCCGTACGCTTCAGAAGAGTGACATTGCCGCAGCAATATCTCGTACTGATGTTTTTGACTTCCTGGTCGACATTGTGCCAAGAGAAGAGGGGAAGGAGGAGGGGCTGACACCCAGGGCCCACATGGCTGCTGCTGCCGCCTCGGTCCCCACCCCTGATCAACTCGGTGCGTACTACTATGTGCCGCAGTGAGAGGTTGGTTGGCCTGCTATTTGCTTTGCTAAGTGGTGATTTATTACATATCTCTGTATTTTGTTGGTTTAGGGTCGGGTTTAGGTTGTGTGCGTTATAATATAAATTGTGGTATCGTGTCTTAGTTGCTAACATGCGCATGGTATCTGTAATCGGTCGATTGAGGCCTATTTGCCATGGTTGTGTTGTGATTTGTGGATTGTGGAACTATTGAATAATTAAGCTTATGATTTATTAGATTATTGTCCTTGATGCAAAGTTTTGTTTTGTGCTTCCTCTGTGACCCTAATTTTTTTCTTCAAGTTCAAAGAATATTTGAATTAGAGATCTGAGCCATCTTGTGAGATTTTTGAGCTGGACACAAAAAATTAGGAACCCATGTATCCAAACTGGATCCTGCATTTCCAGAACTCCTGGTAATAGTGGACTCATCATTTTGTAGGTGTCCAGTTGGCTTTGAAAAAAAATTGTGGGGAGTAGCTGAACTGAGTTCAGGCATTTGACTGCCTTATGTCACTTTGGATGCTATGAGGTGCTCTTCCATGTCAACCTAGTTTAATTCATGCATAGGTACAAGCAACGAGTTTACCATTGGGTTGGTGTTGGGGCTGCTAAGATGTGGATGAATTTTATGAGGCGGCCCAACAAAATTCCTTCTATTTAGTTGTACCCATGCACCTGATATTGAAATGCTCAAACCATGGGGTGTTAGAATTTTAATTCGACCACTTAAGGGGTACTACTTATTCTGAGCATCCTTTTTACTTGATTGGATGCTCAGAATAGGTGGCATCACTAATTTTTGTAGATGCTAACATCCAACTTAGCTTTCCTCGTATGGTGACTCAGATCTCTTATTCAGGTCTTTTTCGGGCTTAACTAAAAAAAAAAATGGCTGTGTGGCTGATAATTTGTTTGTCCATCTGTGCATGCAGTTTCCTAATATAGTTGCAGCATGCACATTGTGTTTTACTTGCTGTAATGTCTTAGCCTTGTCGGTGGAACTTTATTTCTTATATTCGGCTTAAGTTAATGCTCTGTATTGATCACTTGTGTTTTGTCGAATACTTTACTCCTGTAAATTAATTAGGGTGAAATCTTTATGTCTAGGAGTTTAGATTAGGGCCATAGGTATGCAATAAGTGCTAATGTTATACCTATTCTAATTTGTATTTATTTCTGTTTCTACATTCTTCTTTGCAGTTTGCTGTCCAAGTTTTCAAAAAAAAAAAAACAGTTCCAAAACACTGTATTAAATCAGGTCAAATCAGTCAAATAGTGTATAGATGGTTCAGTCCCTGCTGCAATCTGTAGGAAACCTGAATTTATGGCTTTCTTGTCTGGTTTTTGTTGTTATGGCTATTTTGATTATTTTTTTTACTATAGATGTTGTGATGTTTTAACTCGGCTTCATTTGGGGTTGCTTACTGCACCTTACAAGTAACCATATCCTGAACTATACCTCTTCTTGAGAATAGTGATGGATTGTATAATGTATTGTGTGTAAATCAATGTTAATAAAAATCGAATCATGCATCAACCTGGTAAATCTTTGGGTCAATGGTTTAAATATGAGCATCCAATATGTTCGCCTGTTGATTTTTTTTAAATACCCTTTTCTATGAGATAAAGATAGTGTATGGAAATAGTCATTTTTTGCATAGAATTTGTGACAATTCGCCGGTATGTTAAAAAATAAATTTGATACCCACCTATATTTGGCTTACCAAAAGAATCAAAACATCAATGCACTTGTGAATTTCCCTGAGCTAAGCAAAGTAACAGTAAGTTTGCTTTTCTTTTACTAGTTTAAGGTACATTTCTGCGCTAATATGCTTAATAATTGGGTCAACAATTATGTTTTATCTTATCAAGACATTCAAAATCAGAGGACAGCCTATATATGATTGACACATTATTATGCTAATGATGAATTAATTATGAAAAATAGGTGACAATAAATGTAGAGGAACAACATATTGAATTATAATGAAATAACTGAGTAAAATTACAAAATACATGGACCAATACTGCCCAACGATATTGGATTTACTATTAAGTAAAGGTTATAATTAACTTAATCAGTAGTTTTCATGTGAAAGGACATACAATTTGTTTTGACCTTAATATGTCTATGTGCATATGCTGCATGAACACTTGAAAGCAGAAGCACTGGATTTAGAATTGAGCATTTTATCAAACATCTTGAGAACATAAATTATACAATAAGAATAAGTAAATTATGAGCTTGTCAAACTTTCGGATTCCAAATATTTTAATCCATAAAGAATGATAAACTATTTGCATCCACAATGTCTTGCAAATTACATAATATCATACTAGTATCATGCCCGTACGTTGCAACGGGAATATATTATAAGATTTAACATTAAAATTGAACAGAGAGAGGCAAATAATAAATAACAATATAAAAACAACAATAAATGACTGTTTTAATTCAACAACATTATTTGCAATGAAAATGGAAAAATGCCCTTCTCAATCTTTGCGTTAAAATTCAATTAAATTAAATGTGAAAATCTGTCAGGAAATAAATCAATAATATGTTTCTTTTGTTCTCTTCCAAAAATGTAAGAGGTAGGCAATTCGGAAATGAGATATGCTATCTGCTAAAATCAGAATTAATGTTTTTATGCGCCAATCAAAGCAGAAGAGATATATGGTAACAAAAATTTAATGCTAATTTTATTTTTCCAATTCTTGGCATTACATGTGGTAATACGTGTGGCGAGTACATCTCTAACTAAATTTAGACTTCTACACGTATTTTACGATGCATTGATCACTCCGGAGGGAGCAATGGTCTATTTTTAATATTTATAAACTTGGTATTCTATCGGATCGGATTGCAAGCGCACAATTCTATTGAGTAGTATAATCGAGTGTCGATCTGCAGGGAATAAGATCTACAGTCTTGAGCGATTAAATCACAATCTTTCAAAAGGCTAGACAAAATCTAAAAATTTGAGTTTGAGATCTGGTCAATAATCAAAAGTATTTAGCGAAAATAAAAAATAAGCAAATAGATAATGGTGTGAATTCCTAGGGTTTTGGCATACCTTATCTATTTTGATTGTTATATCCCGTTTGATGTAGGTTTTCAGTTATTGTAAGAGGGTTTCTAATCTATACTTAGTGGCTACTACAAACCAAGACTTCCCCCGTGGGTCTTGACTCGATTGGTGCAAGGAGATATATGATTAGCCCAAAATCATAACCTTCATTTGATCAGGTCCCTCGATTTATCTTATAGGATATCCTCATGGTAAGGCAAGACAATGCGACATTCATCTGCAAATGCCAAGACTCCCATATATACTTTTGTTGTTCTAATTAAAGGTTTTTCCCACTAAGGGCTCCACCAATAATTTAGTATTTTGTTCTCTCTTACCCTAACCCGACTAGTCTAATGGTGACTAACTTTCGTGTGTGGCCATCACAAGACGGTCTAGACTAATAAAACAAAATCAAGAAGATCGAGAATAAAACACAAAAGCAATCAAACAACAATGACTAAACTAAGATCATTTGAAAATATATATATCAAAATATCAAGAGTAACAAGGGTTACATGCCAACTCTAGAAATATAAACTCAACCGCATAACAGCATGTTTACAATAAAGTAAGATAGAAATACAACCATGCAAGGAATACTCTACTTTCTATTCTACCGCTCGTCTCTTCTCACTATATGATGGAAAACATTAAATGATCAAAGACAATTATTCTATCAGGCCAGGGGGGGTTTATATAGGAGTGGAGGGACATCTGAAGATGAGTGGAGTCCAAGAAATTTGGTCTGGCAATAGCTGTAGCAGTTATTTCCCAAAGAATGCCTCGGATACGATCTATATTGGGTCATACGGACCATATTGCCCTTGTGTTGCTCCTGGATTAATGTGTATTCGACTAAGTCCCTAGTCATTGTGAAGTTTATCTAATGAACAATGTTAATAATCAAGAATTTAATTAATTTGAATTATGAAGTTTATCTAATGAACAATGTTATCACCGTATACATTCAATTAATTAACGAGATAAAAATTAATTACTAAACAATTAATCGAATTCTCATTGTTTTGTACTCGCAAAGATCTCTCTTAAACAAATACCACCTAGTGACCTAGTCACCATCAAGGTAATTAGCTCTACACAAATTATAATCAAACCAAACCATTGAGTAATTAGCTCTACACAAATTATAATCAAGCATGCAGAACAGAACATAACATATTTATACTAACATAAACAGTTTTTTTTTTTTCATTTTTATCAATTAATAACATTACACAGCAACGTCCCTATAATAATAATAATACAAGAACTACAACTCTACAAGCCCATTTAAACAAAATCTCACCACCTTTGTATTTATTTTTTTTCCCCCTTTTTTTCATTTTAGGCTGACTAAAAAATAACACTACCACAAACCCAACACTAGGGACTTGTGTCATACAGAAACATACATAACATGACCAAAGTAAACACAAAATTGGCTCAGTTCCACTACCCCACAAAAATAATAAATGAACCAGCAACAAACCATAAACATATATCATCCAGTTCACATAATTTGTATTAAGTTAGCACGGCACCAGGTTCCAGTGCCCAGCCAGCTAGGCATGACATCATTCAGCATATCATACCAACCAAAGGAAGGTTAGACCCAGATACGTACCGGTCTGAATACAAGGCCTAACCATATAATAACTCTTTCACACTTTATTTTATGTCAGTTTTAGCCCCTCGTCTTCGCTCTCTTCATGCCGAGGCTGTTATTGAAAGGAGAGGCTGAGCCTGATCTCTGCATCCCATCATCACGAAGTGTGCCATTGAGCATGGCCAGTTCTCTCAGCTGTTGCTTCTTGAAGAAATCTTGCGATTCATCCTAAAATAAGGGTAAAAAAAAAAACTAAGTATGCCTGGATCAAAGTTACAAGTATAGTTGGAACATTTGACTTGCATGATCAAAACTGAGAACATTGCAATGCGAGCATATTCTTGCAACTTCTTTGAGTTGGGGGGGGGGGGGGGGGGGCAAGTGTCTCCCCCTGCCACTCTGGCTCGGCCCCTGATAATGTGGTAGAAAGAGAAACAAGGGACGAGGATAGTAAATACCACAGGTTTGAGAAGGTCTTCCAAGATCTCACGAGCTTGCATGAGTCGTGCGTCAATAATTTCAACAGGAAGCTCAGCCTCAACTAAAATGTGGAGGGGTTCATTCAGGTGCTCATATCCTGGTTTCCCTCGCATCATCTCCTCCTATAATATGGAGTTACAAATAGAATTAATAAAGTAATTAATCTCTTTTTCCCAAAGCATTTTTTTTTCTTAAAACTTTCCTCTTTTATAAGCATATTTGGATATGCAGGACACGAAGACCAAATATTTTGATAAGGTATGTATAGAGTAAGTGTACCAAGCGTACCCGAGCAGGGTCTTTAATGCTTCCCCGGCCTCTAATAAGAACACGGCAATCGGTGGTTGCCTCCACGCGCTTAAGAGAATTACCTCTTGGACCCAGGATTCGTCCAACAAAATTGTACTGCTAGAAACAAAACAAAAAACATGAAGAGACAAGTATCATCAGTTGTTTGTTAATAGTCACATTAACCATAACCCAGGTGCGGTACCTCCACATGATCTACAGAGATTTATAAATGCGTGGTACCTCTCCGACATGAATCAATGCAACCATGCAACCAAACCCCAGTGACACGATTAAACTGTGATGAACACCCTCAAGGGTGTAAGTGCACACAAAGATTAATTAAACCTCAACAGACCCAAAATACTGGCACTGAGTCTGAATTTTGACCCAGCGAAACATCTATTTACAAAATTTATTCCTCCATCGAGCAATTGATACCCAATTCTATCTCAATTTGTTGTCAATTTTGACCCAAGCTGTCCAATAAACAAACAGATAGGCAAACAAAAGAAATTTGGAAAACAGAGACCGGTACCACGCTGTCTGACATGTAGGGAATATAGTACTGCATGATATAAGATGTAAACATCATAAAACTTACAGTGGGGTATTGGTCAACAGGGATGTCAACTTTGATGGTTTTCTTGACAACAAGACCAGATGAACTGCCTTGAGATCCAAGCCAGCTATGACCAGATGACTGCTGCAATAATACAAACAAAATACAAATACCAAAAAAATTATAGGGTAGTGATACAAAAGTAGAGGAACTTATACACAACTTAGCCAAACATACACAAAACTGCCTTTTTATTTGTAGCAAATGAAATACTGAAATTACAGAGAGCTTTACATGCCACCCAAAGGAAAAAAAAAGGTGCAATTGCACAAGTAATCACACAAAACATGAATGCCAAGATAAGTTACAATATAAGAGTTAGGGCTGTCTCATGTTAGCACAACAGTTAAGCAGATTGTGTTAAAAGCATTAGAGGGTAAGTCTGAACCTAAGTTAGGTCGATCGGTTAAAGTTAAATTGAGTTAGAATAAGATCTACCAAAATTAGACACTAATTAAGTTAATAATGGTTAATGAGTTAGTAAGAAAGCCGTACTTCAGATTGGAAAGAAGAGCCCCATCCATTTAAGTCAGCGTTGCCACCATTAGAAAAGAGGCCTCCAGTTGTTAGTGGGCTACCATGTTCTAATAGTTGTGATGCATTCTCCAATACTGCTGACACACGCAATATTTCTGCTTCAATAAATTTCAATTCCAAACCAATAACAATTCCCAAGTTAGCATTTGTCAGTGGTAAATCAAGAGACACTAGTGCTACTACAGGTTATGTCAAAGTTAGCATAACTAATTCACATGAATAACAATCCAAATTAAACATGTAAATTATCATTGCCATTGTTTTGAGGAAAAGATAAAATATGCATGGCATACTGAGATTCTAAAAGAAAACAATGAGTCTTTGAGAAGAGACTTGATAGCGCACAATAGACTGAGGGGAGAACTTTTTGAGGCCTATTCACCATAGTGGAAAATCATTAAAATGATACAAGAGCAAGCTCTTACAGTTTACTCATCCCTATATAATTTATATGGCAGATCATAATAAGAGAATATTTTGTTAGACTCTTAGGTTAGCTCTTGATGATGTATCGGGGTACAAGATAGAAGAGGAGGCAGAATGGTCATTCTTTCTCCCTTATCTATGAAACTCATTACCTCCCCAGGGTTAGTTAGTCTGTACTCTGAACATCCAGTATTCACTCAATATTTTTTTTATAAATATAATTGTTAATAAAACTCCTGCAAAACTGTCTAGATAGACATCAAGGATTTTGCATGTAATCTACGATGACTTTTTTCTTCTTTTCTTCCTTTCTATTCAACGTCCCAAACAGGTTTTATATGTTTTTAATAAAGGCAAAGGCTTATGTTCACAGTTGCTGTATATAACCAATGCCATTTGGTGGAATTTAAAAAAAGTGCACGGATCCCCCTTTCTACCAATATTATAAACATGCATAGCAGCTAGGTTAATGTGCAATTAAGGAAATCCAAAGTTATTAGTCAGTAAAATTGCATCTGTAAGTGGAAAATGCCAACATAAATAGCTTACAGTAAGATTTAGCAATTGCCAAAAGAGAAGGTAGAAACATAATAATACAATTTTTATTCTGTCCCAGTAAAAAACAAACATCAATACATATTATTAAAATAGAAGTTAAAAAATAGTAACTGCCAATAACATGTCACCATAACCAGTGCATTTTAAATGACAAAAAAAAAAGGAAAAGAAAAAGGAAAGGTTCCCAATAGTTGAGCTATATATGTCCAGTCCAATGAATTTATTAGACCTTGATAAAGTAACTTCACTAGATTGATGATGCGATAACTATACCACTACCACACAAAAATAAAAGTATATTCAATAGTGTATTAGAAAATCTAGTGCTTTTGAACCTAGAAAGCTACCGGCTTTTGAATGAATGGACATACAGGTAACAAAACAAGAAAAAACAAGGAAAAGAAAAGCAAATCCCAAACAAAATTTGATGTAAAACATCAAGTCAGCAATTCATAGATGCTCTATATCACATCAACGGAAAATTTAGCACAGAGGATACTCTTGCCAGGTTAGCTATGAATTATTGCAGTCGGTAATGTGTACTTAATGTACAAAGCTGGAATAATAATATCGCAATCTATTGCAGAAAGATAGGCCTCACTTTAATCAAAGTATATCACAGTGTAGACAAAAAGGATTATACCAAATTTTGTCAGTCTGTAGACATGAATTGATCTTTAAGTTCTTTTCATTCTGCATACAAGCTTCTAGCCATAATTGTTTATATGAAAAAAGGAACATCTATTATCTATTTAATCTAAAATAAAAAGGAAAAAACATATAAAATAAT
Source organism: Carex arenaria (assembly GCA_964058825.1). Lineage (NCBI taxonomy): Eukaryota > Viridiplantae > Streptophyta > Magnoliopsida > Poales > Cyperaceae > Carex > Carex arenaria. Next base: position 620,713 of record CAXKVW010000263.1, read on the forward strand.
AGAATCTGACCTTGATTCAGCAGCCTGTAGCAATGGGGAAGGACTGGAAGAAAAGGACTGAGCTTCTGTCTTTCTGCAAGCAGTTCTGTAAGATATCTGTTGTATCAAATCGATAATAGAACAAAGTTAGTAAAAAAAACAGCATACATATACGAAAATTGCAAAAGAAATTTAATGCGCCACATTAAAAACAGATCTAAAAAAGAATCGGAAGTAGGAGAATTAAATAAAGGATCTGTATTGAAAGATAAAGATCTTTTATACCACGTCAAGACAAATGAATCGTCGATGCATATTAACAGTTTACAAATTGGATCTGAAAAGTTCATGATACGATAATAATAGCTTAAACAATATACATACAGACAGCAACATGCTCCAAAATGAACAAATTGGGAACACACAGACACACGGAGAAAAATTCAGACTATCAGTACAAATCTAAGGAAAAAGCAGATCGAAGAAAAACACAAACGGAGCAAGAAGATATAACTTGATTATTACGGCGGAGAATTTCTACTCTCAGTACTGTAAAGCAACTAAACAAAAGGGGAAAAGGATAAATATATCGTAAAATCATACTTCTCTTGATCTGTGATCGGAGCCCTGAGACCAGGGAGGTGTGGCGAGTGAGGTGTGGTGGAGGGAGAAGGGGAATACGCCATATACCGGCCTGACGACATATCTCCGGTGATCTATACCCTGACTTCTCAGCTTACAGCAGGTGATTGCGAGTCAGGTGTGTGTCTGAGTGTGTATGTGAGTGTAGAGAGAGATGAGAGCGTGAGGTAGAGAAGGAGGCTAGGATTAGGGTTTGGATGGGAGAAGAGAGTGGGAGGCGGGGGAGGAAGGAGATAAGAGGTGGAGTGGTTTATAAGGGGAAGGTAAGTACTGAGCGAGAAATGGACATAGAGAAGACAAGGGGGGCGATTCTTCTAGAATTTCGTTGGTAAAATTATCTAAAATAATTACCTCATTTAACATTTTAAAGTAAACGGTAAACAAGAAATTATTTAAAATATTTACCCTCGTTTTATATTTTACAGTGAATGGTGAAAAAAAAAATTATTGGAACGGTAAATCACAGATTTTAAATTTGTTGACATTAAAACATTGTTAGTATAAGTATAATCATGTTGGCTTTATGTAAATAATATAAGAGCAAACGAATAAATCTCTCCGAAATTTTAATTCATAAATATAAAATTAACAATAACTATTTCATATAATAATTCAAAATAAAAAGATTATTAATCGTGAAGCTTGATTTGACGAAATAATAATTGCAATTTATATATATAATCTAAATACAAATGTACTCAAGATAAAAGGTATTATGACAAATATAACTGTATATATTTTTTACATTTTGAATATCTAAGTCATGAAGAAATTATTTAAAGTGTGTAATCAAACTTGTGACATGTAATGTAAATACATAGAACAATCTAAATATTTCAAAATTCACAACTAATCCAACACATAGAGATAATCCAAAAAATATGCAGTTTCACACCTCTTCGTTAAGTAAATGAAATGTCTCGAAACACTTCCATATAGCGAACAATAAAAGTAGTAGAAGTGTTTTGTTAAGTAGTTGTTTGAGTATTAAAAGTTAAAACCAACAATATTTTAAGATACTTAAAACAAAATTATATTTAGGTTGCTTTCGATGTTATTGTTTTTTTACGATATATTATATTTGATTTTTTTATATTGACTTTACTGTAATATCTATATAGATTTAAATCCGAAATTTTTATTTGTACTGCATTAAAAATAAAAATAAATCAAACAATCATTTTTTCTGAAAAATTTAATTTCTACCACGTCCGCCAATTCATTTGACCAACTCTTTAGTTTTTTCTCCGTGAGGCTCTTTGACCAATTTGGCATTTATTTTAGTTGGTGGTATTGTGTCGTAGCACTCATTTTCATATGCGTACACTTGTATTGGGCAGCTATAATTATTTTGAATAAGACAAATATTTTTTTTTAATGATTTCGATCCAGTCAGTCAAAGCTAAAAAAAAAAAAGTCAAGTTAAATAAGTAGCTAATTCTCTACCAATTGAATCTGTTAAAAAAAAAAAGTCCGCCGATTGAATTGGCAGACCTATTTGGCGGATCTTTCTTTTTGGATCTGTCAATTCAATTGGCGAATGTGGTAACTTTTGATTTATATGAAAATAGTGGTTATTTGATTTTTTTTTTTTAATACGGTATAAATAAAAAAATTCGGGATTTGAATTTAACAAAATTGCAATTTAACTCTCCTCTTTTGGCTCTTTTCCATTTAATTGTAGAGAGTTGACGGAGCTAGGATTGCAGAAGAGACATAACAGGGCATTTGGACCAGAAGAGAAGTATACATTTACCGCTCATTTTTCACAGCGGCGCGTTTCCACAGTGTCACCTCATCCGACGAACGAACTTTTTTAACTTCTTCCCCTGGTTAGATAAAATAATCAACTAATAAGCCTCCAACTCATCATTTGTAAGAATGCGTAAACTGCATGTCCCAGAAACTTAATTGTCAGATCCGGGAGACACTCGGAAATTCATCAAATAAACCGGGAATATATTTACAATGTGAACGTTTCTTATAATGCCTTTATTGGTCTAGTTTATTTGATTTTCAACAAAACCAACAAATAATGTTAGATCAAATAGTTCGGTTTAATTAAATTTTCGAATTACTTCGGTTTTCTAATTCGGTTCGGTTTAATTGCTCTTATTTCGGTTCAAACAAATAAATTGAAATTTGTTTGATATTTACTTCGATTTGGTACATTTGTTTTAGTTTAATTTATCTTTATTTCGGATCGGCTGATATATATCTTGATATTTATTTCTATGATTATTATTAAATGTATTTGTTTATGTATTGAGTTTTGACATTTTGAAATTTACTCTTTGTTATTACAGTTCACCTAAACAAATCGAAATTTATTTTAGTTTTTGTGTTAGGTTGTTATTCGATTTATAAGTTTAATTTTCTAGTTCGGTTAGATTTTTGAAAATTAAATAAAATTATAGCTTGATTATCTTAATTTGATTTTAACTGAACCGACCTAGGGGTGAAAACGAGTCTGATATTATCCATCCATATCTGGATTCAGATCTGTATTATAATTTTTGCATATTTATATATTCGAATACAAATATTCTGCAAGTATGAATATGATTTACGTTCATAAGTATACGAATGTGGTTTCAACTTTCGACGCGGAAACAAATAAAGATACACATAATTATCTATATTCGTATATTTTGATTTTTTGGATATTTTTTTAGGTTTTTCATGTTTGGTTGTTATCCAATTCCTACCCCTCTGACTTTTCTCACATGACACAAACTCTTTCGACTACTTCCACATAATAACTTCACGTGATTTAAAGAGGTGAAAATCACGAGAAAAATCACTACCAAAGAAAAATTGCAGGGTGAAGAAACATTTTTTTTAATAAAAGTTGGAGATCAAGAGTTCAAGACACACAACTATTTAGTAAAAGTCTTAAATTTATTATATTATATTTTTTTTAATAGTTCAGTGAATTATTGTTTCAGGATACAAATATTTTTTGCAAAAATTAAGAGATGCATAAACTATTTTGTACATAACATGTTAAATTGAAATGTGAAAATATTTTTTAGTATTAGATTTCGTTTTTCATGTTACTTTTAATTTTAAATAAAAACTAATTACAATATAATATATTAATTTTATTAGAATATTCGAATTAGAAATCCGAACTATATCCGTATTCGTATCTTATTAATCTTGGATCCGCATTTATATTCAATTAATATCTAATATGTATTCATATTAAAAAAAACAAAAGTACAAATTTAATCTTACCACTATCAATGGTTTGATGTATTCACACTGTTATAATTAATTATCTATTTTTTTTCTAAAGATTCTGAAATTATGAAATACAAAATTTCTTCCGGTGTATGACTTAATGTGGTCCAGGTCGAAAGAGTAATAAAATAATTCGTTACCCACCTCCGTTTTAAAAATAGATCCGTGGAAAACTGGAAACTCTCTCTTCAAATTAATAATCGGACCGTCGATGTATAGTGGAAAACAGTTATTGGACGGTTGTGATTGTAGTATAGCAACAAAATCATATTGTCACGACTTGTGTCTGTGGTCTCCAGTGTGAACCCACCTGTGCTTCACCGCTTTGTCGCACAGATAACGCGAAAATAAATTTGGCAATTCATGGTGAAAAATTATCTCGGCAATTCATGGTTAATTTGGGTTAATGATTTTAATAGTGCAGTTTTCACTTCATGCAGCGCGAGAATCATTTTGGTTTGATTTTATGTGCGCTGCAGGAAGACAAAGTTGCTCTGTTAACATCTTTACCCCGTCAATTTGGCTGATTTTTAGCTTAATTTGTAGAGAAATTAAAAATTGATCACTCATTATTTTATATAAAAATATGCTGATAATAACGTCCATACTTCAAAAATAATAAATTACTGATCCCAATTAAAAAAAAAAGTGTGTACATCCTTCTCTTTCAATACAATATTTATTTCACCTTTTTTTTTTTCTGATAGTTTTATTTTATTTATGAGAACAAATGAAATGACACCTTCAGTTTTGGAGACATTACTTGGAGAGAAGAAACACGTGGGGCCAACTAAAAGTCTCTAGTCTCTACCACATTCGCACTAAAATAGAGCTGTAAACATGGTCCACCACGTGTCCTACATTCCTACCACAGAGGAAGGATTCGCCTAACGCAGCTCAAAATCTGGATGAGGTGCACGTGAACCGTCGTGTATAGCATAATGAATTCAATTCACGGTTTTCATTAAACAGGTCCATAGAAATCATCCATTCAAAGTTCAAAACCAGCGGGAATTCGTGGGTCCCGCGCAACAGATCGACATTATAGCAACTGGTTGGATCCTCTCCAATAGTTGATGGTTGTTCTACGCCTCAAAATTTAAGGAGAGATAAACATAGTAACCACATTCCCAATTAATTCGTGAATTAATCGGATTTGAACCATTAATGAATTAATCCGTGAATTATTCGCTAAATTTGAATTATTTAATTTTTTGGATCATTCTTACGTTTTACGAATTATTCGCGAGTTTTACGAAATATTCGCCAGTTAATATATCAAATTTAAAATCAATATAAATTTTTAATTAAAATTCGGATAGGGTGTCCGGTATAAACCAAAAACCTAATCCAATTTCTCATTCGGACCCGACCAGTTGAGTTGTTTTTCAGTTTCCCACTCCCCATCTTCTTATATAGGTATTCTTGCGCTTCATTTTTGTTGTTTTTGAGTGGTGGAACTAAAGAAATTGTTCAATATATTGGACACTTTCCGGCAACCTTCATGCGGTTTTTTTCCCTTCTTCTATAGTTCAATACTTTAATGCTAATTGGGTCAAGGATTTTGGACTACGCAGTTTTATTTTCCTTTTACAGTTTTGTTCTTGTAAAATAAGTGTCCTTTGTTTTGTTTTTTTTTGATAAAGAAATTTGGGAGTCTAGCCCCCATATTCCATTGATCAGGACACAAATGTGTCAGTTTTTACAAGGTTAAAAGAAGAGTAAAACAAACTATAGGTAGAAGAAAACAATAAGAAAATAAAAAACAAAACAAAGCTAAAGAAAACTAAAAAACTTAAAATAAACTAAAACAAAGCAACTGAGATATGTGCTGCCTTATTATTTACAGTGCAACCCTTCTCCTATTCTCTAATTCCGTCCATACCAGCTATCATATTCTTGCCCAATCTCCGTTGCGGTTTGTCTTGGCCCCTTTTTTACCTCCCGGAAGATTCGTGTGCATCTCTCCCTCCACACCACAAAACGTAGCACTATTTGTAACCTTCTTGCTTTTTGATCCCTTGCATACAATATGTTTTCTTTGTAATTACCCTCACAGAACTGCTGTGAATGCCGTATGTGTGGCATGATGTTTGTCATAGCTTCCTTAACCTGTCTCATGTACCTACAATGTTGAAACATATGTCTAACCGTTTCCTGCTCTTCATAACATAAACAACATCTGCTCGGCATTTCCCATCCCCTTTTTCTGAGATTTTCCACTGTTAAGATTTTGTTTTGCAACATAAGCCATGTAAATATCAAAACTCTTGGCGGTGCCTTATCCTTCCATAACACTTGTAGCTCTGAGTATAGTACCGGCCCCCCTTCAATTGCCTGGTAGAAGGACTTTACTGTGAATGTTCCGTCCTTTCCCCATCTCCATTGTACCTCATCTGACAGGTCCTGTACCAGTGGGCCGTGCCGCGCCAATTCTACTCTAAGCAATTCCTCCTCTTGGCGCATCTGGTCCGTTTCATAGTGAGTGAGGTTTAGCTCCCAATGATCCTGCACCCATGCCTGTTGTACCGTGATATCCTTTACCAGCGCTTGCTCATAAAGAGCCGGGTAAGTTTCCTTCAAGGGGTGCTGCAGCCATCTGTCATGCCAGAATTGCACATGGGATCCTCTTCCAACCTTATACTTGACTGAGAAATCAAAAAACAGCTTGATCGGTTTGAGATTATTCCAAAAGGTCGTAACCTGCTGCAGGTCCCATGGCCGAAGTGCTTGGTGTCTCATTTGAACCAGTTGCATCCATTCTGGCCTTTGCACCTGTACCCACTTCCACATAACCTTTGCTATTAGAGCTTGATTGAAAAGGTACAGATTCTTTACTCCTAGACCTCCCATTTTCTTTGGCTTTGTAACAGTGTCCCATGCTACGAGGCTCATGTATCTATTCCCCTCTGATTTTTGCCCATGCCACAGGAATTTTCTTCGCGCCTTATCTATCCTCTTTATAACCCACTTAGGCAGTACAAACATCTGCATAATGTAAACCGGTATAGCCGATAGTACTGAGTTTATAAGCTGAACACGTCCTCCAATTGACAAGATGGATGCTCTCCAGTTTGTCAGCTTATTTTCAATTTTCTGTATGAGTGCCTCATATTGCACCTTTGACAGTTTTTTGTTCGAAAGGGGCATTCCTAAGTATATTATAGGAAATTGCGCAGCCTTGCAGTGCATGGTAGCAGCCAGTTCATTCACTTCTTGTTGCTCTGCAGCAGTAACAAGCAACTCCGATTTTTCTAGGTTAATTTTCAACCCAGAAAGCTTTGCAAAAATTGTAAGCACAATATGCAAGAATTGAAGTTGTTGTCTCTGTGGTTGTATGAAGAAAATAGTGTCATCCGCGAATAATAAACATGGTTTACATTGTTGAAATGGTAGCTGTAAGAGGTTCAGGTGCACTAGCTTGTCAGTCCATTTTGGCAGAAAGTCCATTGCTAATATGAATAGGTACGGCGATAGTGGGTCGCCTTGCCTCAAGCCCCACCTTAGCACAATCTTTTTTCCTGCCACTCCATTCAATATTACTCGGGTTGTTCCTTGCGTTACTGCTCCCATGATCCATCCAATCCATTTTTCTGTGAATCCTTTTGCCTGAAGCACCTGCCTCATAAATTCCCAAGAAACCGTGTCAAAAGCTTTGTAGATGTCAGCCTTCAGTATACCCACCTTTTCCTTTTGCTTAGTTGCAAATGTGACCATCTCTTGAGCATAAAGGAATGCTTCATTTATATACCGGTCTTGCAAAAATCCACTCTGGTTTGGTTCAACCAGTTGAGCTATTACCCCTTTGTTTTGTTTTGTTTTGTTCTTTTAGATGTGGCACTATAATTACACATATTTGTTTCAATCAGTTGGTTTTTTTTCAGTAAAATCCATATATATCTTAAATTGCAAATAGTGTAATTTATAAATTTTAAATTACAAATATTCGATCTATTTAGTTCAGACTAAATACATTGAATTATTTCCGAATTATACCCAAATTACAAATTTTTAAATCCACCGAACCTTTCTCGAACTTTTAAGTTGCCACTACAGAGATAAGATATCAACCATTGAAGGTATCCTGTTTTCACCATCAATTGGAGAGGATCCTACCCGGCGACAACTACCAGAGGTTGCGGCCAAGATGGAGAGAGACGTGGAAAGTTTGGTTCATGTTACTCTCCTTTTTTAACAAACTGGAGAAATACCTCTCTGTTAAACCCTTTTCTCCATTTTTTTTTTGGGGGAAAATTTCTGGCCTGCTTGCTTGACTGAGTGACTGGCTGTGTTTCATTTTTAAATTTGAACAAAATATTTATATAATAATTTCATACAGCATTTCTCATATGTACCCCTCCAAAAACCAAAAGACAAAAAGATAGCAACATATTTAACAGCGTAATTAAGAAGCTTTCAAGTGGGGAAAAATATTTTCTTTATAAAAGTAGATTCTTAGAGCGTTGTTAGGTTATGCCATAGCTTTCAAATTTTGGAAAGATAAAAAAAGCGAAATAAAAAATATATAAAAGACTAGCCTTTGAGCCTTTCCTATAACTACTATTTATGTGAGCAGAGATTTTTAATTAAGGCTATTTCTTAACTGGCCCACTAATAAAAGTGCACCATAACACTTAGTCAATAATGAAATATATATAAACAATTTTTTTTTTTTCAAATCATATTGATGAAAAGGATAGATTTTCAATTTATCAAAGTTGGATATATTGATACTAAAAAAAACTTTTAAGGTTGCATAAAAATCAACTCTGGTACTGTACAAATTTGACAGGTTCAATCTATGTTCATTAAATGCATATTTTGTGAAGTGTTTGTTTAAAAAAAAAAAAAATCAAAACCTCTAATTACCAGTAGAATATTAGAATCCATTGTCTACCTTTTGTGAAGTATTTGTTTGGCCTAGGACTTTGAAATATATCATGAAAAGGAATATATTTATAATATTTTTTATTAAGAATTATATCATCATATTATCAAATAATTTTGTTGTTGTTATAACCGATTTCAAATTTATTAAATTTTATTAAATTTATTATGAAGACTCTATATCATGTGCATATATTTTTTTTACTATTGATACCTGACCATTGAATGATTATCTCTTAATTTATTTATTTTTCCTTTTTATTACCACATTTGAGTTTGACCTTATATTCAAATAATCAGTCTCCTATCATACGTCTAAGTGCGTGCACACAAACCAACAATAAAAAAAGAAAAAGAAAAATGGAATACAAACACTTAAATTTCTTTTGCGAACATAAAGTGCGGAATAAAAATAATTGTTGAGTAATTATTTTTTATTGGACTATTTTTTTTATAAAAATATATTATTTTGTATGAAAATTTGTGTTTTTTTTCTTATAATATATTTTTGTTGCAACCCACGTAGGGGTGAAAATAATATGGATAATATCCGATCCGTATTTGAAAACTAAGATGTGGATATCCGATATCCGAATATATATGTGGATAAGGATACTGATATAGTTTTACGTTTCAATTATTCATATCTGAATAGCAAATATATACCATATATTTTAATATATATTATGAAAAAAAATATGTTATTCACTATTATAATTGGATAAATATTACGAACTTTAATATTTTTTAATATTATTTTAATAAATATCCGATTTGATCCGTATCCGTCTGATATGTATGATATTCGCTCCATATTCGTATCCAAAAAATGAAAAAAGAAAAATAGATGTGGTTTTATCACTATTCGCTCCGTATTTGCTCCGTTTTCATCCCTAAATGCACTTGTACGGTACTAGTATTTTTATTGTGAATAAAAAATGCAGAACAGAAATAAAATCTGGTCCTTTCATAAATCTGTTACTTCAAACTAAAGTTTATAGCAAAGAAAATAAGAGATTGATTATGCCAACTTTTACGCTGTCGCACGGAACTAGCAATTAAATTCAATTGTACATCAAATCCGAATTATTGAATGTGTTCAACAAACTCAATTATGTGCACCAAAACAAAAATCACTTTTATTATGTTTAGAGGTGTAGCTTGCGTCAGTTGAGTGTTAAGTTGATTTATGAGGTTAATTATATGATTTGTTATATTGGTTTTGAATCAGAGGCGGATTCAAGAAGAGACAATGAGGTCAATTGGTTTTTTATTTATTTATGCATAATGTTTTTATATAACTTAGAATATAATGTCATGGTATTATAAAATTGACCTCTACTTTCGCAAGAAAAATTTATATAATTAACCTCCTTAGTTCGAAAGTCTGGCTCTGTTTCTATTTTGAATGATAATTTTTAATCGTTAAAATTAATTTATTTAACGAATGAATTTATTTTTTTATTTTTATTTAAGATAAAGTCAAATTGTGAAATAAAAAAAACAAAGGAATTAAAATAATTTCTCAAGCCTTCATTTGTTTATATGCTTGAGTTTACATTAGATTAACTAAACAGATTACATATATAAATGTATTACTAGTAAAAAAATCAGTTCAAACATTTTAGATTAGTATTTTTAAATAAATTCACATCGGATGAAATTCTAAGAGAATTTCAGCGACCCTGAAATCATTCTCCTCTCTCTCATCTCTCTTCTCTTTCTCTCTTCTAAATTTTTTGAAGAGAGAGAAAGAAGAAATAGGAGAAGGATTTCAGGGCCACTGAAATTCTGAGAGAATTTCAGCAGATGCGGACTCTTTTTAAATTGGTTTTATATATTTCGATATTAAATTCACAAACTATCTTGGTGAACTTAAGCTCGTGGAATATTTACTGTTCCATAAGTTGATTAATTTTTAAATTGTTGGTTTTACATCGTGTGCGTTATATGACATACCGACAAAATTTATTTATGATTTAAAGTTCAAAATTTTATAGCTCGATCGATGCAAATTAAAAAAAATGTAAAAAAAAAACATTAATTGACAATAATGTTTTAAGAGTATAATAACAATTTACTTTGTGTCTCTTTGCCAAGTCTCTATTTTTTTTAAAGAGTATAATAAGAGCTTGTACCCAAAAAAAAAGTATAATAAGAGCTCTAAAATTCAAATAGACATACATTTTGGAGACAAATATTGTGGACATGTTAAAACTCTCTATGTTTTAGGGAAACAAATCTCCGTTCATATCTTTTTAAGTGTGAATCTCATTCAAAAAGTTTTTTCATACACAAATCTCAATTAATATTAACGTATGGAATTGGAATCGCAGTTCCTGTTATTCCTCAAGAATAACAACAGATTTATTTCTCCAAACTAAATATATGGGCAAAGATTTTAATAGATTAGTTTTGGCTTCATGCAATTCACGAACCATACACAGTGTTGTTTTGATTCTCCAGTATGTGCATTGCATGAAGCCAAAACTGCTCTGTAAATCTTTACCCTAAATATACAGAAACAAGGTTGTGACGACTTTTAACCAGAACCAGAGAAAGAAAATCACTACCAAAATTTTTAACCAAGCATTAATTAAATGTATAATAATTGGCCATCATAATCAACCTACTTGATTTTTAGAGAGAGAAGAAGACCAATTCAAATTCAAATAAAGGATAGATAGGAATAGGAGGGGAGCTGTCTAGAGAGAGAAAATTGGTGGAGAATCAGAGTTGGTGGGTCTCAATCAGACAGGCTGTAAATTGAAAAATAGGGGTCCCTTTTTTTTTATTACTAATGCACAAAACATAAGAGAGAATCCAGGCATTCACATATTTAATTTATAATTTTGTGTATCATTTAAGGCTGTTTTGGTTGTTAGAAACCTTTCCAGGACCATCACACATGTAATTAGCTGCAAATTTGCAATGCTTAAAAATTAATACACAACTGAAAAATAAGAATAAAAAATTATTAAGCCACTAAACCATTAAAATATAATTAGATTGATTGTGGTCACAATATATTTATTTATAGTTTGAAAGAAAAGACAAACGCCGCATGATTATTAATAATTTATACAATTTTGGATTGATTTGTTATCCATGGATAAATTTGAAAAATTAACAATTTGAGTTTATCATTATTTGATCAATAAGATAATGACAACATGTTTTTCAAATTGAATAAAATTTGATATGAAATCTATAAACGACAAATAACACATTTCTGATATTATTATTTTTTTTTTCAAGAATTTTAAAGCAAACTGTTATAATTTTGTCCATATTTTATTCCCAAATACGCATGTTTAATTGAATTATTCAATCATTATCAATGATAACAGGACCATATTTGTGCGCACAAAATTTGAAAAACAGGACGTAGATATCTTCGCTTAAAAAAGCAGGATCCTACTGGAAAAAGCAGATTAATTTTGTCCAGATATCTTCGCTTAAAATTTTTCACGCAGATATTCCTTTTAAAAAATTTCACATTACCGATATCTTCGCTTAATAATTTTGTCCATATTTTTTTCATACATGAATTTCAACACAGATTAATAGTTTGATTTGAAAAAGCAGGATCCTACTTGCTAATTTGGCGAGCAGCGAATTCCGATCCTGGAATAACAGCAGATCTGTGTCCTTGTACATAATGACAGTATTGTCGTTACCAGAGAAATGCAAACAGGTCCCCAGTAACCAACTTTTAATATCTTTTGTCAGTATTTACTAAATAAATTGACTGACTATTCCATGTCACAGTTTAGCTAGGCAAAACTGAAATGACAGGTATAAATGGAAGAGCTTAATTGAACGGTAATTAAGCGAAGATATCGGTAATGTGAAAAATTGAAAATTTGTGCTTACAAAATTTGATATGTTGAAAAGGGTGAATTATGTATAAATTAAAATCTGTACAATGTTCCGTCTTTTCAGTGCATTACAATGCTTTCCAGGGGTACATTCAGGATTTTTGTTGGGAGCAAAAAAATATCGAATCGAATTTAAATAGCTAATCGGATTTAAACTCATTAACTAATTTGATACTCGATAAAAATAATGCTTTAACTTATACTTTCCGGTGCTCTGACATATAATTTCTGATGCTCTAACTTATAATTATAATTACCAATCACAATTCAAAAAATTTATTTTAATTTTAACTCAAATTACAAATCAAACATCCAGAGAGGGGTAAAAAACTTTTAGGAGGGGCAAAGTCAATTCGGATCGATAGATCTCTACTAAAACTCAAAATCCAGAGGGGTGGCTACCCCCCTGAGACCATGTGGGCCTGCCCCTGATGCTTTCTATGTGAAATATCATAGATTTGAAATCGAATGTGAGATTTTTTTATGGATATTATACAATTGAGTGTTTTGATCTCAATTTTTTCTTCAAAAAAGAAAAAAGAAAAATTCACTTAATTTTTTTTGTCAATAAATGCTCGATCATTAATATGTGAGTCAAGTTAATATTTTTTTTAGACAAAAAATAGAGAAGTTAATTTTTACAAAAATTAAGAGTATTTGAATTAATGAAATAAAAAAAAAAGATTTGAGAGGAGCTACACAATTTATTGCTCTCATCAATCTTATTTTAGGCTTTATAATAATTATTAATAAACATTTTTTTGTAAAAAAAATATTGTAATAACAAATCATTACCCACTAACTTAATTGGATTCTTAATGTTTAGCATATGTTATGTTCAATAAAGTAACATAATCATCGTTGCACTAAGCAATCTTATTCGTTACATATGTCACATCATTCTCATCCTTATCCGTTTAATTATGATTCTCTCCTTATTTATCACGGTTTCGTACTTATATGTGTCTTTTCTCCACGGAAGGGATGTGTTTGATGTGTCTAAGATGAAAAAAAAATGATCGTAAATATAATACAATACTTGTAGGAAATCTCATGCAAATTATTGTGTTATGTTCCATTATTAGGGGTGAAAACGGTATGGATGATATCCAATTCGTATTCGATCTGTATTCAAAAACTTATATGTGGATATCCGATATCTGAATATCTGTGTGGATAAGGATACTGATATGGTTTACGTTTCAATTATCCGTATCCAAATAGTAGATATATATCATATATTTTAATATATAATATGAAAATTTTATGTTATTCACCATTATAATTAGATAAATATTATGAACTTTAATATTTTTATATTATTTTAATAAATGTCCGATATGATCTGGACCCATATCCGTATCTATCTGATATGTCTGATATCCGCTCTGAATCCGTATCCGAAAAATAAAAAAAAAAGAATATGGATATTGTTTTACCACTATCTGCTCTGTATCCGCTCCGTTTTCACCCCTAAATAATTATAAAAGTCTTTGATATTTCGGAAAGAAGTATTTATCTGTCTCCAAAGTTTGTTAAATACAATATTTTAATTATATTATCTTATTTAAAATTGTAAATAAGGGAGTTATTCTGTGAAAGTTTATGTTATGTTTTTTTTTAGCATTTAGTTGATGTTCTTGTTCAAGTTTCTTATTCTACTGCCTTAGGTGTCAATTTTGTGTTTGTTTTGATAATTTGAGTATTATAATAGTTGACTATCTTGATTGGTACAAGGGCAAAATTAAAAATTTGAGATTAGAAGGGCTAAATAATTTCGTGTAGTGTGATTTTATTTTATAAGCATTGAAAAATATTGATATATGCAAAAAATATTATAAAGTTTAATGGACAAAATTAAAAAAAATTATATGCAGGAGATTTAGACTATTTTCTTCCTTACTGCCATCCGGACCTGAATTGGTACATGCTCGTACCAGTTAGAAATTTATGTCAGTAACTGTAGTAAGTACTGAAAGAGTGGAGAACTAGCCTTGGTCTAGTGGCTAAGGCACATGGCCTCTATGTGAGAGGTCATGGGTTCGAAACTCAGATGGGGGAAATTCTTTGTTGTAATAACAAAGGTATTAAATAGTTTGGTGGCTTGACCTCCAATCTTTACTAACAAAAAAAGTACTGAAAGAGTGGTTTAGAGAAAAAATGGTACATAATGTAATTGTACTAGTTTATTGTAAGAATTATTTTTTGTTATCAACTTTTTCTTTTTGTAAATGTCCAACTTCATTCTATTTAATTTCTTTTATGGTTAATTAAATTGCTATAACAATGGAAGTCCACAAGCAAACCAACTAGAAAAGAAGTTTGATGCAAATACCAAATTTGAAGTGGTTTAATTAGTGATGGCCTTGAATTGAAAGAGCATTAATGAAAAGAGATTATGTTAGGTGCCTTTGTGAGAGCAATACAAGACATAGCCAGTTAGCCAGTGTAATCTCTTGTTGCACTACAGTGTAGTAATCTGTATTGCGGGTCGGTTGATCTATCTATTTTACACTAAAGTTTAGTAGGTTATGAAAAAAGTGTACAATTAAAAGGGCTCATGTTTTTTGTCCCACACATCTTTTATTTTTATTTTCAAAATGCAAATAGTCGATCCGAACCGATTAATATGATCTTCGTATTAAAATGTTTTTGGAGACCAAAATTTATATTTTGGGGGGAATTTTTTACTATTTCTTTTAAATAGGTACAAAATCGTAGTTTTTGAATAATTCAAAAATAATTATTTTGTACATATATAAAAAAAAAATTTCAAAAAAAATATAAAATTTGATCTCTAAGTACATTTTAATATAAATATCATGTTAACAGTTCGAATCGATTATTTGAACTTTAACAAAAAATAAAAGATATGGGACGCGATAATACATAAAAAGTATGAGACATTTAAACCCTCTTTCTGAACAAATATTCGAACTTCTCCTCTAATTAATATTTCAAATTGGCAGAGATACAAAGTACATTAATTATACATATACAATAACAATGTATTGCACGAATTAAGGGACCAGAATTAGGTGCAAAATTAGGAAGTTGAAGAGCTAGCTGTTAGTTGTTGGCAGCTAGAATTTATTTTTCTTTTATTTTCTAGATGAGAACAAAACAATCAGTTTGTTTTGTTGTTATTGTATACTGATGTGTATCTCTGTTACAGACTATTAAGGCACCTGCTTCGTATGAAAAAACTATTGCAAGTTTAAATCAAAATTCTTAAAAAAAATGGTGTGATTTTTCTCCGGTTTCCAGACAAAATGGAGATCTCCGTTCTATATATATATATGTCCGTTTATTGTTACCGCTACCGCTATGTTACAATATTGGTAAGTTTATGTTAAAAAATGAACCATATTATTTCATATCCACCTTCAATTTCCAATATATTTATATTGTTATTTAATTGAATTTATCTCAGCTCATAATAAAAAATAAATATTAAATACATTTTAACTAAGGGTGAAAACGGAGCGGATAATATCTGATCCATATTTGAAAATTAGATACAGATTTCCGATATCTGAATATCCATGAGTATACGGATACGGATACGGATACGGATACAAATATAATTTTAAATTTTAATTATCTGTATCAGAATAGTAGATATATACTATGTAATTTAATATATATTGTGAAAAAAATATGTATTCACTAATATAATTAGATAAATATTATAAACTTTGATATTTTTAATAATATATATTTTAATAAATATCTGATCCGATTCTTATTTATATCTCTCTAATATTCAATCTGTATCTGTATCCGAAAAATGAAAACAAATACAATGTGATTTTACAACTATCCATTCCGTATCCGATCAATTTTCACCCCTGATTTTAACTATTAATATTTTTTTTATAGTTGTGAAATTCCCCTTTCGAAATATCTACAAAAGATTCATCAGTAGAATTTTCGAACCTAAAATCTCAATTAAAAAAAATTGTCTTAGTCAGTTAAAAATTAATTCTCCATATTCAATCTTGCTGGTTGTGGTTAAGAGTGTTTTTCTGGATTTTTGTAGGGAGCTAGTAAAGAGTTAGGGCACACACTCCTATTCATTTTTGCAAAGTGATTGCTACCTTTTTTTTTTTTTGATGAAATGATTGCTACCTTCTAATATTCTATGGTCAGTATCTGTTTGCTTTTTTGTATTCAATGCTTAAAAAACCCAATTTGAGAATGAAACACACTAGTGGTGAAAACGGAGCGGATAGTGATAAAACTATATCTATATTTTTATTTTTATTTTTGAATACAAATATAAAGTAGATATCAGATATATCAGACTGATTCGGATACGGATCAGATCGGATATTTATTAAAATAATATAAAAAATATTAAAGTTCATAATATTTATCTAATTATAATAGTGAATAACATATTTTTTTCATAATATATATTAAAATATATGGTATATATCTACTATTCGGATATGGATAATTGAAACATAAAATCATATCAGTATCCTTATCCATACAGATATCCACATCTAAGTTTTTAAATATATATCGGATATTATCAATAATGTTTTCACCTCTAGAAACACTCTATGAAATTTTGTGTAAGAAAAGAACTTGCATTTGGTCTATTGGCAAAGGCACATGGCTCTCATGTGAGAGATCATGAGTTTGAAACCCACAAAGTCGACTAACGCTTAATGAGAATTTGAGAGTATTTGTTTGGGGGTTTCAGTACTAATTCTCCAACATGCCACCTTACAGTTTTAAATATCTATTAGAAATTTTTCAGTCGAATTTTAAATATGAAATATTTAAAAGAAAAATAATTATCTTGATCACTATATCTTGTATTTTTAAATATTTATGAGATATTTTTCAGCCGAATTTTAAATATAAAAAGTCTAAAAAGTCTAAACAAAAATAATTATCTTGATCACCTGATCAAACGCTCTTCTATCTGTATGCAATCTTTCTAGCACACGATTAAGAATAATATATTTTTAAATTTTCGTAGGAAGCTAATTAAGAGTGGGGCCCACTATTACTCTACATTTCTGCAATGTGAATATGTGATTGCTATCATGTCATGAATTAATAGCAATCTTCTTTTTAATCTCTATCCTGAATTTAATATCTGCTTGATTTTTTTTTTTTTTATTGATTTAGGAAATTCAATTTGAGAAAGGGACACCAAATGAAAATTATTCTAAAATAAAAATACCGCTGATACTGTCGGCAAACACATTACACATACGAGAATTTGAGGGGGGGGGGGGGGGGGGGGGGGGGGTTTGCTAGGGTGCGTATCCTCTGAGATATCTCAATTTTTGCGTGACCGACATGTCCGGTGTCTATTTGGAGAACATAGGGGCCAGTATTATTTGAGCTTTGAGATTCGTGCAGAATGTATTTGAATGATTGAGATATTCCAAAAAGTCCCGCAAAGTTTGAGATATCTCAGAGAATGCGAATTCGGGTTGCCAGGAGTTTCAATCCAATTCTTCAAATATCTACAAGAAATTCCTCAGCTAAATTTTGAACATACAATTTTCTACACAAAAAAAATTATCTTAGTCATTATATCAAATGATGGTTCTCCGTATGTACTGCTCTACACATTTTTTTGCAAAATGATTGCTAATGTGCCATGAATTAGCAGCAATTTTTTTCTTTGCATTCGTATTCTAAGGTCAGTACTGCTTTTTTTTTTTTTTGTATTTAATTTAGGAAACCCAATTTGAGGATGAAACACTAAATGGATGTTTTGTTTTTCTCAAATAGAAAAATCATAGATTTTGTTGACGAATGCGAACTATCACCTGCAACTGCAAGTCATCGCCTAACGCTTGTCCAAATGCTACAATGAAAATTGAGAATTCATGTGCACAAATTTGTACATGCTTCGTCATTTTCAACGCATTAAAATTGTATATAAGGATTAAAATTATTTTGATCATGCATCAGAAAAGATTAATCCTGTATAAATTTTATACATGCAAATTGCTACCGTATTGCAAAATCATTTGGAGGCAAAATCATCTCTCTTTTTAAGTAATTGAATGGTGACATTTGGAGGCTACTACCAAATACCGGGACAAGTTTCTTTCAAGACAAGGATGAGTACACTAAATATTAAATTGTCAATGCTAAAGAATGTTGACACAGCCTAAATTGGCGCAACCAATAATTCTGATGTAGACATAATTATTTACTCAATGTCTTCCGTGATTGCTCTAGGAGGAAAGAATAATTAAATTATGTTTTTCTGCATTGCATACTTGCATAGTCATCTTGTTTACTGTATAGAGTATACACATCGACACATCCTTGCATGCCTTGTTGTTAGGGGTGCAAACAGATCGGATACGGATACGAATACGGCCGATATTAATCGAATACAGATACTGATATCCGTTTTTTATAATAGTGAATAACATAATTTTTTTTTTCATAATATATATTAAACTATATAATATATCTACTATTCAGATACAAATAATTCAAATTTAAAACTATATCTGTATCTGCATCTGTATCCGCATCTGCACAGATATTCGGATATCGGATATCTGTATCTAATTTTCAGATATAGTCGGATAATATCCGACCCGTTTACACCCCTACTTGTTCCTGTTTTCAATGAGAACTTGATTAAAAAAAACATAATTTCCGGCCATTACTTATTTGATTCTTCCCTTAGTCTTTTGTTATTTTTGCAAGCCCATTATCTTTTTCCCCTTAAAACTGCTCATGCCCCATTGTTTGAATTAAAGTACAAAATCTTGAACAAAAACTGGGCTCTTCTCATTTTCAATTTTTTGTAATAAAGAAAAAGTCCGATATTTTTTTAACACACCTTTTTAAAATCAGACGAAGATTAACTTAACATATGGCCTCACCTTTGTGAGAATTCACCTCTATATTTGACAATGAAGTGCTTAATTCATATAAAGTTTATTATTGTCTTTGACCATGCGCTATTTGGCAGTTCAATTTTTAAGAGGGCCAAATATCAAAAATATGGACAGCATCTGTCAGTCACAGAAACACAGTAACTGGTATAGAAGTTAACAATATTTAGCATAAAAAAATAAAAAGTAATTGCTACACATAACCCAAAAGAGAGTAGTATATCCAAGGATGCTAACCACAAGAACCACGTAATACATTAGTCAAAACCTTTGAACAGGAAGTTTATTACCTAAGTTTCAGATTTCCTTCTGTATAGATGGTTCTCTCTATACTTTTGCTGTACTGATGTTTCAAGACTTTATCCCATGTGACTGTTTGTTTCTAACTTCACATTTGGTGCACTGTCAGAGTTCGGTGTAATTACAGCTTTTCCTTTTTTGTCTCCTTGCTGCTCTAGAACTTGCAGCCTGGTCTGTAGAAGCTGGAAAGAATATAATACATAGAATTCAGTTAGCCCTTTAGTTTTTTTTTTCTCCCCCTTATATTTTCTATATTCCTTTTGTTTATTTGCAAGGGAGGAAGTCGATTAATTACCAGAAAGATCTTCAAAATGCATAAACAACAAATTAAATTACAAGAAAATAGAAATGGCAATGCAAAACAAACAGATCTCATGCACAGAAAACATTGTACAATATCATAAATATCACTAAAAAAAAATAAAACGTATCTATATACACCTGCTTCTCCCAGTTTGTTCTAAGATGCCATCGAAAGGACCCTTAGTTAATGCGGGAGGGGGGGGGGGGGGGGGGGGGGGTTACATACTTTATAGGTATAACTGAAAAATTATTATGGAAAAGTAGAGAAGGAAATTTGTCACGGTGTGACTAGTCACGTCACGACACGTGTGTCGATTACGTGACGTGACTTGCGTGACGCGTGACGTGATCATTCATGTGACGTGACCACATTCTAGTGAAAATATACGTCACGTCACGCGAACCAGTCACGTCAAGTCACGTCACGTCACGTGATCACGTTACGTCACGTCACGGTATGAAACATAGAGTATGCAACTTTTTTTATATGTATAGAGTATTCAGATTTTTTTTTTAGTGTAAGTTCGGTGATATTGGTACTCATGTAGTACTAATTTTTATTTTCTTTAGTTTAGTTTAATGAATGTTTGTAATTTAAATTTTTAAAGTAATGTCAGATGCAACATTTCCTAAAAAAATAATCTTTACAATATTATTTACTTATTGTAGAATTTTTTATAACTTTTTTTCTAAATTTTTAACAATTTAAATTAAAATATAAAAAAAATTGACATGACTAATTTACGTCACGTCACGTCACGTGTGATCACGTCACGTATGGTCACGGCGTGACTACGCGTGACGTGACCATCTGCCACCATTTTGGTCACGTCACGTCACGTCACGTGAAAAAAAAAGTTGATCACGTCACGTGACCAAATCACGGCGTGTTTGTCACGTCACGTCACGGCGTGTCACATATTTCCTTCTCTATGGAAAAGTACCTTGAGGTGCGTCTGAAGTGAACCCAGTTCAGCCTTTATCTGTGCAACCTCTTGTGTAGGGTTCGAAAATGCAACACTATTGTAAGAGCCTGCTCCATCAACTGACAGTTGGGGTCCACTTCCTGATACATCCGTCTCTGATGTACCGGTCTGAGGTTGTGCCTGTCTGCATATGCAACACAAAAGCACATAGTTAGAACAAAAGATCGTTATATAATTCAATTGAATACATGCAGTAATCCTTTTTTGTCCTTCTCTTTCTAAATATCAGTTAATTTGGTGTTGATACGATCACATTTTATTATCCTTCAGTTTTGGTGATCTAATGCACCTCTTCTCTATTATTCTTGGTTTGTTCTTTTGCGTAACACTCATAACTTAGCACATGAATTGGAATTTCAGGGACATGGAATGGGAGAATGAATGGCCTATTTCATAAGAAACAATATCAAGTGTGCTCTCTACATCAACTGCATATCTGACCCAGCAAAGTGAGAAACTCCTCAAGTTTGTAACTAAAATCTGTAACTTTCCTCTTCATTTTTTAACAACAAAACCAAATTGCCCTCTTCTTTTCCATCAAATATGAGATAAACAACAGGTGAACCCTTTCCGAACCACTAATTAAACATTTTCAAATTAACAGTTGTTTGTCATCATCAAAATGGAGCACGTTCATAATTAGTTCTGCTTTTAATTTTATACACAATTAAACAGCACAAGATGCATACTTTGAGAATAGGTTTTGTGCTGGGTAAACAAACGACTGCGCACATAAGGCCATAGCTTGTGCATGAGCTTCAAGTGCTCTCTTGGTCTGGCTAATGGGTCCATTTGTCAAGCCATCTAGGTCCTGAGTAGTAGATCCTGAAGCTCCTGAATTTACCAAAAAGAGAGAGAAATAATACATTAGAAATATAAAACATAATTTACCCAGGCGATTACCTTAATTAGAGGGTAATATGACAAGAAAACAAATCATGTGAAATTGGCTAATGCACAGACCAGATATAGTGTTTCAGCCAGTTTGCAATTGAATGTTTTTAAAATGAATATCAAAGTTGTAACTTCTTATGGTGGCACGTGGCATATACCACCACATCACTGTCAGTATTTATAATGAGCTTTTAATTGGAATTTGTGATTTTTTTCTGTACCAAATAAGTGCACCATACCACCCAATATAACTTCTATAATACACTTTAGACCCAAAATAAAACTACAAATTCAAGTAATATGATTAATCTCATAATTACCAGGTTGAGAAGACTCGGCTGGGGTGCCTTGCTGCCTGGCAGCTGAGCCCCCAGTGGTCCCATTGTCAGCTGGTACAATGAAAGCCCGGCAGGTGGGGCAGGTATGCTGTCTCTCAAGCCAAGACCTCAAACAATGCACATGGAACAGATGTCCACATAGCAACTTCTTAGCTGTTGTCATCTCCTCTCGGCATATAATACATGTAGCATCACTTCTGCATTTCCACAAAATTTGCTTAATAGAAAGGTCATGTCAGAAATCTCAAACCCTTAACAGGATTAAATCACCCATGCTTCCATTCACACAATGTTATCATCCTACTGTTTTATGTCTCCTTGGAGAATTTTAGTGTGATAAATTATTCTAAACCCGACGGGTGCAGATGTGCAAAAAGTTCTCTAGTACTGCTCAAAACTAGACACTACCTAAACAAAATAACAGGTTAAGATCAGTTTATCAATGTGAAACAAATAGAGAGAGGCAGAGAGCTATCAGGAAAAAAAATGCTTTATACCAGTTGTATTATTTTAATTTCCTGAAAATTCATAATCCAGGAAAAGTATGGAAATATCAAAAGAAAGGGATTAGATCCTCACCAATTTCATATAGAAACTGGAAAGGTTTGTGTCCTCTCTACAACCATTTAATACAAGAAAGAGAACGGGCATCTCCAGCTTCTTACAAAGCAAGAGAAGAACTCAATACTCAAATTAAAAAAAGGGAGTAAATAAATGATGAAAATAAAAAAAAAAACAATAAAAAAGCTTACGCCTCAAGCTCCTCAGGAGTTGCATCAGGGAAGCGCTCGTTCATATTGGATGTGATTTTCCGGTATCGGATGTAATCAGAAACTCGGACTTTAAAATTCCTGAAAGTCTCATATAGCTCTCTGATCAAGTGAAGTGGAACACCGTAGTTCCTGTTTTATTTTATTTTTTAACATAGGGTTAATATCAAGTTCAAACAAAAAACAATTAGGGTATCTTACAACATATAGGCATGGACTAAAAAAAATCCTAATGTAGCCATGTTCCTGTGAAAAAAACAATCTATTTCAAAATGGGAAAAGAAGAGGATCAATAATGACTACACTTAACTAATTCCAATTTTACAAAGAATGAAAAAAATACTTCATTATTAATACATTTTAAGCGTTCTGCCAATATTCTCAAATCACAGGCAAAAAAGACAAAGGAAAATGAAATGTGTCATTGGTCCTCAAGTAATATAACATGTACATACATGGTGTATGTCTTCATGTGCAGTGTACAAAGATCAAGTCCATTTGATATTTGTGCTTGGCAAAATTTCTGTGCTCAGTATATAAAAGATTTTTGATATGAAGTATAAAATATCTAATTACTAGGAAAGTACAAACAAGTTATACTATTATCTAACAAAAGAAGGGGTAAAGATTACTTACAAGAACACAATAACGAAGAAAAGCATGTACAAGGAGAGATGGAGAAGGTCGCTGACAAGTTCTAAATAAAATGTATAAACTGCCTTTTTCTCCCATTGACCTTCCATTAGCATATCACTTACATAAAAGATGTACTTCACAAATGTCGACACCGTTGTTGTTGCCAGAATTGCATACCTAACATCAATCATAGAAAAAAGAATGTCAGAACCGCAACCAAGAGAAAAGGATATTAAAGTTTTTCCTCATTTGAAATTCAATCAGAAATTTACACCACGGAAGATATTCACACCAACATAAGAATTGTGTTTGAGAAATCCTTGTTATTTATCTAGTTTACCTTGCCTCGGCTACCCGAGCATCTTGTGGCAGGACAAGGCTCTAAGTTCAACAATAGCAATTTGGTTTTGACACAGCTTTAATTGGGTCAGAAGAAGGTGCATAACTTGTATTGTTTGCCTAAGTTTTCTTAATAGCTGTCTATATAAAATAAACAGCTCTTGCTAATTGAAGCACAACTAGATACAATTGACTTAAACTTGATCCAATATTGCACAATTGTGGACAAGTCATGAACAATTGGATTAAATTGTGGCTTGGTTGCAAAATTGAAACTTAATCAGGTACAAACTGTGGTTTAACTGCAGCAGATTTGAAAAAAAAAAATCTGGTAAAACTTGTATCATTCGTCTACCAGTTAAGCAAATACTTGGTCCAACTTACTCAAATGAGAAGAAGATAGCAACAGAAGCCTGCCTAGTCTTAATAAGAGACTTGAGTGAGGTAGTGAGCAAAAGACAGTCGATTGCAAAAAGGAAGACCATGAAAGAAATGATCCTGACATGTGACAGAGTTGGCACAGAAGGAGTTGTCTCTATGTACTCAACTCGCTTCTGAGCCAACCAATGCAGTGTCTTGATCAGAAGAAGCGCAGTCACCATTGCTAGAAACGTCACTGAGAAATCCTGCCTGAAATAGCAAAGTCAGATATTACCCTAAAATGGGAAGACTGGTATTTACAGATACCTTTTTTGTACCTGTATATTACAAGATGCTCAGTTCAGCTAGATTTCCAACCAAAAAACAGTGAAGCTATTCTTCATTCAGGTATGTAATGGTTCGTAGCAAATGCATCTAAGATATTTGTACTTGCTAGCTTTTGCAGAGCACCAATGGACATTCAGTTAACTATTGAAAATTTTACCCCACCTCAAGTAACTCCGATAAGTAAAACAAACTGAGATCACGAAAAGAGGACTTTCTGTTGGATGCTAAGTTCATAGGGACAAATTCTTAAGGTCACAACACAATTTAGTCATCTTTTTGCTTGAGCGAACATTATTTTCAGCAGTCGGTCGCCACATTCAAATAAAGGATGTGGTTTAATATTTCCAAGAACCATCAAATATTGGGTTGACAGGTGGCAAGATATCCTACCTGAAAATCGTGACTGCAAATAAAATCTCAACTATTTCTCGCCATGACTGTTCATTCAGCCTCTCAATCTCAGCCTCTCTTAAGGTCCCGAGAAAAATTTTCTTCAGAAGTTGCCATAAGATGCACATCAAGACGAAGCCAGTGTTTAAAAGGAGAACAAAGCAGATTTTTGAGGTGGACAGGTAGACCATGGCAGGGTAAAATTGGCCGCGGCTGCTGAAGGCATAGTACACGGCTGAGATCGTCGCCAAGAAGCTGAACCCGGCATACGTCTGTAGCCTCATCATTTTGTCTGGAATATAAGTGGGACCACTAGTCAGATACAGTGTTTTTCTTTTTAGTATGCACAGATTCTACCCCTGATATAAGAGAAGAATTGTTCTAGAGGTCTTCTTTGTAGAAAAAAAAAATAAGGTTCAGATTGTTTATTGTACCAACTTGAGTGGTACCAGTACAGGTGTGACCTTTAGTTTGGCACTATTCCTCGAGTTTTTGTAGTATACGGTCGCAGAAGCGCGTCAATATAGAATTAGGCAGAGGAACATTGGGGCTTAATTAGGGAGTTCTGGAGTTAATTAAAGGGTATTATTTGGGTTCAGACCTCAATTTGGACTTAATTTCACAAGTCACTGTTTCACTGCAATCTGCTCTCACACTGTACCTATTCCATCAGGCACAGCATATACTGCCTAAAATGCAATTGTCAGTTCACAAACCAGAGAACATTAAGAACACCACAGAAGAAACATTAGTTAAACAATCAGCAGCAAGCATCTCGTATATCGATACAAATTACTGAAAAATCTATTATTGAAACTAGCAAAGATACTAACTTCAGGGTTTCCCGATTGCAGAAAAAATTCGAGCGGCGACCAAAGGAAAGGTTTGCTATTCTCAATCGCGAAGGAAATCGGTGGGGGCGGTATCTTCGAACCTAGGGTTTAATCCGAAGACGACAGCGAGCAAAGCTCAATCGAGAAACATTGAGATCGGGAATGATGCGGGAGGAACCAAAAAAAAAAAAAAAAAGAGAGAGAGAGAGAGAGACAGGGTTGAACCAATTTGCGTGTAGCAACCAATTGCGCGCTGACACGTCAGTCAGATTTTTTTCCCCCTGTCCGGTCTGGGTCGTAGAAACTGAAAATCGGAAGTTTATTTCCGTCGTTTTAAGGGTTGATTTTTGCAGGACCAGTATCCGGAGTTTTTTACTAGCTGATTGGAAGGTTCAGATTTGCTCTCAGCCGGTGAGTGCTCGGATGATAGAGGGAGCAGTATTAATTTTGCTTTAAAATTCGTGCCAAAATTTTATTTGGTCCATCTGATCAAAACGAACGGACTAGATTAAAATCACCGCACAGCTCCGCAGGTAAAAACTCCGCAGAGGATGTGAATTCGATTTTTGCAAACGGTTAAGTGACCGATTTTTTTAATAATCGAAATTAATTTTAAAAAATATCGGAAAAGGGGATTGAATTGGGTTTTTTTTCAAAAACCATAAAACCGGAAAATTTTATCCTGTCCCTAGGGACGGGAAAATATTATCCGTCCTTTATAATCCTAATCCGCCTACGTTAATCACTTATCAAACGAAAAAAAAAAAATTTTAAGGGACGGAAAAATCGTGTCCGTCCGTCAGGGACGGGAAATTTTCATCCGTCCGAGAATGATTATTAACCACACGGACCATCATTTCTCCCCTTTCCCTTTCTGTCCGCTCGTCCCTCAGCGACGCGACTCCGACCCCAGCGACAGCGACTCCGACCCCACTTCACGCACGCGAGCATCCGGACGGGTGGAATTTTGACGTCCCTTCCGCATCAGCCTCCCCACCGCCCTCCAATCTGTCGCCCTTTCCACCGTGAAATCAAGTAATTTTTTTTTAAAATCCGAAAAAATTAGTATAAAATTCAGTAAATTAACAATACGTTTAGATTTAATTTGTTATCAAATAATTAATTGTATTTAATTTTATTAATTTACTAATTGTTTTTTAGAAGAATTGATAGATTAGAGTTTAGGGTTTAGAGAAAATTATTATTTTTAGGCTCATTTGATATGTGGTATAATCAATTTCGTTTAGTTAATTTTGTTTGATCAAGTAATCATAATATTATATTGATTTATGTTAAATCAACCTTTTTAGTCCATTCATTTCGTACTTTAGGTAATATAAGTAATTTAATAATTTAGAATAAATTATGAAATTAAATCGATTAGGTTTGATTTTATTAGTTTGCAAGAATTGATAAACTAGTAAACCACATAAAAGCAATATATTTGTAAGCAATCAATCAATGTGAGAGAGGAGAACCAAGTCGTACAATGGAGTTGGTCGATCAAAGCTGAGCAAAATGAAGTCATTTTATACCTCTTAATTTATTTATTCATGTGATTTTTAGAGTTAATAGGTAGTTATTTTATTTAGTAATTTATTTAATCATGTGATTGTTGAGTAAATTTAGATTGTTATTAATTCTCGAGTTATATAGAATTATTTCAAAATATTATGCATGCAGAATGTCAAGCAGTCGTGGTCCGTGTGACCCTACAGATGCTACAACTGCGAGTGAGAATTTTTTGGATCCCTCGTTGTCAGCAAATAATTATAGCGATTTATTATGGATGCCGCACAACCAACATAAGGTTTCACGGATAAATGATGATGTAAGTTACTGAATAAATCATATAATATATTTTTTTATAAAATGATATAAGTGTTTAAATTACAGTCTTTTATTTAAATCAATTTGTATAACATTGACAGGATTACAGAGATATAGGAGTGGATGTTCGACATACCCGGACTGGGATTGCTTACCACCATCTGTGCAAACCATTCTTGCTAAGACTCGGCTTGTATCAAGTGTCTCAAATGAAAAACATAATTATCGATCGGTCACTTCTCGCTGGTCTCGTGGAACGATGGAGACCAGAGACTCACAGTTTTCATCTTCCAGTGGGAGAGATGACAGTTACTCTTCAGGATGTTTCTTGTCTCTGGGCGCTGCCGATCACGGGGTCACCGGTGACGGGCCATTCCGACGGTAATTGGTATACCTTAGCGGATGAACTTCTTGGAGCTGGGACCGCAAGTGCGGTGTTTAAAAAAAAGAAGAGGTCGGGGCCGAATGACCTTCAGGAAGTTCGCATGATTTCCGGATATGCCATAAGTTTGAAGTTATTGCATGATCGGTTTGCTGCAATGCCAAACGCGCCTACACCTGAGCAGGTACGCCAGTACACTAGGGCGTATGTACTTGACTTGTTCGGGTCTATGTTTTTTACTGATTCATCGGGAGATTCGGTTCCGGCAATGTATTTACAATTTCTACAAAATATTGATGCACCGAATCAATACAACTGGGGTGGGACTGTTCTAGCATATCTCTATAGGAGCCTTTGTGTTGCGGTACAGCGTAAAACAAAGAGTATGTCGGGGCCGACTGTGCTTCTACAACATTGGTGTTGGTCCCGCTTACCGACCGGCCGTCCTCGTTCCTTGCATAGTTGGAGTCCAGATTGGCGCCAACCGGATGAACACAGTTGCCCTGCATTCGGAGAAAAATGGTGTTGTCTCCATGATTACCATGTAGGTCACAATCGGAGTGGTGTTAGTTATTTCCGCAACGAACTGGAGAAGTTAGAGGATTACATGGTAATTTGGGGGCCTTATAGAGAGATGTTACTTGAGAATCCGAATGCACTCTCGGTGCGAGTTAATCAAGAAAGAGGCATATGGCTAGCCCGTGTGCCACTTGTACACTTCTGGATGATTGAGCATCATTATCCAGATCGTGTGATGAGGCAGTTCGGATATTCACAGGTTATCCCACCACCACTCCCGCTCGCAGAGGATGAGATACGCCGATTACATAAAATTATTCACAGTGCCGTGTCGGGACAAGAAAGTTGGTCTGTTATGCACCAAACTTACGTTGATCAGGCATCCAATCCAGCAGACCACTTGGTTGTTCCGACCGGTTACTGGAGCAGCATTGAGATATTGGCATATCGACATTGGTTCCAAAATAACTGCATGTTCAATATCTTCCTGGGAAAACGGTGCATAGAGGGTCTTGATTATCCCATTCCAGAATACAGGAATGAGATTGGCGACGTAGGGTATATCCCTAGTCTCCGAAATCCACGCGTGATGTAAGTTTTACTAAATTAAAAATGTCTTATCTGATGATATTATTCTTTTATGTATGTAACAATATCTTTTTTTTTCATTTCGTAGGCATTACGAGGGGTGAAGATAGTCGGGGCAGCTATGCAATTGGTCAAAACGAGAACTTACAAAAAAATTGGAAATTTTTTTCTCAAAGCAAGCTGTGGGCTTCTCAGAGACAACGGTATGGATGCTAAATTGGGAAGCATATTTAGGGAGGCTAATCTTCTGGAAAATATCGATGACATCTTAGATGGTGACGTTCCGGCTGATCAAGAACCCATCCCTGAGTTTCACCAAGATCAAAATCCCAACTATCATCAGAGATGGTTTGAAACAAATGAAGGGTTCAATGATTGTTTCGCATCCGGACCTAGTCATCTTAATCTGGTACGTATTAACAAATAAAAATACTTTAATTTGTTGTCGATCATGTTTATCAAGATAGTGAAATGTTTATTGTAGGGAGCAGACGATCAAGGCACGGCCACACAAGGTGACACGGGTCCTAGTCAGGTCTATGAGATAACTCCTTCAAAATTGTAAAAAAATTAAAATAATTGTTGAGTGTGGTTATTACAATGCTAAAATGTCGGAGATATTGGGAAACACAGGACCCATCCTTGCAGTTATTCTCGGAGATGTTGGGGATCTCGGTGAACCATCAGGCCTCCGCGTAGGATATCACAGGACCGAGTCAGGTTTATCAGGTAATTCCTTCACATTTGTAAGAAATTTCAAATAATTATTATTATATTGATTACAATACTAAAAACTTGGTTGTAGGCATCAAATAATTTTGTCAATTGGGATGAGACATTCGCCACTCCGACGATGCCAACGTTTGAGAGCCAGACGATGCCAGCGTTTGAGAGCCAGACTTACAATGAGGTCCCTGCACAGGAGGTGCAATACATGAGTCACACGGGACCGAGTCAGGTCTATCAGGTTGTAATTTCAGAACTTTAATTTTTAAGATAGATTACATCATCAATTATGCTTACTAAATATTACAATGATTGTTGTAGGGTTCGGATGAGCCTTATGTTACTGGTGCGCAGGAAGACGTAGGACACAGTCCGGTGTCACGTCACGTACACAAGTGGTGGAGAATTTTTTTGTACCATCGTACAACAATGTCTATGTCAGGCGTAAGAGAACGGACAAACAACCAGAAAGACAGCGCAGATACCCAGAACGCGAGCGTCGGCAACCGGACAAGTTCACTTTTACTTAGGTATTTCTTGCAAGTGTTAAATGGATCATCTCGTTATTTAGTTTATGTATTTGTTTGTTGTGCTAAGAACCATGTATTTATGATGCTTCTATTTTATTTTGCTAAGAACTATGTATTTATGTTGTGCTAAGGACTATGTAGTTTGTTGTGATAAGAACTATGTTAGTTTATGTTCCTTCGATTTTATTTTACTATCATCAATACTAATTACTTCAAGGTTCGAGCAAGGAAGAAAAAATTGCAAACTCAAAGAAAAAGACCAAATTCAAACAAATTACAAAACCATTCATGCATAAAAATTTCTAAATAAATACGTGAGTTTAATATCAAAATCTCCGACTATAACTAGAAGAGGGTCCTGTAAAAAAAAGATAACATCATAGATTACAAACGTATGGTATTGCATTTAAAATAAGAACGATAAAAAAATTTACTTGAATTTTAAAGATCAACGAACCTGCTGCATGCATGTCAGACGTAGAATGTCTAGCTTGTTGTCTCGCTCTACTGCTAGAAGAAGCCTCTAAATAAATAACAAAACAACGCAAATAGATGTAATGTGTGCACAATTTTTAAATTATAAAATACATATATATTGTTATCAAAATAGAAGAAGAAATAACCTGCTGCACGTTTGTCCGACGTGGAGCGTCTAGCCTGGTGTCCCACCGTCCTTCCTTTCATTTCGTCCATAGTCATGACTATACGGTTGTGCCGTCTCCTACCCTTCCTAATTTTGTTCTTATCTGGAATAATTTTTGGACCGTCAATGACCGGCCATTCACATGGGTTGCCATAGAAGTGGAATTCCCCACGCCAAGTTTCGGCAAGTTCCTTAGCGGAATACAGCTGATTCACGAATAAGTTGTGGTTGTAATTCCGTTCCCTACACACGGTAAGCACATGAGCGCACGGTATACCTGTAAGCTGAGGTTTGAGATATGCACATTGGGCCAAGTTTCCATCACTTATGACGACCTTATAACTGAAGGTTTCTCTTTTATAACTAAAATTTCCGTCCCGTTCTTTGTATACGACTCTCTCATTATGAACATTTACCTCGTGTTCACCGTGCAAACCGAGCAGTATGGACTGCATTGACATGCATTTGGTGATCCTTTTTCTTAATAGAGCTTCAACTCGCGCTGACCAAGGCTTCTCAGCGGCTACGCGAGCCAGTGCTTTCTCAAGCCTTTCCGTAAACCACATGACACATTTCGAATATGTAGCATCCACGAGCGCACGGATTGGTAGTCTTCGGGGATCTTTGAAAACCTTGTTCAATGATTCAGAACCATTAGTAGTCATTATTCCCCAACGATACCCGCCGTCTAAGTGTTGATACACCTTCCATGGTCTAGGTATCTCGTTATGATTGTCATGTTGGTATTTTCCGACAGTTTTTAAGTATTTAACCGCATCCGGACTTTTCTTGCGCAGTATTTCGAAGAACTCTTGAAATCTCCATGGCTTCTTTTTTTTTCACAAGTATCTTAAATAGTTCACAAATGTTTTTACTGTGTACATTTTTCATCAAATTCTCAGCCACGTGCTGTGAACACAATCTGTGAACGCAATGGTTGCCTTCCTCGTACCAACCACCATATCTATCATTGAATACTTTTTTTATCCCCATGTGCCGGTCGGAAAGGACGCACATAAACCTATTACCAAATACCTCGATGCGCAACCACTTCATGAACCATCCCCATGTCTTATGACTCTCTTCCTCGACTATTGCAAAAGCCAGGGGAATTAACTGGTTCTCAGCATCGTAACCGCACGCCATCAGCAATCTTCCTTGATACCTGCCAGACAGGAAGCATGCATCAATACTAATGACTGGCCTGAGATGAGGCACTGCAGCAATGCACGGACCGTAAGCCCACACGGCTGCCTTAAACAATCTTTCTCTTGGATCATCTGTGGGTACGTGCGCAACTCCATATTTTGTCCCGGGATGTGATCTTTTAATTGCTTCCAAAAGTGGGGTGAGAAGGTTGTAAGAGGCTTCGCAACTACCGAATATTTGTGCGATTGCCAGCTCTCGGCCACGCCACAACCTATTATATTTGGGAGTAATTCCGTTAAATTTCTGACGGACTAGCCCTTTAATGCTTTTAATATTTTTGGTAACATCTTTTCTAATATCTTCTCTTATACAGTCGGCGATTACTGCTGCAGTTAATTGTGCATGATCAGTACGATTAGCAGGGGACCAGCATGTATGTGGTGCTCTAATTGTTCTAATTTCCCACTTAGATGAAAATAATCCAGACCTGGCCCACAAACGCCACTCACACATACTGTCCTTGCATTCGACTACCAATGATGTTCTATTGCTTTGCGTGTATGTTATTTCAATATTTTTTCCGATGTGGTAATGATTTATTTTCATTTTTAGAGCCTCTTTTGAAGAATACTCTTTACCTACACCAAGTGGATCATCACTGTGTTGGGACGTACCGAAGAAGCTGACATCTGTCTCTCGGAATCCTGAGGTGTCATTGAAGCTTGCCACCGGGTGAAGTCGTGGTGGCTGGTGTGATTGTACCAGTGTATCATGCGGGACATCTCCTTCAGAATCAGCTTCATCATCCCAGTCGGCGTCATTCTCACATGAGTCAGCGTCATCTTCATCATCACTTTGCGGCACATCATCAAGATTATCATAAGGATCGCGTACCTCCGGTGGATTAACCCATGGATTATACTCATTATTGCGTTCAGGATAAGAACTTCCGACCTCCGACGGATCGACCCATGGACTGGACTGATTATTGTATTATGTCTGAACAGTCGGTGACAAATCGTTCACATCAGGATAAGTGTTTAAATTAAGGTCTTGCCTCGGTGTTTGTTGTGTTTGATGGGGTTGGAAGTAACTAGGACCCGCATAGTCTTCACTATATTGGGTCTGCCGAGGTTCTGGTTGTGTCAGATGCAGATAAAGGTCTCGTCTCAGTGTTTGTTGTGTCTGATGGGGTTGGAGGTGGTTGGAATCCGCATAGTTAGCACTATATTGGGTCTGTCGAGGTTCTGGTTGTGTCTCCGGTACCATACTATTAGTGAATGACTACGGTTGCCTTTCTCCGATTATTGGAACCAACTCAATGTATAAATCGACATAACTATACTGGGTCTGGGCAAGCATACTTTGGTTATAAATTCCTCTCCAAGTCTGATCGCACACGATTTCTATGGTCTCGTAGTAACGTCGGTTTGTTGTACCAACATTAACCCGTGCATGTGCTATGAGACTGTACTCACTCTCGGAATATCCAAGTTGTCGATAAATTTCACCTTTCACATCGTACCAAGATTGTTCACCAGTTACACTCAATGCAAATAGAGAGCTAATACTATACTGTACTCCACTTTTATTGTGTTGTATTTCACCGCCAAAATGAATCCTTAATATTAGCATGATTGTTTTTTTTAATCAATTAACCTACAAAATAGTGAATAAATCATGTATAATTTATTGTTGTAAAAAAATAATAATTAATTAATATATACAAAAGTTTACCTGTTTGAGAATTTCGGATTGCAGAACGACAAAGCACCGACAAACTTTGAAACGAAATCAACTTGCAGAAAAAATACACACCGGATAACTATTAATAATATATATTTAAAAATATAATAATAAAATTTCAAATTTATAAGGATTTGAATTGAATAGAGAAAACAGACAGCTTCTAATAATATTTGCATGCCAGTCTATATTTGCATTCATGAGTGAAGAGAATTAAGGGTTAGATCTAATAATATTATCATAGATTAGACAGACAGCTTCTAATGGATTTTATCCTGGAATCTAGAATTAAACTTTCAAGGGATTTTGAATATCATGTGTGAAGTAAGAACATTTTCTAAAATTAAGCACACAGTTTCTCACTAATTCTCCTTTAAAAAAAAACAACAAGAAAGAACCTTAAATGTCCCCTAGTCTACTCTACCAACTACACCAACCTTAATACCTTATCAACTTTTCTTTTGATCTAGACTTGACCATACATATAATCTTTTCTCTTAATCAGATCCATAAACAGTCAAAAAGGTTCCCCTAAATATGGACCTGTGATATAACTTGTGAACCCTAATTCAGTATAGTTGGTGGTATGGGAATATAACATATATAGATGGGACCCCTTCTAGTGCAATTGTTATTAGATATAATAAATTTTTTTGCACCATATTTGTTAAGTCAGATCACCTCCAGGCTTTGTTCAGACCTAACAAAATTACAGTCACATTATGGCATGTGCAAAGCTGAAAGGATATATCGACTGCTTCTAATGGATTTCTAGAATTAAGGGCTATATTTAACAGACAGCTTCTCTAGAATGGATTTCTAATGGATATTTCTATACATTCAGTGGAATATATCGACTGGCATGCAAAATTATTAGAAATTTATTTAACAGACAGCTTCTAATTGAATCATGAATTGAATGTATAGAAATTTATTTAACAGAGCACTTACGAATAACTAAGCTTGTTCCAGCCGCACAGGTACCTTGAACAGCGTTTTGGTTTGTTTTGTCGGTGTCTTAGGTTTGTTTTATAGCAATTTATCGGACGGATTAATATTTTACGTCCCTGAAGGACGGATTAAAATTTCCCGTCCCTGACGGACGGACAGGATTTTCCCGTCCCTTAAATATTTTTTTTTTTGTTTGTTAAGTGATTAACCTAAGGCCGGATTAAGTTAATAAGGGACATTTAATTTTTTCCCGTCCCTAGGGACGGGAAAAAATTTCCCGGTTTTATGGCTTTTGAAAATAAACGCATTTCAATCCCCTTTTCCGACATTTTTTAAAATTAATTTCGATTATTAAAAAAATCGGGTTAAGTGATGGCATCGCCAAGAAATGAGTCTGGATCGTCTGAATTAACTCAAATTTTGAGTTTCGATCCAGACTGTTGACCAATCCGTACTGTACGAGATTGTTTTAATATTCGTGTCAAAACAGATATGACGGTACAGATCTAAACTAAAAAATTGAGTTACTTTAGGTGGTATGAATTGTGAAACATAAGCATGGCACGCATCTGTGTTATGTTTTTATTCGTGCATGATTAAGAATACGTCTGGATAAAATACGCTTGAACACGAATATTACACGATGCTACAATTTTCAGCTCTCTAATTAAACAGCTTAAAAGAACTCAAGGCACCAAGTGACCGAGTCCATATTTCAGTTTTTCTTTCATTCACGGCCAGGAAACAAGGCCGACAATCCAATAGATTAGTTTACTTTGTAAATATGCTCCTCTCATAAGATGAAATTACAAGGTATGTTTAGTTGAGAAGATTGCAAATCTGTAATAAGAATATAGTTCACTAATCTGGATTAGTGAGCTATTTTGGTGCGTTTGGGTGAGAAAAAAAAATAGTATTAATTCGATTTAGCGACTGTTTTAAACTATTATTTTATGTTTAGGTGTGTTTTGGTTAGCAACTATGACTATTTTTTGTTTGTCTTTTGTGAGTTAGCATGCTATCTTACTAATTCAATTAAAAATTGAGTTAGTGACTATTTTCAGTATTTAAATTAGCAGCTATTCTCACTAATTCGAATTAGTCCAAACATGGAATAGAAAAAAAAAGTAGTTGCTAACCTAGATTAGTGTGCTATTTTTAAAAAAAATCTTGAAATAAAAAATAAATATGACCATTTTTCAAAAATAATAAGTAAAATGATTCTAAAAATAATAATACATTGAGTTACTCGGATTCATCGTTCGAACTTCAAAATCAAGATTTGGAGTCGAAT